>OX422216.1:615066591-616266591 GCA_949130495.1 Sambucus nigra | reverse complement strand
CGCGTGTATGAGTGGGGAAGGGGGACGGGAAGGGCAGGGCAGGGGGCGCGTGCGTGCGTGTTTGTGTGTATGTTTTTGCGCGCGTGTGAGTGCAAAAACATTATATTTGCAAACTAAGAGTATCTTTAAAAACTAAAACAGAGGTATTAAATCAAACACACATCTAAGTTATCTCATCAAATCAAAACTAAAAACTTAAACAGGGGTATTAAATCAAAACAAAAGTCAAAAACCCATCGCATACCAAAACCCACACCACATCAAAACCAAAATAAAAATAAGATTACCTCTCACTGGCAGCGGCAGCAGCAAGCAGGGCTGAAATCTAAATCAATACAGCAAGCAGGCAGCAAGCATCTGCCATACAGCAGGGCTGCCATCATCTACCCTAGGTGAAATCTAACAGCAGTGATGAAATTAACCCCTTCTCAATACAGCAAGCACAGTCATCCCCACGGTTTGATGCTTTGCCTGTTGTACTTTTTGAAGCAAGCCTTATCTCGGCCCATCCACATTGTTTCCACATCGCAACACTGATATAGAAAAAATAATCCAATTCAGATATAGAACAATTAACGATGTGCGTAGGTTGGAATCTGTTTAGGGAATAATGATGGTAATCTAGAAAGCCTCAAATCTTAACGCATATTAGGGAGTGAATGTTATTTGTGTTTTAAAATGTTATAAACAAAACCTTCCAAGTGGGAAAATCAGGATATAGTAGCTACAACTGCAGCTTCCATGGGTACAAAACCAAGTGGGAATTCAACATTCAACAGCTTTATATTAAGGTTTTCTGAATTCAGCATTGTACAAAACCAAGTGGGAATTCATAATTGTACAAAACCTTCCATATTGAGCCATATCACACAACTTTATATTAAGGTTTTCTGAATTCAGCAACTGCAGCTTCCAAGTGGGAAAACCTTCCAAGTGGTTTTGTACAGAAGTAAAGAATTGGTTTTAAAATGTTATAGAGAGGCCAGCAATCATCTTTCCTCTAAATATAACGGGTATACATGTTTGTGTTTGTGTTTGTGTTTGTGTGAGCGTGTGTGCATGTGTGAGTGGGGAAGGGGGGAGGGGACGGGGAAGGGGCGGGGCAGTGTTGCATATATATGCAGTTGCATCTGCATATATATGCATATGCTGCATATATATGCAACTGCTGCATATATGCATATATATGCAGATGTGGGGCAGTGCATATATATGCATATGAATATATATACAATGCGCATATATATTCATATGCATATATATGCAGTGTGGAGGCCGCAAATTGCATAATAAATTGCAACCAAAAGGTATTGTCCTGGAAGAAATGAGTGCAACATAAGTAACAACCAAACCAATCACAATGATTTTTAAAAAATGTGCACTTGTGAATTGAAATATGAGAACGAAATATAAAATTTTCGTTGTTACCATTATGAGGCTTTCCTAGTGGCATTTGTAAATGTGCACATCTCCGGCGCCGAACTCCACGTCGGCGGCCGTAGCTAAATCCCCTGCCCATCTGCCTCGGAACATATTCTAGAAAAATGGTTCATACACACTTGACAGCCGAACGCAATAATGATCGGACCCTTCCCCATTTATGTCATAGTTTACCAATTTCAAACCAAATAGACATGATAATTGAGAATTAAGTGCATCTATTAGTAAAAAAAAAAGGGCATGATAATTGAGAATTGAATAGAAATAAGTGATGTTGCATACCTGCCTAACGACAAACGGACGATCTTGAACAAAAATCATAAAAAGATTATATATCTGAAGAAAATGGATTCTAGTACCGTGATGTTTAACTCCAAGCCTACAAAATGGAAATAAATAAGTTTAAGACCATGAATAAAGAACATCCTAAAATATAAAGAACATAAATTAAGAGAAAACACTGGATATCAGATTCCTAACAGTTCACCATTCGTGGAAGTGTGATACCTATCGGATACCTAAAAAAAGTAAAATTTGAGAGTGTACCTACACACAAAGATGGTACATTTGAGAGTGTACCTTCACAATTGCATTCTACTTAGTTTTACTGCATTCTAATTGCATTCGACTTAGTCTTACTGCATTATAACATGAAAATTGGGGATTTAAGCTACTGAATTGCATTCTAATTGTTCTTATGAAAATAATCAATGAAATGAAACATATTATGAGTATTTACTACAATTACCAAATCAAATCACACTAAAAAACTATCTTGAGCTTAAAAAAGCAAATATCAAACTCCCCATAAGCTCATTTTAAACTAAAATACATAGCATACCTATAAAATCAAACTAAGAAACCAAAATAAACATAAACTCATATTAAACCCCCACAATTCAATTAAAAACTGTTCAGCCACTTTTGCACCAACAGTTTAAGAAACCATTTATAAATGAGAATGTCAGTGCAACATGAAAATTGTAACAATGAACACCTTAATTTCAAATTAAAACCAAAATTGACTTACCTTTATACAATGAAATTCCTTAGCTTGCAAAATGAATGAAATCCGGACACCTAATATGGCATCATTGACCGTAACCAAAATACACCTCAATGATCTGTACATATGAAACATCAAACTAAAAAAATACATGTTGCCATCATTTTCAAATAAAATGAAATTCATGAAGAAATCCATGACTCAAATAATGTGTCAATATTAATTGTAAGTTGGATAATCATGTAAAATCAATGCATTGCTAATGTTAATTGGTCACACATAAAACATATATTTATAGTTCATGGTTCATGTCAAAATCACACAAAATGGTGCACTCCAAAAGATATGGTGCATTGGAAGTGCTTGAGGTGTATGGAGATGGAATCCCTAAAGCAATGCATAGCATGTAAATCAACTCAAAACATATTCATAAAAATTAAAATTAGATTTAGACAACTAAAAGTTCAATAATGCTCCTTATATATTTTTCACAACAAATAAAGCCAAGTGGCCAAAAATTAGAATCTCCATTGAGGCATTTGATCAAACACCTACCACATAACTATGAATATGACAAATCTTACAATTTAGGAAGTCGAGGATCGACTGTAAGAGTAGACGGATAACAAAAACTAAAAAAGTATTTGTGACAAACTAAAAAAATATTAAGATCCAACAAAAACACCCATAAATTCACACAAAGATATTCAGTAAATTCACACACATAAATTCACACACAAAGATAATCAGTAGTCTGCTATACCTTTGAACTCTAACATTAAAACACAGATATGGACCACGGATCTTCTCCATGAGCCTGTAAAAATAAGCAATAATAATTAAAAAATAAATAAATTGCTGACTCATTGCCATTTTTATGTCTAATACATGAACACGTATCTCCCATTGAGGCTGCCTCCTACTGATTTAAACAGAGTATACTAAAACAGATATTATGTACACACAACCATAAAACAAAAATTGGAAAGCTGACACCAAAACATTCAAGAACAGTTACATATAAAATACATACTCAAAACACGATTTCTCCCACTCTATTTCATCAACCCATTGAAAGATTCCAAATGAACGTTGGGATAAGAAAAAATGGATATAGTATGTACCTCATAAATAAAGTGAGAGATGATACCTGATAGACAAACCAATATATGTTACAAATCAAAGCAAATGAGGTGCGATGATGGCGCTACCGGTGGTAAAAGCGGTGATGGCGACACCGGTGGTAACAGCGGCGATGGTGGCAGCAGCGATGATTGGCGGCAACAACGACGATGGCGGAAGATGATTGATGGGGAGAAAATGAGAGAGGTTTTTTTTGTTTGAGATGGAGAGCTTGTGGATGATGGGCGGGTAAGAGAGAGAATGAGGATTTGTGCTTGAGGGATATCTACAAAGAGAGATAGGGTTCTGTGAGTGTCTAACGTGAGAGAGTGTATTACCAAAATACCCAAGTTTGGAATTAAAGTGTAAGTTTGATGAGTAAAAAAGAGGGGGAAACCAAAAAATTAAGGGGTAGGTTTGTAAAAAATAAAGGGATGTGATCTCAACCATTAAAATATGTAAGGAGGTGGCATCGATCTAGACCGTTAAAAATGTGTATATTTTCAAAAACCAAGCTCCCATATTATATGGATATATATATATATATATATATATATATATATATATATATATATAGAGAGAGAGAGAGAGAGAGAGAGGAAGACTTTCTTGCATCGCACTCTATACATCACACCTGGTTTTGGGCCCTAAGAAACTTTTATTTTCAAATTCTTTATTTTTCTCTTGAAATTAACCTTTCAATCAATACACGCTTAAAACATTAGGTCAAAATACATTTTCTAGTTATTTTTAAAAAATTCATAAAATTCTGTTGGTGTAGACCCTCATAAATAAGGTATTTTCAACAGTTTTTTTTTTAATTTTTAAAAAATAGCTAGATATTTTATTTCGACCCAATTTTTGGCATATGTGTTGATTGGAAGGGTAACTCCATGAGTAAAAAAATTGAAAAAAAAAATTTTGCTAGGCCTAAAACTAGGTGTTATATATATATATATATATATATATATATATATTGGTGTAAGGTAGGAGTTTTAGCGAAATGCTCGTTATCGAGGTTTAGAGAGAGAGAGAGGAGAAATGTTATTCACGTTTTTGTGAAGGTATGTAGATACTAAAGACTATATCTCATTCAAACACAAATTATTCATCTCCAAAAGTTTCCACACACATAGTCTTTTTTCGAAGGTTCATATACCAGAAGATCTGGGTATCTGACTGTATTGTAGGAAGGTTTTGTACAATAAGAAGAAGAGAAACCTTCATCTTCTTCAAACTTTATTTCTCCTTATTCACATACGCTACAAGATGTGCAAAATTATTGTGATTCGAAACCCTAAATTTATGATTTAAAACAAGGTTTTTTTTCTTTGTTTTCTAATTCATAACCATCTATTTTTTAAATAACAATCCCCAACCATTGTTAGCAGAACCCCACTAATAGATTGATCATGTTATAGAAAGATCCATGTTGTCGAGCATTGAAACGTATGTGGCATCTCCGAAAATATGTGCATGGGTGTGTATATTTTACACCAACATGCTTTCATAGGATTTTAGTGATTCTATTCATTACGTCATAGTCACATGAATGTGTTTTGTGTGATTAGATCTTACATTAGTTAATCTGTAGTTATTTTTTTCTATATTCGATTTGGTTATAATATTAGTGATTAGACATAAACTCTTTGTATTTATCCCCGTAATTGAAGTGGATTTTTCTCATATCATTGCTACTGACATCTTCTAGCAAGTACACTGAGTTTCATATATTTCTCTTATAATTTACAGGTATTCCATGCACGCGAAGACAAGAGAGAAACCAGAATAAAGATTAAAAAGAAATGAAAGACATTCAAGGGTAGTAACGTAATTGTACAAAAATGACGAACCTAAAGAAAAGTCGAAGACCTCAATTTCATGAGCGCGTAGGAAGAAACAACATCCAAATTCGAGCCCCGATTGAGAAGATATGATGATATGAAGTTGAGAAGAATTCAAGGAAGAAAAGAAAGAATTTTCAAGGTCCGAACTAGTTCGGTTCCTAAGCTAATCGGTTCACTCTTGTTGGCATAATTTGGCCTCACTACTGGAATCTCGAACTAGTTTGCCCATTTACAAAGGCCATACTAAACTGGTTCGCCAGTATCTGAATGAAATCATTACTATCCACTTAAAAAAATTAGAGTTGTACAATATTAAAAATCGTAGAAAAACGTGGTATTAGGATTCATTCATTATTCTAGATATTTTTAAGAGAGTTTTAGACCTAGAAAGAAAGGAGGAGAGGAGGCAAGAAGAGAATTTTCAATTTTCTTCATCAAGCTTGCACTTTTATGGATTAATGTTAAAGATTCTCATCAATAAAGTTTGCATGTCTTCTATCTTGTTCTTAAAGTAATATTATTTGCATGATTTATTTATTTTTCGATTCTAAGACTTCCATGGATGTTTAGCAATAGTTTCATCATGACTTCCAACACATGTAACACTAGAATTTTGATTATTTCCTATGTAGCTATTTCAGGCTAAGTTTTTAGAGGGTTGATGATATGCCCAAGTGTAACCTCGGCCCAGAGACACCAACCTTGGCCGAGATGATGGCCGAGATATTGATCAACCCTAGATAAGCCATGGGCCCGCGATATCATCCCTCGGCCAGACTCCAAAGGGTCGGCCCAGGCCGACACTACCTTCTACATTTCAGTGGACACTACGCGCATCACAGGCATCAACAACCTTCACATATACCTGGGTATGGCAACCTCGGTCGATTTTAGGCCGAGGTGACAAGGAGCCTCGATAAGCCTCAACATGGAACCAGTCCAACCTCGGCTTGGGCCGAGGTGACAAGAAGCCTTAGTAATCCTCAGCATGGAATCAGTCCAACCTCGGCTGGGGCCGACCCCAGCATAATGTCTCGGCTGAGATCAGGCCGAGACTCCCAATGACACATCTCGGATTGAACGAACATCAAGCCTTTACAGCTCGGCCTCTCCCTGGCCGAGGTCAATCACTAATATGGCAGCCGAGCATCTGTTGACATTTGGATAAGGACACATGGGCACAAATCAGTTGTAACAAGATTATTCTCCACACATGGGGAGAATATTTCATCATCATTCCTTACAGGTGACAATGACAGATGGCACACCCACATTGGTGAGGCTACCACACACATGCTCATTACATGCATGGGGGTACATTACACCCCCTAGGCACTATATATAGGGATCATCCCCTACCTTGCAAAGGGATCCCAGTTATTCAACCCAAGCTAAAACTCTGTCTAAATATACAGTAGAGAGAGAAAGCTTGAGAGATTGTATCCATGGCCATTAGTGCCTTCATTAAGTGATATTACTCACACACTCACAGTGGACGTAAGCCAGATTGGCTGACCCACTTATATTCCGGTGTTGATTCCTCTTATCCTCATCTCATTCTCTTATCTCTCTATATAAATGTGCTGCCATTGTTATTCCTATATTGAGCTTGAAAACACCTTACCTGGTGGTGCTGATTCTTAGCATCATCATTTTGGCGCTGTCTGTGGGAATCGAGAAGCTATCTCTTCCTCTTTTTCTGCTTAACCTCACCGGAGACTCTGGTGGTGAACCAGGAACCACCCCTTACGTGGAGTTGTTTCACCATTGAAACAGGTCCATTAAGGTATTAAGCTCACTTGCTGCTCAAGCTCTTTATTGTTAACACATGGCACCAGAATTACCACCGCCTCTTCCGCCGCCCGAAGGTAGAGGGGCTAGATCCAGTCAGGCTCCTCCCCAGTTCGAAATGGCGGAGGTAGCAGCAGCCTTGAAATCTTTAGCTGCAACACAACAAGCCATGAAGGAGCAATTTGCCCAGCTCAGCCAAACCATGATGATGAGGCCACCCGGAGTCTCATCGGACATGATAACGCCGACGGTAGTTTAGCCTCATCCTGACGCCAGGGGACCACCCCAGGCGCCAATGAAGGACCAGCCTGCACCCCAGCGGAGAAGGGACATTACTGACCCTAGGAGCTTGCGCGTGGGGAGGCAGGGAAACCCTTGCCCAGAGGACATGTATGATGACCTAGAAGATGAAGAGGCCCCAAAAGACTATTGGGAGCCGTATGAGGTGTTAGATAACACTCTACGACCTCTTAGGCAGAGTCAAGGATGTGTCGGCCGAAGAAGAGAAGAGGCCCAACGAAGAGGGTCGGCCTTTGACAGGTTGAGCAGAGGGTCGGCCTTCGAGAGACTGGGCCCGGTAAATGACCTAAGACACAGGCTATCAAGGTCGAGGAGCGCAGCAGGCTCTCAGAGAGGTGGTAGGCAAGGTCGGCCAGACCAAGGCCGACCCTGTGAAGGAAGAGCCAGGGAACATGAAGAGGTCAACAGTCAACGTGTTGTGGCTGGGGAACCCTTTGTCCATCGCAAGGAGGTGACAGGGGATAACCTTGGCCAAGTTGATGACAGAAGACCCTGGAATGATTCTATCAAACTCCTTGAGGAGAAGATAGGAGACCTCATTAAAAGAAGGGACCCATTGCAGAGGGGTTACTCAGAGGGCTCCCCATTTGTGGCTAGGATAGTGGGGTTCCCAACCCCATCCAAGTTCAAGCCTCCTAAAGTAACTCCTAAGTATGATGGCAGCACTAACCCTGTGCATCATATCGAGATGTACCAGTCGGCAGCAGACATCTACTCGATCCCTGATGAGATGAAGTGTAGGGCCTTCTCAGGGACCTTGACACGGGAAGCTCATAGTTGCTTCTCCTCCCTTCCGAAGAACTCAATTGATAACTTCAAAGGCTTGGCTGAGCAGTTCATCCACAACTTCTGCTTTGGGGTAAGACCCCAAAAGAAGACTACCCACCTGCTCTATGTCAAATAGGCTAAGGGTAAAAGCCTAAGAGACTACATAGCAAGATTCAACAAAGAGAAGTTGGAGGTGGAAGATTATGAAGAGAGCATAGCCATGACCGCCCTTATAGGAGGCCTCCAGAAGGGAAAGCTACTGTGGAAATTGGTGGAAGACCCCCCAGGTCTATGGCAGAGCTGTTGGCCACCGCAGGGAAAGTGATGAATACGGAAGAGGCAATGGCCGCCAAGTATGAAGAGGAGAACCGCGGTAGCGCGAGAAAGTCCCAAAGTAAGAAATAGGGGAAGAAGAGGTCAGGAGATGATAAGTTCTCTCATTACACTCCTCTAACTGTGAGCTGTGAGCACATCCTTAATGAGATTAAGACTGATCGTACTCTGAGGTGGCCGGAGAAACTGAAGGCCCCGCCACATAAGAGGAACAAAAACCTATGGTGTGAGTTCCATCAGGATCACGGCCATGTCACAGATAGATGCTTCGCTCTAAAGGATGAGATTGAGAAGATGCTAAAATCTGGAAAGCTGAGGAAGTATGTGGATGGCAAGGCTCCGAAGGGTGGAAGAGAAGACCCTAAGAAGAGAAGAAATGACAGATGTCGTGGCGATGTCTCGGCCAGAAGAGACAATGATTCAGAGGGAGATGATGAAGACGACCCGGATCTTCCGCCAAAGGATGACAACACCCCGATGAAGAGGGTCGGCATGATCTTCTTTGGTGTTAGCACCATATATGGGGGATTTACAGGAGGTGGCTCCGAGGTAGCCGATAGGAAGGCCATGTAGCAGAGGCCAGATTAGTGGCCAAGACCGAGGTTATGAATCTAACGACTTCCGATGTCGTGAAGAAGAGGAAGAAGGTAGACATGGACACCCTCGTAGTGGGGTTCTCCAGACTCGACTTCAAGGGTATCTTAGCCCCCCATGATGACCCTTTGGTCATAAAAACAAGGGTGCATGGGTGCGACGTAGGGAGGATCCTCATAGGCGGGGGAATCTCAGCAGACGTGATGTTCTGGCCTTGTTTCAAGAGCCTGGGTCTTAGTAGGGCAAGGCTAGTGCCCTACCATCACCCATTAATAGGCTTCAGTGGTGAAAAGGTTCACCCCTTGGGCATGTATGAGATGGATGTACGGATGGGGGATGAGTGGCCTAAGAGACTGACCAAGAAAATAAACTTTTTCGTCATGGACGAAAACGTTTTCTCATCCTACAACCTCATCATAGGAAGGGTGGCCCTCAAAGAGTTTGAAGCCGTCCCGTCGACGGTCCATCAGATGCTAAAATTCCCGACTCCTTATGGAGTAGGGGAAGTGCAAGGGGACCAGACCACGGCGCGGGAGTGTTACTTCAACTCGGCCGAAGAGAGAGAGGCCCATAAGAAAGCAACCACCACTTACAGCATTGACACTCTTGACCCAAGAGACGAAACAAAATTGAAGAAGGGTGAGGCCGCGGAAGAGGTAGAATCCATCGTCCTCAATGAGGACGAGCCGAAAAAAACCGTCCAGGTCGGTAAGGCCCTAGAGCCAGGAATCAAGGAAGAGCTGATAAACTTCCTCAGGAGGAGACAGAGTGTCTTCGCATGGAGTCACGCAGACATGCCTGGCATCGACCCTGAGGTCATGAGCCACACGCTCAACGTGGACAGAGATGCCAGGCCGATCAAGCAGAGACGAAGAGTGTACTCTAGGGAGAAGTATGACATCATCCGGGAAGAGGTGAAAAAGTTGGAAGAGGCTGAGTTCATAAGAGAGGTCACCTACCCGGAGTGGATCTCAAATGCAGTCATCGTGCCTAAGGCCAATGGGAAGTGGCGAATGTGTGTAGATTTCACTGACCTGAACAGGTCTTGCCCGAAAGACAGCTATCCCTTACCTAGGATAGACCAGATAGTGGATGCAACGGCAGGGCACGAGCTCATGAGCTTCATGGACGCTTATTCGGGCTACAACCAAATCTTCATGGATGCTGAAGACTCTGAGAAGACAGCCTTCATTACTGACAAAGGGACGTACTGCTACAAGGTGATGCCCTTCGGACTGAAAAATGCGGGGGCAACGTATCAACGTCTTGTCAATAAGATGTTCGAGGAGCAAATAGGTAAGACCATGGAGGTGTATGTGGATGATATGCTAACGAAGAGCCTGAAAGCATGTAACAAATTACAGATGTCCTATGCCTCCATGAAGGATTTCACATTCTACATCAATATTACATTAATCCAACATAAAAAATAACCATGAATAAACCATCATGGGATCCAATCATAAACCCATAAATACGTGACCATTATAGTGGGATAAGATCGCTGCAAAACAGAAGTTATCAAAAATCTATATATATAAGATTGTCTTAATTGGACAACATGATTGAATTCAACCTACACGGGGTATCAACCGGGCTCTGATACAAATTATTGGAGCGGAAGTCTAAGGGTATATTGAAAATGCGTATATATCGAACAACAAAAAAAACTATACATATGTGAAATCCTACAAGGAAGATTTAGGATTTACGTGCGAGATCTCTTTTATTTGATCTCGTTTTATCACAAACAGAATATGTGATAGATCAATTCACCTCACGATCTTCTATTGTATTCCCAATATGGATAGCTGCGAGTAGAGGGTGGGCTCTGTTTGAACATAAGGCCCCCAAACTTATATTCTAAGAATTAATGTGATGGTTCAATTAATTTTCGAACTAAAATTTCAATTCAAATTTTAAAAAAAGCAAACTTAAAATTTTAATTTCTCCAAATTAAAATTAAACAAAGTCAAATAACTGAATTTTACTATTAACACAAAATTAATTCAACCCAAGTCCAAAAAATTTCCTAACAACGAATTTTTCTAATTCTCAATATAGGCCAAACAAAATTTTAACAAATTAAAATTCTGGACATGAATTAAATTAAACTTACCCAAAATAACCAAACTTAAATTAGCACCAAATTAAACAAGTGTGAGATTTGAATCAATTTTTATCTTGATTATCCTAGCATGCATCTAAGGTGATTTTTGAAAGATAAAAGTAAACAATCTCACTACGCGGCGATGTACGAGGAAAACCCAAATCCTAACAAATCCACTAGGTATGAATTTTTTACAAAGACAAGACTTACAACACTCGACTAGACTCCTTCAAGCCCCGACGCTTCCTTCTCTCTTCAACCTCTGCCTTGTAGATAACTCTAGACTCCACCGAAATCTTGGAGTCCACCAATATAGGCACAACCCATCGTCAACCACACATGGTTCCTTTCACCATGTGAGAAAGCCACAGCACAAACTTCTTCTCCTTTATGGGTAGAGAATGAACCCAAACACTCTCTAATGTGTGATGAAAACATGGTGACAAACACTCTCCAAGCAATATATATATATATATATATATATATATATATATATATATATATATATATATATATATATATATATATAACTTGGATTCTAAACAAACATATGGGTGTTTATATGGATTCTAAACAAACATATGTGTGTTTATGTGGAAAATCTTGAAAATTAAAACACTCAGACCATGAACTTTTTCTATGAAAGAATTATCTCAAAAGATCTCTAGGAAGATGAAAAAGTTAGTGGAAAAACATATATCCTCGAAGTATTATGGCTGGTGAAAAGTTAGTGGGATAGTGGGTGGTTAAAATAAAAATTGCCAAAATTTTAAGTTTCCTGCCCAGGTCGTTCGAATGACTCTGTTCGAACGAGAAAGCAGAAAGAAACAAGGCAAAAACTTCGTTGGAAAAACTCGTTTGAACGAAATATCAAACGAAAAATAGGGTCTTTGAGCATAATGTCGTTTGAACCTTGTTAGCAATGTCGTTCGAACTACATTTCAGAAAATCCAAATTTTTTTAAAAATTCATTTTAAGCCTAAAACTTTTTATACAACATTATAAAATGATTTTTTGAAAAGAAAAGTCGATTTGATAAAAAATAGCACCCATAAAAATATTCCAAGTCTCCTTATATACATTAAACGCATTCATACCTTTTGGAGACATTGGAATCCTCATGTTGATGACGTGAAACATGGCATGAAAACTCGTCAAGGATGAACTTCAATATCTTGGATGCTACGTCTTCAGCATACCTTCGTCATAGGCTTGGAAGGATACACAAGAACATCTATACTATGACTCAAATGGTTTTTGTTCGGAATTAAGCCAAAACTACATATGAACTCAATTGGAAATTTTGTCCTTATAGGCTCCTATTTCATGACCACCTTCATGTCTCCTCTTTCTTTTTTG
Organism: Sambucus nigra; assembly: GCA_949130495.1. NCBI lineage: Eukaryota > Viridiplantae > Streptophyta > Magnoliopsida > Dipsacales > Adoxaceae > Sambucus > Sambucus nigra. Next base: position 616,253,921 of record OX422216.1, on the reverse strand, counting down.
TTGTCTCTCTTTCTCACAAGTATGAACTCGGGTACTTTGAGTATCCAATAGTGACGGCTAGGTTAGGAAAATGAGACTTAGGTGCATATATATAGGCTACAGTTGGGACCCTAAGGAGAGATAATGATGTGGATCCTAATAGACCTGAGAAAACCTAATCATTTCCGTATCCTAATCTCAACCCCTTCATTATAATTAATACTACTAAATAATTATAATTGCAACTCAACTCCTTAACTCAAAATTATATTTTGAGTTCCTCATTATTAATTACTTAATTCTCCCCACGTTAAGGTTATAGATACCCGTTGATAAAATAAATTACTGATAATTTATTTCATTAACTTCTTTAAGTCTTTGAGCGGTCCAACTTAACGTATTTGTAGTGTCGGATTAACATAATCCACTACAAGTTTTGATACATGAAAAACTTATAAGTATCCGAAGGGGTATCACCAGTCTCTATACCCAAATGTGGATTCCATATATAAAAGACTTTCATCGTACCTTAATCACCGTTACCCAATATATCAAGATTATTGATCCAATAATGAATCTCTCCTGATAAGTCAAAGTAATAAATACTAGTGTTGGTGTGCATCAATCATATCCAGATTAAGTGAGTTAAGTGAACCTAATAATCACGAGGTGTACATTGTCTTATAAAATCAGTATAAAAATAATGACGTCAAATTGGTCCCGTTCAATACACACACAGTGTATCAGCACAATAAGTTGAAACTATACAATTTCCTACAATCAAGATAGACCTAATTAAATATTGGGCTACAGTCCTACTGATGGCGTGTCCAGTTTCATCTAAGATTGTGAATGATAAAATTTATATTCCATAAGAACTGGTGATCTGATCCTCTGTATATATGTCATATTCTATAAACCAGAATACCAAAATAAAAGACATCAATAATATATAAAATACTGCAAACATTATGACCATACATGATTCTCATTAAATCTGGAATAACTGATTTTATTATAACTACATAAATCATGGTTTTAATCTACTTCTTTAACATTTGTATAGGGTAAGGGCCCCTACCAGATCCACTCCCCACTGAGCGAAGGGAAATGGACTTATCATTGGATCCATATTCTTTAATTGTTTCTTTAGAATGAAGACAAACCTCTAACACTAATCACAACATCGGACTAGAGCTTTGGATTTATTCCGCGATGTTGGCTACAAGTACCCTTACCTTAAGACCTTATAGACCAAGGTCTTTAGGCTTGTATAGGAACCATATACACCATTGTGGAGGCCTCTAAGAACATAACTATCCTCTGGCAGGATAAGTCATTATTGAGGTGTTGCATATTGCCCATTTTTTAATAATTCCCCATTACTCATGTGGTATTTGAAAGATAGAGACTTCAAACATCTAAACTGAAGTTCTTCCTTAAGAAAGAATCGATATATGAGGTCATCTTTGATGGTAGTGGTCCAGTCTGAGCTCTAATTGACCTTTGCATCTTTGATCTGTAGTTGGGTGATGCTTGGTTGTTCCAAAGTAATGACTAGGACTTTTGGAACTGCCTCGTCTGATGAGTCCACTCATGCAAGATGGTCATCTTTTGAGTAACCTATTTAGGGCACCTTCTGATGCAAAATTTTAGGATTCTCTCGATGAAGTGATTCACAATTACTTTATACTCTTTCATCCTGTCACCTTTGACCTCATAGACCTTAGTGACCTAGTTGACCACTAGTTGAGAGTCGATAATGGATTATACATACTATGCATTCAAATGGATGGCAAGGCCTAAACGTCCTACCAATGCTTCATACTCTACCTCATTGTTATAGGCTTTGATTTGAAAATGGATAATAAGAGTGATTATACATACTTATAGTATTACTAAGTGAAGTTCAGCTCCGCTTCTAGATCTATTAGAAGGGACATCCATGTGCAAGACCCATGTTAGACAGATAGGGTCTATTTCCCAAACCAATGGTTGTTTTGGCTTTTTGGGTATTGCTGCAACCTATGATCTTGAGCTCTTATTCAACTTATGTAGGTTTTAAAACTCTATAATGAAGTTAGCTAAGGACTAGCCCTTGATGTTACATCATGGTTGATACTTGATATTAATTTCCCCCACCTTTAAACCACTTAACAAGTGTTCTTGAGCTATCATGCTTGTGGAGGATCAATTATACGAGCTCATTGGTCATGACCATAATGGAGTGAGAATTTAAGTTGGGACTTAAACTTCTGGTTGAAGTGATGAGGTAAAAGGCGATCTTTTCTATCCTTTGATACTTATTTTTAGCCCCTTATAAAGCTAGGATGACACAGTAGATATGAAACTGAACCCCAAACTCCTCTCAAATCAAGTTTGATCTCACATTGGTTAGAAAAACATCAAGGTATAAGTATAGATCTTCCTAGTGATGGTCTAGGATAATAGAGGTAGGGACCCTAGGTACTTCTTAAGGAACTCAAATGCTTATTTAGCCTCAACAATCCATTCTAAGTATCTCTTCAGAATTTTGAAGAAGGGTTGACACTTATATGTGGCCTTGGAGATAAACTAATTGAGATCAGAAATGCTCCCGACAAGGATATTGACCTTTTTTACTATCTATGTGGACTCCATGTCTACCAGAGCTTGAATCTTCTTTTGATCGTCCTATATACCCAATATGTTGACCATAAAACCTAGAAACTTTCCTATATCTACTCCAATAGTACATTTCTTTCAGCCGTGGCTTTTTTAGTTTCTTCCAAGGATGGTAAAGGTCTCCCTGAGGTTCTGCACATGATCTTAAGACTTTACGCTTTTGATTAGAATGTCATCAATATAGACCTCCATGGTTTTGCCAGTGAGTTCTTTGAAAATGGAGTTTTACACCGTCTAATAGGTTACATATGAATTATTTAGTCCTAAAGGAAAAACTTTATAATAATAGATACCTTTTTTATTTTGAATGAAGTTTTCGCCTTATCAGGAAGATCCATCCTGATCTAGTTGTACCTATAATATGCATCCATGAATGAGAGAATCGCATGACCTTCTCTTGAGTCCACGAAGGTGTCAATTTGAGGGAGATGATAGCAATCATTGGGGCATTCTTGGTTGGGGATAGTGAAATCAACACACATCCTCCACTTTTTTGTTACATTTAGGCATAAGCACCACGTTGGAGATCCATTTTATTTATTTCACCTACATAATACAGTTGGTCGTCAAGAGTTTAAAAACCTCAGTAGAAACAACATTATTCCTCTATGGACCAAAGAACCTCTTATTTTAGAAAATGTGTTTGGGTCCATATTAAGTTGCTGGACCATTACTTCAAGATATCCTCCGACCATGTCTATATGGATCCAATCGATGACATCTTTATTTTCCCTTAGGAACTTGAGGATCTCTTCTCTAAGGGTGGATCTTTGACCTTCCCCAATCTTTATTTCCTTGGTTAGATCATCTCTATTAATGTACACATTAATCAAAGCATGTACTAGCTCACCTATTTGCTCTTTATCCTCGTCTCGTGGATCAAAATTATTCACATTCAGCAACTCTATGTGTAAGCTCTCTAGGGGGAGCTCACACATCTCTAATGGAGGATGTAAGATCTTTGATGGAGCTCTAAAACTCTTTTATGAATATTATGGGACCTCAAGAAAGATTCGAGGCATATCTAACGATCTCTTTTATTATTTTATGGAAGTGTTGTATCAGTACCTTTCCTTCTTTAGATCCCCGTGTACTTTTACCACACCCATAGTGGCCTGGAACCTCATTACAAGTCTTTGTGTTGATATGAAAACATCCAAATCATTAAGCAATGGTCTAACCAAGATCACATTGTAGGCTAAGGGGAGCTCCACCCCTAGGAACTTATTCTAAATTATGGAGCATTAGTATTTTGAGCTAATATTGAGGGGTAGAGTAACATAACTCAAGTGATCCCATATCGTTGAAAGAATATAAGAACATGATATCCACAAAACATCCAATTTATATCAAAACTCTCTTTATGTTGGCATTCCACATGATCATTATGATGACAAATGGGTTGGCATAAGGCAGGAGGACCCTGCCTATTTTTGGCAATGCCATCATCGCAACTCATTTACAATATTGACGTGGGATAGAAATACAGTTGGCTTGTACTCCCTCATGATGGAGGCCTCTAAGATGAGAATTTCTTATTTTACATGAGAGTCCTCCTCTGGCAAAGCCCCCGAAAATGGTGTTTACATAAATTATAAGGGTATCATCCTTAATTTTTTTTGGTTGTTAGTGTTGTTACGCTGACCTTTATAGATGTACTTTCTATAAACTCCATGAGGTATCCCCTTTTAATCACCCTTTAAATGGACTCTTTAATCCTGAAGCAATTTCCAGTGTTGTGGTTGCGGTCCTTATGGAACCCGCAGTACTTATATTTGTCCGTTTGATTATTTTTGGCCCTCGTGGGCTTGAGTGGAGGTAGGAGATCTTGCATTTATATAGATGAGAATACCTATTGTATGGTGAGGGGTGAAATTCTTGTCCTCTAGAGGTGCATTAGTTTTACCTTCTCTCTTCTTCTTCTAGGCCTCAGTTGCCTCACGAAACTCGCTAAGACGAGAGAATACATATTTTCTCTTACTTTATTAGGGGAGACTAGGGTAAGCCTTGTCGTGATTTCATCCTCACCATTCATGTATTTATAATATTTTTCGTGCAGCTCAGTCATGGACTTGGGAGGTTTTTATTAAAATACCTCGGTAGGTCCTCAGAGGTGATGCCTGAGATAAAGCTTCCCACACATATAGTGTCATTCAGATCATCAACTTGGAAAGCCTCTTAGTTAAATGTCTTGGCATATTCTCTAAGATCTTTTTTAGTCAATTGTCTTTATTGATGGAGTGAGGTGACAGGCTTACTCATCTTTTGAGTCCTTATAATATAGTTGATAAAAGATCTTTCCAAATTAGTAAAGCTTCCAATGGTCTCTCGTTTGAGCTTGGAAAAACAATTGTCTACACATTCCCCTCAGAGTAGCATGCAAATCTCTATGTAAGACTTTGTGTGGGGTGTCTTAAAGGAGCATGCATGATCTAGAGGTCTCTAGATGATCTATGGGATATTTAGACCTATCGAGCGGTTCAACAATAAGCATGTTCACTTAGGGTGAATAGTGTAATGTTGAATTTCGTTGCTGAATGGAGATAACATTTTTTGGAGAGATATATCAATGTTGTTTGGAATTTGCGTCTTGTAATGGCTGAGGAAATTTCACAACCGATTTTTCAACTTATTAATCTCATTGTTCCAGGGCCTAGCTACCTCGGAAACAACTTGAGACTGGAATATGAGGAGTGATAATCTATCCATGGGTAGACCCTTTATATCATTTATCCCCTTAACTAGGACTACTAGTTCTCCATAGTACCACTATGTTCTGGTACACTTGGTTCCTCTACCACAAGTGATAAAGGAAGCCTTCTAACAATATAGGCAAGTTTCTCTTAAAGCTCCTTTTGTCTAGCTTCTATATATTTTGAAAGACGAAGCCAAGACAACGTTAATGGGCATATTTAAATGATTAAGATATGTATATGAAAGAAATGGAACTTCTTGTTCCTATAGACATTGAAAAACTGCTGGGTATTGAAATCGTAACCCACCTCAGAAACAACAAGTGCTCCCCTCTAGACCTCAAATGAGTTAAGAGGAGAAGCGTCAGCGTATAAGACAATGGTTTAAAGTGGTTTGGACCTCAGTTAAAGTTCATATGCCCACTATCAAAGGGTGATGTACTCTTAGTTAATGTCCAATAGACGTATTATAATCTAAAAAACCTCTTGGTCACTGTCTAAGGTCCTTACATACTTTTTCACAAATCCAAAGGACCTTAGGAAGTAACTAATAGACTTCTCTATGGGTTCCTCGGTATTAATTTATGGCTCAACAAGGGAGACAATTGGTAAGAACGTTAAAAATTAACCAAGTTATAGGTTTACACTCACAATGATTGGTTGAGAGTGTATACAATAACAAGGAAACACTTGTATAAGAAAAAATAAATTTTCTTTATAGGATTATGATATTTTGAACATATCTTCAACCACTCTCCATCTCCATATATCTATATAATAAAGTAGAAAACTTATGTATGTCATAAGTTTAGTTGATGATGTCATCAATATGCATTTTTTCCTGCAATACCCATTTTACCCTTAATTCTTTTATTTCCCCCTCTTTTTTCTCAATACTTACTTTCACTTTAATTCAAATATAAGCTTATTTCGATAATCACACACTAAACCCCCTTCAAACCCTATCCATCATTCTCAAACTCACCTGCCCCCTCCTCTCTCAAAACCTTTTTCCTCACCTCTCTCTCTCTCTCTCTCTCTCTCTCTCTCTCTCTCTATGCGAATGGTTCTTCTTCTAATTAATATTTTTCCCTGAGCTTGCACAAGATTTACTCCATATACCTCTTGTCTCTCATTAAGATATCATGTTCAATGATTCAAGATGATATCATGTAAGGTTTTATCAATATATATTCCTGTGATTTGTTCTACATATCAATGGTATACCACTCCTTCTCTGCCACAGTTCTCTTAGAAGTGTGGATCTGAGACCCTATTGAATACGAGTCTCAGTTCTTTTAAGGAACCCTTAGATTTGGGTAAATACCTTATTTTGAGTTTGGTTATGGTTCACGGTTCTTTTAGGTCTCATTATGAAATCATTTAGATTATAGTTGGGTTTGAAATTTTCTATGTATGAGAGGTTTTGAGGTTTGGTTTTCATCAAAACACATGTCTATGATTTTAATTTTTTGTATTGTATTTTCTCTTTGATTGGGTTCCAAACATTGGTATGTCAGATCCTATTTATGATGAACTTTTAGTTCATTCTAAGTTTTATTTTGCTTTATAAATGTTTTATATCTGTTTGAGGTTATTTGGGTTTCAAACATTCTGTTTTAAGGAGTTGTACATTAGTTGTATTTCATTGAAATCTTACTGTAATTCAATTTACATAAACACCAACATGGATGTCGTGTCTAACAGGGCTCGGACACACCGACACGACGATTTTTTTTCTTCAAGGAGTTATCCTCTCACATTTCTTACTCAAGTATATGCGAGTGTTTCTTTAACTTTTTCTCACATTTCCTTATCCCGGTTTCTTCTTTTTTTCATGTTATTTCATAGAATTGAATAGGTAATGTTTTCTTGGTTTCAAAATTTCGTTTGAAGGTTCATTTTGGGTTTAATCATCTCACTAATTTCGTACAAAATATCATGAAGGCTACTTTTTTTCACATCTATAGAGTAGTTTCAACTTTCATTATTTGACACTCATGTATATTTGTCAACAATGTTTTGAGTATCGACTTTCTTTTGATTTGGATTCGAGTATTAATAATTATTACATTTATACAATGGTTTGTTGTAATACCTTTATAGTATATTATTAACATTTTGTGTTAATTTTGTTAAACCATTTGATTCTTTTGGAATTATTGGAATTTATATCTTCATGTATTGCTTTGCAGGGGATATATACATCAAGGCTTGATGTTGGACAGGTTTGTTGGGATCTTTAGAGTTGTTTTCTCCATATTTTATACTTATTTTGAATTATGAAATGTTTCATTCATATTATGTACTCTCAACATTTATTGTTACTATTTTTTATGTTTGGCTGCTGGGATAATGGGAACCAATGTTTTCTTAAATTTGTTAGTTGCGTATTTTCCCTGGACTGCTAAACACATTATAACTCTATTATGACAAGCAAGTCTTGCATTGGATTCTGAATTCAGGGTTAGAAGGTCAGTTTTTTAGTTTGGTTTTTATTAGATATATGGTTTTAGTATTCTTAATGTATTCAATGCTTTCGATACAGTAAATTTATATTTTTGATATATTCTCACTCTGCGAATGTGAGTTTTACAGTAATATGCAACTATATATTCTCACTCCGTGAATGTGGAAAGGTAGAATGAAAAGATGCATATTTTGTGTACCGATCTTGATTTAGCAATACTAAATTATGGAAACATAGGTACCAAGTAGGTTTTATTGATATTGACGTATTGATATTAACTTTCAGTTTAATTTACTAACTATAGTTATGTCATTCTTTGGTCTTATAGGTTATTTTATTCTTTAAAACTCAAATTAGTTTTTGTGATTGATATTCAAGATTGCTCGGGTTGATTCTGCTCAGATACTGAGTTGGAGATGTCCAGGAGCAAACTGAATGCAAATTTGAGATGCAAATTTGAGAAGATTATATTTCTGGTGTCAATATTTAAGATTTTACGAATGCGATCTCATATATCGATTTTCTTACATACTCCAGTTATGAAAAGAAATATTTTTCATGCCTTTCATATGTGTAAGAAATATTTATTACTTATCTTATAAGATATTGGGCTTGTTTCCAAGGCAGCGTAATTTGTGTCCAAGGCAGCTCGATTTCACACACACACACATGCACACACACATTATACTTAATTTATAGTCCAATTTTGGCGAAATATATAATTAACTTTAAAGTTTAAAATAATTATAGTTTTGGATCTTATTCTTTTTTTTCAGTGCTGGAATTGATAGGTCGGGAGGTTAAAGAAGAGAAGATATATGGAGTTTGGTGAGACTATTGTCACATTACTTGATTTAAATTTGTTTTTTTTGTTTAATTTCAAGTTGCATATTAGTATTGTTCAACTTATGTTCTCCAATTTCCTAATATCTCTAAATATTTGTTATGTTAAGACCAGATTCTCTCAGACTTCATTAGGTTTGGAGTTACAAGTGGAGATATATAATAAAATATGGAATTCAACTACATGAAAATATTGGTGAGATACTCTATTTCTTAATGATTTTCACAAGATATACTTTGTTTCTTACTATGTTCGGAAAAATAATCTCAAGATTATTGCTGTTATAATAGCCTTTTGGAGTTTTAAGTTTTACCATTTTGTGAATCTTGGGTTTGACCAATTTTATATTTTTAACAGCTTATGACATTATTTGGAGTATTTTAGGTTTCTAAATTGATGTAATATTTGGGTTTTAAGGATCTTGAACTTCAAATTTGTACTTTCTATTTTTTTTTTGAAGTTCTACAATCTATAAAATAGGCGAGGGCATTGTGCAAATGCAACATGTATATTTTGATATTTATGTAGGGCCTTAATATTTTAATTTCTCTTTTATTCTGAATTTAGTTTGGGTGTACTTTCTGTTGCATTTCAGTTCCATTTGCATACTGCATACTACTATATGATATTGAAAGGTTATCAGCGAACTGCACATGGCATACTGCTATATGATATTTAAAGGCAATCTGCATACTGCATACAACGCTCCTACACATACCAATTACCAAACTGTTGAGAGGTCATCTGCATATTGCATACTTCATACTGCTATATGATATTGAAAGGTTATCTGCATACTGCATACTGCTATAGGTCCTACTATATTGCATACTTTTATATGATATATGTGTCTCTCTGAGTTGGGTAACTTTTGATTCTTCTTCTTTTATTCATTTAGTTATTGACTTCACATCATTGATTAACCCATATTTGAATTTTAGTTTTGATTCAGAGCTGCATTTAATTTAATATTCGGTTGCATTATTGCATCTCAGCGATAATAGTTAAATTTGATTGAAATATAACTATTGCTTCCTCTTTCAATTTAGACGTTCCTCGATCGATAGCTTTTCCCATTTATGTGAGTTATCGTTATTATAGTTGGATGTTTCGGGTTGGTTGTTTACAACATATAAAACTCTAGATTTATATTATTTTTTCAGTTTTCTCAATCTAATCATGTTTTTTTCTTCTTTCAGATCTGTAAAGGTTTGGAATTGGCCATTTCTCGGGATCTTTCTAGTCAATTGGTCATTTGACAATATTAATTTTGAAAGGAATGTAAGCCTTAAAAGCTCTGGTGGAATGGGTCCACCTAGGTTGTTCACTGAGAGGTCTAAAACATCGAGTTGTCCCAAATTTCCAATTGATGGTGGGATTGAGCCTGTAAATGCGTGGCCTTGCTCAATTGTAACCAACCGACAATTGTGAGATAATTTCAGAAGTCTTTGTGCATCTTCACACAGTAACATAATCTTACCATGACAATCCGACTGAACAAAATGATATGGCGAATCTTGGGAACATGTGCCTGGCTGCTGTACAAGCCTATGATACCGTAACTGAAAGTATCAAAGCACTAAATGCCATAGATTTGAAATTTGAAGATATTATAAATTCTCCATCTTTAGATGCAGCTTGCAAGAAGATAGACAAACTGGCTGAGAAAAATCAATTAGATTCAGCATTGTTGCTCATGATTACAAAAGCATGGTCAGCTGCTAAGGACTCAAACATGATGAAAGATGAGGTAAAAGACATATTGTACCATTTGTACATGACATCAAGAGGCAATCTTTAGAGGCTAATGCCAAAAGAAATCATGATAGTTAAGTGTCTTCTTACAATTAGAGACCCCGAAGAACGGTTGTGTGACCTGAAAGATGCTTTCACTCTATGAGAAGAACTTGAAGGAAAGGATGTCGATTCCCTATACATGACACCAAAGAAGTTACACATGTGGATCAAGGCAGTGGTGGATGCGTACTATTTCAGCAGAGAAGGAACTCTCATACGGGAAGCTAGGGATTTGATGAATCCAACTATCATCCTAAAACTAGAAGAAATAAAGAAATTAATCCAAGACAAGTTCATGTAAGCATTAGTTATGCTTCTCTCGAAGACTAGCTTGGCTTGCCAATCCCAGCCTTAAGCCTAAAATACCACATGTAGATGTTTGGTTTATCATTGGTGGAGTCTTAGTTAGTGATATTACAAAAGGGGGATCTTTTAAATAAAGCTACGAAGGTTGATTATTCAGGATCTAGATCATTGTACAGTAGGCCTTACTTTTTTATGTCAATTACATTGGATATGAGTTTCATGGTTACCATTTGACGATGTATTTTTCTTATAATTAAAAAACGTTCTGATGAAAAAAAGGATGTACATTAGAATCAGTGGTAGATATCATCAGTTGATGAACATTATTTTTATATTTATGCAACACTTCTTTTATATCAGAGATAATAATCAGGGATGGTAATCAGAGATAATATATCAGAGAACATGTAGCAGGTAACAGTAGCACGAAGCTGCAACAGGTATGTAGGTTGATGGACAATATACTCTTCTCCAATTCTTTGACGAAGATGCCATACATTTAGTTCATTTGGAATGATTGACAAAACAATCAAATGATTGTGAGGTGTCGAACTCTGAAGATTCATAGCAATCAAATGATGGTGAATTTTGAGGTGACTACTCTGCCAGGTTTATTCTTTAATATTTTCCATTAATGTAATTTATACTAAGTTAGTTTCGTTATTATGCCACTATTTTTTAATACACCATGATCATGTGACATTTTTTGAGCAAGTTAAATTATGACAGTGCGTAGTTTCTTAATTAACTTAGTGCCATTAACATGGGCACAGTTAATTGAACTTAGTAGACATGGGCAATGTATTCTTAATTTTTGTAAATGTAATAAGAATGTCAAGTTGTCCAAGATTTCAATTAACTGTTATAGATTTTTCTCAGAGTTGGTAGCTCTCCAAAACTCAAGATTTCAATGAGTTGTTATAAGTGTTTCAATCTTAATTTGATTATAGTTATTAGTTTCATATTATAGTAGTGTTTCAAAGGCATGCTCCATTTTTTATACTTTAAAGTAGAGGTAATGTTTTTTGTAATTTTGATTGCCTTGCTAGATATGTCGTAAATATTTGCTTTGTGTCATCAATTATTTCAGGTATGGAAGAATTACGCGGATCGAATGAAGAATAAGTGTAATTTTTAATGTCACTTTGTAAATTATTTTTGCATTTTTTAGATTTATTCATGTTGTGGGTGAATAAGTTGGGTACCACACTATGTTCTCTAAAGGTGGGATTGACCTAGAATTTTCAATTGACATTGTTTGATAGTTTTGAAATCGAGTTGTACATTACTGAGAATATGTTAGTTGTGGATAGTTTGGCATAATTATATCATTTGCTCAATGATGTATTGGTGTATTGGTTGTATTTCTTATTCCAATGCGTGTTTATATGTTAGACATATTAATGTTGTTTATATGAGATTCTAGACGGGCGTACTATTGTTGGAGTATTTTATTTTCTTGAAGAGGGTGAATATTCTTACATATGGAGGAAATTTTGTCTAAATTTTTAAAATTAGTTACAATTATATTAGTTATATACAAATTTTTTTATTGAAATTATTCATGACTGAATACTTTGTAAAATTATCATCGTGCCTTCAGGCACGGGCATACCCTAATATGATGTGGATTTGAAAAAAATAGATATAATGTATATAATTATCTAAATTTGTTCGTGATGTAGAAAAGTAACAATAGTGCGATTGCTCAGATGACATTTTTTGTCGTTCTGGCTACCTTTATTCATAATTTCTTAAATTTTGTTTCGGTTAATTGAGTGGTCATATTGATAATCACAAATCTTCCTCAATTTTTTATTTAGGTGTGGGTTGTTGGTTGGGATGTTTGTGGTGGCCTTCATGTCGCAAGTACAAGTGCGAATGTTGGGGGTAAATTAATCTTCGTGCCTTCAGGCACGACGTTATGCTTTCCAAAATTATCAACGTGCCTTCAGGCATGGGCATACCCTAGTATGTATAAATATATATGAAATCTCTAGGAGGGAGAATAAGTGGACTATCACAACAAGCTTATGGTGTTTCTGAGGTCTGACACCGTCAATAAGGAGGTGGAGTGTTGATACCAAATTTAGTCTGCTCACATAGACCAATCATTTGAAGACACGTGTCAATCTACATGGCAAATAAAAACACTTTCAACGAACAACATACTATCACCGAGCTACTCTGGGCTCCGAGAAACTCAAGAGTACCGAGCAACTTAAGCGTACCGAGCAACTCAAGAGTACCGAGCAACTAAAGCGTGCCGATCAACTTAAGCATACCGAGCAACTTAAGCGGTCCGAGCTACTTAGCGTGCAGAGCACCCAAATCAAGAGAATCAAAAGACAAATGCGCATTAAATGCACATTATTATTGTACAGATGTATATGTCTACTAGATAACAGCGCATTGTCCTTTCATATGTATAGCCTCGAGGCTATAAATACATTGTAACCTCCTCATAAGGAGAGGACTTTGGATCTCTTGGTAAACCTATTATCGAGATCCAAATAAACAGTCAGCAATACAAACACAGTGGACGTAGGCCATTTTCATCAGGCTGAACCACTTTAAAAATCCTTTGTCTTATTAATTTATTTATCTGTGATTGATTAATTAGAGATAATCTAGTTTTTTACATCAACAGATTGGCGCCGTCTGGGGGAAACGACTGTACTTATAATTTTTCACCAAAATAATTCATCATCAATGGCTGAGAATCCGGAATCCAGTAATCGAAACACTGGGATCCCTCCAAACCCTTATACTCCCCCAAATATTCAAGATCGGGCTCGCATAATGGCTAATTTAGCCCAAGGCCAAACGGCCATACAAGAAACCATGCGTCAACTTATACAAACTGTTCAAGGTGGAGTGCCAGCCCAATCAGGACAATCAAGTGTTCAAAGAAATACCCATTTTCACTATTTAAGAACTAGAAGAATGTTATTCCCATAGGTCTCTCAATCTAGACGTACTGACTCATATCATACTGAAAGATCTAGCGATCCTTCGTATCAACCAGGCCGGACTTCATCAGTACGAGCTACTGATTCCCATCGAAACGTCACCCTCACTCCAGAAAGGACTAATGCTCTAGAAATATTGATTAGAGTTTCTCCTTTTGATCATTTAGGCCGTACGAGGAATAAAAGTCCCCTTAGGATTGTATCGAGGAATTATCCACGACCATCTGATCTAAGGGAAGGCTCTACCCAATCATAACCAACAGCTCGTAATGAAAGATCCCAAGAGGAAAACTTAATGCGATCAGTTACTCGGAAAAATAGGCCCGAGGTGGGAAATGATGCATGAAAAGGCTCTATTCAAAGGTTAGAGGACAGATTAGGAGAAATGGTTAAGGCCAAGAATCCTCTACAAAGAATTTTTATCCAATGGACACCATTCGTACAGGCAATTGTGGATTTTCCCACACCATTAAAGTTCAAAGCTCCTATGGTGACGCCTAAATATGATGGAAAAACTAACCCTGTCCTTCATATAGAATAATACCAAGCTGGTGCCGATATCTATGCGGTCCGAGATGAGATGAGATGTAGGGCGTTTTCAGGAAATCTCATCGGGTCAACCCAGATATGGTACAACAACCTTCCTCGGGGGAAGATTGCGACTTTCTTTCAACTGGCAGAGCTCTTTATAGGGAATTTTTATTTCGAAGCGAAACTAGTCAAACGAGTAGTACACTTACTTAGTGTTAGAAATGAGCCAGAAGAAAGTACTAGGGACTACATTACTCGTTTCAATAACGAGAAGATTGAGGTTATTCATTACGAGGAGAAAACAATAATTACTGCTCTGATGAGTGGGCTGTTGTCAGATAAGTTGTACTACACTTTGGCCAAAGATCCTCCTAGAACCATGGTAGAACTGATGGCAAAGGCAGCCAAAATCATGAATGCTTAGGAAGCCATGGCTGCTAAGAAGAGTACAAACACTAAAGAGACTAAGGTTGAGGCCGGTAAAACCGAGAAGAAGGATCAGAAGAATAATAGTGGCAACACGCAGTCGAAAGGTAAGCAAGAGCTGGAGCAGATGAGGAAGTTTGGAAATTATACTCGCTTGACAGCAGATATAAATCACATTCTGGAGAAGATCAAGAACAGCGAAGAGTTAGCCTGGCCTGGGAAAATGAAGGCGGATCCTGACAAAAGGGACAATTCCAAATATTGTGAATTCCACAAAGACCATGGTCATACGACCAAACGTTGCATAGCTCTCCAGAATGAAATTGAAGCACTCATCAGGCGAGGAAAATTGGCTAAGTATGTTGATCGCCAAAATGGTGGAAAGACCAGTGATCGAGGAAGGCAAAGATCTAAGTCTCCTCGTCGAGCAAAAGAAGACAAGAAGAGAGACCACGAACATGATCCAGAAGATGACCCCGATCTCCCCAAAAGACCGAAACAACCAGAGCATGAGGTATTTTCAATCCATTTTGGGTCATTTGAATGTAATGTTATTACAGGTGGAGATGCATGCGGAGATCTGACTGCGGAAAAAAAAGCTTACCTCAATGAGGCTCAAGCTTGCTCGTACATACTGGTCATCGGTTTCTATAAGAACAACCTCGTAGGCGTACTATATCCTCATGATGACCTATTGGTAATCAAGATGAGGATAAAGGAAGTGGTGATTTCACGGGTACTGGTGGATAATGGTAGCTCGACAGACATCATATTCTACCCATGCTTTAACAGTTTGAAACCGAAGTTAGCCCAGTTGGAACCCTATCATAGGCCCCTCCTCGGTTTTACTGGAGAAAAGGTTTTTCCACTTGGGACGATCAAGTTGGACATGATTATTGGTACTTGGCGTGCTTGTCGAACAGAAAGGGTACGCTTCTTCGTAATGGATAAAAATATCCAATTAGCTTACAATATTATCATGGGAGGGGTAGGTCTGAAGAAGTTTGAGGAAATACCATCTACTGTTCATTAATGTTTAAAATTCTCAACCAATTTTGGAGTAGAAGTGGTGAAAGGCGACCAGAAAGTAGCTCGGGAATGCTACTATTCATCTGCTGAACAAGAGGAACGCGAAAATCCAGTAAGAAGACTACTACCTATCAAGTGGATGAAATAGAAGATGCAGAGATTGAAATATTAGACCCTAGAGATGAGTCTCGTCTCGTTAAGGGACAGGTCATGGAAGCTACCGAAAGTATCATTCTGGACGACGAGCACCCAGAACGAACAACCCAAATTGGTGCGTCATTGGATGTATCGATAAAATAGGAACTGATAGCATTTCTAAGGTGCAAAAAATAGACTTTCGCGTGGATTCATAAAGACATGCCAGGGATAGACCCGAGTTTCCTGTGACATGAGATCAACGTGAACAAAGAGGATAAGTCGGTAAAGCAGCGAATAAGGGTATTTAGCCCTGAAAAGAATCAAGCTATACAGGAAGAAGTAGAGAAACTACAGAAAGCCTTTTTTATTAAGGATGTCAAATATCCTGATTGGCTAGCAAATATGGTGATGGTAAAGAAGAAAAATACTACGTGGAGGATGTGTGTGGACTTCACTGATCTTAATAAAGCATGCCCAAAAGATCATTTTCCTTTGCCTCGAATCGATCAACTAGTGGATGCTACCTCGGGGCATGAGTTGTTGAGTTTCATGGATTCTTATTCTGGTTACAACTAGATTAAGATGAAACCTGAAGACAGGGAGAGTACCTCTTTTATCACCCCAAGGGGACCTTATTGCTATAATGTTATGCCTTTCGGACTTAAAAATGCACGTGCAACATATCAACGACTGATGAATAAAGTGTTCATAGAGCAAATCAGCCATAACATGGAGGTTTATGTCGACGATATGTTGACGAAGAGCAAGAAAGCTCCTGATTATCTAGTTGACCTAGGTCAGACCTTTGATCAACTAGAGAAATATCAAATGAAGTTGAATCCCACCAAATGAATATTTGGGGTGTGAGAAGGTATGTTTCTCGGATCTATTGTTAACCAGCGAGGTATTGAGGCGAATCCTGAGAAGATCAAAGCCCTATTGGAACTACTATCTCCAACTACGAAGAAGGAAGTACAAAGTCTCACAGGGCGAGTTGCAGCACTAAACATATTTATCTCAGGAGCAATAGATAGATGCCTCCCATTCTTTAAAACACTTCGAAAAACATTTGAATGGAATAATGAATGCGAGGAGGCCTTTCAAGAGTTGAAGAAATATTTGGGGACTCCTCCATTGTTATCTAGACCAGTGATGGGAGAAAAATTATACTTGTATCTGGAAGTTTTAGAGAACGAAGTTTGCTCGGCGTTGATAAGAGTGAAAGATGGAGTACAAAGACCGGTCTACTACACCCGCAAGGCTTTCAGAGGAGAAGAGATCAAATACCCAAGGTTGGAAAAGTTAGTACTGGCACTAATCGAAGCAAGCAGAAGGATGAGGACATACTTCCAAGACCATACTATAGTGGTGTATATTGATATGCCATTAAGACAGGCTCTACATAAACTAGAGAAATCAGGAAGATTGATGTACAGGGCAGTAGAACTTAGTGAATATAATATAGTGTATGAGCCGAGATCATCACTTAAGGGGCAGGCGGTAGTACATTTTATCGCAGAATTTACTCAATCTAATACCTCCGAAGAATAGGAGTTTAAGATCGACCAACCCGTGTATGTTACGGGATCATCAAATTTAACCCCCGACCAACCTCCTTTCGTGGATGATCAAGAGAAGATAATCAACGAGCAGCGATAAGTGTTGGGGGAAGACAAAAGAAAGCATCAAATATTCCATCGAGGAGCTCTGTCTGACTAAGAGTTTGATAATGAAGTACCTATATGGAATATGTATGTGGATAGCTCTTCGTGCACTACTGGCAGTGGAGCAGGAATTGTTTTAAACATCCCGGATGAGATTGATATGGAGTATGCTCTATGATTTCAATTTAAAGCTTCTAATAATGAGGCTGAATATAAAGCTATGATCAATAAAATTCTGGTGGTGTATGCAGCAAAGGGAGAATTAATGGTCAAGTGTCATATAAAATAAATAGAGGTTGTATCCAGTTTTACTTTAGTTTAGCTGATTATAATATCGAGATTGGAGAATGTAAGAGCAGACGCCTTAGCTCGGTTAGCATCAGCCACATGCACCGAGCTACGAAGAACAATCCCAATAGAAGTCCTGGCTGGTCGGAGCATAGACGAAGATTTAATGATGAATTTCATTGCCCTTAATTTGGGACCTTCCTGGATGGATCCCATCAGGGCCTATATCGAAGAAGGGATTCTGCCACCTGATAAACTCGCAGTTAAGAAACTAAAGTTTAATGTTGTTCGTTATGTATTGACGAGTGGTATTTTGTACAGAAGAGGAGTTATAGCAGGATTACAAAGATGTTTCCATCCCTCTGAAGTTAAAGACTTGATCGAAGAGGTTTATGAAGGGTCCTGTGGAGCCCATGTAGCAGGTCGGACGCTTTTACAGAGGATAACAACACAAGGGTATTACTGGCCAATGATGAGAGATGATTGTGCAGCTTATGCTAAGAAGTACGATAAATGCCAACGTTTCTCTTCCATCCAAAGAACTCCCCAAGCGTTGTTAACACCCATCACATCCCCTTAGCCATTCGCCATGTGGGAGATAGACTTGGTCGGTCCACTTCCAACGACCAGGGGAAGATTCAAATACCTCGTGGTTGCTGTGGATTATTTTACTAAATGGGTGGAAGCTGAGCCTCTCATTGATATGACCTATGACAAAGTCTATCAATTTATTTGGAAGAATATTATTTGCAGATATGGTCTCCCACACTGACCATGGAACCCAGAGTTTCCTGCATATTGTCATCAATCCAATGTACTGAAGATCCACTCTGCACAAGGCCATCCCCAGAGAAATGGGCAAACTGAAGTGATAAATAGAACACTACTGAATGGTTTAAAAAATGACTGGATTATGCAAAGTTAAATTATATTAATGAGCTACACTCTGTATTGTGGGCTTATCGCACTACACCACGAACAGCAACGGGAGAGTCTCCATACATGTTAACATTTGGAAGTGAGGTTGTCATACCCGCTGAATTGGGTCTACCCATGCATAGGGTGCTTAATTTCAATTCTCCTGTCTGTGACTTGATGAGAAGATTAGACCTAGATATGCTCGAAGAAGTTAGGGAAGAAGCAGCAATCAGGAATGCAGCATATCAACAACGAACAACTTTGTTCTACAATAAAAGAGTGAAGAAGTGTGATTTGAAGGAAGGGGATTATGTGCTGAAGAAAGTGATCCAAAAGCATAACAAACTGGAAGCCAACTGGCATGGACCTTACAGAGTAACAGAAGTTGTTCGTCCAGGGACATACAGAATTGAAACTTTGGAAGGAGAAGAGTTCAAGAATGCATGGAATGCAGAGCATCTGTGCATGTATTATCAATAGATAAAATTCCTATGTAACACCGCTCTTTTAATATGAATAAAGTGATGTTTCTTCTTTTGTTGAATTTTTTATTCGGAATATTAGTGCTACACACTACATAAACCAAAATCCAGAGAGCATCACACCACCCACTCTGCTTGGTCGGTAAATCAATTACCACCAACTCTGCTTGGTCGGGAACTCAATATCACCAACTTTGGTTGGTCGGAAAATCAATTACCACCAACTCCGGTTGGTCAGGAACTCAATACCACTAACTCCGGTTGGTCAAAAAATCAATTACCACCAACTCCGGTTGGTCGGGAACTCAATACCACCAACTCCAGTTGGTTGGAAAATCAATTACCACCAACTCCGGTTGGTCAGGTTCTCATTACCACTAACTTCAGTTGGTCGGTAACTCAATACCACCAACTCCGGTTGGTCAGTATCTCATTACGACCAACTCCGATTGGTCGATAAATCAATAACCACCGACTCCGGTCGGTTGGTATCAAACTAGGCAAGAAGTTGGACGACCTCCAGGGGCGTCCACTGTCTAGGCAACCAGGTAATCCATACGAGATTACTACAACTAAGAAAGAACATGAGATGAAAATCATTCCATTGCTTAGTCCCAAAGAGTGACAAGTCACTATAATCAAACAACAAATGGGATAAGTATGGTATATATATATACTTATTCACCAACCAACAAACCAACAAATAAGGACATTCTACAAATTATTACGAAGAAAAATGAAATTGTCAAAGACTAAAAATATCTTCACTAAAATCAAGTAGATTACATATGATATGAATTTTGATTCATGACATAAACATATCCTATTCGATGAGTTTCTTTACCTCTGCTTTTGAAACAGGTTCTACCCCAGCTGGAGGATCATCTAACGCATAAGGGGAATTTATTAAGTTTAGATCTCGCAGCATTCTGACATTCATTATGGATGGTCAATCAAGCAAGTGTTCTGGACGAGCTATCTCAAAGTTTGCATGAAGATTGTAATCACCGAGATACTTGGAAATCAGGCATTGAGGAATTGCACGGGCAGGAATCCAACTAATATCAAGCTTAAAAGGAGGCACGGGGAAATCGAGCACTCCAGGCTCATAATAATCCCATAAGTAGTGTCCTTGCTCCAATTTTAGCACACACATAGCGTTCAACCATCCCTACTTGTACCCCTCATTATTCGATTGCTGCAAACGATCATGAAGATGATATAGAGCTTCATTATACCCAGCCATCCAAAATTCCCTAGGCTGTTTATGAAATTTATAAGTTAACCTCTCAAGTTGCTCGTGGAGTTTCTTCACCAGAATTTCTTTACTTTCCAGAGCAGAACTTTGAATAAAGAGTTTCTCGGTGAAGTTCAGAATCTTCTTAGACATTTCTGCCAAGGCTTGGTTTTTCGCCATCAACTGAACGACTTAATTCTCTAAAGCCGACTGAGTTCTCAATTCTTTAATGGTGACCCGACCATCCCTTGCTCGTCCACGAGAAGCTCTTGCTCTACCATGAGTAGATGTGGAGGGTTCATCTCGTTTCAAAGTTTCTAACTCGTCTCGTAAGTTAGCATTTTCTACCTCCAAGAAGGAAAAACCTTCATCATTAATGGGGACCAAGACTCCCGAGTAAGAGGGAGCAGATTTAAGTTATTTTATTTCCTCCTACAAAGCAATGTTCTACTGCTCCAATAACTTGGCGATATGTCTATGCTCTTCAATTTACAGCTTTAGAACACTCTCCTTCTTCTCATGAGCATAAATGAACTTGTCATATCCCTTGTCAGCACTCAATTATTGGTACTTTTTCTCATAGCCTTAATGCAGAAGTGTAGGAGATTCTTTGTACTACTGTTGGAGTTCTTTGATTGTTCCCTGAAGATCTTCAATCATCTCATAGTAGGCCACATTGTTGGCTACATCACGATCAACTAAGCACTTCAAGTATTGGTAAGCTTCAACTGCTCGGTCAGAAGCACCTGATCCGAGAATGTCAGTTATCTGGGCTTCATTAAGGTCTTCATGACCAACTTTGAAATAGTCATTGCATTTCTTCATCAACTCTGTATCATGAGATGATAAGAGCCCCAACCTGGCTATAAACTAGCAAAGAGAAGAATACAAAAAAAATCAACAATGGTGCAAACAGAGCAAGTAAGAGAGAAATTCTAGACGAACAACAGAAGTCCAAATTTTATTCATCATAATAATGGAAAACATAGTTCAAGGTTACATTCACAAAAACAGTAAAACAAAAGACCCGAACAATTTTACACCTTATCCTTGTTTCCTACGACTTCTTCAGAGGGTTTGGAGGAAGGGTTTGGTTGCTCGGAGGGCAAGGGCAACTTCTTGGTAGATGTGCTAGCTTGTTGGACTTATTCTGAGGGTTGAACAACAGCACTAACATGTACCTACTCTCCTTTCATCATAGAAGATTCATCTGAAGTAGCCTCATCTTCTTCTTCTTCTCCAGGAGAGGGAGGAGGGCCATGAGTATGCTCCTTGAACAACTCAAAACTTTCAGCAACCTTCAATTTCTTCAAGGCTGCTACCCATCCATCCCTAAAATATTTGACACCGACATACTCCATTTGAGAAGACATGACCGCCAGGCCCTTATTTCAACCCTCGTCCCAACCAGCACTAAAGGATTTTTTAACTACAACTTTCCTTTTTGCTCTCTCCGAGGAGGTCCTTTCCCTAATGAGCTCCTTGGTAAACTTTAGCTTTTCCTCTACCTCTACCTTATGTTACTCAACATCTTGAAGCTTAGCAATGTTTTCCTCAGCAGATTTAAGCTTGACATCAAGCTCTTTATTACTCTATTCAACTTCCTTCAATTTATTCTCTAACTCTTTAGAGGCAAATTCAGCCTGAGCTCGATTCGCTTCAACAGACTTCAATTGCTTCTCCCAAGCATCTTTGTCTTCCTCATACTTCTGATAAGATTCCCTCAAAGACTGGGTTAGTCCAGGAAAATCTTCTTCTACCCCACTCGAGGATCTGGAAGCCCTGATATCTTCATCTTTCTTCAAAATGCTGTTGAAACATGTCACAAGTTAAAAAAAGAAAGAGCTTTAAGTCAATATATGAACATAGTATTAGAAAATAAAGGACTCGGGCTAACATTACATACTGATGCAATGTGCTGAGAAGCCAGAGTAGTAATTATCTCACGAGAAAAAAACATCTTCAATGTTTTGGACTTCTGGGACAGTCCAGGATCTTACTAATCCCACAACAGAGCTCGAAGGAACAAGATCTAGAACACTACCTTCAACATTTGAAGGTTGAGAGATAGGTTCAACAGGTCTCTCAGAAGAGCTTCTTTTTTATCTCCTCAGAGGAGCAGGAGCATTTTTAATTAAAGATGTTGTCTCTATTAATGAGATGACAACAGTCTTACTCGGAGGCACAAGGGTCTTCTTAACAGTTTCTTTGGCAGCAATGGAAGGAGGTATATCTGTATTCTTTGTCCCTTCATCTGGGACATCTTGTTTATTCTTCTTTGCCTCGTCGGTAGCAAAGGAAAACTTGTCAAAAAAGTCAAGAGATTTCCTCTTCTTCATTAGATCAGTAATAGGAGTACTCAAGTCAAAAGAAGAACCTTCCACACTGGTCTCAGAGATTGGTACCTGATCAAGATCAACTACCACAGGATGAGGATGAGCAATGAAAGACGAGGTGTAGCTTTTGTATTGTAACAAATAAAAAGAAGATCTAATATGCTACCCAGCAACAGATTGATGCAAGCCCCAGATAAGTTTTAAATGCTTTATATTAACCTCGGTTTCTTTTGGAGGTTTTTTTTACTGTCAACTGTAACAAACAAAATCAGATGTCTGTGGCGCATTTCATCAAATACAAAGTAAACAAGATTTCAAAAATAAAAATAACCTATCCCATTGCCATAAAGCGGACACCTGGGACCTTGGTACATGTCATCTCCACTTAATGGAGGGTGTTACCAATTTTTAATCACAACCCCATGATCATAATAATCCCTATTGGCATTGGCAAGATTGACAACTAACGCTCTATTAAAAAATCTAGTTTTTAAATAGAAAGTATTATCACTGGTAACCCATCTATACCATACATAATCTCTAGAATCCCCAAACGAGTTCCATGAAGTTGATTCAACCTACGTACGCCACTAACCACCCTCCATGTATTTGGAGCTACTCTTGTAGGTATAATATCAAAATATTGTCAAAAATCTAAATACAGGGGATTTGGCGAGAAAGAAAATCCACATTCGGATAAAAAAAGACTTGGGAACCAGTGTCCCTCACCCAAACAAAGTAAATCATAAGGATAAGAAAGTTCTTCCAAAATAACCCACGAAGGGATTGAAAAATCAGACCAAAATTTGTCTAACGATCCAACAAGATAAACCATGGTGAATAAAGAAAATAAAGAAGAAGGAAAAAAATCTTACAGAGGAAATAGAGATCAGTTGTCAATGAACGATGGAAAGAACAAAGGCACAAGATAGAGAGAAGATGAAGAGTTCAGAGATACAGATTTGAAAAGTGAAAAATGATAGGATTTCTAGAGCACTTAAATACTTTACCTCGGGAATAGAGAAAAATGATGATTACAAGGAAAAACGTTTGTGTTTTCAGCGGCTAAAAGAAGAAGAGGGCACAAATATCGAAGTTATCGTGAAAATTCAAAATATATATGAAGCTTGATATTATGCGCTCAAAAAGGAATTATATACAAGGAAAACCTTCCTAAAATTCATGAAGTCAAGTAATCAAATTAATTTTTGAGCAGAATGTTCCACACTCTCCTTCAAACCTTAACTGTGAAACATTGGGGGCTTCTGTTGATACCAAATTTAGTCTGTTGACATAGACCAATCATTTGAAGAGATGTGTCAATCTACGTGGCAAATACAAACACTTTCAATGAACACCATACTATCACCGAGCTACTCTGGGCTCTGATCAACTCAAGAGTACTGAGAAACTTAAGCGTATCAAGCAACTCAAGAGTACCGAGCAACTAAAGCATACCGAGCAACTTAAGCGTACGAGAAACTTAAGCGGTCTGAGATACTTAGCATGCAAAGCACACAAATCAGGAGAATCAAAAGACAACTTCGCATTAAATGCGCATTATTATTGTACAGATGTATATGTCTACTAGATAACAGTGCATTGTCCTTTCATATGTACAGCCTCAAGGTTATAAATACATTATAACCTCCTCATAAGGAGAGGACTTTGGATCTCTTATTAAACCTATTATCGATATTCTAAATAAACATTCAGCAATACAAACACAGTGGACGTAGGCCATTTCCATCAGGATGAACCACTTTAAAAATCCTTTGTCTTATTAATTTATTTATCTGTGATTGGTTAATTAGAGATAATCTAGTTTTTTACATCGACAGTGTCTGTCAAAGGTTTTGCAAATGGTGTAAGACAGTTACTCGGTGAATTTAATGTGGATGGGAGCTATCAGTAAAAGGGAAAATGAGTGGTGGCAGTAAGTGGAACAGTGCTATGATTTTTACCTATCTGCCAGATGAGTTGCAGGAGCCTGGACAAAGTCCTAGGACGTCTGGAATGGCCATTACTCTCTCATACGATGGGTTGGAGGGATTTGTGATAGTATCCCTCTCGTATTAGTGTTATATCTCTTATAGAGGCCTTTTCTCTTGATTCTGAGGTCTAAAGTGTATGTCAGACATGGAGAGAGGTTGGTGCTGAGATTTTCGAGCATGGTTAAAGTGACATGTTGGAATAATTGAGCATTTTATGAGATAAGGGAGGTAGTTAAGGGTTGTATCACTCTTGCGGTCCTTTCTTAAAGGCGTGGGAGGTCTTGGGGACTAAGTAGTGGCCTAGAAGAGGTTAGAGGTTAACCTTGGGACCTCCACCCTTGTATGAGGGAGTTGGGGAGCCTAAGAATATGGTATCATAAAAAATAAACTCACACATATTTTTTAGATATAAAAAATATTTTAAGTCTCTCAAGAAAAAAATTGCAAATGTGTGTTTAAGTCTTGAGAAGAAGTAATGAAACTTTAAATGACTTTAAAATAGTATTAACAGCAGTGGATAATTCAAAATACAACGAATTTTTTTGCTCTGAAGAAAATCTAGTTTCTTTAGCTTGATAAAATAATGTGAAAACCTTAATATCAACCTCATTATTTTGTTTCGAGAATAAGAGGAACCAAATAGGCATTTCAAACTTGTGTTCGTAATCCTTCGAAGACTCCAAGTCATTCTTGTACACACAAAATAGGTTCCTTACCTAACACAACAAAATATATGTCTACAAAAGAGAATCTACATGTTTAAAAAGAAATTATTTGGACTTGTGTCTTTTTTACGCCAAATTTGGTACGTTCGATGGAGATTCGATGCATTGAAGAAAGTATTTGCTGGAGCGAACCTGTGATGAAGGCATGTCACAAAATTTTCTAAGGAAAAACAAAACAAAGGACCATGTCAACAAAAGGTTATTCATTGCAGGGAGGAAAACATTCGTTATGGCGAATAATGTCACACTGATGTCCAGGAATTGTCAACATTTTGCCTGGTAAAATTTGAAAATTATTTTTGGTGAAAAATATAAGTATATTTGTTCTCAAACTACAACACTCAAAATTAAAATACACACATAAAGATACAATTTCTAAGGAAATGATGTTTTTACATGAAAAGTATATTGCATAGACATTTTTAAATGTTTTTATATGAAAAGACATTTTTAAATTTTAGAAAATCTAAATTTTAGTTATGTTAAACCATGGGGTGAAAATAATTCTTCTAAGTCTTTTAACTTTATCCTAAAGCGGCATTCTCAATTGTCATGACATGGGGTAGCTCTTGGATGAATTTGATGAAGTCCAGTCTTATAATCTTTAACATAAAGATTTTCGGATCACCATAGACTATGACTTAGATTGTTTTGGCCAGCGAGATAAGACAACCTAGTTCTATGGAGTCTTTGATCATATTTGTGCTCTTAAAAAATCTGTAAATATCTAATAAATTTTGAAAAGATAAACAAACAATAATATGATATTTAAATTTGGAAAATTAACATAAAACAATTTCAGATAGATATATAAAGCTTAATTATAATTTTATTTTATGGGATATTCCATACATTTTGGTTAATCTACAACGGGTAGGAAAGCACTCTGAATTTCCATTTATTTATTTTCTAAAATAACTTAAAAGGAATTTTGATTCTTCTATACTTATTTTTAGATTCTCAACTCTATAATTTTTTTATTTTTTATTTATCTCCAATTGGTTGTCTCCCTATTCATTTCAGACATCCTCATTGTTTAATTATAATGACGATAGAATAGACACCTTCAATTTGCGCATTGCTAAAGGCACTAATACTCTTTCTCACTACCATT
Source organism: Sambucus nigra (assembly GCA_949130495.1). Classification (NCBI taxonomy): domain Eukaryota; kingdom Viridiplantae; phylum Streptophyta; class Magnoliopsida; order Dipsacales; family Adoxaceae; genus Sambucus; species Sambucus nigra. The sequence continues at coordinate 616,227,314 of OX422216.1, read as the reverse complement.
AGATTAATGTTTTGAAATATCATATACATTTTTTATAAGGAAGATTTGAATAAAACCTCTGTCCATTGCATTAAAAAAATTACTTCTATGTCTTTTAACTTTTGTGAAAACTACTTTTAAGCTAAAACTCATTGGTAAAAAATTATAATTGCATTATAATATTTTTGTAAAAGTCTATCTTACTTTAACAATGAAGTTACCCACATTAACTATTATTGAAGAAACATTTGGTGTTATTAACAAAAGTTTAAGTATATATTACTTTGAACCCTAAGTTCAGGAGATGGTTATGGGATTAGGAGCTTAGTCATTGGTTGGGGTCGGCCCCACGTCCATCGAGTGGGAAGGTGAGATGAAATGGAAAACAGGTGGGAAAGGATTTTTCTCAGTGAAGTGTTCTCATTCCATTATGAGAAATGTTGGGAATCATAGAGCTTATTTCCCTTGGAGGAATATTTGGAAGTCTAATGCGCCTAAAAAATTGGAAGTCTAAGGCGCGGCGAGACATACAGTTTTGTTGATCGAAGGCTTGTAGAAGAGAAGACAATTAATGGCAAGTAGATGCTGGTTGTGCAAGGAGGTGGAAGAAAAGACTAATCATTTACTAATGCATTGTAGCGTGACAAGAGGCCTGTGGGATGTTTTCCTTTCCTTAATCCGGATTACGTGGATTATGCCAAAAACTATGAAGGCATTATTAGAGACTTGGCACCCTCCCAAGGGTTGAAAGGGGGATCACGAAGCATGGCGTCTCCCCCTAATTATATCTTTTAGATAATATGGTAAGAGAGAAACGTGAGAAGTTTTGACAGTAGGGAGACTGCTCCTCCTAGAATTCGTTAGATTTTTCTGTGTACCCTATTGAGGTGGATTAAGGAGAGACATTTCACATCTCTTCCTAACTTTTTAGAGTTTGTGGAGGATTTGCAAAGAACTTGTAGTTCTCGGTGGAGTTTTTTGTTCTTTTTTTAGGTTTTAATGTATACTCCATGTATACGGGTTCTACCCCCTAAACGGTTGGTGTTTTAATATATAATTTAATTATTTTAAAAAATAGTGCTCGAACTTTTGGGTAACTTTGTATGTTAATATTTACATTAAAAATTATGTATTTGTTTTAGAATATTTCGAAATTTGTATGTTAATATTCACATACAAATATGTACGTTAACATTTGCATAACCAGAAATTTAGTTAACTTGTTTAATATATTTCATTTTAGAATATGTTGGAAGTTGAAACTTAGTGTAATATGTTTATTTTTTATTGTTTTATTATTGTGAAGTTAATGGGAATGTTGAATATTGATTTAATTTGGTTGCTAAAAATATGATGAAAATATAGTTCATGTTGTTTAATTTCATTTTTCTAAAACATTAGTTAATATCTTTAATATGTTTTATTTTAGGATGTGTTGAAAGTTAAAACTTATAACGTATTATGTTTGATCTTCCAATTTCATTTGAAGCGTAAAAGGTAATGGAAATGTTAGGAACTAATTTAATTTGGTTGTTAAAAATATGAAGAAAGCATATGTTGATGTAAAAAATTAGATCGCTCTAATTATTCAATCACAGATAAATAAAATGAGACAAAGATTTTTAAAGTGGTTCGGTCTTATATGAATGGCCTACGTCCACTGTTTTGTTATTGCTGAGTGTTTGGGAATTCTCGATTACCAGTTCTATCAAGAAATTTCGGTACCTTTGAATGAGGGTGATACAAGGTATTTATAGCCCTTAGGCTGTACATGAAAGGGTGTTACATTAAATGATACACATATGAAAGGGTAATTCATTTAATGTTCTTCAAACGTGTGCGTCAAGATGATAAGCATTCAATGAATAGTTGAACTGTTGATTATCTGGCAATCAATGCTGCGGTCGAGATGCAGCTCGAACCGCCTTAGTTGCTCGTCGTTCAAGAGTTCCTCGGAGCATTGGAGTCCCTCGGAGAGTTGGAGTTCCTCGGAGAGCTGGAGTTCCTCGGAGTATACTTGTTGCTCGGAGTGAGTCTGACTTGGTCGGGGGAATGAACTTCCTTGTTGCTATTGTGCCACGTAGATTGACACGTGTCTTCTTATTATTCATTTACATCAGCATACTAATTTTGGTATCAGCAGAAGCCCCTAATGTTTCATATTTCGAAATTTGAGAATTATGGAACATTCTTTCTCGGTATATGGCAATATTAAATGACCTTCCTGGGTTTTAGGAGCCTTTTCTTCGTATTTGAATTTCCTTCCGAATTCGTAGAATCCGCCTTTTTGCATTTTTGTAAGCGCTTCGATCTTCGTGCCCTTTTTGTCCTTTTAGCCGCCGGTAGCGTAATAGTTTCCTTTTTGTAATCATTTCTTTCTCCGTTTCCCAAGGCAAAGTATTTAAGCTTCAGAGGCAATCCCATCGTCTTCTACCTTTTTCAATTTATGCTTTCGAGTTTTCTATAGCTTTTCTCTCTCCTGTGCATTCATCCCTTTCTTCGTTTGTTTGTCAACAGATCTCCTTTTTCCTGTAAGATTTTCTTCATTCTTCTTCATTTCTTTTTATTCACCATGGTTTATATTATCGAATCTCTTGAGAAATTCCGTTCTAACTTTTCTATTCCTTCTTGGGTAACTTTGGAGAGTCTTTTTGAACCTTCAACTTATTTTAATTTGGCTGAGGGACATTGGTTCCCTAGCCTCTTTATTGCTGAATGTGGATTTTCTTTTCCACCAAACCCTTTGTGTTTAGAGTTCTGTCAGTATTTCGATGTTGTCCCTGCAAAATAGCCCCCAACACATGGAGAATGGTTGATGGGGTGTATAGGTTAAATCAAACTCATGGAACTCGTATAGGAATTCCTGAGATTATGTAGTGTTACAGATGGGCTGTTTTAGACAAGGTTTTTTATTTAAAAACTAGGTTTTTGAATAGGGCCTTAGTAGTCAACCTCCCTGATGCAAACATGGATTATTTTGAACACGGGGTAGTCATCAAAAATTGTCAACATACCCCTTTGGTTGGAGATGAAGTATATGAGGGTCCCAGATGCCCCCCATATAGCAATGGGATAGGTTATTTTAATCTTATTTTATTTTTGAAATAATGATTTCATTGTGTTTGACAAAATGTATGACTGATATTTCACTATGTATTTATTTGCAGTTGATAGTAAGAGAAAAACTCCAAAAGAATCAAAAGTAAATATTAAACATTTGAAACATATCTAGAATTTGCATCGAAGAGTTGCAGACGAGCACATCAGGTCTGCTTCATATTTATTGCAGTACAGGAGCTACACATCATCCTTTATTGCTCGTCCTGTGGTCAGCATTAGTGAACCATTGCTAGCTTCTGAGGAATCTTCACCAGAATCTCACATTCCTCTAAGTTAGAAGATGGGCAAACGAAGAGTTCCTTCTATCTTTGAGGAGACTTCCTCTGCTGGAGATGGAAAGAGAAACAAGAATGATGTCCCAAAGGGGACAAAGAAAGTAGATGGTGCCCCTTCTGTTGCTCCTCAGAAGGCTGCAGAGAAGCCCCCAGAGGCTCCGAGCAAGAAAAATGCACTTGTGGAAGTGGTCCCAACCAAAAGTTCTTTGGTTGAAATTGCTGAAGTGCCACTGAGGAGATTGAAGAAATCCACCTCGATCACTTTGACTAAAACCATTCCCCAGCTCCAAGCTAGTAGAGCTGGTGTCCCAACCATTATTCCCCCGAGTTCTGCAATGAGCTCGGTAAAGACTTGGATTATTCCTGAAGTCCAAGGAATTGAAGAAAACATGTATAGGGATATGCTGACATCCCTAGCTACTCGTCACATTGCTTCAGTAAGTTTCTCTTATCCTGAATTTTTCTTTCTTTCAGTCAATATATGTATCTCGGCACTGACTTATCATTATTTTCTTCTTTTTACAGCTGGTGAGTTGCTTTAACACTATAGTGAAGAAAGATGAAGCACTCAAGGCTTCAAGATCCTCGTCTGGAGTAGAGGATGCTTTCCAGGGCTTAGCCCAATCTCTGAAGGATTCTCGTCAAAAATATGACGAGGATAGGGTTGAATGGGAGAAGAAATTGACTGCAGCTGAAGTAGAGAAAGTGCAGTTGGGAAGTAAAGTGAAGGATTTGGAGAAAGAGAATAAAAAATATGCCGAGAAGCTCACAAGCTTTGGGGATCTTGAGAATAAATTGAAATCGGCCGAGGAAGAACTGACCCTTCTGCGAGAAGTAAATCGCCAGAAGGAGGAGGTGGAGGCCAAGTTGAAAGCCTCCGAGGATCTTCTATCCGAGAAGCTCTCCTCGGAGAAAATGAAAAGGAAACTGGCTGTAAAGAAATCTTTTCGTACCGGATGGGATAAAGGATGGGACAGGGGGGTAGTAGCAATGATGACCCAGGTCAAGTATGGGAGTTTGAAATACTTCCGAGATGGTTGGGTTGCTGCCCTGCAGGAACTGAAGGTTAGCGAGGACTCTTAGCTATTTCAACAACATCTGCCTGGTCCTCCCCCAGCTATTGAGGATGAAGAAGAGGATGAAGTTGCCTCCGAAGAATCTTCAATGGTAGTGGGTGATCTCATCCTTACCCAGCCTACTGACGAGGGGCTTTCATCTCGGCTTGCTCCTCCTGAACAAGTTCCAGCTCTTGCCGACCAACTCGTTGTTCCTACCGAGCAACCAAGCTCCTCGTCTCAGCCTCCCGAGAAAGTCTTGGGAAACAAGGAAAAGGTGTGAAGTTGTTCGGTATTCTCTTTCTTTTTTTCTTTTACTTGTACTCTGTATTCTGAACGTTGTACTCCTTTTGATGATGTAATAAAATTACCTTTTTTGTTCCTTTGCGTTGTTGATGTTCTGTCTTCTTCTTTTATTAACCCTTGCCTTATCTTCTTTATTAGTTTATAGCTAGAATGGAATTGCTGTCTGCCAATGATACAAAACTCATGCAGCAATGCCATGAATATTATAAGGCTGGTCACACAAACCTAAGTGCATCAGAGGTTGCCAACATCCTTAGTCATGATACTTCAGAGCAGGCAGTAGAAGCTTATCAATACCTGAAGGACTTACTTGATCGAGCTGTGGCCAATAACGTGGCCTACTATGACATGATCGAGGAGCTTCAATATACTTTAGAAGATCTTCAGACTCTGTATAAGGAATCAACTGCCCTCTTGCACGAGGGGTATGAAAAGAGGTATCAACAGCTTTCTGCCGAGACAGGCCACAAAAAGATCCTTGCTGGGTATGATGTCAGGGAGAAAACTCTAAGGGGTGAAGTTGAAGCTTGTAGACAGATCTCCGAGCTGCTAGAGCAAGAAAATAACAATTTGCAGAAAGGGCTGGCACAGTATAAGTCTGTAGCATCTTCTTCAACAGCTGTAATCCCGGTGACTGACGAGGGATTTTCCTTTCTAGAGGTTGAGAATGCCAAATTAAGGCAAGAGTTGGATACCTTGAGAAGATTTGGTACTTCTACTGCTACTCGGGGATGAGGAAGAGGTTCTCGCGGACGAGGAAGAGTTGCTCAGAATGTTATCGAAGAACCAAGTTCCCGACCTGCTCGGGGAGGATCAAGAGCTCTTAGTCGTAATGTTGAAGAAGCTCGTACTCGATCAACGTTGGAAACTCAAGAATTCCAATTGAATGCAAAAGATCGGGCATTGTCTGAAATGTCTAAGAAAATCCAAACTCTGGAGGATCAACTTGCTTCGACAAAGTCTGCTCTGAAGAATAAGGATGTTTTTGCCAGGAGCCTTCATGAGCAGTTAGAGAGAATAACCTTCCAATTCCACAAACAACCTCATGAATTCTCGATGGCAGGCTACAATGAGGCCCTTTATCACTTGGATGCTCGCCTTGAAAATGCCAATAATGAAGGTTATAAACACGGATGGTTGAACGCCCTGGGTGTATTAAAACTAGAGCAGGGCCATTATTTATGGGATTATCATGCTCCTGGGCTACTAGACTTGCCTGTGCCACCTTATAAATTGGACATGGAGTGGATCCCAGCTCGTTCCATTCCTCGGGACTTAATTTCAAAATACCTCGATGACTACAATCTTCATTCTCAGATCGAGGTATCTCGTCCCGAGTATCTACTGGATACACCTTTTGTGATGAACGTTAGGATGCTGAAGGACTTGAATTTCATTAACTCTCCTCGGACTTTAAATGATCCGCCTGCTGGTGAGGAACCTATTTCAAAAATGGAGGGAAAGAAACCAATAGAGTAGGGATCTCAATGTAATAGTTAGTACACATATGTAACTTGTAATTCGGTTTGAATTTTAATGAAAGGCTTTCATTTTCTGTCTGCAAATCTGTATTGCTATTGTCTTGTGCTCGTCAAACACTTTATATTTGTGCTTGCATAACAATATTGTGTGGTTTAATAATAAAAATTACAAGTATTAGTAATGTTGCTCGATCACTTAATAATAAAGTAATGAGTATAAAAATGTTTAAAATTTTTCCAACCAACCAAGGTTGTTAAATTGTTCTCGTCGATCAATTATAGTTAGTGAGAGTTTTTATCCCCGACTAACCATACTTGGTAATTTTTTGTCTTTTTCATAAAATGTTCCCGACCAACCAAGGTCGATGATTTTTCCTCGTCGACCAACTACAGTTAGTGGGTTTTTATCCCCGACCAACTATACTTGGTTCAGTTTGGAATATTTGTTCTTCGAGGAACTTTTATGTAATAAACTTACTTCTCGACCAACATAAGTTGGCATTTGAGATAATATCTTACTTCTTAACCAACATAAGTTGGCATTTGAGAGCATATTTTGTTTCCTAACCAACCTAGATTGGCCTTTCGTCGATCATCTTGTGTTCTCGCTCTTTTACCAACCGGAGTTGGTCTGAGTTTGAACTATTATGTCCACTAGCTCTTTTACCAACCTGAGTTGGTCACGCTAGTGTACGCCTCCTAACCAAAGGAGTGTAGTTTGTTCTCACCCTATTACCAACCAGAGTTGGTCGTGGGTTTGAACTATCATGTCCACTAGTTCTTTTACCAACCTTAGTTGGTCACGCTAGTGTACGCCTCCTAACCAAAGGAGTGTAGTTTTTTCTCGCCCTTTTACTAACCGGAGTTGGTCATGGGTTTGGACTATCATGTCCACTAGTTCTTTTACCAACCTTAGTTGGTCACGCTAGTGTACGCCTCCTAACCAAAGGAGTGTAGTTTGTTCTCTCCCTTTTACCAACCGGAGTTGGTCGTGGGTTTGAACTATTATGTCCACTAGTTCTTTTACCAACCTTAGTTGGTCACGCTAGTGTACGCCTCCTAACCAAAGGAGTGTAGTTTGTTCTTGCCCTTTTACCAACCGGAGTTGGTCGTGGGTTTGAACTATTGTCTTCTTTTTACTGTCTGCGTACCGAGCAGCGTAGTGTTAAACACACTAGTATTCCCCGAAAAACTTTCAATAAAAGGAGAGAAGATTGTGAAATATCATCGTTTTATTCATATTGATGGAACTTCTTTACATTTTACATCACTGATAATACTTGCGTAGGTGTTCAGCATTCCATGCATTCTTAAATTCCTCTCCTTCTAGAGTTGCTATTCGGTAAGTTCCTGGTCGGACAACTGTAGTAACTCGGTAAGGTCCATGCCAGTTTGCTTCCAACTTATTATGCTTCTGAATGACCTTCTTTAGCACGTAATCTCCTTCTTTTAAGTCGCATTTTTTCACCCTCTTGTTGTAGAACAGGGTTGTTCGCTGTTGGTAAGCAGCATTCCTAATGGCTGCCTCTTCTCTAACTTCCTCGAGCATGTCCAAATCTAATCTCCTCATCAAGTCGCTGACTGGGGAATTAAAATTCAGCACTCTGTGTGTTGGAAGACCCAACTCGGCAGGTATTACAGCCACACTTCCAAATGCCAGCATATATGGTGATTCTCCAGTTGCTTCTCGGGGAGTTATTCGGTAAGCCCACAATACTGACTGTAGCTCATTAATCCAATTAACTTTAGCTTCACTTAGCCTCTTCTTCAAACCATTTAGTAATGTTCTGTTCGTCACTTCAGTCTGTCCATTGCTTTGAGGATGGCCTGGTGCTGAATGAGTCTTCAAAATGTTTGATTGTCGACAATAGCCAGCAAACTCCTCGTTATCGAATTGTGTTCCATGGTCTGTGATGAAGGCATGAGGGAGACCATATCGGCAGATTATATTCTTCCAAACGAACTGGTATACCTTCTCGTACGTCATATCAATAAGTGTCTCAGCTTCTACCCACTTAGTAAAATAATCCACTGCCACGACGAGGTACTTGAATCTTCCTCAGGTCGTTGGCAGTGGTCCAACCATATCAATTCCCCACATGGAAAATGGCCAAGGGGAAGTTATGGGTGTCAACAATGCTTGTGGAGTATGTCGGATGGAAGAAAAATGTTGTCATTTATCTCATTTTTTAGCATAGGCTATACAATCAGCCCTCATCGTTGGCCAGTAGTATCCTTGCGTCATCACCCTTTGCAAAAGTGTCCGACCTGCTACATGGGCTCCACAAGACCCTTCATGGATCTATTCAATCAATTCCTTCACCTCGGAGGGATGTACACATCTCTGCAAACCTACCATAATTCCTCGTCTATACAAAACACGATTAGTTAGTACATATCGAGCAGCTTTAAACTTCAGTTTCTTTGCAGCGAGCTTATCCTCCCGCAATTCTCCCTCTTCAATATATACCCTGATGGGATCCATCCAAGATGGTCCTAAATCAAGGCTTATAACATTCATCGCCAGGTCTTCATCTATGCTCCGAGCTTCTAATACTTCAATTGGTATTATTCTTCGCATCTCGGTACGAGTAGCTGATGCTAGTCGGGGCAGAGCGTCTGCTTGTGCATTTTCCAGTCTTGGTATTCGGATCAACCGAATGGCATCAAATTCTGCCAATAATTCCATCACCTTTGCATGATACCTGACCATTAATTCTCCTTTAACAACATATATTCCTATCATCTGATTCACAATTAATTGAGAATCACTGAATACCATCACTTGTTGCGCTTCCATAATCTTTGCTAAATTAAGACCTGCTATCATCGCCTCATATTCAGCCTCATTATTGGAAGCTTTGAATTGGAATCACAGGGCGTATTCCACGTCGATCTCGTCTGGAGTGCTCAGAACTATTCCCGCGCCACATCCTGCAGTGCAAGATGAGCCATCTACATATAACCTCCATACAGGTAACTCGTCTTCAAATTTCTTATCTGACAAAGTTCCTCGATGAAATATCTGCTGTTTCCTTTCATCCTCCCCTGGTATTTTTTGCTCTTTGTCGACCATCTCTTCTTGCCCTTTTACCAACCGGAGTTGGTCTGGGTTTGAGTTTGATGATCTTTCTACATCCACAAGCCCTTTTACCAACCGGAGTTGATCTGGACTTATGTTTGTTGATCCTGCAACATCCACAGGTTGGCCAGCGAGCAACTTTTGTTCCTTGGGGGTATCAGGATATGTAAATTCTGCTATGAAGTCTGCTACATCCTACCCTTTTAATGATGATCTAGGTTCATACACAATATCATATTCATCGAGCTCTATTGCCCAATACATCAGTCTCCCTGATTTTTCTGGCTTATGAAGGGCTTGTCTCAATGGCATGTCGGTATATACGACGATGGTATGGGCCTGGAAATAAGGCCTCATTCTTCTACTTGCTTCGATTAATGCCAATGCCAATTTTTCCAGCTTTGGGTACCTAATCTCTGCACCTCGGAAAGCCTTACTTGTGTAATAAATTGGCTTCTAGACTCCATTCTCCAATCTGATCAATGCCGAGCTGACTTCATTCTCTGATACTGCCAGATATAAGTACAACTTCTCTCCCATTACTGGCCTGGATAATAATGGAGGTGCTCCCAGATATTTCTTCAAGTCTTGAAAGGCTTTTTTACATTCATCATTCCACTCGAAAGTTTTTCGAAGTGTTTTGAAGAATGGGAGGCATCTATCAGTTGCTCGGGATACAAATCTGTTGAGCGCTGCAACTCGTCCTGTAAGACTTTGCACCTCTTTCTTCGTCGTTGGAGATCGCAACCCTAAAAGAGCTTTGATCTTTGCTGGATTTGCCTCAATGCCTCGCTGGTTGATGATGTAACCGAGGAGCATTCCTTCTCGTACTCCAAAGGTGCACTTCGTCGGGTTGAGCTTCATTTGGTATTTATCCAGTTGATCAAAGGTCTGACCCAAGTCAACTAGATGATCAGCAGCTTTCTTGCTCTTTGTCAGCATATCGTCGACATAGACTTCCATATTGCAACTGATTTCTTCGGTAAAAACCTTGTTCATCAGCCGCTGATATGTCGCTCCTGAATTTTTCAAACCAAAAGGCATAACATTATAACAATAAGTTCCCCTAGGGGTAATAAAAGAAGTGCTTTCCCTGTCTTCATGTTTCATTTTGATCTAGTTGTAACCAGAGTAAGCATCCATGAAGCTGAGCAGCTCGTGTCCCGAGGTAGCATCCACTAGTTGGTCAATTCTGGGCAATGGAAAGTGATCCTTTGGGCAGGCTTTGTTGAGATCAGTGAAATCAACGCACATTCTCCATTTATTATTTTTCTTCTTTACCATCACCACATTTGCTAACCAGTCCGGATATTTCACATCTTCAATGAATTGGGCTTTCTGAAGCTTCTCGACCTCCTCTTGTATGGCTTGATTCTTCTCGGGACTAAACACTCTTCTTCTCTGCTTCACAAGCATAATCTCCTTATTCGCATTGAGTTCATGGCATAAGAAGTTTGGATCTATTCCTGGCATGTCTTCATGACTCCATGCAAAAGTTTTCTTTCTGTTTCTTAAAAAAGTTATCAACTCATGTTTTATTGAAACATCCAACGATGAACCTATCTGGGTTACTCGTTCAGGGTGCTCATCGTCCAGAATAACATTTTTTATAGATTCCACTACCTGTCCTTTTACAAGTTGGGATTCATCTCTGGGATCAAGTGTGTTAATTTCTGTACCTTCCTCCACCTGGTAGGTAGTAGTCTTTTTCCTTGATTCCTCAAGCTCCTCTTGCTCGACAGACGAATAATAGCATTCCTGAGCTACTTTCTGATCACCTTTCACAACTCCTACTCCGAAATTTGTTGGGAATTTTAAGCACTGATGTACTGTAGATGGAACTGCTTCGAACTTCTTCAAACCAACTCTTCCCATGATGATGTTGTAAGCTGACTGCACATTCTTATCCATCACAAAGAAGCGTATTCTTTCTGTTCGACAAGCAGGCCAAGTTCCAATGAATATATCCAACTTGACCGTCCCAAGTGGAAAAACTTTCTCTCCAGCAAAACCCAATAGAGGTCTGTGATAAGGTTCTAATTGAGATAATTTCAAATTTAAACTGTCAAAGCATGAATAATACATGATGTCGGCCGAACTACCATTATCTACCAGCACCCTTGAAATCACCACTTCTTTCATCCTCATTTTGATCACCAAAGGGTCTTCGTGAGGGTAAAGAACACCTGCCAGGTCATTTTTTGAAAAGCCAATGACCAGCTTCTCTTTGTTTACCTTCCTCGGTCGATCTTCCTCAGCCAAATTTATCCACTGAATATATGAGCAAGCTTGAGCCTCTCCAAGGTAAGCCTTTCTTTCTGCAGTAAGGTCTCCTCCTCCTACATCTCCTCCTGTAATAACATTACAATCAAATGATCTAAAACGTATGGAAAATACCTCTCGTTCTGGCTGCCTTGGTTTCTTGGGAAGATCGGGGCCATCCTCTGTATCATCTTCATAATCCCTTTTCTTTTTCTCCTCTGCTCGACGAGGAGATCTAGACCTTTCTCTAGTTCGGTCATTATTTTTTCTTTCGCCTCCCCGATCAACATACTTCGCTAGCTTCCCTCTTCGAATGAGTGTTTCAATCTCGTTCTGAAGAGCTATGCATTTTTTGGTCATATGGTCGTGATCCTTATGGAACTCGCAATATTTATCCCTGTTCCTCAGCTCCGGATCTGACCTCAGTTTCTTTGGCCACTTTACTTCCTCATTATTCTTGATTTCTTCCAAGACATGATTAATACCCATTTTCAAAGGAGTATAATTATCGAATTTCTTCAGGACTTCCCATGACGATTTATTATTCTTGGAATACTTGTCACCGCCATTGCCCTTATGCTCTTTCTTCTTGGATTTGTCGTCTTCCACCTTGGTTTCTTTATCCATATTCTTCTTCGCAGCCATAGCCTCCTTGGCATTCATGATTTTGGCTGCTTTTTCCATCAACTCTGACATAGTTGTAGGTGGATATTTGGGCAAAGTGTAATACAACTTATTAGGCAACAACCCACTCATCAAGGCGGTGATTGCTGTCTTTTCTTCATAATCTATGACTTCCAGCTTCTCATTATTGAATCGAGTTATGTACTCTCTAGTACTCTCACCAGATTTTTGTCTAACACTTAACAAGTGTGCTACTCTTTTTACTGGCTTTGCCCCAAAACAGAAATTGCCGATGAACAACTCGGGCAATTGAAATAAAGTTGAAATCTTACCCCGAGGAAGATTGTTGTACCATATCTGGGCAGATCCAGTAAGAGTTCCTGAGAATTCTCTACATCTCATCTCGTCGGGGACGGTATAGATGTCGGCAGCAGCTTGATATTGCTCTATGTGTAAAACAGGATCTGTCTTTCCATCATATTTGGGGGTCACCACAGGTGCTTTAAACTTTGACGGGGTAGGAAAACTCACAATGGCCTGGACAAAAGGTGTCCCTTGAACAAAAGTTCATTGTAAGGGATTCTTCGCCTTAGCCATTTCTCCCAATCTATCCTCCAAGCACTGAATGGAACCCTTCCACGCATCGTTTCCTTCCTCGGGATTATTAGTTAGAGTAATTGATTGTTCTGATGTGGCCTCTTGAGATCTGTCTTGACGAGGAACTGGTCGTGATTGTGCTGATCCTTCTCTTAGATCTGATGGTCGTCGAAAACTCCTCGACATGGTCTTAGGTGGACTCCTATTCCTCCTAGGTCCTAATCGACTGAAAGGAGACACCCTACTCAGTCTTTCCAAGGCACTGGATCTTTCTGGAGAGAGAGTGATACGTTGATCAGTATCTGTAGTCCTTATTGACGAAGTTCGCCCAGGTTGATAAGAGAAATCATCAGATTCCTCATTACGATATGACTCAGTACGCCTGGATCGTGAAGAAAGTAAATAGGTTTGCCTCTGACCACTTCGTTGTCCCGAACGTGTAGGTGCACCGCCATGAAGGGTCTGTATGAGTTACCGCATTGTTTCTTGCATGGCAGTTTGTCCTTGAGCCAGATTCGTCATAATCCCAGCCAGATCTGGAGGTGCAGAGGGATTTGGAGGATTTCCAGCATTTCCAGCGTTTCGATTGCTGGATTACGGATTATCTGCCATTAATGATGAATGATTTTTGGTGAAAAACGATAATAACAATCGTTCCCACAGATGGCGCCAATCTGTTGATGTAAAAAATTATATCGCTTTAATTATTCAATCACAGATAAATAAAATGAGACAAAGATTTTTAAAGTGGTTCAGCCTTATATGAATGGCCTACGTCCACTGTTCTGTTATTGCTGAGTGTTTGGGAATTCTCGATTACCAGTTCTATCAAGAAATTCCGATCCCTTTGAATGAGGGTGATACAAGGTATTTATAGCCCTTAGGCTGTACATGAAAGGGTGTTACATTAAATGATACACATATGAAAGGGTAATTCATTTAATGATCTTCAAACGTGTGCGTCAAGATGATAAGCATTCAATGAATAGTTGAACTGTTGATTATCTGGCAATCAATGCTGCGGTCGAGATGCAGCTCGAACCGCCTTAGTTGCTCGTCGTTCAAGAGTTCCTCGGAGCGTTGGAGTTCCTCGGAGAGTTGGAGTTCCTCGGAGAGCTGGAGTTCCTCGGAGTATACTTGTTGCTCGGAGTGAGTCTGACTTGGTCGGGGGAATGAACTTCCTCGTTGCTATTGTGCCACGTAGATTGACACGTGTCTTCTTATTATTCATTTACATCAGCATACTAATTTTGGTATCAACGGCAAAGTTTAGTATGTTTAATTTCAGGTTTCTAAGATTTAATTAATTAGTTTAATATGTTCCATTTTAGACTTTGATTAAATTTAAAACTTTGTGTAACTTGTTACATTTGTGGATTTTAGTTATCATAAATATTGAATATTTGCTTGAGTCGTGATTTATTTTTGGGTCGAAAGAGAATTAATTGGCGATTCACTTGTCCATTTCGGTTAATTGAAATTATGAAAAACGATAACCAAACCCAAATTTTTTTTTCTTGGGGGAACAAAAGTTTGGTTATTTTTGATACGATTATTTTGAGATGAAGAGGTAGATTAAAGGAGATGTTAGAAATAGTGAAAAATGAATGCAAAATTGACTTTTTAATGATTAATAATTTATTTAGCCACTAAATCAAAATTACTAAAATCACACTTATTTTGGGTTTGGTTATTTTACTGTATGTAAATAATTTTGTTATAAATCAAAATTACTAAAACATATTATCAATTCATGTATGTAAATATTACTAAAATCACGAAAATTACACTTGTATCAACCAGTAAGTCAAAATTACTAAAATCACACTTGTATTATCAATTCATGTATGTAAATATTACTAAAATCACTAAAACATATTAACCAGTAAATCAAAATTACTAAAATTACTAAAATCACACTTGTATTAAAACATATTATCAATTCATGTATGTAAATAATTTTATTGTAAATTGTACATGTAATATTATTATATAGACATATGCATATGTATGTATTTATAGATTTTTGTATGTATGTACGTATACATTTGTATGTATGTATGTATGTATGTATGTATGTTTATATATAGGGAGTTAAACTTCCCAACATACCTCATTAAATATAAATAAATGTAATACCCTATAATTTTAATGACTTTTAAAATGGGTTATATTTTAAATTAATGGATTAATTGGATTTTATTATAAATTAATTCATTTGGATTTTATCCAAATTGTGGATGTTAAAATGAATGATTCTGAATATTACTTAAAGATATTTAGGTAATATATGAATGGGATCTTATTGATAGTGCTGTGAGTTATTAATTCAGTAATTTGAATTTTTAGTCGGACGCGGTATGGGACGTGTCGAGACTAATTTGTTAAATTAAAAAGGGAACTTTTTTTATATCGACCTTATAGTCATTTAGAGTGTGTCGTTGTATCCGGAAGGGTTGAAATAGCCACAAATGTCTATTTGGATGTTGATTTTGAGTCCCGGGTCATTTGGAAATGAAAAGACAACCCAAAAGGGCATTTTGGTCATTTTTACAAGTGGGATGATAGTGATTTTGGATTTTGTCCTATTATAAGTATTTTGAGATTAGTTGAACGTGGGTTCATTCATCTCTTCGACACAAAATTTAAAGGTCATCTTCTTAGAGAGAGTGAAAGGTTGCTTGGAAAGAGAAAAGCTTGCTTGGAAAGGAGGAGAAGTAAAGACCATAGGTCACCACCACTAATCACCACCGAAAGTTGTCTGGAGAAAGAGGAGAACCACCTGAGTTATTCAACTCTAAAGAATTTTGATCTTCATTAGAGGTAAGTGTTTGATAATTGCAATCTAAGTTTGTATATTGTCCATGTTAGGATAGTTATAAAAATGCGATTTTACAAGTTTGGAAGATGAAAAGATAGAGTTGTTAATGGATTTCTGGAATTTGAAAATATATAGGAATCAAACTCATGTTGTAGGTAGTTAGTAATCCACGAAATATTCATCAATCTGTTGAAGAAATTCTGAAAATCATTGTTGTGTTCTTGAAGATATCATGTATATAATTTTCTGGAAAAATAGGATGAATATATGCTTTTAATTCAAACTCTTGAAGATTCTAGGACGTTTAGATCATTAGAAATCGTTCAAATAAGTTGATATACCATGTAGTAAGGATTATAAGTCATTTGGGTCGTTAATATGAAGGTTTGAATGATCAAAAATGGTGAAACCCGTAGTAGAAGAAATGCAGAAAAACTGGGTTGTTATCTGGGTGATCAATCGATCAACCCCCTGCCTTCGATTGATCGACCTCCCCAGAATTTGTGAAGTTGTTTCTTTTAATGCTTGTTCTTATCCCAAACCTTTTCTAAATCTTTGGTGATTATTAATTGGATATAATGGGACTTAGGAAGGTTCAGTAAGCCCTAATTAAGAATTGAATTGATTGGATTGGGATTTAATTAATTAGAATTATGATAAATATAGAAATTTTGGTTGCTAGATTCATGTGTTGGATTATAATTTGTATGTATGAGGATTAAGGATAGGTCTAGTAGGGGATATTTAATATAACACCTGGCTAGCCTTAGGGTTACAATTTGTGCATTAAGGACTGAGTTTAAGCTCATTATTGATTGCACAAGGACTGAGCGTAGTACAAGCGCTTAGTGGTATGGCTCCTGGATAGAGATGGGAGTTCAGACCACATTTGGTTGAAAGATGGGATGAGGTTATTCCG
This sequence comes from Sambucus nigra, assembly GCA_949130495.1. Lineage (NCBI taxonomy): Eukaryota > Viridiplantae > Streptophyta > Magnoliopsida > Dipsacales > Adoxaceae > Sambucus > Sambucus nigra. The sequence continues at coordinate 616,210,793 of OX422216.1, read as the reverse complement.
ATTGCATATTTGAAGTTGACGGACCTCCACGACCGACAAAGTTAAGCAGTACTGTATTGGAGGGGTTCCTTGTTTGGATTTTGCTTTGCGAGACGCTCTGCACATGAACCTTAACGACGTTGGGAGTGGAGAGATGTTATAGGATGCGAGGATGTTGATTTTGTTGATAAGTCATATAGTGCGAATGAAGCACTATAGACTATGAGCCATGTGATGATGGTATTCAATCCTAGTTGATAGAAGATGTGTTTATAAGAGATTTGGAACTATTGATTATAACCCTAATTAAAGGGGAGTTCAATCCGTGGTAATTCGGGAGATAAGATGATATGGACCAGTAGAATATTAGTGATATCTTACTGAATAAAATGTTGAGGAGAAACCTATTTAAACCTTGAGTAATGAGTGAGGCTCAGGGATAATTAAATTAAGAAAGTAAAATCATAATATTTTAATACGTAGGAGTTAAAGATATATAATGCTACGTATGGGAATTATCTTAGGGTAATGTGAGTACATTGTTGATATTATATTATAGGTATGATAAGGCCTATTTGATTGATTGATGATTTATGTGTTATGATATACCTAGCTTACTTGCTATTGACAGGAGGTTTGCGCGTGAGGGAAGTCATATCCTGATGAATCCATGAGATCTTTGATTTATCGCTCGAGAACATAGGTCTATTAAAGACTTATCGGTGAGTTGATAAGTCCGCTGACTATGGGAACGTAGGTATGTGCGTGGCCCGTGGGTATGAGAACTATGTTCACCTCCAATTTGTATGTTGTTATTTGTGGTTCGAGGAATCCTTACCGAACCTTTAGTCCCCTGTTCGACGACCAGTGATATTGGGACATGATAGAAGAGTAATGCATGCACCGCACCCGTGACTCGAGGTGCCTTATTATATATGTATATATATATAATAAATTGTATGAATGTGTATATAGTGGTTAAATTATCTATTATGTGATAGTTGTAGATAACGGTGAATTGAGAAAAGAATTGAAATATGTTAATGAATATTTATTGAAAAGCTTAATTCATATAAATGAGAAATGATTCATATAAAGGAGAATCGTATAAGAATGATTATATTACGTATGGTATGGGACATACGGGGTCATGATATGGGATGGAAATCATATTATGGAAACTAGTGAGGAGGAATCATTAACTAGAAGGTTAATAGGAAACGTTAAGTGTGCACTCTAGTTGAGAGTTAAGAATAGTAAATGAGAGTCTGGATACTAACATGTACATAATAAATGCTTTTTTTCACTTGTTAAATACTTGTTATTTTCAAAATCATTTTCACATCGGGCTCTGACCCGTTTTCTTGCATATTCTCTTTTCTATTGTACCTTCTATATCAGGTGTCCAGTAGCATGGATGCCAACCTTAGTGGATTATGACGAGCTATGTAGCTATGGAGTATTGCTTAGATGCTTATCTTCATTTGATTCACAGTATTATTTTAGTTAGGGCATGTCGCCCAAAGGAACTCAGTCATCTCTTCCTATCTAAGTCAAATACTCTTGTATTCGTGTCATTTTAATACATTTGTTATTGTTGGGATTACTGTATTGGTTAATTATTTGGGAATGTTTATTCCAATTGCATTTAAATTCTTTTGTATTAGATATTCTGTTATTAGTGTTGTAGAATAATATGTGTTGTGTTATTTGTAAACTAAAAATGGATTTTGTTGAATTAAAATTTGGAAAGTTTTTAACACCAGCTTACTTGGGTATTGGGTGAGTGATAAATGTTTTCGACAGTGATGCTAAGAATGAGCCAACTGTATATTCTGTTGTAATTTGGTATGGGACTGGCCACCCGGTATTTAATTAGGCAGGGTGTTACAGGTGGTATCATAGCATCAGGTTCTAGTGTCCTTTAGGGTCTGTACGGCTTACTGTGTTTTCACCTTAGCGTTCTTTGATGTAGAGCCCTATGTTTAGGATTGTTGATTTGTTTAGTAAGATTCCGTATATATTAGTGAATCTTATTTGCGTTCGGATGGGTTCTTACAAGAAGTATGGCTAACGAGGGAAATTGGATGGATAGCGGAGATCGTACTTAGGATGTAATGAAGTATGTTCGAGTATGATGACCGTAGTCGAGGTCACCCCTATTATGGAAAATTGAGGAGAGTCATCAGTAAAAGTTCTTGAAATGTGGGAATTGTGTGTGTTACCTAACGAAGGCAATATATATTCAAAGGCTTGGGCATATAGTGGAGTGTGGTGAACTAGAACTGAAAATTTGGGGTAAAATTTTTCTTGACTCATCGGAGCAAAGTTATAATAGTGGGAGTCAACAACCACCACCCGCGAATGAGAGTATGTTTTCTATCTAAGGAATTATGAGGCGTATATTGATTTTTTTTAGCGATTAATATTGTATGGGCTAAAGGGTTGCTAAACTTAGCCTATAGCACTGTTATTTACGTAGACTCACCGAGGGGTTGTGGGACACCTATAGTTTTCATGTCATCACGTGAGTCTGATTTTTATCACGAAATTACTTACTTTAGGCATGTTCGATCATGATGTGACTATCAGCGTGGATTGATTTGTGGTATATGAGAGCGTATAGCCAGCATCTTGTCTTTAATAAGAGAGTAGATGAGTAGACTTTTATTTCAAATCGATAAAACCTGTAGAGAGGTTATAAACTATTGACTAAGGACCTGAGGGGTTTTGATGACCGACTACTTTAGTTAGTAGTGTATTGGGGGGTTCCTTGTTTGGATTTCGCTTGCGAGACACCCCACGCATGAAACTAATAACCGTTGGGAGTCGGAATAAGTTAAGTCTTTAGGATATGAGTTTATAACCTTTGCGATAAATATTATAATGACAGTTGTACGATAGGGTGTATGGGCACCCTAGATGGTTGGATTGTAGTATTTTTCATAATTGTGAAATAGTAAGTAGTTGTGACTTCAGGATTTATTTGTTTAAATGCGTGAGGATCATTTTTCTCAAAGTTTGTCACGAGGACGGTACAGGGAAGATTGGATAAAGTTTAAATTCGATTATGTTGGAACTATATGGTGAGACTTAGTGTAACATCGATGGGGATTTTCGTTAATGTACTGTATGGGTGGTACAACATAGATTACTTGCGATGTGAGATTTATACTCAGAGTTGACCTTACCAGTATGATTTATCTTTTCGAATTTAGGGACGAAATTCTGCTATAAGGGGGGAAGTATGTAATACCCCGTAATTTTAATGACTTTTAAAATGGGTTATATTTTAAATTAATGGATTAATTGGATTTTATTATAAATTAATTCATTTGGGTTTTATCCTAATTGTGGATATTAAAATGAATGATTCTGAATAGTACTTAAAGATATTTAGTTAATATATGAATGGGATGTTATTGATATTGCTATGAGTTATTAATTCAGTAATTTGAATTTTTAGTCGGACGCGGTATGGGACGTGTCGGGACTAATTTGTTAAATTAAAAAGGGAGCTTATTTTTATATCGACCTTATAGTCATTTCGACTGCGTTGTTGTATCCGGAAGGGTTGAAATAGTGAGAAAAGTCTATTTGGATGTTGATTTTGAGTCTCGGGTCATTTGAAAATGAAAAGACAACCCAAAAGGGAATTTTGGTAATTTTTACAAGGGGGATGAATAGTGATTTTAGATTTTTTCCTATTATAAGTATTTGGAGATTAGTTGAACGTGGGTTCATTCATATCTTTTACACAAAATTGAAAGGCCATCTTCTTAGAGAGAGTGAAAGGGTGCTTGGAAAGAGAAAAGCTTGCTTGGAAAGGAGGAGAACTAAAGACCAAAGGTCACCACCACCAATCACCGCCGAAAGTTGGTCGGAGAAAGAGGAGAACCACCTGAGTTATTCAACTCCAAAGGATCAGATCTTCATTAGAGGCAAGTGTTTTATAATTGCAATCTAAGTTTGTATATTGTCCATGTTTGGATAGTTATAAAAATAAGATTTTACATGTTTGGAAGATGAAAAGATAGAGTTATTAATGGATTTTTGGAATCTGAAAATATATAGATATCAAACTCATGTTGTACGTAGTTAGTAATCCACGAAATATTCATCAATCTATTGAAGAAATTCTGCAAATCATTGTTGTGTTCTTGAAGATATCATGTATATAATTTTCTAGAAAAATAGGATGAATATATGCTTTTAATTCAAACTCTTGATGATTCTAGGATGTTTAGATCATTAGAAATCATTCACATATGTTGATATACCATGTAGTAAGGATTATAAGTCATTTGGGTTGTTAATATGAAGGTTTGAATGATCAAAAATGGTGAAACCCGTAGTAGAAGAAATGCAGAAAAATTGGACTGTTATCTGGGTGATCGATCGATCGACCCCCTGCCTTCGATCGATCGACCTCCCCTGAATTTGTGAGGTTGTTTCTTTTAATGATTGTTCTTATCCCAAACCTTTTTTAAATCTTTGGTGATTATTAATTGGATATAATGGGACATAGGAAGGTTCAGTAAGCCCTAGTTAAGAATTGAATTGATTTGATTGGGATTTAATTGATTAGAATTATGATAAATATAGAAATTTCGGTTGCTAGATTCATATGTTGGATTTTAATTTGTATGCATGAGGATTAAGGATAGGTCCTGTAGGGGAGATTTAATATAACACCTGGGTAGCCTTAGGGTTACAATTTGAGCATCAAGGACTAAGTTTAAACTCATTATTGATTGTGCAAGTAATGAGCGTAGTACAAGCGCTTAGTGGTATGGCTCATGGATAGAGATGGGAGTTCAGACCACATTTGGTTGAAAAAGGGGAAGAGTTTATTCCGGTTGCGTATTTGAAGTTGATGGACCTCCACGACCGACAAAGTTAAGTAGTAGTGAATTGGATGTGTTCTTTGTTTGGATTTCGCTTTGCGAGATGCTCCGCGCATGAACCTAAACGACGTCGGGAGTGGAGAGATGTTATAGGATGCGAGGATGTTGATTTTGTTGATAAGTCATATAGTGTGAATGAAACACTATAGACTATGATCCATGTGATGATGGTATTCAATCCTAGTTGATAGAAGATGTGTTTATAAGAGATTTGGAACTGTCGGTTATAACCCTAATTAATGGGGAGTTCAATCCGTGGTAATTCGGGAGATAAGATGATATGTACCAGTAGGATATTAGTGATTTCTTACTGAATAAAATGTTTAGGAAAAACCTATTTGAACCTTGAGTAATGAGTGAGGCTTGGGGATAATTAAATTAAGAAAGTAAACTCATAATATTTTAATACGTAGGAGTTAAAGAGATATAATGCTACGTATGGGAATTATCTTAGGGTAATGTGAGTACCTTGTTGATATTATATTATAGGTATGATAATGCCTATTTGATTGATTGATGATTTATGTATTATGACATACCTAGCTTACTTGCTATCGACTGGAGGTTTGCGCGTGAGGGCAGTCATATCCTGATGAATCCATGGGATCTCTGATTTGTCACTCGAGAACATAGGTCTATGAAAGACTTATCGGTGAGTTGATAAGTCCGCTGACTATGGGAACATAGGTATGTGCGTGGCCCGTGGGTTTGAGAACTATATTCGCCTCCAATTTGTATGTTGTTGTTTGTGGTTCGAGGAATCCGTACCGAACCTTTAGGCCCCTGTTCGGTGACCAACGATATTTGGACATGATAGCAGAGTAATGCATGCACCGCAGCTATGACTCAGGGTGTCGTATTATATATGTATATATATAATGAATTGTATGAATGTGTATATAGTGGTTAAATTATCTACTGTGTGATAATTGTAGATAACGGTGAATTGAGAAAAGAATTGAAATAAGTTAATGAATATTTATTGAAAATCTTAATTCATATAAATGAGAAACGATTCATATAAAGGAGAAACGTATAAGAATGATTATATTACGTATCGTATGGGAAATACGGGGTTATGATATGGGATGTAAATCATATTATGAAAACTATTGAGGAGGAATCATTAACTAGAAGGTTAATAGGAAGCGTTATGTGTGCACTCTAGTTGAGAGGTGAGAATAGCAAGTGAGAGTATGGATACTAACATGTACATAATAAATGCTTTATTACACTTATTAAATACTTGTTGTTTTTAAAATCATTTTCACATCGGGCTCTGACCCGTTTCCTTGCATATTCTCTTTTCTATTGTACCTTTTATATCAGGTGTCCAGCAGCAGGAACACCAACCTTAGTGGACTATGACGAGCTATGGAGTTATGGAGTATTGCTTAGACGCTTATCTTCATTCGATTCACAATATTCTTTTAGTTAGGGCATGTCGCCCAAAGGAATTCAGTCATCTCTTCCTATTTGAGTCAAATACTCTTGTATTCGTGTCATTTTAATACATTTGTTATTATTGGGATTACTGTATTGGTTAATTATTTGGGAATGTTTATTCCAATTGCGTTTAAATTCCTTCGTATTAGCTGTTCGGTTATTAGTGTTGTAGAATAATATGTGTTGTGTTATTTGTAAACTAAAAATGGATGTTGTTGAATTAAAATTTGGAAAGTTTTTAACACCAACTTAATTGGGTATTGGGTGAGTGATAAATGTTTTCCGCAGTGATGCTAAGAATGAGTCAACTGTATATTCTGTTTTAATTTGGTATGGGACTGGCCACCCGGTATTTAATTAGGCGGGGTGTTATAATAAAACACTAGATACATTAATGCATATATGATATATGTATGTATACATTCATGTATAATATATATATGAAAGTTTTACGTATTTTATATATATATATATATATATATATATACATATATATACTAGGGTATGCCCGTGCCTGAAGGCACGTTGATAATCGCAAAATGACAAAAAGAAATCAAAGTACGTGCCTAAAGGCACGAAGAGAATTTCCAATGTAATGAATATGTAAAAAATTTAAGTCATAAAGTTTTTCTTTACAAAACAAATGTGTAAAAAATTTTAAAAATGTGGGCAATTTTTTATTTATTTATAGGACTATCCACATTATTTGAGAAATAAAAACAATACTCGAACAACAAATATGTGAACACTAATTTACAAATAAAAACCAATTATGTTAATTAGGGTGTGCCCGTGTCTCAAGGCACAGCGAGAATATCTAAAGTACGTCATCGTAAAATGACAAAAAATTTCAAAGCACGTAATTGCAAAATTAAAAAAATAGTCTATTTTTAAAAAATTTAAAATAGTATATAAAATATCCTTGCAAGCCTTGGGTTTAGAAAACGAATGCCTTATTTCCCATGTGGGTTTGGAAAGCGAATGACCACCTTTAAAATAGTAAAAAATATTTTTTTCACTATTTAAAAAAAATGATATTTTATAAGTATGTTGCTTGGAGATATTTTGAAGAGCTTAACTATATATATATAAGGAAATGATCAAGTGAGGGCCCAGTTTGAGGTCCTGAATGAGGTCCATTTTTTTTAAATAGTAAAAAAAACTATTTTTTTGCTGACTTTTTATATGATTTTTAAACATTCTAATAGGACCATTAAAAAATAATCAACTCAAAATGAATTTTTTTGCTATTTTAAAAAAATCAATCAAACTATGTAAGTTTTTAAGTTATTTTTAAGGTGTTAAAAACTAACAAAGTTTGACCGATTTTTTACTATTTAAAAAAAATCGGTCAAACTTTGTCAGAGTTTAACCGCTTAAAAAGAACTTAAAAACTAACACAATTTGACCGATTTTTTTAAAATAGCAAAAAAAAATTATTTTGAGATGATTACTTTTTCATGGTCCTATTGAAATGTTTAAAAATCACAAAAAAAAAATCAACCCAAAAATATTTTTTACTATTTTAAAAAAATGGATCAGGGTCCTCAAACTGGAAGCTCTCCCTTGATCGTTTCCCTATATATATATATATATATATATATATATATATATATATATATATATATATATATATATTACATTATATAAGTGTAAACAGTGAAAAAAATAAGAATGTATCAATCTAAGACTGATATGTATACGTTTTTAAAAATATATTTGTAATAATATTTATAACTATGTTATAGTATTTATAACAAATATTATAAATATGTTTTTATTATGAATAAATCTAAGGAGACCCACAAAAAAACTCATTTTGTAAATTCACTGTATTAAAAGTTTATACCTTATTATTGTGAGTCCCATGAAGAGATCAAAATGTGCATTAAAAACTTACCAAATGGGGTTTTTTTGTGAATCTCCTTAGCGTTACTATTTTATTATTATTATTACTATTTTCATATAATTTTTTTATAAATAACTAAGACTGATATGTATATATTTACGGTGACGTTTTTGTTTTGTACCATTAGCTTTTAATTTATGTCTTGAGCGATGGAAGTCTTTTCAGCCATAATAATTGTTCAGTGCCACACGCCTATGATAGCTATGAAAGAAACCTAATGCACAGGTCTAATTAATATATGCAGATGTCCTAAAAAACCTATGAAAGAAACCTAATGCAAACAACTATCTAAAGACTAATGGTCAAAACCTAAGGCATACATTTCTTTTCACATCAATACTACCTTGGGCCCTCGTTCTATACATGTTGGCCTACTATTTTGTTTTAAGACCTTCTTTGTGTATGTTACATTAAGATAAATAAATGGACCTTGTTGTCTTATCATATTATTTTTCATACTTAACAGTAGGTTTCTTCTTGTTGCAAAATATTATATATATTTTTAGTATATTTTGGACACGCCAACTTTTCTGTCTCAAGATATTCAGTATGAAAATCAATCTCGAACAGAAAGAAATTTTACGTATCATGAGATGTTTGGACCAATTTACACGCACCTTGACTAATTTTCATTCGAGGTTCGTGGCTTCCGCTAACCAAGCATTAAGTAGGGGAGACAATTTTAAAAATGACACGAAAAAATGGCACAGAACGACACAAAATTGACACAATATTTCGTGTTCATGTCGTGTTTTTTTACACGAAGTTGTGTCATGTCATATCGTGTTCGTGTCATAATTATGAGTCGTGTCGTGTTGTGTTATCGTATTTTTTAGGGTAAAATTTAAAAAATTTTGGTTGTCGTGTCGTGTTGTGCCGTGTTATTTTTTATTCGGGTCGTGTTCGTGTCAACTAAAAAAAACACGAATTCATGTTCGTATCCAAAAAAACATTGTCGTGTCGTGTCGTGTCGCCCCAAAACATGACCTGTTCACCCGAATTGCCACCCCTAGCTTTAAGACTGTTCATGTGGAAGTCTTATACCACTTGACCAGGAGGCTTGATTACGTATAGTTCAAAAAATCATATGAGATTATGAATGTTATAGAAAAAAAAAGGTAAAAAAACTTCACATACAAAAGACTATAAAAAATTGCAGGTTGGTATTTCTACACATTTGTATTACACAACACAAACAACATGCATAGTTCAAAAAACAAATGCCTAGATTGCTGAAATTAGAAATATCTTGATATATCTATATAAACACTCAAGTTTACTGCCATATAAACACCCACGTGGGTATTAGTTCTGCATCAACAATCTATACAAACGCCTAGATTACTGCAGCTTTTTTCTTTAGCAACGTAGATTCAGCAACGATTGGAAATAAGATTAGAATGAGAAATCCTAATTCATTTATATTTCTCCTTGTTTATAACCTTCCATATGGACCGTCAAATGAAAGATGATAAGAAACAAATACAACTCCCCATAACAATAGAAGAAGAAGACTCCACTAATTAATACATCTTTCACGAACAGTTGAATTGTGCATTCTAATACCACATAGATTTCCAAAAAATCCAAACATAGTAATCTAACTCACTTTCACCAAACAATTGATCCCGAGATTCAGCTTCGCTTTTATTGCAACAACTACACTTAAACGGATCCCTTATTCAAACTATTTTGACCGCCACATCAACAGGAAGGCAGACTCTCAAGAGGAATAGAGATCTATGGAGAATTTATGTCAATCTTTACAAAACAAAAAAAAATAAAAAAATAAAATGAAGAAGTCCTTTATACATTTTTTAAGATGTAAAGTGGAAGATGAACTCTTCACAACAAAACAGATTTGTGTAAGAAAAAAATTATTCAAAGAAAAAAACGAGGGATATAATGAATAGCTTTGGAAAATAAACATCCAAGCCATAATAGCATCAAGTGTAAAATATTTTTATTAGAAAATAAACACATGTTAGATCCAATATGAAGGTTACCTTTAATGCTTGGGTGGAGCTAACTCGGGTGGCATAAAAATAGAGATTGTCTGAGTTGAACTTCTATCTCTTCATCACTACAACATCTGCAAAATAAAAATGAATATAAGGCATCAAAGACAACTTAGAAAACTCTATATTATTAAAAAAATCATAAAATAAATGGCAACATAAGCTGAAACGATGTGAGGAAAACGGTGATTGAGAACATATGTCACAATGGTTTGGCGGAAGATGTGGCATACAAAGGAAGCTCATTTTTTAAATAAAGAAAATGCGCGAGACACACACACACACACACACACATACAGGGGGAGAGAGAGAAGATTAGAGGTTATAGAAAAAGGACGTCGTCGTCCCTCTCTTGGGGCGATACCCAAATGGTAGCCGATAGATGTTTAAAGGGGGGTTTAATAAAATAACCCCAATTTTGAATTAAAGAGAATTTGGAATGTAACAAAATAGGGGGGGGGGGGGGGGGAACCAAATATTTGAGGGGCAAAGTGAGTATTACAGAAAAAATCTATTTTGTGATGTCATAGGTCAAGCTTGTGACATACTTAAATTTTCTACTTTATTATATAGATATATATATATAGACACACACACACACACACTCATATATATGTATAATATTCATATACATGTTTGCAATGCAACGAGGGACGTTGCATTAATAATACATGTATAAAGTGGGGTATCATGAATGGGCGTTGCATGCCCAGTAACACCCAGTAATGAGGGAGACTACTAACATTGGAGCTTTATATTTTTCCTGACTTTATATTTATCATTATTACAAAAATATAAAAAAATATCCTAACTTTATTTGTCAAACATATTCGTCATTAGACTTCACATTTTTTGTAACTATGATATTTTTTATACGTTTTTATTTATCAAAGTCAGTTTTTCGCATAGTCTAAAATGCGACATGTTTTTCAATTTCTCCTAATTCTCATAAAAAATATTTTTTTTACTAATGTTAGGACTTTGTATTTTTTCTAATTATGATTTTTAATACTTTTTTATTTATCAAAGTTATTCTTTTTTATTTTTAATAATCAAATTCTTTTTTTAAATTAAGGTGAATTGAAATAGTCTAAAATGTGACGATGTTTTTCAATTTCTACTAGTTCTCATAAAACATATTTTTTACTAATGTTAGGACTTTGTATTTTTTGTAATTATAATTTTTTAATACTTTTTATTTATCATTTTTTTGTAATTTTAAAATAAAATCCTTTTTTAAATTAAAGTAAATTGCAATATTACTCGTAAGGTTCGGGGTTTTTGTAGTGTAAGACTTATTCTTTCAATTTATCAATGTTAATTGATTTAATTTTAATGCAATGTGGACAACCATTAGTCACTTTATTTCCAAACACTAACGGTGTTAAATTTTTGTACGAAAAATTGATCGCGTGTGCTGCACATGAAAATGAAAGTAAGGGTAAAGAAGTAAAATGAGAGCAAAGTAGGAGGGATCATAATGCAATTATCCATAAGTTTTTATTAATGGTTGTCCAACATTGCATTAAAATTAAATCAACAAGGTTAATATTGCAAAATCTGAAACAATAAGTTTTACATTGCAAAACCCCCAAACCTTAGGATCAATATTTTAATTTACCTTAAGTTTTCTTAAAAATATCATAGTTAAAAAATTGTGAAGCCAATGATGAATAACTTTGATAAATAAAGTTAGGATATTTTTTTATATTTTTGTAAAAATGATAAATATAAGGTTAGAAATAATACAGATATCCAATGTTAGCCCACTTCATATAAGGCAATTAACGTCTTAATCGTTTAGATTCGTCGTTGATCAAATATAGAACGGTGCATGTATTGGGGAAGCTGGAGCTATTCTCCACGAAACATATTAAATTATTGATTGAGGTAATGTTTGTGGGTCCCTTATGGAGGACATGGTAATCTAATTACATATTTGTTATGAGTCCTGACAAAAGTAATTGGTGAATGACATGGTATGGTGTTATTGTTTATCCCCTTGTACAATGAATAATCAAGATACATTAATTTTATTTGGTCTCTCTAGTTTCTAGCTTAATAAAGTAGATAAGTGTCATGATAAGATATGTTCCTAAATCAACCTTTTAATACTTAAAAATGGTAAAAATAAAATTTCAAATATATATTTAATAACATTTGGATATTCGCATTAAACTCACGTATTTATATTTTAGGTTCAAAGCATATTTTCTTATAACACAACTTATCATTTTACAATATACAAATATAGAAAAGAAATAAATAATTTCCAACATCTTTCTCTCTCTTTCTTTACATTCGGCCACTCCATCATCTTATTATAATTTTTTTTAATGTAAATATAATAAAATTAAAGGTTTAACTGTAGAAGTTAGCAATTGATTATGTTATTCTTAGATTTTTTGTGAACCATAAAAATAGAAAATAAAATAATTAATAAGTATCCTAAAGAAAAAAATGAATGTTTACGCAAACACGTATATAATTTATAATTATTTAATAATTATGTACATAGCTGATTTTTTTTGGCAATTTCTTGGGTTTTAAACTTCCAAATCCTAATTAAAAATAATTAACCATATTTTTATTTGTTTTATACTAATGATACAATTTAAATATTTTACCACATCCTAGTTCTTTGTTAATTTCACGACGCAATAAAAACACTACACAACACATCACGAAAATCATATTTTCTATTTTTCCTAACATAAACACGACCCAAACAGAAGACACTTGAGACGAATTCTTTATTTTTTTTATCAAACACGAGCACGACTAAATTAAAACATGACGCGATATTTTATTTATTTATTTTTACCTAACATGAACACCCAATATAAAATCAACACGACTCGATTTTAAAAAAATAAAAATAAAAAATGAACACAACTGAATACAACACAAAATCTTATATTGTTTAACCTAAAATTAACGTGACACAAATAAAATTAAGTGTGATTCCACCCTCCCTATAAATCGTAAAAGGTATGCAGATGTAACATGTATGCAAATATGCAAATGTAATAGGTATGCACGCTGAACAATAGGAAACTTTTGGATTTTGAATTCTATTTTTGCGCGTTACTTTTACAGACCCATCTTTGTGGGTATTTATACACATGAAGCCGATTGTAATCTCAGTAGATAAGAGTTTTAATAATTCAAACTATTTTGAATTGTAAATCTTAGTTCCGGCTTGTATGGAGCTGGAAGTTCCTTGGCAGTTCCTACTTTCATGGAGAGAATAGTTAGACTTGTTCACCTTAGTTGATACTCCCCGCAAGTGGATGGTGGTCGAGGAAGAATCATCAACTTATCTCTATGAAACTAAAATTTAGAAGACGATAGTCCCTTTGTAAAAATGTTAGCCAATTGGTCACATTGCAGAGATAAACTGCACTAAGCATGTTGAAATTGATTACCACATTGTTCGCTACCAAGTTGCCAAGAAGAAATTTCAAGTTCGGTTTATCTCTACTAAACTGAACTTGCAATTTCTTCTTGGCAACTTGATCGCGAACAGAGTGAACATCAATTTCAACATGCTTAGCGTGGGCATGAAAAATAGGATTGGCCGAGAGGTATGTGGCCTCCAGATTGTCGCACCACAGAATAGAAGATGTATGTGGAGGGAAGCCTAATTCTTGGAATAAAGATTGTAACCAGATTAGTTCAATAACAACATCAACCACTGATTTGTATTCAATTTTGGTAGAAGTACAAGAGACCGTTTTGTGCTTCTACGATTTCCATGAAATTATGTTCGACCCTAAATAAATTGCAAAGCCTCCTGTGGACTTGCGATCATCAACACAACCTGCCCAATCTGAACCGGTAAAGGCTCGGAGGTTAAGAGAAGAGGATTTAGTAATATGTAGTCCATAAGAGGTGGTATAGTTTAGGTATCGAAAAATGCATTTGACAAGTGTCCAGTGAGATTCAATGGGTTGGTGCATTAGTTGGCAAGATTTTCTTATAGCAAAGGTAATGTCAGGATAGGTGAGAGTGACATATTTAAGAGCTCCCACATCTTGGCGATAGGGAGTGGGGTTGGGAAGGGGTGAGCCATCATTTATGGAGAGTTCGAGATTAATAGGAATTGGTGTGGCAAGGTGTTTGGATTAGGACATGCCATGGCATTGAAGAAGATCACTGCTGTATTGTTGTTGAGAAAGGAGAATGTCCGTGGGGGTGGGAATGATTTCAATGTCAAGAAAGTAGTGGAGGGGGCCAATAATTTTTAGAGAAAATTCATTCCAAAGTGTGTGGATGAAAGTTTGGATGAGGTTCGAATTATTTCCAGTGATGATAATGTCATCAACATAAATGAGAAGATACATGATGTGGGCACCAGATTTAAAGATAAAAAGGGACGAGTCAGTTTTGGAGCCAATAAAGTATTGGGTGTGAAGAATTGGGTAAGGCAGTGGAACCAGGCACGTGGTGCTTGTTTAAGGCCATAAAGAGAGCGATGTAATTTACACACAAATGTGGGGTTGGCAGGGTCTTTAAAGTCATGAGGTTGGTCCATAAACACATTTTCATGAAGAAATTCGTGAAGAAATGTGTTATTAACATCTAATAGGGAAATAAACCAGCCATGAGTGATTGCAATGGAGAGGATAGTTCGAATATTAATAGCTTTAACAACAATGCTGAATGTTTCATAGATGTTAAGCACATATTCTTCATGAAAACCTTATTCCACGAAGTGAGCTTTGTAGCGTTCTATGGAACCAGCGACTTTACATTTGATACAAAAAAACCCATTTACAACTAATAATGTTCATATTGGGTATATGAGGAATAAGGGACCAAGTATTATTTTGGATAAGTGCATTTCTTGTGTCATAGCATGCCTCCATTTGGGATCCTTATTTGTTGTAGTAAAATAGGTTGGTTCAGAGGATAATAGTATGGTGGAATGAGAGGTAATATTAAATGGAATAGGGTTCGGAGTGAGAGACCGAAAGGACATAATGTGAGTTCGTGATTGGGGAGATATGGATAAAGATCCAAGATCAATTGTGATATAAATACCGTTAGGGTTGGAGTGAGAGAATGAAAGTTGAGGACTAGATAGTTGGGTGGTACGAAGTGAAGAGGAAGTAGAGTAGTGGAGTGGCGCTCTAGAAGGTATTTTTGGGTCAGTGGGTGGGGCTACGTAGGTTGGACAGTGGGTTATATAGGAGGAGGAGCAGGTGGGTGAACAGTAGAAGTTAGTTGGACAGTAGGTAAGCAGACACGGGTTTGGACATGAGCAGGTGGTGCTCGTGGAGCTTCTTGGGATAATATAGTTGAAGCCTAGCGCTGTAAGGTGGAAGGAATAGATCGGAGTGAGAGATGAGGTAAAATAGATGGGGGAACACCCCATGGAGGTGTTGGAAGTGAATAGGGATATTGAGTGGAGGGGTGAGATGGGGTAGAAAAGGGAAATACATTTTCATCAAAATGAACATGTCGTGCATGGTATATATATATCCAGACTCTAAATGCACACAATTAGGGCTGTTGTTTTTTTGAACATTTCGATTTTTTCGATATACGATCTGATATTTTCCGATTTTGGAATGTATATAAGGTTTTCGATTTTCGATTTTCCGATTTTCGATTTTTCCGAAAAAAATCGGATCAGAAATTGGAAATAATTTTAAATTTCCGATTTTCTGATTTTTTTGATCCGATTTTTCCGAAACTATGCCAATCCGATTTTTTCGAATTATTTCCTATTTTTTTCGAAATATTTTCCGATTCCCAATTTTTCTAATTTTTTTAAAACATTCTCATGTGTCCCACATCGGCTAGGAGAGGAAGAGAGGCCTAAAAAAGTCCTCTATAAAAGGAGAATATCCCTCTATCCTCTACACAAATGAAAAAAATGGTTAAATCATTTCGAGTAATAAAAAATCCTATATCAATTATTTTGGAATTTTGGAATTTCCAAAATTTCTGAATTTTTAGTATATTTTTTGAATTTCTGAATTTTTCTGATTTTCGAATTTTTCCGAATTCGGAAACTTTTTTGATTTTCCGAAAAAATTGGATAGGAAATTGGAACAAATATTTTATTTTCGAAAAAATTAGAATTTTTTTCGAAAGGTCATCTTCCGATCCGATCCAACCGAAACACAACCCTACACACAATGATAGCCATGATGATTTGGGATACAACCGAGAAAGACACAAGGATGGGAGCAAAAATCCATTTTATGGGAGTTATAAGGAAATAAGTGAGAGAAGCATAGGCAACCAAAGATTTTAAGAAGAGTTTAGTCCAGAGCACGAGAGTACATAATTTGAAAAGGATACATATGAGAAATAGTTCCTGAAGGCATGTAATTTATAAGAGAAACAACACACTCAAAGGCAAAATGCCAATATTTTTGTGGAACACGGTAGCTTGGGCCATTAAGGTGAGGCCGATTTTGACAATGTGTCGATGATGACATTCAACAAGACCAACTTGTTCATGAGTGTGAGGATAAGAGTAACAACGGTGAAAGCCACAATTTTTAAAAAATGAGTCCAATTTGCGAAATTCACCACCCGGGTTCGCTTTTTACATTCTTTATTTTTGTATTAAATTGGTGTTCTACTAATTTTGGAAGTTGTCAAAAATGGAATAAACATCAAATTTCTGAGTCATTGGATAACACAAAAAAAAAATAGAATAGTGATCAACAAAAATAACGAACTATTTATGACTATTACATGAGAGAGTTGGAGATGGGCCCCATACATCACTAAAAATTAAGTGCAATAAAGAGGAAGACAACTTGACATGAAATGTTGCTTGGAAGACTTGCCCATTTAACATGGGACACAAACATTATTTATATGTGAAGAAATGCATGGAAGTGGATGTTGACAGATGATTTGATGAAGCACTTAAGGATGAGGATGACCAAGTCGGTTCTGCCAACAAGTAGTAGAAGTTTTGACTGAATGAAATGCATGGGGAGACTAAGGAATCTTTGTGGAAGATAGAGTGTATAGACTGTTGTTACTCGTGCTGTGGAGTAGTGGCATCTTGGCATGATGATCCTTCACAACACAAAATGATAGGTGAAATTCAAAATAGACATCATTATCACGAGTAAATTATGCAACAGAGAGAAGAGATTTAGAAATAGTCGAAACATGTAAGACATTTTTAAGAGTAAGAGGATAAGATGAAGTGTGAATGGATGAATTACAATTATGTGCAATTGAGAGACCATTACTATTGCCAATGCGTAAAGTGTCGGCTCCTTTATTTTCATAGTGGTGATGGAGGTTGGTGAGATCTGGTGTAACATGGTGAGATGCTTCAGTGTCAGGAAGCCAAGTCGTGATAAGAGAGGGTAGAGTGGGTAGTAATCCGAGTTATGGTGATGGAGTAAGAGTTAAATGAGCCAAAGGATATGATGGATTAGAGACGGTGAAACGATAAGGACAAGAAGTGGCGGTGTGGTAAAAACTAGTGAAAATTGGCATCGTGACCCTGAATCATGATGATAAAAGGGTGGACGATAGGAAGAAGAGTGACCACAACCACGAAATCGATCACGGCCAAGCCGACCATGATAGGAGCCGTAGGAGGGAGAATGGGAATAGTTTTGAGGTTGATGGATGGGAGGTGTGGAATTATGATGAGGAGATGGTACGAGTGGTGTTGTGAGCAGTGGGGGATTGAATATTCTAGGTGGTGATGCTCACATATGAGAGGGAGTCATTATGGATGAACTCATGACTAATTAAAGGGGAGCGAAGTTCAGAAAAGGTAACAAGGTTGGAACGGGTACTGAGAATGGTAACAAGGTCTTTAAAATCTTCCCAAGACCTTTGAAATTGTGAATATTAAATTCATATTGACCGAGAGGATGTCCAACATCATTTAATTCATCAAAAATTATTTTTTCTTTGTGGAGATAGGTAGACACAATGTCATCATCTTGATTTAGTCTGTGGAGATGAAGGTGTAAGTTAAGAATTCTTGTTTTTAATGGAGACACAAGAGCTTCGATAAGTGTTTTCCAGATTTGTTAAGAGGTTTGTAAGCCAACAATAAGAGGAAAAATGTTGTCGGTAAGAGAAGAGACGAGCATACTGATAATTAACTTATCTTATTGGCGCCATAGAGTAGTAGATGGCTCGTCAAAGGGACACGGGTAACTTCCATCAATAAAGCGCAAGAGATTTTGTCCACTGAGAAAGGGTTCCATTTGGGTAATCCAGAATAGATAATTTTTATGAGTGAGTTTAAGGCAGATATAGTGGTGTGCATGGCTGAGATTAAGTAATGGCGGAGAAGAAGAAATTTCAGTGGAGGTGTTGGAGATGGTGGTATTGGCCTTTTGAGGCTTTGATACCATATAAATTGTAAAAAGTATGCAAATGCAACATGTATGCAAGCTGGACAGTAGGAAATGTTTTGTTTTTGAATTCTTTTTTTTTGCTCGTTACTTTTATAGACCCATATTGGTGGGTATATATACACTTGAAGTTGATTGTAATCTCAGAAGAGAAGAGTTTGAATAATTCAAACTATTTTGAATTATGAATCTTAGTTCCGGCTTGTATGGAGTTGGGAGTTGCTTGGAAGTTCCTATTTAGATGGAGAGAATCGTTGGACTTGTTCATCTCAGTTGATACTCCCTACAAAATTTATTGATCCACCACTGAGATATAAAATTTATTTGTATCTTATGGAAAATATATTTTTGATTAATTAATGTTGAACATTTCCACACAGTAGTCTCATTTCTATACAGCTACATATAAAGTAAACATATAACATGAAAACATAAACGAAAACTATATGACTTAAATTAATATAAGATTATTTTTTTCTTCTTAATTTTAAATGTTGGTTAAACTATGATGATTAATTTTCATGGAAGAAGCATATAGATTAAAAAAAGTGTATTCGGTGTAATAATTACACTTAATCATGAAAAATAATTTATTTTAATTTTAAATGAGTTTCATTGTTTTATTAGGCATAAATATTCTATATTTATTCCCTTAATTTTGATATATTTACGGTCCTGTGCATTTTATTTACCCCAAATTTGTCTCCTTACTATGCTACTAACCCCCCTTGGTGAGTATTTCGTGTTTTGTACAGTTCTGTCATGTTTTACAAGTGATTTATGTAAGTGGATGCAAGTGAGAAACCGAAACGATGAAAAAATAACGAGAAAGGAAAGTCAATGGAAAATTCGTAATTTCCCAGCCAGAACCCGAAGGAGGAGGCAACTCGAAAGTCAAAGAACTCAAAGACACGAGCACTCTGTAAGAAGCGACACCTCAATTCGAGCTTTGGTGAAGAAGTTATATACATTCAAAGTTAGGATAAGAATCCAGGGGTGAAAAAGTACAAATAAAGGAAAATCGACCATAAAAAGGAGTAGTTAGGCAACAAAAGTGCATGAACCAGTTCGAAATTCAGTGCGAACCAATTCGGGTCCCCTGGGGTGAATGGGTTCAGGGTATGTGTTTGATTAATGCAGGAATTCTAATTTTTTCCTTAATTGTAGCTAGAAGAGTTGTGTTAGTTTAGGACTTCGTAACAAGACTTCCATGACTTATATATTAGGTGTATTATTATAACATACGCATTCATAGAAAGTAGAGAAGTACCCAAGAAACTATTGGATCAAAGTTTATGATTTCTTTTCATGCTAATTTCAACAAGAAGTTGATTCAATTCCATAATTTATTGAAGCTTATTACTTTCATGTTCTTAATTCCCTACATAATGGTAACCTTATTTTAATGCTTTATTCTTGTTATTAAATCACCATGGGTTCATGCAATCTTTATATTTCATGTGTAGCAATTAATGATATCATCTCCGACTAAGTTTAACGAGGGTTTGGGAACATGAACCCAACCTAGGTGTTAGAGCTGGAAACAAAATTGAATATTATCATATGTTTAATTAGGGTTTGATATGTTGTTAAAACTAATATTACAAAGCTCTTAACTCCGTTTGTCATTGGCAACCGGAGTGCTTGCCAATGTAATATATGTTTTGACAATTTCGTCATTTACGTTAATCTATTTATTGATTAAATATCATGCTGAGTGAAATCCTCACATATGTAGTGCTTTAATGAAATTAACGTTTCTCCTAATTAAATTTATAATTGTTGAAAACTTTGTATCTAGAGAAATTACCTACAATTTGAGGGATTGTATCTCGACTCCATTTTTCTCAATAGTTTTTCAAAAATCAAAATTTCAAGTTTTTGCTTTCTTCTAGATTAAAATTGCATTTGTAGTTAATTCTTCTTAGTTAAGTAAAATTTTCACCAAAACAAATCACATTTTCTTTTAATTCACGAGTCGCAGCCTAGATTCAAGAAACCGACCTTTTTATCATCATCACAATTTTCATCCTATTTTTCGTGAATTCGACCCTGACTTATCGGGTTATTACTTGAGCAACCGACTTGCATTAGAGCCATAGGAACACGAGGTAGTATGCACATTATGCGCCGCATCATGTTTTTGGCTCCGTTGGCATGGAGTATGTAGACACATTTGGTTAGGTCAAACTAATCTAAGAATTTGACTTTAAATCTTAAAAAAAAGCAAAAAAAAAAAAAACTCATAAATCCCAAAAAATCAAAAGATTCAAAAAATCCAAAAAAATCAGAAAATAAAAATTTTCTCTTAAGCCTTAAATGCAAATTACTCAGCCTAATCCAAATCCCGAGCCTATAGTCAAACTCCCTCCCTCTATCAATAATACTCCAAACACTGTAAATTTCTGGGTACCACCTCCTACATCGAGTAGTCATACCACGTGTAGAACGTCTACGAATTTCGGTGAGGAAAGTGATTCTATAAGTGTGAGTGCGATGTTGGATCACACTAGTTTTGGAATAAGGGATGGAGTGATGGCGTATCTCCCCATAAGAGACCTCTTATACCCCGAGCGAACCGTTGCTCCGGGATGCATTATATTCTCGTATAATGTGCGAAAATTCCACTTTAAGAATCGTATGATTCAGATTCTCCCAACTTTTTATGGTATGGAGTAGGAGAAGCCTTATCTCCACATTAGAGAGTTCGAGTAGGCGTGCGAGGCGTTTAACGATCAAGCTTGCACTCAAGACGTAGTGTGCCTCAAAATTTTCCCATTTCACTTAAGGAAAAGGTTAAGACTTGGCTTTGGTCACTAGCACCGAACTCTATAGGCATGTGGAGAGACATGCAGGCTAAATTTCTCCAAAATTTCTTTTCTGCACATAGGACCAATTCTATTAGGTCTCAAATCCCGAATTTTTGGCAAAACGATAATGAGCCTTTCGATAGATGTCGGGAGAGGTTAAACAAATTAGTCAATATGTGCCCACAGCATGGCTTCGGGAAGTGGAGACTCGTCTCTTACTTCTATCATGAGGTTAACCTAAGATCCAAACAAATCGTTGAAACTATGTGCCTGGGAGAATTCTTCGGGTTATATGTGTAATAACCCTCTCTTCCGATAGTCCATTTTATCCTTAATTACTATGTGTAGTAATTAGTTGTTATCTGATAAGATGCTGAGTAAATATTAATTTGATATGTCGAGTCAATATTTACTAAATGTTGTATAGTTACCTCGTGAGTAGATAAAATGTTCATGTGGTAAGTTATTATGTCATAAAGATTTAAAATGACATTTTGGTTTATTATGAAACCGGAACTAAAATGAGTTATAAAAATTTCAAATGATAATTTGAATAGTGTAGTTAGTCCCGGTAGGTGTGAGACAGTCAAAATAAGTGCCATATTGTATTTTGGCATTTCGGCCACTTTTGACTGGTTTTGGCTTAAATAGTGTAGTCGCGTATTAGTGTATCGCGTATTAGCATTTCAAGTTGGGCTTTTAGACTTAAGCCCCGTTTTAATTCCCCACCCCTATTCCCATTCTTCCATTTTACACCATTGAGCCCTAGAGAGAGTAGAGAGAGGAAGAGAACTTGGGAGAAAAGAGAGATTGGAGCTTGGATTGTTGCCTCCTTCTTCATCAAATCAGATTCTTACCTTGAGGCAAGTAATCTACTTGCAAATTTATGGTTTAAGTAGAATAAATTGCATTGATATTTATGATTTACAAATGTTAGGGTTTTGGTGGAATTTTGGGTATTTAACCCTTTGAGATTGATTGGGATGATAAAAGTTACAAATGATGGTAGTTGGGTGTATTTTTGGTGTACTAGTTCCATTGAATCAATTGGGTTTGGCTGGTTTGGGTTTGGTTATAATTTTGGAGTTCAAGACTCCATAGCCATTCTTGGCATTTTCGCAGGGGCGAATCGATTCGCATAGATGCAGAAACCCAGGTCTTGTTGTCCGAATCGATTCGGATTTAGACCGAATCGATTCGGCAATTGTAGAAACCAAATTTTATTGTCCGAACCGATTCGCTGGGGCGAATCGATTCGGCCCCTAGGGCGAATCGATTCGGTTCCAGCAGATTTTGGGGGTCTTTTTCTTTTAATTTTCCTCCTTATTCTTTAGGATTAGGACCTAGGAAACTTCTTTCAAGAAGTAAACTTAGAGTCCTAGAGTAGCTATGGAGTTTGGTCGTTACCCTGGACTAGAAATGGGTTCATCTGGGGTTTGTTTCGGGGAGGTTTAAAGTAATGCTAAGGCATTACTTCTTTTATTCCAACTCTTAGAAGTTTGGAAGTTAGGTACCCTAACTTGGAGACTAGAAGGGCTTGTCAAGTTACATAGGCCTTGGAGATTTGTAGGATCATAATGATCATTTGGAAAGTTAATCGGGGATTGTAAATTGAGGAATAAATGATAATATTCGATGGGAGTTAGGTTCGCATAAAATGAACCCATATGAGTTTAATGATGATAGGTTCAACTAGAACGAACCCCGTTGTTTAATGATATTAGGTTTAATAAAAGAACCAATCACATGATTAATGGAAATGGATTTTTGGAAATAAAATGATTATAAATGTAAATGTTAATTTACTGTTACACACCTCTCTAAATGACATCATAAGGGAAGTTCGCTCGTGAGGTGAAGCCCCCTGGCTAATGAATGCAGGGTGGATATAGTCCTAGGCCATGGGAGCGTTTATGGTTGTATTTTTTTCTGCGGGGGTAGGGAGATTCCGGGTGTGGTCTTGGCTACCACGCAGGCTCATGGCCGCTTCCCGACGTGTTCCGTTAGGTGCCCAGGTTGTCTTATGTTAGGCCCTGGAAGATGATGGTCATTTAGGGGCGCGCACAGCGGGGAAACCCGGACTGGCGGTCTTAGATATCGTTATATGTATATGAATATAACCATATTTTCATCAAGTTGGACTTGATGGTTGTTAAATGCCATAAAGAGCATAAATATGTGCCAGGAAGAGCACGGGAATAATATATGTGCCATAAAGAGCATTTGATGTAAATGATATTCCTAATAAGGAATGGAAAGATAAAATGGGAAGTTTTAATTAATGAATAGAAATTATAACTTCTTGACTTAACCAAATATATGGTTTTATTCCTAATAAGGAATGTCTGAAGGAAATGGAGAATTGTATTAATAAGGAAGGGTTTTAAATTAAACTGCTTTACCTTCTATTCTTGCTTAAATTTGTAGATAGCATGTCATGTGATCATCCTCATTATTCATGTTTAACTGTTCATATCTATCATGCTTTTTATTCTTCTAGAAATCATATAGAACCCGGCCCTGACCGGTTTACTCTCTTGTTGTATATATATAATTGTATCCGCTCAGGTGCTCCACCGCAAGGACGCCCGACTTGACTTTCCAAGTTCCTTGCACCTTCGACGAGCTGTAAGACTTTGCGGGTTATTACAGGATGTTGTATTAGACGCTTTCATTCTTGTTATTCTAGTTATGATCGGGTCTTGTCCCTCGGGCGTGTGGCCCAAACTATTGTATTTGATTAATGGTTGTACTATGTAAGATATTTTATATTGTGGTACGTTGTCTTATGTTGCTGTGGACCGACAGCTTATTCGGTCCATTTGTGTACCTTCGTTTTAGTTATATTATATGTTATCTTTTGGAATTCCACTTGCTCGTCAGACTGGGTTGTTAGTTTAAATTTTCATAACCGCATTCTTAAAATTTTACACTTTTTGGCAACCCGTTTTCTGATTTATTGGGTGGTTTTCCCGTATACTCAGTTTATATTTGTGATGCTGAGAATGATATCCATCCATGATCCCTGTTACGTTTGAGTATCGGGCTGGCCACCCCTTATCTCGGATTGCGGGTTGTCACAGATGGTATCAGAGCATCAGGTTCTAGAGTACTAGGATCTGTGTGGACTTGTCTCGTTCTACCGTAGCGTTCTTTGATGTAGAGCCTAATGTTAGGATTTCTTTGATGCTTATGTTTACGATCTTCTACAAGATAGATAGTTTTAATTAGCATCCTAATACTATTGTTCTTCCATCTCAGATGCCGTCTAAGAGAGGTCGCCCGGCGAGACGTGTTAAGGTCATAGTGAAGGAAGTAGGTCCTCCACCGCCACTACAAGGGACGGTTAATGTTACGGATGTAGCAAGCATAGTGGCTGGAGCGGTTAATGCCGCCATGTCCGTAATGATCCAACAATTGCCATGGGCTCCTGGTGTTCAAGCTCCTACGGGACTTACTCCGTGGGAAAGGGTTAGGGGGTCCTTTCTAAGGGGCAATCCCCCGTAATTTGAGGGAGGTGCGGATATCATTAAAGCCAATCAATGGAAGAAAGACATGCAACGCCACCTTCGAATGATAGAATGCAGTGAGGATAAGAAGCAAGTCCTTACCACCTTTAAGCTTGTCGGATCTGCGTTACACTGGTGGGAGACGGTGACCACCCCAGAGCAAAGAGACACTATGTCAATCACTGAGTTCTGGACTTTGTTTGAACTTAAGTATTTTCCTCCCGCTGTTCAGAGGGAGATGAAGAGGAAGTTGCAAGATGTAGAGCAAGGGGAGAGGTCTGTAGCGGAGTATGAAGAGGAGTTCACCCGGTTAGCAAGTTTTGTACCAGATGAGGTGACTCCGGAAGAGAGGAAGATCTCGAGGTTTATGGGAGGTCTAAACTGGAGAATCCGAAAACACTTATTGGGTAACCCAGCTTTCCAGACTTATGGCGAAGTTATAAATGCAGCCTTACTCCATTGCCAGGAACATCGATTGTATATGCAGGGTAGCAAGAGAGCTACTGAGATGAGGAAAGTGGGGAAGCTTGGAGAGTTTATTGCGAGGGGCAATAATAGGCACGAACAAGGTGCTTTGCATCAGGCAGATCGGGGTGGCCCTGGAGATAGAGGTCATCCGGGCCGAGGCTCTTCTCAGTTTCGAAATTACAGAAGTAGAGGTCAGGAGGAGATGAAGGGACGGTGCTTCCAATGTGGGGAGGCAGGTCATTACAAGAAGGAGTGTCCTCAGATGATTGGGGGTCAGTTTCCTCGGGCTCCGCAGCAGCCATGTGTTCTGTTTCCACCTCCGGTACCTATTATGGTTGTTCCTCCGCAGCAGGGGCAACTACAGTATGGGCGTGTTTGTCATGATCGGGAGGCTATGTTTCCTCCAGCCCTGCCGGCACCACCCGTTATTGAGGGTAAGTTTTCACTCAGGGATACGTGAGTTATATGTTATTCGATGCGGGTGTTACGCGCTCATTTGTTTTACGAGCTTTTCTCAGGTTACAGATTTCATAATATCTGCTGAGAGTATTTTCATTAGTATCGAGTTCTATGCGTAGTGGTTCGCCCTTTTCTTTTGTTTGTATGTATATAGGAAGTTCTCTTATTAAATTGTGCTTGAGGCCGATTTACTCGTCCTTAACATGGTCGAGTATGATGTGATATTGGTATGTAATTGCTATGCCTTATCAC
Organism: Sambucus nigra; assembly: GCA_949130495.1. Taxonomy (NCBI): domain Eukaryota; kingdom Viridiplantae; phylum Streptophyta; class Magnoliopsida; order Dipsacales; family Adoxaceae; genus Sambucus; species Sambucus nigra. The sequence goes on along the minus strand of OX422216.1, from coordinate 616,184,676 downwards.
CACGACCAACAAGTTGAGTGGTAGCGTATAGGAGGGGTTCCTTGTTTGGATTCCGCTTCTGCGGGACGCTCCACGCGCGAACCTTAACGACGTTGGGAGTGGGGATATACCACCTTTCCTTTCTTTTATTTTATGTGTATTACGCTCTATCTCCATGATCAACTAGTTAAGTAGGCATGTGACGGAGGGGTTCCTTGTTTGGATTTCGCTTTGCGAGACACTCCGCCGCATGAACACTTAACGATGTTGTGAGTGAAGATATGCTATTCTTCCCTTTTATTATATTTTATTTTGTTACTTTATTGTAGGAAGTGGGATTAGAAAGTTTAGCCGAAAATCACGTACCAGGATGATTAATGGCTATTATAGTGCGACATAGGGGCACTGCACATAGTTCTCTCCTCTGATCGATATGAGGGAGACCGAGGTACGAAGTCGAATTGAGACTTCGGGTTATGCCTTGATATAGAAGGCTATTTGTTGAGATACATATGTTATAGGGTATATAACCCTAGGGTTTCATGAAGGGTCAGCTTTGGATAGTTAATATTCTTTTGTTAGTTATATAGTTAGTGTGTAGCGGTAGAATCTTTTGGTCCCGAACATGTGTCTTAGACCTGTACCCCTCGATGACTGACAACGCGAAGTAGTAGTGTAACGGGAGGGTTCCTTGTTTGGATTTCGCTTCGGCGAGACGTCCCATGCACGAAACTGAGCAAATGTCGGAAGTTGAGAAAGGTCTTGGGCACTAGGGATGTACTTAGCATTAGGGGTATACGACTTAGATAGGGTATAGGTAGATAGACTTTAGGATTGTTTAGACGTAAGGCCTTTTAGTATGGGACGTAAGTTTAGGGATGCTGTTGGGAGTCGACCATGAATAAGTCATGCGTAAACTCTAAGAGGGGTTGGTTTCATGTTATGTGAAGTGGGAGGATTTCGAGAAGTTGGTGGTTAAGGCCGAAGGAGATGAGGCCTCACGTAGTGGAGTGTTACGGAAGTAACGAAAGGGTGAATTGACTCGTACCCCGGGCCACGTGGTTAAGCTCGAAGGTAGATTCTATTAGCAAGTCTCTGTCATGACGGGGAGTGATGATACTGGAGTGTCGATTTATTGTGGATGCGCCTCACAAGTTTAAACTTGTAAGGAGTATTATCCCCTATTTAAATTGAAGTCCATCTTGAGGGTGGGGTGCGTTCCCTTAAGAAAATTTTGTTCCGAACAAAAGGGACTTAAGTTAAGCAGATATGGAGAAATCCCGTGGTTCTAACGTTTCGGTGCATCGAGGTAATGACGAATCGTGCCAAGTTATACGACGCTAGTACTATTGGCTGGGCCTGAGAAGGTTGTTGTACTGAATCAAGACTTTCGTTTCTCATTCTTGGCAAGGTTCCAAGAAGTCATGGGAATCGAATTATGGTTAATCACTTCTTATCAATTTCCACAAGATGACCAAACCAATAGAATAAACCATATGCCGAGGCATATACTCCTTACCTGCGTGCCTAACTTTAAGAGTAGTTGGGAACGATGCTTCCACTCGTTCAATTCGCCTAGATAGAATTTGTGGTTGGGATGGCGCTTGGGAAGAGGCCTTGTATGGTAGGCTTTTTAGATCTCCTGCTTGTTGGTTAGAAGTGCGAGATGATGAGTCTCTCGTATAACCAAGACCGACAAAAGAGCTCATGCGATGCGAGAAGAAGGCATCTGGAGTTGAGGTTATTAGACAAAAGGTTGTGGTGAGTATCGCCTGAGAAGGGCGTTATGCGTTTCGAGGAGAAAGGGAAGACTTGCACCGCATGACGTTGTACCTTTTCTAGAAATGTCACGGTGGGTTCGGTAAACCATTCGCTCGCTTTGTTGAAACATTTTGCGGCAAGTTCATAATTTGTTCCTTGTCTCTCATGTAAGGGAGTACGAAGGATACGATGGTGCCTTTAGGCACATTCCTTTCGAAGTAGGTGCAACTTGACGGTTCTTATTAGAAGTAGACGGTTGCCGTCTAAGAGCGTAGAGTTACGTTGGTGTCGCTGGTAGTACCTTGGGGGATGAGTTCTATATTCAGCAGAGTGTCGAGAAATCGACATAGGGGCGCGAGGAAGACTTGCGGGAATAGTATCCGCACTTCTTCTTGCGACGTATATCCGAATTTTGGGGGCAAAATTCCCTCTTAAGGGGAGGAGTATGTAATAACCCTCTCTTCCGATAGTCCATTTTATCCTTAATTACTATGTGTAGTAATTAGTTGTTATCTGATAAGATGCTGAGTAAATATTAATTTGATATGTCGAGTCAATATTTACTAAATGTTGTATAGTTACCTCATGAGTAGATAAAATGTTCATGTGGTAAGTTATTATGTCATAAAGATTTAAAATGACATTTTGGTTTATTATGAAACCGGAACTAAAATGAGTTATAAAACTTTCAAATGATAATTTGAATAGTTTAGTTAGTCCCGCTTGGTGTGAGACAGTCAAAATAAGTGCCATATTGTATTTTGGCATTTCGGGCACTTTTGACTGGTTTTGGCTTAAATAGTGTAGTCGCGTATTAGTATATCGCGTATTAGCATTTCAAGTTGGGCTTTTAGACTTAAGCCCCATTTTAATTCCCCACCCCTATTCCCATTCTTCCATTTTACACCATTGAGCCCTAGAGAGAGTAGAGAGAGGAAGAGAACTTGGGAGAAAAGAGAGATTGGAGCTTGGATTGTTGCCTCCTTCTTCATCAAATCAGATTCTTACCTTGAGGCAAGTAATCTACTTGCAAATTTATGGTTTAAGTAGAATAAATTGCATTGATATTTATGATTTAGAAATGTTAGGGTTTTGGTGGAATTTTGGGTATTTAACCCTTTGAGATTGATTGGGATGATAAAAGTTACAAATGATGGTAGTTGGGTGTATTTTTGGTGTACTAGTTCCATTGAATCAATTGGGTTTGGCTGGTTTGGGTTTGGTTATAATTTTGGAGTTCAAGACTCCATAGCCATTCTTGGCATTTTCGCAGGGGCGAATCGATTTCGCCCCTTGGGCGAATCGATTCGCATAGATGCAGAAACCCAGGTCTTGTTGTCCGAATCGATTCGGATTTAGACCGAATCGATTCGGCAATTGCAGAAACCAAATTTTATTTTCCGAACCGATTCGCTTTCAGAGCGAATCGATTCGCTGGGGCGAATCGATTCGGCCCCTAGGGCGAATCGATTCGGTTCCAGCAGATTTTGGGGGTCTTTTTCTTTTAATTTTCCTCCTTATTCTTTAGGATTAGGACCTAGGAAACTTCTTTCAAGAAGTAAACTTAGAGTCCTAGAGTAGCTATGGAGTTTGGTCGTTACCCTGGACTAGAAATGGGTTCATCTGGGGTTTGTTTCGGGGAGGTTTAAAGTAATTCTAAGGCATTACTTCTTTTATTCCAACTCTTAAAAGTTTGGAAGCTAGGTACCCTAACTTGGAGACTAGAAGGGCTTGTCAAGTTACATAGGCCTTGGAGATTTGTAGGATCATAATGATCATTTGGAGAGTTAATCGGGGATTGTAAATTGAGTAATAAATGATAATATTCGATGGGAGTTAGGTTTGCATAAAATGAACCCATATGAGTTTAATGATGATAGGTTCAACTAGAACGAACCCCGTTGTTTAATGATATTAGGTTTAATAAAAGAACCAATCACATGATTAATGGAAATGGATTTTTGGAAATAAAATGATTATAAATGTAAATATTAATTTACTGTTACACACCTCTCTAAATGACATCATAAGGGAAGTTCGCTCGTGAGGTGAAGCCCCCTGGCTAATGAATGCAGGGTGGATATAGTCCTAGGCCATGGGAGCGTTTATGGTTGTATTTTTTTCTGCGGGGGTAGGGAGATTCCGGGTGTGGTCTTGGCTACCACGCAGGCTCATGGCCGCTTCCCGACGTGTTCCGTTAGGTGCCCAGGTTGTCTTATGTTAGGCCCTGGAAGATGATGGTCATTTAGGGGCGCGCACAGCGGGGAAACCCGGACTGGCAGTCTTAGATATCGTTATATGTATATGAATATAACCATATTTTCATCAAGTTGGACTTGATGGTTGTTAAATGCCATAAAGAGCATAAATATGTGCCAGGAAGAGCACGGGAATAATATATGTGCCATAAAGAGCATTTGATGTAAATGATATTCCTAATAAGGAATGGAAAGATAAAATGGGAAGTTTTAATTAATGAATAGAAATTATAACTTCTTGACTTAACCAAATATATGGTTTTATTCCTAATAAGGAATGTCTGAAGGAAATGGAGAATTGTATTAATAAGGAAGGGTTTTAAATTAAACTGCTTTACCTTCTATTCTTGCTTAAATTTGTAGATAGCATGTCATGTGATCATCCTCATTATTCATGTTTAACTGTTCATATCTATCATGCTTTTTATTCTTCTAGAAATCATATAGAACCCGGCCCTGACCGGTTTACTCTCTTGTTGTATATATATAATTGTATCCGCTCAGGTGCTCCACCGCAAGGACGCCCGACTTGACTTTCCAAGTTCCTTGCACCTTCGACGAGCTGTAAGACTTTGCGGGTTATTACAGGATGTTGTATTAGACGCTTTCATTCTTGTTATTCTAGTTATGATCGGGTCTTGTCCCTCGGGCGTGTGGCCCAAACTATTGTATTTGATTAATGGTTGTACTAAGTAAGATATTTTATATTGTGGTACGTTGTCTTATGTTGCTGTGGACCAACAGCTTATTCGGTCCATTTGTGTACCTTCGTTTTAGTTATATTATATGTTATCTTTTGGAATTCCACTTGCTCGTCAGACTAGGTTGTTAGTTTAAATTTTCATAACCGCATTTTTAAAATTTTACACTTTTTGGCAACCCGTTTTCTGATTTATTGGGTGGTTTTCCCGTATACTCAGTTTATATTTGTGATGCTGAGAATGATATCCATCCATGATCCCTGTTACGTTTGAGTATCGGGCTGGCCACCCCTTATCTCGGATTGCGGGTTGTCACAATATGCTGATGATGTAATGACTCACTTTAAGTATGTCATCGAGACTACTCAAGCTTGGGACACATCGGATCCGAACACCTAACCAAAAGCTAAAATCACATCCATAACTCCTTCCACATTCGAACTCTACTAATTGGAAACGGAAGCCTAGTTGAAGATCCAAATGAACCAATTGTCCAAGAGGTTAGAGGACGTGGAAGAGGCTATGAGGGAGAGATGTATCCGACTCATCTTGAGAAATTAAGGAGGAGATTTGCGCTATTTGTGAGGTGGAACATTTAACGAAGGAATATTCGACGATACCCTCCTAAACAGTTATGCTTTAAGAGCAAGTTGAGGTTGTGGGAGATTTTAAGGGTAATTTTGACGCCCCCCACAGGAATTTATTTAATTCCTCGTGGCTAAACCATCCCAGTTTTAATTGTGTCCAACCGAATGCGGCGATCCGAATCCACTCGTTGCCCAACAACTGCCATAACTCCCACATTATAAACTAGTGCCATCAATGTAAATGCTTCCTCCCGCGCTTTATTTGATCCCACAACGGAAGAGTCTCGAGGATACTCTTTCCTAATTTATGCAAACTCAGTTAGTGATTAATGCCCAAATTGCTCAAAGTTTTTGACTTAAAGGCATCGCTTTCTAAGTTGCAATCCTCTTTAAGTGTCTAAGAGAAGTGGAACTTTCCCGCCCAAGGCCGACAACCTCCCCAAGGTAAAAAATGTGTACGCTATACTCGTGGTGAAAATCAAGAGCAATGTAGCGTGGTAACCACTCTACGTAGTTGAATAGTTGTTCACTTGTCACATCCTCCACACAACGTGCAAAAAGACAAGAGGGTTTCATCACACGCAAGAGGCCGAAGATGCCACCTTGGAAGAGAGTGAAGAAGAAAATACATTTGGTCGCAAAGTAGTAGTGTGACCCACTATAGTCTCACCGTTCCCTCAACGGTTGGTCCCTCCTCCTAAACGGGCCTCCCGTGATGAAATTCTAGGTGTGCTTAAGCAAGTGAAGCATAATTTACCTTTTCTTGAGACTATCAAGAAAATTCTCACGTATGCAAAGTTTCTCAAAGACTTGCTCACGATGAAACATAAATTAAAGGTAAAGAAAAAGGTGTTATTAGCATAAAATGTGAGTTCAGTACTTTTGACTGACCTCCCACCCAAGTATAAAGATCTGGGTGCGCCCGCCATTTTGTGCATTATTAGAGAAAATAGAATCGAGAGAGCTTCAGTAGATTTAGGGGCGAGTGTCAACATTATACCCTGCTCCATCTATAAAAGCTCTATTTGGGAGAGCTTAAGCCCACCAAAATTACTCTCCAACTTGCGGATCATTCCGTGAAAATACTCCATGGATTAGTCGAGGACGTGATCGTCCAAGTTAACACTTTCTACTTCCCAGTATATTTTTGTCATTTGGCACATGGAGCCCTCCTCCCCATTGAGTCAACATGTTCCCATTATTCTTGGCGTCCCTTTATTAGCCACGACTAACGCGTTGATTAACACGTGTAATGGGAAAATATAACTCACGTTCGAGAATATGACACTCGAAACAAATACTTTCAACATCACAAACCATGTGGGTGATGAGGTCGATTTATAGGAATCGGATCTTATCGAGGAGCTAGTACACAAACATATTGATGGTAATAATTCCATGGATTCACGTGAGTCGTGTTTAGTAATGGGGTTATCGAGAGTGAGAAAGAGCACTTAGACGAGAGCAAGAGAGAGCACTTTAGATATGAGCTTAGAATTTTTTTAGAGAGAATTCGGTCCAGTGCATGAGAACCTCACTGTTGAAGTTCAATTGTTATTGAACACTTTTTATCACTCAGAAGAGAGCGACTAGAATGATAAGATAGATCAATTCCTTCATTGTGAACATCCACCCATGCCACTCGAGTCCTCGGATGCAAGCGAGGACATGACTAGAGTTTCATCTAATTTAGAGCCCGATCCATGCACTCTCGAGTTTAGGGGAAATCTTGGCCATTTGAAATTTCGGTATGATAGTCTCTCCAAGTTTGAAAAGTTATGCTCTAAGGTTATTGGGCACCTCTATGATTTCACTGACCTCATTCATTATGTGCCTCGAGGTATCTAGTTTTTCTATTGGGTAGATTCCCAATTGTTCTGAATTTTGATTTATGATGAGGGAGAGATGGAGGAGATATTATCGGAGCCCGCACACGGGGTAATTTTGAGAGAAAGGTCATTGCACCCACAATGCATATGGGGTGATTTTTTTTATTGTATTTTTGAGTCGTGCGTAGGTGTTATATAGTGTCTTGCTTTTTAAAATTTTCTTGTTTATATTTTGCACTATTTCTTTTCTTATTTAGATTTTAGTCCTTTTGATTGAGGACAATGCAAAATTCTATTTTCTTCCCCCAGGGGGGGGGGGGGGGGGGGGTACACGTTCGCTTATTTTAAAACTTCACAAATTTCCAAAAAAAAAAATCTTCAAAATATATAAAAATTGAAATTTAAAATCTTAAAAAATATCACTAAATTTTTGTTTGAAATCTGAAGTTGTAAAAATCTAGGGCACTAAGACAAAATTGACAAAAAATAGAAATTGAGCTAAAATTGATGACTTAACGAATAAGTGTTGAGATTTTTAACCCGACGAGATTTTTGAACCAATCACTTTTTTTGAGTAATTAAATCAATTCGAGTTAAAATTAAATCAAAAGTTCTTTTCATTGTTAAAAAGTTGTTGATGGTATCTAAATCATTGTTTGATCGGTTATGAAAAACGTGTGAAATATTATTTTGGAAACATGCGAAAAATGTCTCGATAATTAAATTCATCTCGAGATGCATATGGCAATGTGATTAGTATTCAAATAAATAAAGTTAGGCCATCATTTGTTTATCAAAAAAATATTAGCCATAAAAAGTCATAAAAAATCATCCTTTTGCAAGCCACTTTGAGCCTAAAAATTGAATTATCTTTTCGTTTGTTAACCCAAAAAACCCAATTAGCTCGGATTTGTGAAAATCGTAAAATTCATCAATTAAGTCCAAATGGTACATAAAAAGGGGCAAGAAAAATAGAAAAAAATGGTCAAACAATAATTAAAAAAAAATAGAAAAATATGTAAAATTGTTTAAGAAAAAAAAAGAGAAAAGAAAAAGGGGAAATGAGCAAAAGCCCAAAAAAGTGCCAACGGACATCGCTACAAAATTTTCCAACTCCAAATTTCTCAAATATTTCCATTATTACTCAAAATAACTTATTTAAAAAAGTCATAACCGAGTCCGAATAATGAAATTAATTATCGTGTGGAGAGATAAAACACGAAAAGATAATAAAGAGACAAAATATTACGAATAAAGAATGATGTTTTTCCGTTTTCAAATGAATGTATTCCGTTCATGAGATCTTTTCACGTAAATATTTTCGTCTTTCAAATCGTGTGTGTGAATTCGTGTTGTCCAATTATATTTACTCTTAATATCACACATTTCGAGTGAAAAAAATCCATAATCCGAGTGATTCGTTTGTGAGAGCATTTCGTGAGAAATTGAATCAAAGCGAATTCTCGAAAAGTAACATAATGATCAATCGGTGAAAGTTAGGGATTTAATTTTCGGCTTCCCACACACTATGAATTGAGATTATCGAATAAAAAATTGAAGTGATGATTTTTAGGGAATTTAAATTGTACGATTTTTAGTTATTTTGATATTTTCTTGAGTTGTTTGAAAAATAAATTTTGTGGGTAAATTCATTACAAACCCTCACGAGATACCACTCGTCCTACTAGGGTAACCTAGGGGTTTAACAGCTTATTGCATATGCTAAATGCAATTTCTTTCCCGCGAAAAAGTTATTCTATCCTTTAGTCATTTAAAAATCCGTTTAGACTCATACTCTTATTATTTACATTTCTTGAGACTAACACCGCTCTAAATCGTGAATTTGATTAGGCATAAATATTTCGTATTTATCCCCATAATTTCGGTATTTTTACGATCTCATCCATTGCATTTATCCAAAATTTATCTCCTTATTATTATACTAATTCTCTTTGGTGATTATTTCGTGTTTTGTGTCATTCTCTCATGTTTTACAGGTAATTTATGCAAGTGGATGTGAGAGAGAAGCCAAAACGGTGAAAGAATAGCGAGAAAGGAAAGTCAAGGGCGAATTCATAATTTCTCAGCCAAAACACGAAGGAGGAGCCAACTAAAAAGTTGAAGAATTCAAAGTCACGAGCACTCTGGAAGAAACAACACATCAATCCGAGCTTCGGTGAAGAAGTTATATACATTCAAAGTTGGGATAAGGATCGAGGGGTGAAAAGTACTAATAAAGGAAAATTAACAAAAAAAAGGACCACTTAGGTAGCGAAAGTACACGAACCGGTTCAAAATTTAGGGTGAATCGGTTCAGGTCCCCTGGGGTGAATGGGTTCGGGGTACGTGTTTGATTAATGGAGGATTCTAATTTTTTCCTTAATTGTAGCTGAAAGAGTTGTGTTAGTTTAGGACATCGTAAAACGACTTCCATGACACGTAAATAGATATTAGTTGTATTATTATCAGATAAAGCATTCATAGAAAGTATAGAATAACCTTGAATACTTTTGGATCAAACTTTATGATTTTTTTTTCATGCAAATTTCAATAAGAAGTTGATTCAATTCTAGAATTTGTTGAAGATTATTCCTTGCATGTTTTTCATTCTCTACATATTGGTAATCTTATTTCAATGTTTTATTCTTGTTATTCAATCACCATGACTTCATGCAATATTCATATTTAATGTGTAGTGATTAACGATAACATATTCGGCTAAGTTTTATAAAGGCTAGGGTTACATGTACCCAACCCAAGTGTTAGAGTTGGATACAAAATTGAATATGATCATATGTTTAATTAGGGTTTGAAAAGTTGTTAAAACTAATATTATAGATCTCTTAACTACATTTGTCATAGGGAACCGGGGTGTTTACGAATATAATATATGTTTTGATAATTTCGTCAATTACATTAATCTATTTATTGACTAAATATCAGGCAGAGTGAAATCCTCACATATTTAGTTCTTTGATGAAATTAACATTTCTCCTAATTAAATTTATAATTATTGAGAACTTTGTATCTAGAGAAAATACCTACAGTCCGGGGGATTATATCCCGACTCCATTTTTCTCAATAGTTTTTCAAAAATCAAAATTTCAAGTTTTTGCTTTCTTCTAAATTAAAATTGCATTTGTTGTTAAATCTTCTTAGTTAAGTAAACTTTTCCCAAAAACAAATCACCTTTTCTTTTAATTCGCGAGTCGAAGCCTAGATTTTAAAAACCTACCTTCTCGCCGTCGTCACGATTTTTGTCCTATTTCCCGTGGATTCGACCTCGACTTACTAGGTTATTACTTGAGCTACCCGCTTGCACTAGAGCCGTAGGAACAAGTGTAGTATACACATTCTACGCCGCGTCATTGTTGTAACACTATATACATACTTTTGATAGTAGAAACGAATGAAGATTAAAACGATTACTCAAGGTTTGATCCCCATTAATTATTTGTTATTGGGTTTACCCCTCATAGTTTTCACAACTTAGAGTTTGGTCCTCATTTTGACGGTGTGTCATTTGATCGTTATTATCTCATTTTTAGGTTTAAATTGTCCAATATACACCTCATTTATTACCTACCAACAATATTTCACCACGAAACCCCTAATGATTATGTTTTTTTGAAACATCCTACTTCCATAGATTATATAAACTTATATATATATATATATATATATATATATATATACATTATCATACATTACTATTTATAAAAATAATTTTATTATTTTAAAAGTTTAATAAATATTAAAATAAATTAATAATTTTTTAAAATAAATGTTTCAAAATAAAAAAAATTAACCATTTTATAAAAATATTTAAAAAAATATATAAACTATTTTTTAACGGTTCTAAATTTAAAAATGAGTTTTAAATTTTTGGGTCATTTACTCTCTCGGGTACATTTGTTTATAATAATTGGTGCTTGGGGTACGCTAGTTTCCGTATTAGTTGGTTGTGTGTTATTTTAACGGAAGCTGTTAATTGCCATCTAACACCTTTACCCTTTATATATTTTATAAAACTAACACCACACACTCACTACTCACCACATACTCAGCACTCACCACAGACCACGCACAACAACAACGCTCACCTCTTTCCATCCCAGAGCTCACCGGTCAGTACCTCCATCTTCGGTCAGTATATCCATCTTCATCTCTGGCATAGTACTTCCATCTCCGGTCACCACGCACAACAAAGATCACCTCTTTTCACGATTTGAGTTTGTTTAAATACGCAATCCGAATTTTTGTGTTTTAAAATAATCGATCTGAATTTTTTGCTTTATTTTCATTTTCTTGCTAGAAATAAGTTCTTTTTGTAGTTGAATATCATTTTTGGGATAGAAAACATATTTCTTTTTCTGGAAATCATTTTAATTAGTGATAAATGTTTTTTTGTAAATATATCTTTTTTAACTGAACTCAGTTTCATTTTTTACTTTTTTGCTAGAAATATTTTTTTTATAGTTGAATATCATTTTTAGGTTATAAACATATTCCTTTTCTTGAAAATCATTTTAATTGTTGAAAAACTTTTGGTAGCTATTTTTTTTTTTTGTTTATGGAAATAATTTTTTAAACTAAAATCAGTTTTTTAAGGTGTTTAGGAGGACACGCCGGAGGTGTGGTTGAGTTTGGATGTGTGGTTGCCGGAGGTTTGATGGCCTGAGTTTGGATATTTTAGCCGGATCATTTTTTTTTGCCTGAGGTTTGTTTTTCAGGCTGGAAATTATATTTTTTTGGCCAGAGGTTTGGGATTTCATGACCGGAGTTTTTTTTTTTGCTGGAAATTAGTTTTTGGGTAGAAATTATTTTCTTTGTTCAAAAACATTTTATTTTTCGAAATTCTTTTCTTAGGTAGAAATTATTTTTGGAAATTAGTTTTTTGGATGGAAATCATTTTATTTCATGCAATTTTTTTTGTTTATGGACATATGGTTTATATATTTTTAACTATTTTGAAATATAGTTTATATATTTTTAAGTGTTTATGGAAATATAGTTTTATTTTTTATTTGTTTGCTGGTATTTTTATATCGACTTTTTTTTACAAAAGGAGAAAAAACTTTTAAAAAAAAATTCTCAAGTCATTTGGCAATATGTATATATATATATATATATATATATATATATATATAGAGAGAGAGAGAGAGAGAGAGAGAGAGAGAGAGAGAGAGAGAGAGAGAAAGACTCTCCAACATACTTCATTAAAAATACCTATGAACATACCTATTTTTTTAAAATAGTAAAAAAATAATTTTGAGTTATTATTTTTTATATGAGTTCATGATATTTCAACGTACTCCTATAAAAATATTCAGCACAAAATAATGTATTTTGTTAGTTTTAAAAAATAGGTAAAAAAACAGACACTTTTAAAGGGTAAAGACTGTCAGTTTTTTGACCGATTTTTTTAAAAATAATAAAATGACATCATTTTCAGTTGTTTTTTTTATTGAGGTACATTGAAATATCATGAACCCATATAAAAAATATCAACTCAAAATTATTTTTTTACTCTTTTAAAAAATGGGTTTGTTCATAAATATGTTGCTAGGACGTATACAATTGAGTGATAGCTAGCTAGCGACAGTTTAACACCTTTCGTTAAAATAATATGCAACCAACTAATACGGAAACAAACGTGCCCCAAGCACCAATTATTACAAACAAATGTACCCCAAATAGTAAATGACCCAAAGTTTTTTTATAAAAAAAAGAAAATTGTTTTAAATGTTTTACAATCAAAAAATGTTTTAAAATTACTAAAAAATATATTTTAACTAGTTTTTAATCAAATAAAAACAATGAAGAAAAAGTTTAAAATTTATTTTTTATAAAACAATTTGAATATTTTTTTTCATTTTAAAGCCACTTTTTATAAAACATTAAAAATAAAAAAAATAATAATAGCTGATAATATATATATATATATATATATATATATATATATATAATAAGGAGCAATGGTGTTTGCATTATTCATAAGTTTCTAAGACATTTCACGGTTCAAATAGACTCCAAGAAGACATTAAGTGGAGGGTGAGATCATAATTCACGCCATAAGCTCTACTACTCACCACACCTAATTTTTTAATTTATATGACATTGATACTTTTAACCCACTGAAACTCGCTTTCCCGCTCATTTACTTCTTATGGTCCGTTTGGTTGACAATTGGCAAAACAGTGGGCATGGCAAAATTTGCCTACCTAGTTTTTTTCACATGAGGCTATCAAACAACCATTAGGCGAAATTAAAGTCAACCCAATTAATTTATTTAAAAACATTTTTTTATATTATATTCAAAAATGTTAAAAACTATTTTTACAATATTTTTATATTACGATTTTCCAAAAAATTTGTAAAACATTCTCTTAACAAATTTTTATAATATTAAAAACAGTTTTTTAAAATATTACATAACAATTTTTAAACATTCACAACAATTTTTGTAAACTATTTAAAACAGTTTAAAAAAATGTTTTTTAAAACTTTAAAACAATTTTTATAATATATTCAAAACAGTTTTTAAAAATGTTAAAAACAGTTTTTACAATATTTTTAACATTTTCTTAACAATTTTTTATAATATTAAAAACAGTTTTTAAAGCATTGCAAAATAATTTTTAAATATTCATAACTGTTTTTTAATTATTTAAAACTGTTTTTAAATTATTTTTCAAAACATTAAAATCGTTTAAGAAGTTGGCAAATTTGTTGCCAAATATTTTCCACTCAAATAAGTAAGCGAAATTTGCCTACAGATTGTGCATAGGAGGTGTTGTACATTAGCAAATAATGCCTAGGCAAATTGTGCAACAAAAATGTGAGCAAATTTTCATATTTGTCAATTTTTTGGCATTTTCCGCCTAGTCAAATTTTGCCAACCAAACGGATGAGGATGTTTTGGTAAAGCAAGCAGAAAAATACTTTGGTGTTGTACTATACAAACTATTCGACGATCCTACCCATAATCACTTTACCCCTAAAAACACCAACTCTCACACTCTCTCTCTCACACTCTCATAACCTAAGCTATAACAATAAAATAGGATATCTTTTCCCGGAGACACCAAAACTCGATCTGTCACAATATCTCTCCCATACTCTGGATTGCGGTTGCTCCTACCACCCTCATCAATGTTATGGAGGTAATAACATTTCCCCCTCTAACACAACTGTTCCTCTCTGTTCGACAAAAACATTATATAATTTTTTAATTCTATTCAAGTTTATTAACGGTGAAGTATGTTGGGTATTTTTTTCGTAGATCTGACCTTTATTAGTTGTAAATATTTTATTTCTATCACATGTAATGCACGTGCACAGTTTTTATTTTCAGATGTGTATATATACTCTGTACATTTCAAGTAAATACAAGTAGTCTTCTTTCCATTTTATCTTTCTCTCTCTCATCATGGTATCAGATGTAAACCCTAGCCCCCCTCGCTTCAATTCGTGATTTCCTCTGATTTTAATCGCGATTCTTCATTTTTTTACATCAATTCCTCTATGGCATCCTTCGATTCGAATCATTCCGTTTCTGAGGATTATTCTAATCCTCTATATCTCCAACACACTGATCATCCCGTTGTTGTGCTTGTTTCTGAACCACTTAATGGAGATAATTACCTCACTTGGACTCAATCTATGTCTATGGCTCTCTTGTCCAAGAACAAGATGTGTTTTGTCGATGGTACTCTGCCCTCGCCTTCTCAATGTGATCCTAAGTACAACGAATGGCTTCGTTGTAACATAGTTGTTCTTTCATGGATTTTAAACGCCATGTCCAAAGAGATTGCTGCCTCTGTCATCTACATTGACTCCGCTGAAGAGATGTGGAATGACCTCAGGGAGAGATTTGCTCAGAGTAATCGTCATCGCACCTTTCAGATCCGTAAGACTATTGCGTCTTTAAATCAAGAAGCATCATCTCTAAGTGCCTATTTTACTCGCTTAAAATGTTCTTGGGAGAAAATGATACATGTCCATCCTTTTCCTACATGCTCTTGTGGAGCCCTCAAGAAGATAATTGAATATCAGCAAAAATACTATGTTCTTCAATTTTTAATGGGCCTTAATGAGTCACATTCTTCCCTACGAAGTCAGATTCTACTTTCTGATCCGTTTCCTCCAATTAACAAAGTTTTATCTCTTGTTCTTCAAGAGGAAAAACAGAGAGAGATTATTTCCAATTCTATAATTCCTACTGAATCTGCTGTGATGCTTTCTAACCGTGATGCTAATTCTGATTTTAATCGTGGATCTAATGGATCTACTGGATCCATATATGGAAAATCTAATGGTTCTTGTAAGGAGCGTCCACTTTGTAAACACTGTGGTTTATTGGGACATACTATTGATAAATGTTACAAGATCCACGGGTATCCTCCTGGATACAAACAGAAATCGCGGAATTTCAGTGCTAACCAAGCCACTGCTTGCCAATCAATTTCTGACTCGGTTTCAACTTAATTTCCTTTTTCTCATGAGCAATGTAATCAACTCCTTTCATTCCTCCAAAATAATTCTAATTTGTCCTCTGTGAATCAAGCAGGTATAATTTCTGCTTTATCATCTTCATCTGTACCTTTTACATCCACTCCTAATTTTCAGGTATTCCTGTTATTCTTTCTTCTACTAATGGTCACCATAACACTCCAATAGAATCTTGGATTCTAGATTCAAGTGGCACTAATCATATGATTGGCTCTATATCCTGTTTTTCTTCCATTAGTTCTCGTGTCAATATTTCTGTCAAAATACCTAATGGTTCACATACTAAGGTCACACATATAGGCACATTTAGGATTTCATACTCTCTTGTTCTAACTGATGTTCTATATGTTCCTGCATTTTCTTTCAACCTTATTTCTGTCAGTAAATTGGACTCACAATTATCATGTTTTCTTCTGTTCTTAAATGATTTTTGCTATATTCAGGACCTCTCCAATTGGAGGATGATTGGAGTAGCTAAACAAATACAAGGCTTATATCATTTGCTGCAAGTACCAGACATCTCTTATGTTTCTTGTAAACCTGTTGATCATAATGTTTTTCCTTCTTGTAATTCTGTTAGTAACAATTCACATATATGGCATTGTCGTCTTGGACATTTGTCTGACTCTAGACTCTGTGATATTGCTTCTGATCTTCATAGCTCCACATATACACACAATAAACACTGTGATGTTTGTCCCCTAGCCAAACAAAAAAGGCTTCCTTTTCCATTGAGCACATCTAATTCTCTTTCTGCATTTGACCATATTCATTGTGATGTATGGGGCCCTTTTCATAAAATTTCTTATAACGGCTTCAAATATTTTTTGACTATTGTCGATGATTTCAGTAGGTGTACTTGGATATACTTGCTTAAATCTAAATCTAAAACTCGACATTATATTCATTCCTTTTTTGCTTTAGTTGAAACTCAATTTAACTCCAAAATTAAAACCTTTCGTTCTGATAATGCCTTAGAATTTGATATGAAACAATTTTTTGCTGACAAAGGTGTTATACATCAACACAATTGTGCGTATACACCTCAACAAAATGCTATTGTTGAAAGAAAACATCAGCACATTTTAAATGTTGCTCGGGCCCTTAGATTTCAATCTAGTATTCCTTTAAATTTTTGGAGTGATTGTGTTTTAACTGCTGTTTATCTTATAAACAGAATACCAACTCCAATTCTTTTAAATAAATCACCATATGAGGTTTTATTTTCTGCTAAACCTCAATATAATCATCTCAAAATTTTTGGATGCCTTTGTTATGCATCTATTCTTGGTGGATCTTCACATAATTTTTCTGCTCGAGCTCAAACATGTGTTTTTATTGGTTATCCAGCTGGTATAAAAGGGTATAAGCTCTATAATATCCATACTCACAAAATTCTAATTTCTAGGGATGTCATTTTCCAAACCCTATACCAGACATTGTGATCAATCACTCTTCTCCCATTTCTTCATCATCTATACCTGAATCTATAGCAGCTGATCCTGCTCCTATTCCCACATGACAATCTGCTAGAACTAGGAGATGATCTGCACACTTGCAGCACTAACATTGTTCCGTGGTCTCTAATAACAAAGCTACTCCTTCTCCTCTAGTTGATGGTTCTTGCAGTTCAGGTACAATTTACCCTATTTTTACATTTCTGTCATATTCAAAATGTTCTGATTCATTCAAGCATTTTTGATCTTCTGTTGACTCTATTTATGAACCACAATTTTTCCATCAAGCTATTAAATATCCTAATTGGAAGGATGCAATGGTAGCTGAAATCAATGCTCTTGAATCTAATAATACTTGGGTTTTAACTGAGTTACCTAGTGGTAAGCAGCCCATTGGTTGCAAGTGGGTCAATAAGTGCAAGTTGAAATTTGATGGAACTTAAGAGCGTTATAAGGCTCGTTTGGTTGCAAAAGGGTATACTCAACGTGAAGGAATTGACTACTTTGATACATTTTCTCCCGTTGCCAAGCACACTACAATACGTTGTTTTCTTGCTTTGGTTGCCATACATAATTGGGATTTACATCAATTAGATGTAAATAATGCATTTCTTCATGGTGAATTAGATGAAGAAGTGTATATGAAATTACCCTCGGGTTTTTCTAAACTTGGTGAGACTCGGGTATGTAAGTTGCTCAAGTCCTTATACAGACTTAAACAAGCTTCTCGTCAATGGTTCTTCAAATTTTCTTCCACCTTGATCACTTATGGATTTAGTCAGTCAAAAGATGATTATTCTTTGTTCACAAAGTATTCGGGTGATTCTGTTCTTGCACTATTAGTGTACGTTGATGACATTGTTATTGCATCCAATAATTCAAAATCTGTTGATGATCTCAAGGCTTTTCTTCATCTACATTTTAAGTTAAAAGATCTTGGAAAGTTGAGATATTTTTTGGGTCTTGAGGTGGCCAGATCTTCCAAGGTATCTCTCTCTCTCAAAGAAAGTATGCTCTTGAAATTGTAAGTGATTCTGGACTTCTAGCTGGAAAGCCTATTAATTCTCCTATGGATCAAAATTTGAGGTTATCTAAAATAGAATCTTTTGGTCCTTTTATTTATAATCCAGCTTCTTATAGAAGGTTTATTGGTAGACTTCTATATTTGACATTGACTAGGCCCGATACCTCTTTTTTGTGAACACTTTGAGTCAATTTTTGGATCAGCCCCATCAGTTTCATCATGATGTTGCTCTCAGAGTTGTTAGATATATCAAGGCTACTGCTGGTCAAGGTCTTTTCTTTCCCAGCTATTCTCTGTTACAGTTAAAAGGATTTTTTGATTCCGACTGGTCCACCTGCCCTGATTCACGACAGTTTGTTACTGGTTTTTCCTTTTATATTGGAGATTCCTTGATTTCGTGGAAGTCTAAGAAGCAAGTTATAGTTTCCATATCTTTAGCTGAAGCTGAGTACCGCTCAATGGCATCTGCTTGTTGTGAACTTAAATGGCTTATTTCTTTACTTGTTGATTTCAAGATTAATTTTTCTACTCCATCTGTTTTGTATTGTGATAGTCAATCATCTTTACATATTGCTGCTAATCCTGTTTTTCACGGAAAAACTAATCATATTGAGATAGATTGCCATTTTGTTAGAGATATGATACAAGCTCGCACTGTAATTACATCACATGTATCTTCTGAACATCAATTAGGTGATTTCTTTACTAAGCCTCTCAGCACAGAACAATTTCAAAGTCTTCTCGGTAAGCTGGGTGTAATTAACTTACACAGTCCAGCTTGAGGGGGCCTATTAGTTCTAAATATTTTATTTCTATCACATGTAATGCACGTGCACAATTTTTATTTTCAGATGTGTATATATACTCTCTACATTTCAAGTAAATACAAGTAGTCTTCTTTCCATTTTATCTTTCTCTCTCTCATCAACCTTTCTTTCTTTGTATGGGTTTGAAATCGTGGGTGAGTTTGGGAGTTTAAGTTGTGAGGTTCTATTTTCTGAAATCATGGGTGAGTTTGGGAGTTTGGATGTGTATTTTCATAGGGGTGTTTTTCTTTGCACCCTAATTATCTTTCCACAAACCCGATTTGTATTTTTAAAATTTTAAAAGAGGATTGTGTAAAAAGACTTTCATAACCCATTTAAGATACACCGTTTCATTGAAACTGTGATTTGACAGAAGATCTGAAATGGAATACTTTTTTCTCTTTCAAAAACACAATGTAAAAAAGTTAAAATCTAATATTTTGCTCCATCATACGCTTTCACGCAACAAACATCTTACCATAAGAGAATGTAAGTTAAGTATTCTTTTGGGCCTTTCAACAAATAGCCTTGGTCGTTTTAATTGAGGTTGAATTCAAGCATTCCTTTGTTGATAAAAGTTGTCAATTCAAATAGTTCTAACATTTGCGGTTGATTTCCTCAAGCATTCACAGTATTTCATCAACAATTAGTAAATATAAGATTCCCCACACCTTTGCTGGTATGGGGCTCAGTTGTTCACGTTACCAGAGTGGTCCTTTATTTGAGATGGGAAATTGAGATTTTCTCAAACTTCTTATGCAAAAACGTAGATAAATTTTATGCTGTGCTGAAATTATTCAGTAGACCCAAAGGGTGGGGTGTGTTAACTGATTAGAAACCCATTTGTGTGTGGTTAATTATAGTGGGGGTTCTTAAAAGGAAACTTAGGTTAGAATAAAAATACCCTTTCATTGTATCTAATTTGTAGTTGATAATTTCATTTCAACCGTTTCATTATTTTCAAAGTTTTGCCTCATATGATCTCTCAAAGTTTACCACCTGAGCAAATTTTGATTTGTCAGTTTTATGTGTGGCAATATTGTTCTACAATACATGATGGACCAAATTAGCTTTGAAGAGTTTGTGGTACAAATTAGTTACAATACACAAAATGGGTCCTTCTATGCAATTCTCATCAAGCTAAGGGGTGAATCGAAATTTTTTTTTAGGACTACAAATACACGAAATGGGTCTTTGTTTTGAGGACTGTAAACACACAAATTATGTCTATGTTTTTCTAAGACTAATTGAGGTAATTTTTTTACTTTTTTTTGTTTTGAGCTCCCTTACTCAACTATTTTAACTCTCAGATTTGTTATTTATTTTTACTTTATTTACTTTTTGTTGTTTTTCTGTAAGAAAAATGATTGTTGATGCAATGTGTTTATGCTCAGTGCATTATTTTTTAGTTTTAGATTGTTTTACAAGGTCAGAGACATGTTTTTCATTACATGAGATGTGTTTAATGAAATGTCCAAGACTCATGTTTTGATATTTGTGTTCATTTTACTATGCTAGTTTGGTGTCTCTATGCAATGTGTTTTTGAAATTTCAAGGTTGGGGTACTATTTGGGTGTAAGAGAGATAGGGAGGAGTGTTCAAGGTATGATTTCCTCCGAACCAGGCGCTTTATTGTGACATGGAGGAAATCTATTTTTCGGTGTCATGTAGTGTTGATGCGAGATTGACATAATATCGATATAAGATGACCCTCGATCTCCATTTCGCTATTGTTCTTGAAGTCCCTCTTAGAATAGTTTTTTTTTGTAAACCAGTTAAAGGATGTAGACTGTTTTTTTTCTTCATGTTTTTTTATAAACCTGTTAAAAGGAAGTACACTGTTTTTTTCTTCATGTTTCTTTGTAAACCATTTAAAGGAAGTACACTGTTTTTTCTTTTATTTATTCCACTAAATTCTAATGTCGTTTAATATTATATAAGAATTTTTAGAAATTTGTCTACACATTTAATATGTTTTTATGAAATGTTAAAAAAAATTGCAAAGTTGGATGGGACAGAAAATTTTATGGTATAAAAAAGAATATAACTACAACAACTCTATAAGTTCGATTTTTTAGTTTTTTTTATGTGTTTGCTAACACTTCTATTGCGTGTACTTATGTTTTTATGAAGTGGAGTATTTCATTCAAAGAAATTTGTATTTTGTACTCTATATATTTATTTTAGTGTTTAAATTTTTATTTTGTTTTGTGATCATATAACTTGTTACCATATGTGTAACTGTGTTGATAGTGTACATAGGAAAAATATTTGAGAGACATATTATGTATTTTGGAGTGGAACACACCAACTCAAGGTGTCCCCACTAAAAATGCACCAATGACACGTGAACACGTGTCTTGGGTCATGAATTTAAGTCGCAAAACTCATAGTGAACAACTCTCACATCATATCTCTCTTTCGGCATATGGCTCGAGGCAAGTAGGAGTGGGTGAACTAGCATATTGGTTGTAATAGTTATGAATGAAGAAAAATTGTTATGGCCCAATGCTCAATGTAAAGGTTCACAAGGACAATTTTTTTTATGCATGCAAGCAAAATTTTCTCAAAAGTAGACTCAAGATCTTTACAAATAGCATCATAATAGTTATGAATGAAGAAAAAATGTTAGGGCCCAATGCTCAATGTAAAAGTTGACAAGGACAATTTTTTCTATGCATGCAAGAAAATTTTTCTCAAAAGTAGACTCAAGATCTTTACAAATAGCGTCAATTAAATAATTTTGAAAAAAATATCCGTCCTTAAAAAAATTGGCCACGATTGATATTTTAGAAAATTATACTATAATACAAAATTAGTATGACTTAACCACACGATTCATATTCGGGAGAATTGTGCAGACTTCGGAAACTATGATCATTTTTTTAAAATTATACTTTGTTTTGTTGGGGAATGATTTTTTTTTCATTTTGTAATTACTTACTTAGAAATTTTTTGTTGCTACTCTGGAAATTTTTATCGTTTTAAGATTATCAGCGTGCCTTCAGGCACGGGCATATCCAAGTATATATATATATATATATATGGAGAGAGAGAGAGAGACCCTTTCCTGTAACAACTCCTTATGGTATATGATCTAGTACATACCATTTTTTTAAATAGTAAAAAATGATTTTTTTGTACGAAACTTCATGGATATGATCTCCATAGTGAGAAGATCATCTCCAATTTTTTGCATCAAAAAATTCAATAAAAAAACGTTGAGATGAAGTGATATGTAAAAAAATAGTATAAATATGCGTTTTCATCTGTTGAAATGTTGGCGAGCATCTCACCCACTTTTTTATGAAACTTCATGGATATGATCTCAACAGTGAGAAGATCATATCCAGGAAGTTTCATCAAAAAATTCAATCAATAAAGTGGCTAGTACTGACCTAACATTTCAATGGTTGAACATAAATATTTATACCATTTTTTTACATATCACCTCATCTCAACGATTTTTTTATGGAATTTTTGATAAAAAAAAATTGGAGATGATCTTCTAATCGTGGACATTATATCCACGAAGTTACATCAAAAAAATTATTTTTTTACTATTTTTAAAAAAGGGTATGTACCGAGGTCTGCCTCATAAGGAGTCCTTACATGATACTTTCAGTATATATATGAAAGATGGGTCTTAAGAAGAAAAAAAACACAATGGTGAGGGGTTTCATGGTAAAATATGGATGGTAGGTAATAAATGAGGGGAATATTGGACCCAAAAAATAAGCTAGTAAACATTTATCTTACGGAATCTGTCAAAATGAGGGTCAAATCCCAAAAAATAAAAACTATTCACTACACCAAAACAGTTAATTAGTAACACTACTGTAGTATTACTAAAATAATTACTAACACTAAAAAAGTGTTAGAAAAAAGGCGTGGGGAAGCAAATTACTAACACTTTTTAATCCTTACTAAATTCCGTGTTAGTAACACTATTTTACCGTTACTAAAGTGTTACTAAATTCTGTGTTACTAACACTTTTCTACCATTACTAAGTGTTACTCATTTCGTAACACATTTCTAACACAATTTTTGTAACACATTTAGTAACGGTATAGGTCCGTTACTAATATTAAAAAAAATAATATTTATAGATATATTATAACGTATACATACACACACACACACACACTAACTAAGGTATACAATATTCAAAATTCTATCATAATGAAAATAAAATAATTATCGATCCGATTTAATTTTAATATAAACAAGTTAAATTTAAAAAAAATGGACAAAATCTCCTTTATTTATAATACTATCCACCTGTTTAAGGTATAAAAAAAATAGTACAACAATACAAATAGTTCGTAACAACAACACTAATACACATCCAGACAATAACTTCAATAAAAATTAATAGCCCAAATTCCATTAATAGAAAATTTATCTCAATACATATGAAATTCATCTCAATACACGATGTGTTGAGAAAAAGTTCATAGCTCCCATCTAAGTCACATTTAGGTGAAGTTTGGATGTGTAGAGGGTGAGTAAAGTGGCAAGGGCATCATTATTTAACCTTAGAATTCTTACTATTTGAAGAAGAAGTATTTCAGGGGAAACTAGAACATCAAAAAACAATACCCCTCAAAGACTGAAGCTCGTTTGGGAACAATGGTGGAGCTGTACGTATTGCACCATGAACCATGCAACATCACTTCTTCAAATACTAGCAATCCACTTCGGTTTGCTTCAGCTTTGTCCTATAAATTAAACCACAATAACGATCATTCAGCTGCTTCACATGTAAACAAATCATTTGAAAAACACTCATAAAATCACAGACTGCCTGTGTAAAGCCAAAAAGTAACTAAATACAATAGATATATAAGTTCACGTGCATAAAAATGTTGGGTGGTTCATATTAAATATATGAATGTTCAAGAGATTTACAAAGAAATCGAATAAATGAGCATTTTATCAAATTTTTGGTCATCAAATATATATTATGTAAAATAATAGTCTCTAAATTCATATTACTAACAATACATGAGGAACTGAGAATAAATAACTCAAAAGAGTTGTTAAATAACTGATCAAATCAAATATCCCCAGAAAAACATTAGTACCATCCATAAAATTCAAAAGTAAGTTTAAAGATATAAGATTACTTTTTTGTAACAAAAATAGGTAAAATCGTATATACTGTGTGGATAGGTTGTATAGTACGAGTTATAATAATATTCTATAGGGAAGAACAGTTTGCAAGTATTTTTCAAGGTTTAACTATGCCTGTTGATTGGTACCAATTTTCAGTTAGTGTATATGGAACAAGAAAGGATGGGGCAAGCTTATGGTCAAGTTAATTCAGGAAAACTAAGTAGCAGATAGAGTTAGATAGTACGTACTTGATTCATATCTCCTTTAATGTCAACAAATATGATCGAGCTTCCGGAATACCTCATGTTCGTGTTTGAATGGTGTATTGAATCCTCTGGGACTCCGAGAATATATCTTCCATGCATGTGTAAAAAAGAGAGAATTATAGGATGAAACACATTGTTAGGAAACTAGATTTATAAGGGAACCCACAATAGTAAGTATGGCATAATTAACTGCACAAATGTCAAGTGAACCAGAGGAATAAATGTGCAATTGCATAAACATGTGCCACCAATGAGAAAAATTAACTTTAAAAAGATGAAGCACACAAAGGAGGACCAACAATTCTTTAAAGCTACTTAAACATGAAAAAATATAACTCAAGAAATTGAAGTGATGATGAAAAAGCTCGATTTGAATCAATTCAACTCAACAAAGCTTTGTCCCAACTACTTAGGTTTATGTATACCATTCTACTCTGTATAGAACAATATATCACACAAGTATATGCATTTATCTCCATCCATGTTAATTTATTGTTTACTTTCCTCTTAACTTTATCGTTAATAATGGTCATGTCATCATTTCTAATTAGCGTGTGTATTGACTAACTAGTGTTATTATTTTCTAACTAGTGCGCCACTTGCTGATTATATGGCACATAAAACCACATAAGTTGTAAAGAAGCTGACCAATCATGCTCTTATAGACAAATTATAAAGAATCTCACATTGATCAAATTAGATGATTAAAACAGAATGAGAGGCTAGCTATGTACATTCATTATGAAGCTCACGTTGATAAAATCCTACTATACTATCCTCCCTGCTATGCACATTCTTTGAAAATAACAAAGAAATTATAGACCAGATAAAAGAATACGAGGATATGACACAGGTAATCACTTTTTTCATAAGCCAACCTTTCATAATAGTTGAGATTTACAATACCTTCCAGCTCCAATAACAACTATGTTTTGGTTTGCAAAGTTTGACAATTGACGGCCTTGTGCTCTTTCAGTTCCAAGTATTCCAGTTAGAGCAACACCGACAAAACCCTATAAAACACGAAGAAAAGCAAAAAATATATCGGCAAAATGGACATACACACAACAATCCCACAGAACTTTGTCTAAGTGAAATTATATTCTTTGCAATTATCACAACACCACATTAGTTACCTGAATGTCATCATTGAACATACAAAACCTTTTTCGTTACCATTTAGGTGTTTAAAAAGTGCACTTCATTTGGAAATCCTCAAACCAACAAGATTGCCCAACCATCAAGTTATTGGTATTATTGATATAAACAAAAATACGTAATAAACGTGAAAGATATAGACCTGAACAATAGCCTCTGGCCAATGTGCATACACAGCTTCCATGAATTCATCAATAATTGATAACTATTCTTTCCCTTCCAGCCTGGGTTTTCGCCTTCTGCCAAACAGGCCTACAAATAGATTTTATGTGCGGTGTAACATCACATGCCAGTAATTATATTGCAAGTATGCTTTCAGATGGATTATTAATTACAAGTATTGTTTTCCCAATTTTTACTTTAAATGAAAACTAGTATTCACTTGGTGATTAGATCTATCTACAAAAATAGTGTCCTGACATAACAATATACTAATCACAGAATACCAAAAAAGGAAAATCCAGGAACTTCAAATCATACGAAGAATAATGCAATGAGAAGATTTTTCTAACTATGAGCTTCATTTTACTCACTAAGACGATCTTCAAGAAGTTTGGATTGTTAGTACCAACATCAACCATAAATGGGAGTATCTGCCAGAAATGAATATAGGTAAATCAATAATATAACATAAAGACAACCGACGTGAATAAATTTATAGGCGACTGAAGAGCTGATATGATTGGAAATTATAACATAAAACCAAACTTCTAAATCTGCATCTATCATATAAAATTCATCCAACACCATATACACAAACTTTCATATATAATTTTTTTATTAGTTTACTCTACTATCCATACATCTATCTTTTATATATACATGATTGCATATTTTCATAGAACATATGAATAACAACAATAAGAGAAATCGAATAAACAAATGAAATGAGCGCATAATATTAAAGATAATACTGGATACCGTACTAGGCATATCTACTATACCAAGGCAACATTTGATTAGCTGTGAGTTGTCACTTTCAATAATGGCATTCTTGATTCCAATGGAATAAATCAAATGATAGGCTTTAAGAAATGCTGATGCTTCACATGACACTGCAGGAAAGCTATGTTGCAGTTGTCCTATGTGATTTCGAACTACCCCACAAATCGATACCAGCTCTAGATGTGACTTAAAAGCTCCATCAACATTGATTTTTCAAATGCCCACAGCAAAATAATGGGGAGTTTGTAAATCAGGACATCTAATAAGCCACGTCTGCTTATGACTGAAAATGGGGGGTCCACCATCCTCATTGAATCAGTGGCATGGAATTATCCTAGAAACTTAACAAGAATCTCAAACTACTCAATTTCCTACATGAGCCTCATGGGCAAGGTTCCTCTAAAAGGAAAGACGAGATAAAATGGGAGGGGGAGCAGTTGAGTAGACTATGTGCATTATGTAGGAAAGGGAAATGGTTGATTACTTAGCAAGTGGAAAATTGAGAAAAAGTACGAATCTAATAAATTATGAAATGGGTAATTGATTGTGAGAAGAATTCGGGTGAGAACATAAAGCACTGCGTATGAGCTAAAGTTGTAAATATTATCTGTAATAGGCATCAGGAAAACATGTATAAATTTGATAACTAGCCGTGTGGTTTGTCTAAAAGATCTTGTGATGTTGAATCATTGATGCTTAAAAGACTTCATGTCTTCCATATCAGTGAAGTTATGAAGATGCAATTGTGGCATCAATTAGTTTCTTACTTCCAAGGAAATGGTAATAGTCCATGTAAGGGTACTAAAAGTGCCAATTGTCCTAAAAACAAGTCTATTTTCTATATATGGTTCTTCCTAAGGGGGTTTTCATTGTTAATTATTGCCAGTATACTTTGTTGATATACTCTGTTTATATCTTTAACATATTAAATCATTGTTGAATCAAAACAACCCTAAAACGGCCAAATAAATGAGATGACCTGTTGAAGTAGGTCTTTTTGCATGGCTAAAACTAGTAGTGGCAAAATGTGGCCCAAATAATAAAACAATCCATATTAGTCCACTCATCTAAATATGGGGCCCATATTTAAAAGCTATAAGTTAAATATGGGCCCCATATTCTAAAGCTATGAGTTAAATATGGGCCCATATTTGAAAGCTAGGAATCAAATATAGAGCCCAATTTTAAAAGATACAAATCGAATATAATACTCATTTTTAAAAGTTGTGAGTAAAATATGAGTTTTTTTACATATACTTCGAATTGTAATGCTTATTTTAGTAGAAAAATAATGGGTTGGCCCAATCCATATTTGGTCCGCCCATATTTGGCTCAGCCCATATTTAACCCAACCCATATTTGGTCCAACCCACATTTAGCCCAACCCATATTTGACCCGCCCAAATTAGGTCCAGCCCATAATTTTGCCAGTGCTAGCTAAAACCTTCTTGCTCTTCTCAATTGTGGCCTGAAGAGTTTGATCCTCCGATTGGTTATCATCCTCAACTTCCGAACACCTAAGTCTCCAACAAGAAGAAAACTACAAGAAGATGTTTCATTAGCTAAATAGAACGAGGCCTTAAGAACTGAGCTGCTGAAGATGAAGATGTATATAACGGATATACAGAAAACTGAAGGCACTTCGATAGCCAAAGCTGTAGATCTTACAAAGCCCAGAATGAGAATGTTTTCAATCTCATAAATTTGGATTTTCCTTGGGAAGAAATTGAATAGTGGATTACCTTCAATACAATAACAAATATTTTAATTTATCAGTGCTAAAAAAAAAATGCAAAACAAGAGACGTAATCCTTGACTTCACTAAAATGAACAATGCATAGTAAATACAAAATAATCAAAAGAAAAATCCCCTGAATCACTGACTTGAGTGCTCTTGCAGCCATAGCACCAATACACATGATAAATCCAAATATATGGAAACCCTGCTAACCCTAAGGCCATGAAAAGAGGAGAAAATAAATAATAATTAGAACTAAAATATTTTACCTGAGTGAAATCATTCGATGGAAAAAACAAACTGGTATACAAGAAACCTCTCCTAATTCCTTGTATGTTTCAAAAATATTGAAGGCGTGGATTGAAATATTACGTGATATTATGTTATATCCTACAATATATTGCAATTTCATATGACGCAATAAGAAATTTTCATGTGTTCGGGCGTATCACATTATATCACACGTAAATGTCATATTTGTTATCATATAAAATTTAAATAATTTCATATTCGTATCGCACAATTCATAATTTTCCAACGATAGAGGAGAATAAAGGTAAGCATAGAATCATAGGCATCATATACAAAATTCATTCCATTTCAAAAACTAAGCTCATAACGTATCCTTAGGAGCCAAGAACATATATGTGGCTAAACAAGTTTAAGTTCGAATTAAAACCCTATATTATTGTTTGTAAATATTAGTCCCAAGTCACCCAACAAATTAACAAATACCCAACTACATAAATAAGCGCAATAGTAAACATATCCTGCAACTGGCAACCAATTTCTACAGCCCAAACATAATTGAAAAATCACCCTCTAACAACTGAAACATAATAAAATGCTTATAAAACTAAATGACAACACATAATCTATAAAAATTGAAAGTAAGCCCGACCAGATAGGCTCCTCCTTTAATTAGATTTTTTTCCCCAGAAGTATCTCTCTTTGAAATTCTTTTTCATGACTCTCTTATGGATTGCATCATTTTTTGATTCACTATCCTCTCCCTCCTCTTTACGCTACAAGTATTTAGTAGTTTTTGTTTGGTTTGGTGTTCAAATCTCTGGGGATAGAACACTTAGTATATTCAGGGTGGCTTGGTTAAGCACAAGTCTATGTTAAGTACCAAGATGTCTGTGGTATTCAGAAACCCAAAGGTCATATCATAAGGAAGATGATGCTCATAACAATAGCCAATTTAAACAACTGTGAAGTGTTGAATACATTGAATTCACTAGTAGGAAACACATATTGGACTTAGTTTCGAGCAGAGGTAGAAAATTTGATAGATGTTGAACACATTGACCACACTAGAGTCCCATCCATTCTCATTTATTGCATGAATGATCTAACGATGCAATACCATATAGAATCACTTTTTTAGGAAATCTCTGCCACCACTTTGTTTTTAGTCATTAAAAAAGAAACGATTGTTAAGGTACCTTAAGTAAATGGTTGTGAAGATACCTTCATGAACAAGATTGAACAAAGTTCCCTACGGGATTCTAGTAAAGCCAAGTGTAATTTACCCCCTTATAGGAACTAGTGAATCACGAGTGATGAGCAGGACTCAATGTTCCATGAGTAATTATTGGGATTCTTTGAATATTGGTTTGAAGGATGGGAAATGAAGTAAGTTTGAAATCTAACTCTTATGAGTAAGTTAGTAACTAAGAGTAACACCATTAAGGCTACTCAAACACACACAAGAACCTTGGTACACTTAAGTAACTAGGGGACTGAAAGGGACAGATCGTAAATGCATTAATTAGTAAATACATATCAGATGGTGCTAGTATTCTGATAAAAATTCGAATAAAAAAATAGAGAAAAAACGACTATCGGAATCGAGTCGATGACCATCGCATTATAAATACGATGCTCTAATCTCTGAGCTAAGTAGGCTCACATAACATAAATTCTACATGTACGTTTGAATTAAGGGACTATGCTAGTATTGTGATGCATTAGAAAAAGAATGCATTAGCTAATAAATACCTGGAAGTTAAACATACGAAGTCCTTATTAAACTTACACATATGAAATTGTTGAATTATAGAATTTTCAATATTATTACAATCTACAACAAATTGACTCAATGAAAAAAAATGCTTAGCAATCAATAATTCAAAGACGAGACCAAAACAAGAGTGGTTTGATTAACATCCAAAACCATATAATCAAACACTATCCTTTGCATCCTCTCTCAAATCTACTTAATCCATGAAATATTAATATGAACATGAGTAAGGACCCAATCACAGAGACAAACGCAATTATATCCATCCAACAATTTTAAATATTATCAAAAATTAAAATTTTGAACTCAAACAGGAAAAAAAAAAACCCTTATATGTAAAACACAATAATCCCCATTTGTAGGTCATTAAAACCCCCATATCGATTGGATAAATAATTCATGGCTACATGCAAGTGAAAATTAAAATATTATTCAACAAATGTATCAAGAATTACTAAAAGAATTGTGAACGAAAACTGGTAAAAATATTCCATCAAACTCGAACGAAAAAATTCCAAATTATCACACATTGTGAAGGATATAGAAAATAAAATAAGAAAAACAAAATAATTAGGAAACAAAAGAGTTATCAGATGCTTGCCCACCATTCATTGAACTCTGCATTACCTCCACCAATTTCCTTTCCAACGCCAAATACTCACTGATAAATAAAGTATTGCTCTCATAATTAAATGCAATAGCAAGATCATGCTTTGCACAATTCCAATATAGGTAGTTCCAAAAGAGTTATAAATGGAAAAGTAGAGAAATTTCATAATTTCAGAGCACGCAAAACCACAGTTTCGAGAGAGAGAAAATGATCCAAGAAGAGGTCTTATTAGCATACCCTAATCAAAGTCAAGCCAAGCTCTAATTATGAAATCAAACCCTAATCAAAATCAGGCTCAAATCAAAATCAAATGTTAGAAACAATCAAAATCAAATGGTAGAACACAAAACACCTAAACACAATCAAATGGTAAACTCAATTTAGTATTGGAAAAAAACATTAATAAGCTCGAAAGCTTGTAATCATTTAACGGTTATGGATTTGGATTCGGACTAATGATCTAGATTTGGTAAACCTCAATGGATTCAGATTAACGATTTGAGCCTAAGTAGATATGTCCCTTCATCTTATATGCCCAATGTTTTAGCTACATACTCCGCATTTCCCTATTTCTCATATCTATAGACTACACATTGGTATAAATTTTGTCAATTTACCTTTCATGTCAATTTCTTCAACACCCCTCCCCCTCTTTATTTTACTAAGATAATTTGATGTCCACTCTGCTGGTTTAATATGTTGACCACTTATAATGCCCTGCAGACTAAACTAAAACTCAAAATCCTTTCCTCTGAAGTTGTAAATATTTATTTTTATTACATCTTTTGTTTATGATAGGAAAAAAATGAATGCACTGGAAGTGAACAAGATATATTATCAATACAGCTTAACATATTGAGAACATAGATCTTAGACTACATGGGGCGACATGAACACAGAGTTACTCTCCTTTTTTCAATTTGTGGTAAAGACACAGAGTCCATCTATTCGGGTTACTTCTCCATTAATCCATGATAAAAGCTGGGTCTTCAACCCACACATGCTAAATCTAGAATACGACATTTGGGGGGCATCATCGCTGGTGCCATCGGCAGTGGCTGCCTCGATAGTGGCATCTTTGCATCGGCGCTTCGATTGGTGGATCAATTTGGGTCTTCTTCTGTTGGGGGAATGGGGTTTGGGGAACGATTTGGGTCTTCTTTTATTGGGGGAATGGGGTCTGGGGAAGTTTCCTTTTGTTGTCACCATTGTAAAGAGGAGAAATGGAAAAGGAGGGAAGTCTCCCGCTTGTATTTTGTGAGGTGGGTTATTAAAATTGATTTTTTTGTTTATTATTTGACATAATAAAGCTGATTAGTAACACATATGTTAATTTAGTAACGGTAAATTAATATAAGAAATTGTAACGGCATAATAGTGTTACTAATCAATATATTTATGTGTTACTAAAACTGTGTTTTGGTGTAGTGATTAGAGTTTGACTAAATAATCAATAGTTAATGAGGTCCACACCCCAAATAACGAAATTGAAAAAAAGGATATAAATACATTTTTTAGTTAATTTATTGACATTATTGTTTTAACTTGTACTCATCATGTAATTTTTAACGGACTCGAGAGTTATCATCGTGTCTTCCTAAAAATATTGGTATCGAACCTTATATCCGATAGAGATGTATAAAATGCATTATCGTTAATTATTTCAAGGTAAATGTCGTGAATGTTGAAATTTACACACAATATATAAGAGTGCACAGAGAGGTCATACATTGGTATGCTGATAAGTGCTTTCGTTCAAACTATTGTTGGTCTCAAATTCGAGACATAAAAGAAGCATCTCCATATATAGGAAGAAGGTCAGTCAACATCCGTCTTTTTCAGACCTTGCAGTTAAGCGAATAAAAAGAAAAGAAAAAAGATCACGGGAACATTACATTTCATTTGAACTTGTATACCTAAGGCCATTTGTTTTCCACGACTTACTTTGCTGTTCATATTTCGCTCATGTAAAAGGAGAAAAACATGCAACCGATTTCCTATCCTTTTGCTGGAAATGGAGAGCCAAACTCCAAAAGATTGTTGGTTTATAAATGAACTAAGATGCAAATGCTTTATGCACAACAAGGATCAGAGCTTTTCTCACTAATAATAAGAGTTGAATAGAAG
Organism: Sambucus nigra; assembly: GCA_949130495.1. Lineage (NCBI taxonomy): Eukaryota > Viridiplantae > Streptophyta > Magnoliopsida > Dipsacales > Adoxaceae > Sambucus > Sambucus nigra. Next base: position 616,151,771 of record OX422216.1, on the reverse strand, counting down.
TTTGGGTACCATTACTTTTAATCTGTCTCCATATGGCCTCCACTGCAACACATGTTCATACCTTGGCCAACTTTCCTCCAAGTATACGGGGAGATCGCTTCACAGCATATTCTCTAAATAGTTCGGTAACAAAATATTTCAACATGTTTTTCATTATGCATATAGTTTCAATTCATCTTATCTTTCAGAATATCAAGAGGAACAGATTTGTTTGGATCAGATAACATATAGAACAAAAAATGTATTTTTCTTTATGTCACCTCCTTTACAACAACATTGTCTTTAAGTCTTTGGTCGTGACCCCTACAAAAAATGAAATCAATACAAAAAAAACCAGTGAACATGAATATGAAGGTGGCACATTAGTTGGTCAAATTAAAGAAAGAATACACATGTTTACAAAAATGAAATCAATACAAAAAAAACCCAGTGAACATGAATATGAAGGTGGCACATTAGTTGGCAAAATTAAAGAAAGAATATACATGTTGACACGTAAAGCTAAAAAAAATTAAAGCATAGTTGCAACTTAATGTAAGCGAAGTAAAATAGCAAATGTACCTCAAATTCTTGTAAATTCATGGCATAATACCACTAAGATATCTCCACTTATGCTTCGTGGATGTAAAACAACCATATTACGAAACATTGGGCTCACTGCCAATACATTGGGCTCACTACCAATACATTCAGAGTAATTCAATTCATTCCAATAACTTAATATGACCTGCAAATAAATAAATATAACTTTTTAATTGTATGAGTGTACAAAAATACAGAGATATTATCTCTTATTTGTGGTTTCAAAGGCCCCTATCAAACATTCAAAAATCCTTAGAGGTCTTAACACAACAAAACAAAACCCAATTAACGAACAATGTAAAGAAACCATATACTTCAAACCTAAAAAACACAACAAAACAAAACCCAATCAAAGAACAATGTAAAGAAACCATATACGACAAACCTAAAAATTCCATAAACATCGTGAAAACTTTAGTTTGAGCCATGTACTCACTACCCACACAATCTCAATATAGATAACAATCAACACCAAATACATGTATTTAATGCAAACCCAATATATGTATCAATACATAATAAACAACTAAAATCACACAAAACACAACCACCTTTTTACTTAACACATACATATCCGATTCAAATGATAAAACCATCAATTCCATATAATTTCGCTTCTTTAACCTGTTAAATCCTGCACATTGGGATGTAATCAACTCCTAAACGTATTCCATTGACAAAGTTATATTAAAAGCCCTTATCAATTTCTACTCCCAATAATTCATACTAAGAGGTAGATGCACAAAAAAAACTCAAAATGGGTTCAAAGTCTCTAAATCTTTAAATTTGCTGTTGCAGATTTGTACCAAGAGGTAGACACACAAAAAAAACAACAAAAATGGTTTTAATTCAAAGTCTCTAGATCTTCAAAACCTTAAAATGGGTTCAAACATTAAAATGTACAAAAAAATATAAAGAGAGAAGAAGTCATATCCGAATAGATATTCAAAACAAAACCCAAAAAAAAACCATTAGATCTTCAAAACAAAACATAAACAAGCCATTAGATCTTCAAAACAAACAATTTACCTTAGGAGGGTTGTGCATGCGTGTGTGTTTGTTTTTGGGGTCGTTGAGAGAGGGGTGTGTGCGTGTGTGTATGAGTGAGTAATAGGGTGAGAGAGACTACTTGGCGGTGGAGGGCGGCAGCGGGTATGGTTAGGGTTAGGAGTGTTTGTGTTGAAAGGGGAAGAGAGAAGAAATGAGAGAGACAGAAGTGAATGTGAGGGGGAGGGTTTGGGATTCAAAGGTGTTTTTTCTCAATTGCCATGTCACAATGCATAAATGGTGACATGACACAATCTGAGAGCATTGGATTGCCTCAAAAATTCGATTTCAATCGTTGATATTTTGAAACAGTAAAATACCCTCCTCTCATATATATATATATATATATATATATATATATATATATATATATATATATATATATATATATATATATATATATATTACAAATTACTATTTACAAAAAAAGAAATTTTATTATTAAAAAAATTAATAGTTTTTTAAATAAATGTTTCAAAATAATTTTTTTATTTGAAAAATATAAACTAGTTTTTAATTGTTCTAAAATTAAAAATGTGTTTTCAATTTTTTAAGAAAAACCAAAAAAAAATTATTTTAACTGTTCAACGATAAAAAAAACATTTTAAAATTACTATAAATATATATTTTAACTAGTTTTTAAAATTTTGAAAATAAAAAAAAAAATAAAGAAAAAGTTAAAAGTTAAAAGGCATTTTTTTATAAAATAGTTTGAATAATTTTTTTTAAAACCACTTTTTATAAAACATTAAAAATATAAAAAAATACTAAATGATAACATTGTGTCTTCCTAAAAATTTGTATCGAACCTTGTATCTAGTAGAGATGTATAAAATGCATTATCGTTATGTGTTTCGAGGTAATTGTCCGGATTGTTGAAATTTACTCACAATACTTAAGAGTGCATGGAGAGGTAGTACATTGGTGCGATTACATGTGTCCTCACTATCTTCGATTTTGAGTTCGAGACATAAGAGCAACTTCTCAATATATAAAAATAAGGTCAGTCACAAGGACGAAGCTAGCCATGGCCCCCCTTCACTTTAAAAAAGTTCTAAAAATCACCCCTTAAATTTTATATGATATATAATCTAGTCATTTTCTTTATAAATTATTCAAATATAATGTTTATTGGCCCCTTAAGTTGAATTCCTAGCGTTGCCAATGATCAGTAGCATCCGTCTCTCCTAATACTGATGTAAATCGGAAGTCTTGTCTCGGGGGAAAAAAAAGCACAGGAACATTAAATTTCCACGACTTACTTTGATGTTCATATTTTGCTCATGTAAAAGGCGAAAAACATGCAACCAACTTTCTCTCCTTTTGGTGGAAATGGAGAGCCAAACTCCAAAAGATTGCGGGTCTATAAATGAACTAAGATGCAAATGCTTTATGCACAACAAAAATCGGAGCTTTTCTCACTAATATTAAGAGTTGAATAGAAGTTTGGGTACCATTACTTTTAATCGGTCTCCATATGGCCTCCACTGCAGCACATGTTCGTCCCTTGGCCAACTTTCCTCCAAGTATATGGGGAGATCGCTTCACAGCATATTCTCTAGATACTTCGGTAACAAAATATTTCAATATGTTTTTCATTATGCATATAGTTTCAATTCATCTTATCTTTCTAAATATCAAGAGGAACGGATTTGTTTGGATCAGATAACATACAGAACAAAACAAATCCAAAGCTGTTAAAAAAGAGTCACGATAGGTGTCATCACTTACATTTTCTAATTGTTAATATATCCACCTTATATCCAAATATATATCAATTTTTAAAATATTACGTTTTGTTGTATACACCAAGTCCTAAGACATGAATTTTTTATTCATTTTTGGATATCTTGGGTTGTCTAGGCTCATTGAACAGCAAAATAATCCCCATTATTATGTCTGAACATACTGGGACACACTATGAGAGGTAAAAGTTCCTGCAACTAAGCTATCCCACTGGGTGGGATCTAAGACAGTTTATCTTCTCACACTAAAACGGAAATACAAAAGGTGGCGATTAGAGAATTTTCTGTGTAACCAAACATCTCAAAGACGTTTTTTTTTTAATAATTGTAAATAAATAAATAACTTCTCAAAATTCAAAGATAATGACTAACCCTACATTTTTTTTCCAAAGGGATTGAAAAGATAAAATAGAAGGCAATGGAATCTTCACATATGCCCAATACCAAAATCCGATATCAATGCGTGTATCTCTTTCTCAATTACTTTGACCTAAGATCACTTACATAAGAATGAGACTTATCACTAAGTCACCAAAATCCACTTTATAATTTGTCACTATATGTCTATCTCAATTAAAGTGTATTTGCAGGCATTTGAACGTTACACTAAAGAGGTTGAAAAGGTAAAAGGGGAGGTGAGAGAAATCCTTTTGGACAGAACGATTAATCCAATTGACAAAATTATTAATTGGATCAACCCACTCCATCGCCTTGGTGTATCTTATCTCTTCCAGCAAGAGATTGAAAATGAATTAGAAAAACTTTTCACTGGCCTCAAAATTTCAGTTGATGACCAAAAAGAATCCGATTTGTACAGCACTTCTGTTCAATTTCGAGTGTTCAGACAACATTGTTACAAGATGCCTTGTGGTAAGTCTAAAGATCATTTAACTATAGACTAAAGCTTGTATTTTCAATATTTCACCAGCAACATGGAGGGAACTTCTTGAGTTATGGAGTTTGTCTTAGCTTAAATCATTTCAAACAAACTAACATAATATATTGACTTTTCAATCAGATGTGTTTAACAAATTCACGGACAATACTACTGGGAAATTCAAAGAAACCCTAGCTAATGACGTGAAGGGAATGTTAAGCTTATATGAAGCAGCACAACTTAGAATAAGAGATGAAGATATACTAGATGAAGCACTTGCCTTCACAACTACTCATCTTAAGTCAGTGGTGTCTACTCTAAGTTGTAGTCTTAAGAAACAAGTAAACCAAGCTTTAAGACGACCATTCCACATGGGCATGCCGAGACTTGAGGCAAGACTTTACATATCTACCTATGAGGATGACGAATCCCGAAATGAGTTGATACTAAAGCTTGCTAAGATGGACTTCAACTTGGTACAATTACAGCACCAACAAGAACTAAGCCATATCTCAAAGTACTTAAGCTCAAAAAAAAATTCTAGCAATTTTTTATGTTTGTGCATGTGATGGACACTAATATTAAATTTTCAGGTGGTGGAAGGATTTAGAATGTTCAACAAAGGCTTCATATGCTAGAGATAGAGTTGTGGAGTGCTACTGGTGGATAGTGGGAGCATATTTTGAGCCTCAGTTTTCAGTTGCGCGCATCATACTCACAAAAATCATAGTCATGGCATCAATTGTGGATGATACATATGATGCTTATGGTACACTTGAGGAACTTCAACTTTTTACAAACGCAACAAATAGGTTTGTCAAGCCTCCTACGATTTACCCCTCTGGCCTCATTTCGTTCACCATAAAATATTGTTCACCTCAACGAAAACAAAAAATGGTTAAAATATTTGTTTACTTGTTTAAATTCTATAAAATAAATGTATAGAAATAATAGTATTTGGTATATACGCTATTAATATGAAAAATTAAAGATATATAGTGAAAGTAAAACTCTTGAGTGTGTTAAAATAGTTCTCACACAAAACCATATACTTTGTCACTCCTTATCATTTTCGTGACCATTTTGTTTTGACATATTTTGAACTTAAGTAAATATTTGTATATTTGTTGATAATAATTGTATAGACAAACAGTAAACATGTTTTGAAAAAATTCAAAAGAATTTTCTTATATATTCAATTACAAAAATTGATAAGCACCTTTACTTATTAGGTGGGATATTGCCGTCGTTGATGAACTTCCTGGGTACATGAAATTCTCTTATAGCATGCTGCTCAATCTCTACGAAGAAATTGAACAAGAAATGGCAAAACAAGGGAGAGCTTACAGTGTTTATCATGCAAGAGAAGCAGTAAGTCAGCGTTCCTTCAAAAGATTCATAATTGCATATTTTAGATAATAACAGTTAAACCGGAGAAGTACATGATTATTAGATGGGATATTTCATAATTTCTGTTTTCTGTTTATTTTTATTAACAGATGCAGGAACTAATTAGAGCCTATTATCGTGAGGCTGAATGGTTCAACAGTGGATACATACCATCATTTGATGATTATATGAAAAATGCATTGACAAGTTCTAGTTATTACATGCTTGAAACAGCGTCTTTCGTGGGAATGGGGGATCTGGCCACCGAAGAGGCATTTGAATGGATACAAAAGAAACCCAAAATTGTAACAGCTTCTGAGATTTTTTGTCGTCTTCAAGATGATTTAGTCACGCATGAGGTATACAAAAATATAAGAATTTGAGATACCCAACAGTCACGAGTGCGCTGGGTTTGCCCTTTAGGTTCTATCACAAGCAAAATTTAAATACTTAGGGTTCATTTAGTTGCAAAGTGAACAAATAGCTGAGTAGTTAAAATTTTCTAAAGTAAAAATTGTCATGACAAAATTTTTATATGCAAATGTTTGGTTTGTCCACTTTGGACTATCAAATAACCTAATGAGTCAAAAATTAAAGTCGACTCGATGAGTCAAAAAATAAAATAATGTTTTCAATAACAAATAGAAAATTGACTAACATAAATTTTATTTGACAAAAATAAATAGATTTTATAAAAAAAGTAAATTATTACATTTTTTGAAACATTTAAATAATGTTAACGGTTATGAAAAAATATAAATCATTTTTTTAAATAGTATTTAAGTGTTACTGTTTTAAATTACTTTTAAAAAAAATTAAAAATAGTTTTCTAAAAATAGTCAAGATAGTAAAAACAGTGTTTTCTAAAAATAGTTTTTAAACAATTCTTAAAAACTGTTTTAAACCAATTTTTAAAGAAGTTTTCAAAAATTATTTAAAAACCGTTTTTTAGAGCAGTCTTTTGATAATTTCTAAAAAGAGTTTTAATACAGTTTTTAAAATCAGGTTTTAAAAAGATATTTTTGAAATATATAAAATAGTTTTTAAAATATTTTAGAAAATTATTTTTTAACAGTTTATTAAAATATTTCAAACATTTTTCCTTAAGTTATTTAGAATAGTTTTATAAAATAATTATTAAAAGATTAGAAAACATTTGGGAATAACATAAAAAAGGGAGAAAAAATATTCATTCAAAGTTGACAAATTTTTCTCAACCAAATAGATAAGCAAATTTTGCCCACCAAAAGTGGGAAAATGACGGTAAAACATGGGTACCCATGAAAATTTTCGCCATGGTAAATTATGCAACCAAACGGATCAAAACGTTGGCAAATCCTTTATTTACCAACTTATTTGTCAATTTTCATGACAAAAGTGGGCAATCAAATGGACCCTTAGGGTCATTTAACACCCATTAATCTAATACCTTTTTATTTTTTAAAGTCCGCGCTAGAGGCACCCCCATCCCCCCCCCCCACCCACACACACACACACTTTCGGGGCTCCGGCAGCGTCAATGAGGCTAGTCGGAGCTCCGAAAGTGGTCGAGGGATCTCCGTCGAAATACTGTTAGAGCTCTGACAGTCGTGTGGGAGTAGGGGGTGGGAGGTGCTGCTAGCACGAACTTTTAAAAATAAAAAAGTATTGAGTAATTGAATGTTTTAGGGAGTTAGGTATTTAAAACAAAATTATCCCGATTTTAGAGTAATAATATTTTTTGTGAGGACGTAAGGGTAAATGCCCATAAAAATTTATATATATCTTCAATGAGTTATAAATTACATATTAAAAATACTATAGATAAGACCAAGTTACCTTTCTTGGATGAAAATACAATATTATCCCTAAACCATTATATCCCGAATGTTTTTTTTTTTTGGCGGGGGGAGGGGCTTGAATTGGACGTCAATATTAAATCAATATAAAAAATAAAGTTTTCTTCTGAATTTTAGTGAAACCAAAATAAAAGACTAAATTTGACAGAAAAAATATTTTATCGTTTTAACACTTATTATAAAATCTTTTTAAGTTTTTCAAATATGTTTTATGAAGTTTGTTTGACTAAATATCATACTTTCTATTTTTTTCAAAAAAAAAATGAGACTACTATTTTTTTTTCAAAAGTCACCTTTCTGGTGTCTTCATATGGGTCGGTCCTTCCCTAAACCACTTTTTGATAAATAGAGAATTCCAATTATTGAAGATACATAAAAAATATATTTTTCTACAAACCCATATACGTGAATTTTGATAATTATTTCGATCATTATCAATTCTAACTTTTATATTACAAAATTGAACCATGAAGTATGAACAAAAGAGGGGACACGTGGCCTCGGGCGTGGAATGTTACATAAAACAATATGGTGTCTCGGAGGAAGCGACAATCATTGAGTTTGAGAAAAGAATCTCAAATGCATGGAAAGATATGAATGAGCAATGCCTCAAACCAACCGAAGTCTCATTGCATCTCCTAATGAGAATTGTCAACCTTGCACGTATGATACATGTTATCTATAGGTACGAAGATGGGTATACAAATGCGGAGAAGCTTAAAGATTATATAACAACCTTGTTTGTCAATCCCGTCCCTGTTGGCAAAAATATCTGATTTAACCATTCGACATGGAATTCGTTCGTGTGGATGAGGACAAGAATCATAAAACTTGTATCACCAGTATTCTACATTATGTATTGTTGTTTATTTTAGTATGGTCTGTTGGGTTTTATGCTTAAAACCATGTTTGAATTTTAATTTACAATAAATGTATGTCAGTTATAATGTATTGTTGTTTATTTTCGTGTGGACCGTTGTATTTTTTTTCTTAAAACCATGAATGAAGTTTATTTTAATGAATGTATGTCACAGTCGTTTTGAATGAGAATCATGTTTGTGAGAGTTTCTTATATTTGTTTTCAAATATATATTCAATGTCGATCAATTGGACTTAGTTGGAATTTTGGTGAGTTGTGTTCGACCTGATCACGAGAGATTGGAGTTCCAGTTCTAATATAACTGAACATTTCACAGCCTAGATAGGAAGTTGATATTCTATCGATAAAGTTGCGAGTATAATCCCAGTAGTCTATCTTAAACTATAAGAACTTATCTGATGGTTTATGAACTTTTTTGCTTGTTCAAAGAGGCATGGAATGCTTGAATAATTATTGATTTGATTGTTACAGGTGCGATAATTTTATTGGATATAAATTTCTGCAAGTTGGGAAATCATTTGTAAGTACGCCTGAGATCATAATTCAAAGGAATTCGCATCCAAGAAAGATCTTGGATTGTGATACCCACTTGATAGACTTATTGAAGAGTGCGACTGTGTGATAATTGATTAAATTAAATTCGCAAGTTTCCAAGTACCCCTTATTTAATTAGAGTCCCTAAACATGCATTTAAGGTGCGTGTGTCAACCCATAAATAAATAAAGCATGTGACACAAAAATATTCTAGAGAGAGAGTTGTGGAGTGCTACTGGTGGATAGTGGGAGCATATTTTGAGCCTCAGTTTTCAGTTGCGCGCATCATACTCACAAAAATCATAATCACGGCATCAATTGTGGATGATACATATGATGATTATGGTACACTTGAGGAACTTCAACTTTTTACAAACGCAACAAATAGGTTTGTCAAGCCTCCTACGATTTACCCCTGGGGCCTCATTTCGTTCACCATAAAATATTGTTCACCTCAACGAAAACAAAAAAATGGTTAAAATATTTGTTTACTTGTTTAAATTCTATAAAATAAATGTATAGAATTAATAGTATTTGGTATATATGCTATTAATATGAAAAATAAAAATATATAGTGAAAGTAAAACTCTTGATATTGTTAAAATAGTTCTCACACAAAACCATATACTTAATCACTCCTTAGCATTTTCGTGACCACTTTGTTTTGACATATTTTGAACTTAATTAAATATTTGTATATTTGTTGATAATAAATGTACAGACAAACAGTAAATATGATTTGAAAAAATTGAAAAGAAATTTTTTATATATTCAATTACAAAAATTGATAAGCACCTTTACTTATTAAGTGGGATATTAGCGTCGTTGATGAACTTCCTGAGTACATGAAATTCTATTATAGCATGCTCCTCAATCTCTACGAAGAAATTGAACAAGAAATGACAAAACAAGGGAGAGCTTACAGTGTTTATCATGCAAGAGAAACAGTAAGTTAGCGTTCCTTCAAAAGATTCATAATTGCATATTTTAGATAATAATAATTAAACCGGAGAAGTATATGATTATTAGATGGGATATTTCATAATTACTGTTTTCTATTTATTTTTATACCAGATGCAGGAAGTAATTAGAGCCTATTACCTTGAGGCTGAATGGTTCAACAGTCGATACATAACATCATTTGATGATTATATGAAAAATGCATTGACAAGTTCTAATTATCACATGCTTGAAACAGCGTCCTTCGTGGGAATGGGGGATTTGGCCACCGAAGAGGCATTTGAATGCATACAAAAGAAACCCAAAATTGTAACGGCTTCTGAGATTTTTTTTCGTCTTCAAGATGATTTAGTCACGCATGAGGTATACAAAAATATAAGAATTTGAGATACCCAACAGTCACGAGTGCACTGGGTTTGCCCTTTAGGTTCCATCACAAGCAAAATTTAAATACTTAGGCTCCATTAGTTGCAATTAAAATTTCCTAAGGGAAAAATTGTCATGACAAAATTTTTATATGCAAATGTTTGGTTTGTCCACTTTGGACTATCAAACAACTTAATGAGTCAAAAATTAAAGTCGATCCAATGAGTCAAAAAATAAAATAATGTTTTCAAAAATAAATAGAAAATTGACTAACATAAAATATATTCGACAAAAATAAATAGATTTTTTCAAAAAAGTAAATTAATACATTTTTTGAAACATTTAAATAATTTTAACGGTTATGAAAAAATATATATCATTTTTTTAAAAAGTATTGAAGTGTTACTGTTTTAAATTACTTTTAAATTTTTTTAAAAAATAGTTTTCTAAAAATATCAAGATAGTAAAAACAGTCTTCTCTAAAAATAGTTTTAAACAATTCTTAAAAACTATTTTTAAAAATTATTTAAAAACAGTTTTTAGAACAGTCTTGATAATTTTTAAAAACAGTTTTAATACAGTTTTTTAAATTGGGTTTTAAAAGGTATTTTTGAAATATTTAAAATAGTTTTAAAAATATTTTAGAAAATTATTTTTAACAGTTTATTAAAATATTTTAAACATTTTTTCTTAAGTTATTTAGAATAGTTTTATAAAATAATTATTAAAAGATTAGAAAACATTTGAGAATAACATAAAAAAGGGAGAAAAAGTATTCATTCAATGTTGACAAATTTTTCTCAACCAAATAGATAAGCAAATTTTGCTAACCAAAAGTGGAAAAATGACGGTAAAATATGGGTACCCATGACAAATTTTTCCATGGTAAATTATGCAACCAAACGAACGAAAACGTTGGCAAATCCTCAATTTACCAACTTATTTGCCAATTTTCATGGCAAAAGTGGGCAACCAAACGGACCCTTAGAGTCATTTAACACCCATTTATCTAGTACTTTCTTATTTTTTAAAGTCCGCGCTAGAAGCCCCCCCATCTCCCCCCCCCCACTCACACACTTTCGGGGCTCTGGCAGCGTCGACGAGGCTAGTCGGAGCTCCGAAAGTGGTCAAGGGATCTCCGTCGAAAAACTGTTAGAGCTTCGACAATGGTGTGGGAGTAGGGGGTGGGAGGTGCTGCTAGCGCGGAATTTAAAAAAAAAATATTGAGTAATTGAGTGTTTTAGGGAGTTAGGTGTTTAAAACAAAATTATGCCGATTTTAGAGTAATAATTTTTTTTGTGAGGACATAAGGGTAAATGCCCATAAAAATTTATATATATCTTCAATGAGTTATAAATTACATATTAAAATACTATACATAAGACCAAGTTACCTTTCTTGGATGAAAATGCAATATTATCCCTAAACCATTATATCCCGAATGTTTTTCTTTTTGGCGGGGGGAGGGGCTTGAATTGGACGTCAATATTAAATCAATATAAAAAATAAAGTTTTCTTCTGAATTTTAGTGAAACCAAAATAAAAGACTAAATCTGACAGAAAAAATATTTTATCGTTTTAACACTTATTATAAAATCTTTTTAAGTTTTTCAAATATGTTTTATGAAGTTTGTTTGACTAAATATCATACTTTCTATTTTTTTCAAAAAAAAATGAGACTACTAATTTTTTTTCAAAAGTCACCTCTCTGGTGTCTTCATATGGGTCGGTCCTTCCCTAAACTACTTTTTGATAAATAGAGAATTCCAATTATTGACGACACAAAAAATATATTTTTCTACAAACCCATATACATGAATTTCGATAATTATTTCGATCATTATCAATTCTAACTTTTATATTACAAAATTGAACCATAAAGTATTAACAAAAGAGGGGACACATGGCCTCGGGCGTGGAATGCTACATAAAACAATATGGTGTCTCGGAGGAAGCGACAATCATTGAGTTTGAGAAAAGAATCTCAAATGCATGGAAAGATATGAATGAGTAATGCCTCAAACCAACCGAAGTCTCATTGCATCTCCTAATGAGAATTGTCAACCTTGCACGTATGATACATGTTATCTATAGGTCCGAAGATGGGTGTACAAATGCGAAGAATCTTAAAGATTACATAACAGCCTTATTCGTCGATCCCGTCCCTGTTGGCAAAAAATATATGATTTAACCATTAGGCATGGAATTCGTTTATGTGGATGAGGACAAGAACCATAAGGCTTGTAGCACCAGTACTATACATTATGTATTGTTGTTTATTTTAGTATGGTCTGTTGGGTTTTATTCTTAAAATCATATTTGAATTTTAATTTACAACAAACGTATGTCAGTTATAATGTATTGTTGTTTATTTTCGTGTGGTCCGTTGTATTTTATTCTTAAAACCATGTATGACATTTATTTTAATAAATGCGTGCATGTTCGTTTTGAATGATAATCATGTTTGTAAGATTTTCTTACATTTGTTTTCAAATATGTATATTCAAATTCGATCAATTTGACTTAGTAGGAATTTCGGTGAGTTGTGTTTGATTTGATCACGAGAGAGTGGAGTTCCGGTTCTAGTGTAATCCCAGTAGTCTATCTTAGACTATAGGAACTTCTCTGATGGTTCAGGAAATTTTCTTCTTGTTCAAAGAGGCTTGGGATGCTTGAATAATTATTGATTTGATTGTTACAGGTGCGATTCAATTTTATTGTATCTAAATTTCTGCAATTTGGGCAATCATTTTGTAAGTATGTCTGAGATCAAATTATGTACCATATGAACTGTGCAAACAAGACCTCATTATTTGAGTAATTTTCAGATAATTAAATTGAAGCGTGGTCGTGATAATTTTGTGTAATGAATTACGATTAAATAAAAAAAGGAAATACATTGGGGGGATGTAATTTGAGATTTTAGAGTAACTATTTGGAATCTAGCTTTAAGACGAACATGCCACATGGGCATGCCAAGAGTTGAGGCAAGACTTTACATATCTACCTTTGAGGATGACGAATCCCGAAATGAGTTGATACTAAAGCTTGCTAAGATGGACTTCAACTTGGTACATTTACAACCCCAATAAGAACTAAGCCATGTCCCAAAGTACTTGAGCTCAAAAAAAAAATTCTAGCATTTTTTTATGTTTGTGCATGTGATGGACACTAATATTAAATTTTCAGGTGGTGGAAGGATTTAGAATGTTCAACAAAGGCTTCATATGCTAGAGATAGAGTTGTGGAGTGCTACTTCTAAAGAGTGGGAGCGCATTTTGAGCCTCAATTTTCAGTTGCGCGCATCATACTCACAAAAAACATAGCCATGGCATCAATTATGGATGATACATATGATGATTATGGTACACTTGAGGAACTTCCAACTTTTTAGAAACGCCATAAATATGTTTGTCAAGCCTCCTACGATTTACCCCAATGGCCTCATTTCGCTCCCCATAAAATATTGTTCACCTCAATGAAAACAAAAAATGGTTAAAATATTTTTTTACTTGTTTAAATTCAATAAAATAAAGGTATAGAAGTAATAGTATTTGGTATATACCCTAGTAATAGGAAAGATTAATGATATATAGTGAAAGTAAAAGTCTGAATATGTTAAAATAGTGCTCATAGAAAACCATATACTTTGTCACTCCTTATCATTTTCGTGACCATTTTGTTTTGACATATTATGAACTTAATTAAAAATTTGGATATTTGTTTATAATAATTTTACACACAAACAGTAAACATGATTTGAAAAAAATCATTTCTTTTATATAATTAATTACATAAATTGATAAGCATCTTTACTTATTATGTGGTATATTGGCGTCGTTGATCAACTTCCAGAGTACATGAAATTCTCTTATAACATGCTCCTCAATATCTACGAAGAAATTGAACAAGAAATGACAAAACAAGGGAGAGCTTACAGTGTTTATCATGAAAGAGAAACAATATGTCAATGTTCCTTCAAAAAGATTCATAATTGCATATTTCAGATACAAAATTCTAGTTGTACCTTATTTCGAAACTAAATTAAAATAACATGTCTACATGGCGTGCGAAAATTGGTTAATTATTTATGAACGTGACCCACATTTATAAAGAGTTAACCAATTTTCACACGTCACGTATGCATGCGGTTTCAATACAGTTTAAAAATGCAGTAGATGTAGAATTATTGTTTCAGATAATAACAACATTAAACCGCAAAAATACATGATTTGACATTTAAATTTCTCTCTCACTCCCACTATTTTTAATACCAAATGCAGGAAATGATCAAAGCCTATTACCTTGAGGTTGAATGGTTCAACACTGGATACATACCATCATTTGATGATTATATGAAAAATTCATTAACAAGTTGTAGTTATCACATGATTGCAACATCGTCCTTCATTGGAATGGGGGATCTAGCCACCGAAGAGGCATTTGAATGGATATGAAAGAAACCCAAAATTGCAACAGCTTCTGAGATTTTTTGTCATCTTCAAAATGATTTAGTCTCGCATGAGGTATACAAACATATAAAAATTGAGATAACTTGAAGTTGGCCCTTTTAGGCTCCATTAGAAGCTATTTTATTACTCAAAATTTGTGATAATTTTTTCGAACACCTAAGTTCATCAAATACCCATTTACTTAGTACTCATTTATTTTTTAAAGTTGCTACTAGAGGTACCCTGACCCACACCCATACCCTCCTCCCCCTTTCCTAACCCCACTCCACTGTCAGAGCTCTGGCAGCTCCAACAAGGTCAGCCGGAGCACCGAAGGTGGTCGAGAATCTCCGTCGAAAGGCTGCCAGACCTCCGACAGTGGTGTGGGAGTAAGGGGAGGGAGGTGGCAATAGTGCGGACTTTTAAGAATAAAACTTTTGAGTAATTGAGTACTTTAGGGATATAGGTGTTTAAAACAAAATTATCACTAGTTTAGAGTAACAAATTTTTTGTGAGGACCTAAGTTTAAATGACCCTAGAAATTTATATATATCTTCAATGATTTATAAATTACACATTACAATACTATACATAAGACCAAGTTACCTTTCTTGGATAAAAGTACAAAATTATTCCTAAACCATTATGGCCCCTTAGGGTTTGGTTAAAAATAAAGTTTTACACTGAATTTTAGTGAAACCATAATAAAAGACTAAATATGGCATAAATTTTTTTATCGCTTCAACACTTATTATGAAGTATTTTTATGTTTTCCAAATATGTTTTATTAAGGTCATTTGACTAAAGATTATAGTTTCTCTTTTTTTCAAAAAGAAATGAGACTTCTAATTTTTTTCAAAAGTCACCTCTCTAGTGTCTTCGTATGGGTAGGTCCTTCCCTAAACTACTTTTTGATAAATAAAGAATTCCAATTATTGAAGACACGTAAAAAATATATTTTTATACAAACCTATATACATGAAATTTCGATCATTATTTCCATCATTATCAATTCTAACTTTTATATTACAAAATTGAACCATGAAGTATGAACAAAAGAGGGGACACATCGCCTCGGGCATTGGATGCTACATAAAACAATATGGTGTCTCGGAGGAAGCAACAGTCATTGATTTTAAGAAAAAAAATCTCAAATGCATGGAAAGATATGAATGAGTAATGCCTCAAACCAACCGTAGTCTTATTGCAACTCCTAATTAGATTGTCAACCTTGCACGGGTGATACATGTTATCTATAGGTACGAAGATGGGCATACAAATGCGAAGAAGCTTAAAGATGACATAATAGCCTTATTTGTCAATCCTGTCCCTATTGGCAAAAATATATGATTTAACCATTTGGAATGGAATTCGTTCATGTGGATGAGGATAAGAACCGTAAAGCTTGTAGCACCACTACTCTACATTATGTATTGTTGTTTATTTTAGTATGGTCTGCTGGGTTTTATTCTTCAAACCATGTTTGAAGTTTAATTTACAATAAATTTATTTCAGGTATAATGTATTGTTGTTTATTTTCGTGTGGTTCGTTGTATTTTATTCTTAAAACCGTGTATAAAGTTTATTTTAATAAATGTGTGTCACGTTCGTTTTGAATGAGAATCATGTTTATAAGTGCTCCTTATATTTATTTTCAAATATATATTCATTGTCGATAAATTTGGCTTAGTAGGAATTTGGGTGAGTTATGTTTGACCTAATCACGAGAGATAGGAGTTCCGATTCTAATATAATTGAACATTTTACAACCTAGATAGGAACGTGACATCCTATCGGTAAAGTTGCGAGTATAATCCCAGTAGTCTATAGGAACTTTTCTGATGGTTTATGAACTTTTCTACTTCTCCAAACAGTCTTGGAATGCTTGAATAATTATTGATTTGATTTCTACAGGTTCGATTCAATTTTATTGGATCTAAATTTTTACAAGTTGGGCAATCATTTTGTAAGTGAGCCTGCGATCATATTTCGAAGGAATTTGCATCCAAGAAAGATCTTGGATTATGATATCCACTTGATAGACTTATATGCTTTGATTCTCTCAATAAACCTAATTAATGGATTATTTTAATAGGAGGAACAATACCAAATTAATTAATTATAATATTAACGAATAAATAAGAAGTTGATTAAAATCAATTAAAGACTAATTGATTTGCCCAAGAGGGTACACTTAAGGTAGGGAATCATATTATGTACTATATCAACTGTGCAAATAAGACCTCATTATTCGAGTAATTTTGAGATAATTAAATTAGAACGCAGTTGCGATAATGTAGTGTAATTAATTGCGATTAAATAGATAAAGAAAATAAATTAGGGCGATTTAATTTGGGATTTTGGAGTACTATGTGGAATCTAGTTTAATTATTTAGTCATGGGTACTAATTATAGTCCATTTACTCAAGTAGCAGACCCTAACTATCTAGAGACCGAATGTAGCCCAAGTTGAGTAATACATATGTGTGTGCGTGTATTTGTGTGTGTGTGTGTGTGAAGATTTTCCAGCATCACACTCCATACATCACAATGTACGAAGATGGGTATACAAATTAGAAGAAGCTTAAAGATTATATAACAACCTTATTTGTCGATCCTGTCCCTATTGGAAAAAATATCGGATTTAACCATTCGACATGGAATTCATTCATGTGGATGTGGATAAGAACCACAAAGATTGTAGCACCACTACTTTACATTATGTATTGTTGTTTATTTTAGTATGGTTTGCTGGTTTTTATTCTTAAAACCATGTTTGAATTTTAATTTACAATAAATGTATGTTTGGTATAATGTATTAGTGTTTATTTTCATGTGTTCCGTTGTATTTTATTCTTAAAACCATCTATAAAGTTTTTTCATAAACGTGTATCACGTTCGTTTTGAATGCGAATCATGTTCGTAAGAGTTGCTTATATTTACTTTTAAATATATATTCAATGTCCATAAATTTGACTTAGTAGGAATTTTGGTGAGTTATGTTTGACCTGATCACGACATATTTGATTTTCGGTTCTAATATAATTGAACATTTTACAACCTAGGTAGGAAGTTGACATCCTATCGGTAAACTTGCGAGTATAATTCCAGTAGTCTATCTTAAACTATAGGAACTTGTCTAATGGTTTAGGAACTTTTCTACTTGTTCAAACTGTCTTGGAATGCTTGAATAATTATTGATTTGATTATTACAGGTGCGATTCAATATTATTGGATCTAAATTTTCGCAAGTTGGGCAATCATTTTGTAAGTGTGCCGGAGATCATAATTTGAAGAAATTTGCATCGAAGAAAGATCTTGGATTATGATACCCACTTGATATACTTATATGATTTTATTCTCTCAATAAACATAATTAATGTATTATTTTAATATCAAGAAGAGTATCGAAATAATTAAGTCTAATATTAACAAATAAATAAGAAGTTGATTAAAATCAATTAGCGGATAATTGATTTGCCTAAACGGGCACGCTTAACGTAGGGAATCATATTAATGACCATATCAAGTGTGGAAATAAGACCTCATTATTCGAACAATTTTGAGATAATTAAATTGGAGTCCTGTCATGATAATTTAGTGTAATTAATTGCGATTAAATAGATAAAGAAAATAAATTAGGGCGATTTAATTTGGGATTTTGGAGTACTATGTGGAATCTACTTTAATTATTTAGTCATGGGTACTAATTATAGTCCATTTACACAAGTAGCAGACCCAATGTAGCCCAAGTTGAGAATTATATATGTGTGTGTATTTGTGTGTGTGTGTGTGTGTGTGTATGTGTGTGTGTGTGTGTGTTTATATCTGTGTTTGTGTGTGTGTGTATATATAAGATGACTTTCTTGCATCACACTCTATACATCACACCTAGTTCTAGATCAAAAGACATATGTTTTTCCAATTTTTTTTTATTTTTATCTTGAAATTAACCTTTCAATCAACGCATGTTTAAAAAATAGGTCAAAATACATTTTCTAGTTATTTTTTAAAAAATTAACCAAATTTTGATGGTGCAGACCCTTATAAATATGGTATTTTTAGCAGTTTTTTGTTGGGATTTTAAAAAATGGGAAGAGATTTTATTTTGATGTAATTTTTGGAAACTGTGTTGATTGGAAGGTTAGCACCATGGGTAAAATAAAAAAATGAATTTTTTTAGGGCCTAGAACTAGGTGTGATATAGGAAGCATGATGTGTCGGAGTCTTTCCCTCTCTCTCTGTCTCTCTCTCTCTCTCTCTCTATATATATATATATATATATATATATATATATATATATATATATTGATGTATGGTAAGAGTTTTAGCGGAATATTACTCATTGAGGGCTAGATAGAGAAGAGAAATGTTATTCATGTTTTTGTGGAGGTACATAGAGACGAGGGCGTTGGAAGAAACAACATCTAAATTTGAGCCTCAGTTGAGAAGATATGATGATATGAAAATGAGAAGAATTCAACGAAGAAAAGAAGGAATTTTCAAGGTCTGAACTGTTTTGGTTTCTAGGCGAATCGGTTCTCTCTTGTTTGCATAACATGGCCTTGCTCCTGGAATATCGAACCGGTTTGCCCATTTAGAAAGGCCATAACGAACCTTTTCATCGGCACCGGAACAAAATCTCTTCTATCCACTTAACAAAATTAGAGTTGTACAAGATTAAAACTCTTTATAAAATATGGTAATATGATTCATTCATTATTCTAGATATTTTTTAGATAGTTTTAGACCTGGAAAGATAGGAGCACAGGAGGCAAGATGATAGTTTTCAATTTTCTTCACTAGGCTTACACTTTTATGGATTATCATTAATGATTCTGATCAATAAAGTTTTTTCTTCTACCTCATTCTTGAGAAATATTATTTGCATACTTTATTTATTTTATAGGATTATAAGATTTCCATAGATGTTTAGCAATAGTTTCATCATGACTTCCAACACATGCAATGTTAGAATTTTGGTTATTTTCCACATAGCTATGTCAAGCTTAGTTTGTAGAGGTTTCGGGTACATGAACCCAACCTAGGTGTTACGAATGAATTTGAAAGAGAATAAAATATAATTAACAATTTAAAGGTTTGATTTTTATCAAAATAAAGGTTGTAGATCTTTTAAGTCCTTTTACCCTAGGTAACCAAAATATTTAAAGGTGCAATTGGCATTTCGGTAATTTATCTTTCTCATCAAATAAATTTTTTGATTTGATATTGTGGAGTAAAATCCTTCAAGGTCAAAGTCTTAGAGATTATTTGATGTTTCTTTGAATTGATACTTAGGTATTTAAAGTTTTTATATTCTACGTAATCACCTACGGTTCGGGGGGAGTGTACCATAACTCCATTTTCCCATATCGATTTAAACTCACTTAGTTATTCTTACATGCGTAGTTCATTTACTAGTTTAATTAAATTGTATTAGTTGATACAAAGTTTCACAAAAAATATCTTTTCTTTCTCTAAGTTAACCGTAGGGTTAATCGTCGTTCCTACTCGTCATCACGTTCTGTGTCCTATTCCTTGAATTCTATACCCGAATTGCTCGAATTATTACTTATGTAACCCACTTACACTTGATCTATATTTACACTCACTAGAGACACTTTTAAGTCGCGTCAAGTTTTTGGCACCGTTGCTGGGGTTTGGTAGACATTTAGGTTAGGTCGAATTAATCCAAATTTTGACTCTAATTCTAAAAAAAGAAAAAAAAAATTATAAAAACAAAAATTCAAAAAAAATTCAAAAATAAATAAATAAATAAATAAATAAATATATATATATATATATATATATATATATATATATATATATATATATATATATGTGTGTGTGTGTGTGTGTGTGTGTGTGTGTGTGTGTGTGTGTGTATTGAATCTCTCAACTCCTTACATGCAAAATCCTCACCCAACTCCTTAATCCACTCCTACCAGAATTCACGAACATCCTATAATATAGTACAATCCCATTAGCCCACATACACCTCGCGTTCCACAATTTTGGGTTCCACCTCCTGCACTGCCAACTCCATCAAGAGTCACACTTTGAGTCACACTTCGAGGGTATCCAGTGAGGATATCGAGTCAATTAGAGGGAGAGCGATGTCTGATAATGATAGTTATAGTACGGATGAGGGTGAGATGTTGTATCGCCCTATAAGAGACCTCTTATATCCCGAGCGAACAATCACTCCGGGATGCATTATATTCTCGTATAATGGGGAGAGATTCCGTTTTTGAAATAGGATGATTCAGATTCTTTCCACATTCCATGGTTTGGAGTCGGAATTTAGCGATCAAGCGTGAACCTAAGATATCATTCGCCTCAAACTTTTTCCATTCTCTATGAAGGATAAGGCCAAGACTTAGCTATGGTCTTTAGCACCAAACTCGATTGGAACATGGAGATATATGCAAGATAAGTTTCTCCTGGAATTCTTTCCCGAGCATCGAACCAATTCCATAAGAGCTCAAATCCAAACATTTAAACAACACCAAAATGAGCTTTTCGATAAATGTTGGGAGTGGTTTAATGAGTTGCTTAACATGTTCCCACATCACGGATTTGATAAGTGGAGACTTATCTCCTCCACTCATCAAGGTCTAAACTTAAGTTCCAAACAACTCATGGAAACTATGTGCCAAGGGAAATTTCTGGCATTATATGTGGACAATGCCGAGGCTCACCTTAAGTATGTCGCCAAGGCTACTCGAGTGTGGGACACATATGATCCAAACTCCCAAAACTAGGCTCGAAAAATATCCACAGCTCCTTCTGATTCTGGAATCTATCATTTGGACAAAGAAGCCGAGTTAAAACTTAAAATCAACTAACTTGCAAAAAGATTGGAAGACGTAGTTGAATCACTAGGAAGAGAAACATCCAGCTCCACTAGATCATTAAGAGAGAAGGTGAGTGCTATTTGTGAAGCGGGACATTCAACGAAGGAATACCAGATGATAACCTCCTACAAATCCATAATTCAAGGTCAAGTGGAAGGAGTAAGAGCGTTTAATGGTAATTTTAATGCCCTTCACGGGAATTCTTGCAACCCTTCACAGCGGAACCATCCTGATTTTAGTTGTGGGCAACAACATGCTGCGTTGAATGATAATCCACACGTTTCTCTTCCTACACCATCACCTCCGCATTTCAACCAAGATACACACATGGAAGGACTACCTCCTGCACCTTATATCACCCCACCGTAGAGAAATATCGAGGATACTTTGAACCAATTTATGCAAGGTCAATTGTCAACTAATGCTCAAAATGGCCGAATGTTTGTCGAAATAAATGCGAACATATTTAGATTGCAATATTACTTAAGTGTCCAAGAGAAGGGCAAGTTTTTGGCCCAAAGTCAACCTAGTGTTAGCTTTACGTCTGATGATTATAAAGGGAAATGTCAAGCCGTTACCACTCTACATAGTGGGAAAATTATTTATATATCAACTCCCCCCAACATGAACCTAAAGACAAGGAGGTTTCACATAGTACGAAAGATGTCAAAGATTCCCCCTTGAATGAGAATTAGAACGATGACACTGGTACGCCTGAAGTTGTAATAAAACCTCCCACTTCAGTGCCTTTCTCTTAATGGTTTGTCCCTCCTTTAAAAGGGGTCCCCATTAAGATGTGCTAGATGTGTTAAAGAAAGTTAATCTTAAATTACCTTTTCTTAAGGCATCAAGAAAATTCTCCCCCTCCCCCCCCATGCGAAGTTCCTTAAGAATTTATTGACAGTGAAACGTAGACTAAAGGTTAAAAGGGACTTTTTCCTAGCACAAAATGTGAGCTTAGTCCTACTAAGTGACCTCCCACAAAAGTTTAAAGATCCAGGTGCACTAACTATTTTGTGCATCATTAGAGAGAAACACATCGAGGGTGACTTATTAGATTTAGGGATGAGTTTTAATATTATCCCTTACTCCATCTATAGATAATTAGATTTGGGGGACCTCAAACCCACTCAGATCACTCTCTAACTTGCGGACCGTACCATGAAGGTACCTCGAGGGATTATTGAGGATGTGATAGTCCAACTAGAAACTTTATACCTCTCAGTAGATTTTTTCATTGAGGACATGGATCCCTCTATCCCCTTGAGTAATCATGTTTACGTCATCCTTGTCCGCCCATTCATAGCTACGGATAACACATTAATTAATACTCAAAATTAAAAAATGTAACTCACATTCGGGAATATAACTATTAAGACAAATATCTTCAACATCAATAAGAAACTGGGTGATGAGGACGAGTTTCACGCGATGGATATTATCAATGAGGTGGCAAATGTGCACATAGAAGGATATTTTTATGGGGATTCGTTAGGAGCATGTCTTATTTCGG
Source organism: Sambucus nigra (assembly GCA_949130495.1). NCBI lineage: Eukaryota > Viridiplantae > Streptophyta > Magnoliopsida > Dipsacales > Adoxaceae > Sambucus > Sambucus nigra. The sequence continues at coordinate 616,128,732 of OX422216.1, read as the reverse complement.
GTAGTGAGAATGACGATACGTACACCGATTTCGAGAGGGAGGTAGAAGAGTTGATTGAAATCTTAGACAAGAGAGCATTGGATGAGGACTTGAGAGACGTCAGCTGGTTTTCTACATTCGAGAAATTAACACAAAGGGAGTTGCACACGATTCCCTCGGATAAAAAAAATCCCAACCTTGAATTAAAGAAACTACCCTCAAACGTAAAATATGCTTATTTGGGAGAGGATGGGACATTTCCTGTTATTGTCTTCTCGAGCCTAAATGAAGAGCAAGAGGTTAAGCTATTATCAATTTTGCAAAAGCACTATCACGCTTTTGATTGGAGCATCACAGATTTGAAGGGTCCCCTAATTTGTACCCATTAAATCCACCTCGATGAGGACGTGAAGCCTTCGAGGGAGATGCAAAGGAGATTGAACCCCATGATTAAAGATGTCGTAAGAGTGGATATTATTAGATATTGGATGCAGACATCATTTACCCCATTTTGGATCGCAAGTGGTTGAGTCCTATACCATTGTCGAAAATGTCATGGGTGAGCTAATTCCCCAACGCACCACCGAGTGGTGCATTTGCATTGACTACCGGAGTCTTAATGAAGGCATGAGTAAAGTTCATTTCCCCTTACCATTTATCGACCAAATACCAGAGCGAGTAGCAGTACACCCATTTTGTTGCTTTCTTGATGATTACTCCCGGTACAACCAAATTGAGGTAGATATGCTAGATTAAGAGAAGGTGATGTTCACATGTCCTTTTGGCACGATTTCCTATAAATGTATATCTTTTGGATTATATGTAATGCACTCGTGACCTTTAAAAGGTGCATTATTAGTCTTTTTAGCAATATGGTCGAAAGGGGACTTCGAGGTTTTTATGGATGACCTTAGTGTCTTCTACTCCTCTTTTGACCTTTACTTCACTAATCTTGATAATGTATTAGCCCGTTGTGGGTAAAAGAACTTGGTACTAAATTGGAAGAATTGTCATTTTATGGTTATGGAAGGAATAATTCTTGGCCACATAGTATCGTCCAAAGGTATTGAAGTAGATAGGGAGAAAGTAGATGTTATAGCCAATCTTCCCCCACTTAAGTCACAAAAGGACGTGCACTTTTTTGTAGGCCATGTGAGTTTCTATTAGAGGTTTATTGAGGACTTTAGTGCCATATCTAGGCCCTTGAGTAACCTACTTGTGAAAGATGCCCCGTTTGAGTGGAATGAAGCATGTCAAAGTGCTTTTGAAAAATTCAAAATCATGCTCGTGTCCACTCCCATTATGCAAGCTCCGGATTGGTCCCTTCAATTCGAGCTCATATATGATGCAAGTGATTATTCCATAGGGTCTATTTTTAGCCAAGGAAAAGATAAGAAGTTTCACGTTATCTACTATGCTAGATGAATATTAATTGGACCAGAACTTAATTACTCCACCACATAGAAAGAATTGCTAGACCTAGTTTTCACCCTAGATAAATTTTGCTCTTATCTCATTGTTCGCCTATCGTATACTTTACCGACCACGCGGCTCTTAAGTATCTCCTTCCAAAAAGGATTCTAAATTGCACCTCATAAGGTGGATCCTATTCCTACAAGGGTTCAATCTCTCCATAAAATATAATAAAGGAATAGAAAATGTCATAACCAACCATTTATCCCGGCTTTCGTCCGACGTACCTAGTGATCCCATACCCATAGATGAATATTTTCTAGATGAGTAATTATTTTCCAATTCTTCTCTCCTTTGATTTGTCAATATAATGAATTACCTTTTCATGGGAGATGTTCGACACAACAAGGGAGAAGAAAGTCCCTATCTTGGTGTTGCATATTCTTCTATGACGATCCTTATTTGTTCAAATATTATTCGGAACAAATCATCCGAAGATGCTTATCAAATGACGAGGTACCCAACTTCATTCATTTTCATCATACGAAAGCTTGTTGTAACACCTCTCATTCCTGAAAAGAGACATGAGGCGTTCTACTACGATTAAAACTAAACTAAATCCATCAATAATTTGTATAGAGAATCTAAATTTCAAGACTTAAATATAACAAATTCAAAATTCTTATAGTTCCACAATAATGATTACAATAATGTTTCTTCCCAAATACACAATTCTTCAACAAAAATTACACCGAAAATTTATACATCAAAAATAAATCTTCCATTCCAAGATCTCAAATAATTCTCCAAAATAGTCCATAGGGTTCCAATCCACTCTAGCCTGTTACTAAAAGAAAATATTTGGAAGTACATAATATGACTGTAATAGATGCTCAAAAATTAATAGCACAATGAATAAATCGCAACAATACGAATGCACATATACAATTCAAATTCAATACCCAAGCATTATATCAATATTAATTTCTCATCAACACATCAATGGGTAACTAGGCCTCACCTCACCTCCCCTGGGCATCTCAAAGCCATTCTCTGTGCCATATAAAAATCTCATGACAATATGCTCAAATCAATAATATTATGTATCTTAATAAATCAAATAATAGATTCCAACAATTTATCAGCATTCCAATGAATATCACAATTTAACATGAGTGCAATTGACACAGAAAACAAACGAAATACTCTTGAGAGAATTTAGGAGCATATTGTGTAAGTTGACACGACCACAAAAGTGTCTAAAATGCGTGATTTTATAGGCTCAAGTGAAAGCCTATCGCGTAAGTAATGGCTTGGTAAGTCGGGATCATATCCACGGGGAACTAGGATGAATTCTCGTAACAACGAAGGAATCGAAGACTAACCCTGACTTTATTCGAGAAAAGAAACTAAAGATGATTAATTGTGGACTGAATTCTATTGTCTAAATGCAAATGAAATTTAAATTACTGACTACAGTACGTGGATGGAAATAAAACTACTACAATTAAGTAAATATGAATGAGGGAAAATAGGTTGGGATACAATCCCCCAAACCCTTGTAGATTTACTGGATAGAATACTAGCATTTAAATTAGAGAGTTGGTCAAACTAAGCCTTCATTAATCCTAAGCACTACATATATGAGGGTCTTACGCAACACGATTTGATTAAAATTTAATTCAAAACCTATTTTTTATTCAGGTAAACTACATCGGATCTGGTTCATGCATCCCAACCCTTGGAAATTTAGCCGAACATAATTAAACTAAGCATGATCATAAAATCTATTCTTCATGAATCCACAACAACGTGAAAAATTGGGAAGAAACTTGTAAAGAAAAATTGCAACCTAATTTTTATGAATTCTCAGACACAAATGTAAAGCAATTGAACTCAGAAAAGAAACAATACTTGAAATGAAGAAAATATGGAATTAAATCTTGAAAACTTAAATGAATGTTGCAGAAATTAAACCTAGGGTTTTTAAATGCAAAAGTCCTCTAAACCTATCAAAAAGAGAACTCCCTAGAGTCTAGTAATTAGTTGGAATAAATACCCTATGAAATTACAAGAGTTTGAGCTAGATACAACTCTAAATTAAAAAAAAAATTCATCACCCGGGCCTGTCCAGCCTGGACTATCAGCTCGATCTTGTATATACCAGATCGATTCATTTTTTATTTGAAATCGAATCGGTTCGGGGGTTTGTTTTATTCAGGAACTTATATGATTCCGGGATGGTTCATTTTATGATGATATCAGATCGGTCCGCCCTTTATAGGAACTTTGTGTTCACCAGATTGGTTCACTTTTGGCCCACACCGAATCGGTCTGGAAATCTTTTTCTTTTTACTATTGTTGTGATTTTCTCTCATCTTTGAGGTTTTATAACTTATAATCCAGGACTCGAATTTGGATGTCGTTTCTTCCAACGTGATTGTAGACTCGAGGTCTTCAACTTTCTTTTTGGTTCCTGATGTAAAGTTAATCTTTTTCCCTCTGACTTTTCTTCCTCTCTTTCTTCCTTGGTTTCTTGGTTTTTGAGTTTCCTCTTCTCTTCAATTGTATAAAATACATGTAAAAAGCATAAAGAGTACACGAAACTCGATGCACTTTATAGTAAATGTCAATAGCAAGGATATGAGATAAATCAATGCATTCTACATGTTACGAGGTGATAGAAGCCGCTAAATTAAGCGTATAAATTGGAACAATTTATGCCTAATCAAACCCCCTAACTTAGAACTTTGATCATCCCGAGCAATGTAAAAGAATCATAACTAGGCTCAACTCTTGAAAAACATTTTATTAAGATAGAATACCTCTTTCGTGGGCAAGTGATTGCATTTAGCATATGCAACAAGACATTAAACCAGGTTACGCCAGTAGGACAAGTTTTTCTCATGAGGGTTTGCAGTGAATACACACACAAAATTCAGTTTTGACTAAAACGAAATTCAAAATACCTAAAAATTGTACAATTTAAACCTTTCTAAAAATAATCACTATAAATTTATATGCTCTAGTCTCTATTTGTCGTGTGTGTGTGCAAACCCAAAAATTAAATCGCAAATTTCCACCGACTGATTATTACGTTACTTTCCGACAATTCTCTTTGATTCAAATGCTCACGTAATACTATCGCAAACAAATTACTTGGATTGTGTCTATTTCTATCGGTATGCATGATTTTTAAGAGTAAGTGCATTGAAACATGAATTAACGCACAAAAAATTAAAAGACGCAAATTTATGGGTGAAAAGATCTCTTCATTGGGTTAATATCATCGGAAAACGGGAACATCGCCTCTTATACACACCATTTAATCTCTCTTGTTATCTTTTCATATTTTAGCTCTCCACGCGGTAATTAATTTAGCAATCCGGATTCGGTTAGGACTTTTTTGACTTTTTAAGGTGCATTGGGTAAAATTTGAAATGGTTGGAAAGTTCGAAATTGGAAAATCTACTTATGATGTCCTTTGGCACTTTTTTTGGCATTGACTTATTTTCTTTTCTTTTTCTATTTTTTGCTCTCCCCTTTTTAGTATACAAATTGGACTTAATATTTGCAATTCCATTTTTCACAATTTTGGGTTATTTGGGTTCTTTGGATTATCAAACGAAAAGGGAAAATTTTATTATGCTCAAATTGGGTTGCAAAGGAAATTTTTTACAACTTTTTATGGCTAATCTTTTTAAGTAACAAATGAAGGCCTAACTTCATTTATCCGACTTACTAATAACATTACCATATGCGCCTCGAGATTGATTTAGTTTAGAGATATGTAAGCGCGCTTTTCAAGACAACATCTCACACATTTCTTGTAACGGATCAAAACAAAGGTATTATGATCTTCAACGTCTTATTTAAAAGGCTGAAAATAATTTTGAGTTAATCATAAACTCGAAATGATTAAAAAAAATCACAAAAAATAACAGGCTCGAAATCTCACCCAGTTTATTAATCTCCACACTTATTCGTTAAGTCGTCAATTTTTGCTCAATTTTCATCTTTGGTCAATTTTGGCTTAGTGCATTTGAATTTTACAAATTCTAGACTTAAAATAAACTTCGATGATATTTTTGAAAAATTTAAATCCCAATTTTTATTTATTTTGAAGAAAACATATTTTTGGCTTTTTCAAAATTTTTCAATTTTTTTGGAAAATTTTGAAGCTTTCTAATTTTTTTTTGGCATTTTGAACTTTGTGAAAATTTTGAAGCGCATACATACCCCACCCCCCCCCCCCCCCCATCTTAGACTTTTGCAAAGTCCTGATGCAAAAGGACTAAAAGCTAAACTAAATATAGAATGCATAGAAAATGAAGAAAGTACAAAATGAAATAATATACAAGTAGGTATAAGACAAGAAAAGATAAGCAAGAAAATCTTCCATTATATATTCAGATTACAAGATGGATAAATAGCAAAATGGAAGAAAATACACAAAACAACCACTCAAACATGCTACTGAGGTGGAGGGTGAGATGTGCCGGAAGCATTCGGATCATATGGGTCGTAAAAGTAGCTTGGTGGAGGTGTACCCATAGTCATGAGATGGAGCTTGACCTGAAGACAATGCATCATGCTGGTATCGCGCTGGTAGTCTCGATGATCCGTTTCACAATTAGTGCGATATTCATTGATGAAATCGTCGAAGCGTGATTTTAGTACGGTGATGCGTCAACTAACATCTTGTCCCGCTGGCTCAAAATCAGAATCTGCATCTTCATCATACTCTTGTTCTTCTCCCTCGCCCATTTTAACATCCGCATCAACAACCTCCTCTTCCTCGTCGTCATCCTCCTCCTCATCGTCTTCATCCATGTCCTCATCATCCTCGTTGTTTTCCTCCCTTTGTGCTCAGATGATTTCACATTGCCTCTCACTTTCAGTGCGGGTGCCCTGCCCATAAGGATTGGAAAGGCGAGTAAACGTATGAGGAGGAATAATATCGGCATCGGCTAAAATAGAAGTCATAACTCGAGAATATGGGAGAGGCGTTGTACCCTTAATATCCAAGGCCGTAAAGAAAATGTCCTCGTAGAGAATGCAAGCCAGGTAGATTGGGGTAGTGGGGTAAAAAAGGTGATAAACTAGGGTGACTTGAAGGGGAGCATAGCGGTGTCATTTGAGGTTTGGAGGATATCAGCACATACAATTTGGAAGGTTATGTGGGCATTGTCATTCATCCTATCCACTAGGAATGTCTCGGTACCCCAATAATCGTCGGGCATGATACGGGACATGCATGTGGCTTTCATAATGGGTCAAAATTGTTAGGGTATTCAAAATGAGATGGGCTTTGGATCCCTTTTTTTGCTAACTTCTTGGTCAGAATGTCCAACGAGAATTGGATGGGAGTGGCATCAACATATGCTTAGGTAGTGGATTCAAAGATGCAGACTAGAGATCCGTAAAAGGAATGCACCTCATCCTCCCACATTTCCTCATGGGGATCGTTGAGAAAATGACACCACCCCATCGGAAGGAAGAGGTTAATGACAGATCGGGGAAGTTCGTTCCAGTGCACTTGGCGCTCCATGTAGAGTTTGTGTATATGAATGAAAAAGCGCTCTCGCCCTATTTTCTCTTGGTGTGATCGGAACACCATGTTTCTATCGACGAGAATCTTGACTGAGGCGTATTTTCTAGGAGGTCCCTTTTATACCATATGTAAATGAAGTGGGTTTAAGGGAGAATATAAAAGGGAGAATAAGAGAGTTGGATGGGCCCTATTTGCCCTAGTTTCCACGTTTATAAGTGGTGGCTAAAGGAAAGGGTGTATTTTGAATGGAGAGGGGTGGGTATGAGAGTGAAGATGTATGGGGAAGAGGTGAAAATCGGATATGGAGGGAAAAGGGATTGGGGGAATGGGGTATGCATCTTGGTAAAGGGTAAAAATGCAGACACCAGACCGAATCAGGTACCCAGGATCGGACCGATCCGGTCCTTATTTTTTTTTCCTGCAGACACTGGATTGATCTGGGTTCTCAAGGGTGGACCAGTCCGGGAGTTTATAACTTTCTCCTTCCCTTATCTTAGAATGAAATCTTCTCTCTCAATCTCCCGGGTGTTCCCATAATTATTCCTGTGCATGAGGGACCTAAAACCTCCCAATACTTTACTTCAAAACCCTATATGCTATCTCGACGTGTGTGCTCCCGCTCCTATCCTATGGTGACTTATACCTATCAACTCCTAACTACCCTAACCTACTCAAAACTACTATACACAAGAATCAGCCCATATGCGTCGGGGGTGCGACGACCTTCTCGTACTTCTCAATCAATCCCCATAGATGGGGTCCGATAACCAAATTGTGTCGACTTCTTCTACGCATAACTCAAAGTACAGTTTAAGGAGTTGGACATTAACCTTGAAAGTATTTTTCCCTTTTTAATCTTCCAACTCTATAGCTCCATGGTGGAATACTTCTCTCACCAATGGGCATGTCCAGCTTGAACATAACTTGCCGAAAAATAAGTATAATCGAGAGTTGTAGAGAAGCACTTTTGGTCCTGGATGAAAATCTTTGCGTCAAATTATCTTGGCATACATGAGTTTCATTCGTTCCTTTGAAATTTTATCATTCTCATATGCGTCACTGCACAGCTCTTCCAACTCGTTCAATTAAAGCTTGCGAGCTTCACCGACTTTATCTAAATTATAGTTCAACCTCTTGATCGCCCAATGGGCTTTGTGCTTGATCTCCATGGGGATATGGAAAGTATTACCATAGACAAAATAAAAAGGGGACTTCCCAAGGGGGATTTTATAGGCAATACGATAATCCCATAGCGCATCATTTAATCGAAGGGACCAATCTTTCCAAGTAGGATCCATGGTCTTTTCAAGGATGGTCTTGATCTCATGATTTTCTAACTGGTCTTGCCCACTTATTTGGGGGTGATAAGTCGTTCCAACCTTGTGGACGACTCCATACTTTCTCATTAATTTTCCAAATGGCTTATTACAAAAATGCATGTAATTATCACTTATGATTGCCTTCGGAGCATCGAAGCTTGACAATGCGCCAACAATTAATGTCAAACTAATTTAATTAAATTAAAATTTTAGTCCCAACAAGTCTTAACTCTTGCAAATAAATGTGATGGAATAAATAAATAATCTAACCATGCAAGACAATCACGATTGAGGAAAAATCCCCCACAGGGGCAAAACCATCTTATTTTCACTATAATTTGTAAAGAATGGTTTACACGGATTATAATGAAAATAAAAGTAGTGACATACGAAATACCCTCAGGCATCGATTTCGATGTCGTCAGCAAGATTTCCCGCAAGAGCTCCAGAAGGTCAGGAATGGAAAAGCTTCGTCTTCTCCACAAGTGTACTCCAGATGAGTAGTATTAATCTTTCTTGGGGTATATGCGATTCACATAAATAATTGAGAAATATTTGCGAATCAAAAAGGTATTAAAACCTTAAAATATGTAGTCTGGAAGTAGGTAATGTTTTGCAGAAATGGAGGTATGCAGACTTAGGAAAATGTGAAGCACAAACACTGTTTAAATAGGAAGTTGAGGCGGTGCATCGTTCGAGCGACAAATGGCTACGTTAGAGTGAGATTGCATCTCGTTAGAAAGAGATACGATGTCGTTCGAACGATATCACTGATGTGTCTCAGAAAACCTCCTTAAAAAGATTTTGCATGTTTATCATCTTCCAGACTTCGAAAGATTATTTTTAAAAAATATTCCCAGCTATATATGCAAATAATTAAACAGTCCAATTAAAAATATTTTTACCAGAAGTACGTGGAGTAGTGGGAACTATTGAAGTGTACTTTTCTTGACACATGATGCCCGTACGAAGATGATGAATGCATGGATTCATATCAAGGCCATCGAGGATGATCGTGGAGATGTGCCGAATGTAGCGGTATCAGACATACTTAATTGTGATCTAGGATAATTGGAAAATTCCTAGATTCTACCCTGAACATTTATAAAACATGTCCTTACAAATCTACCCATATGTCTATGCCGGTACATACATAAAAATATCCGAATTATGCTGCCAAAAATAAACAAACTCATATAGAATCTAATACTCCCATTAAACCAGAAAATTGAAAATACTAAATGTATGTCTTCACAAATATAATCATCTTCAAATCTTCAACTCTTCAAACTTTCTTTTTCATCATCAGGGTGTGCAAAAATGATTCTCCATTTTAATACCTACACACATGAGACAAGAACAAATACTCGTGATGCGCAACAGTTTGAAATATAATGATAAGCAGAAAAAAATATCAATTATGATCAAGAAAATTATTAAATAAAGAAACAAGTAATTCTCCCCCATAATTCGTTCTCCCCCTTTTTATGATGTCCTTAAATAAACAGATATGAAGAACATACACAATGAAAATGGAGAATGTCACATGAAAATAAACTTTCTCTTTTTGAATTTTTCATAATTTTTTTAAAGCAAACAAAATGACACCATGAAAGAACACCAAAACGACCAAGTCCATGATAGAGGAAACGGAAGTATGTGAACAAATTTAATAGGAAAATCAATACATACAATCATAATATATGTGCATGATGAATGTTGGATATTTCTAACGAATAAACTCAATATCTTCCTTAGGTGTAAAACTTGTGGAATTAAAAGAAATTGACTCAATCAAATCAGCAAATCAAAGCTCAAAATGATTTCCACACCAATAACGTCCAAAACGTGTGAAATGATTTTTCATGACTTTCAAGGATGTGCAAACCCGTTTTTCATTTCTTTCCATCCAAACTCCCTCATAAATAATGATACATTACATTTTCTTTTTGAGGTGATGAATCTAAAACCTATTGGCCCATTTGATTTTGCATATTTTCCTTTTTATTGCCATTTAAATTTTCGAGATCTTTTTTAAATGGTGGCTTTCTCGACGAGTTAATGTTGTAAACTCTCGTAGCCTTTTCCCGCGAGTCACTCATCATAATTTTTTTATGATTTATTACTCATGGTAAACGATTTTTACATGCACTACTACCTTGTCAAGTTTTATTGCATTTTGTTCGTTGTATAGACAGAATTGAGATGGAAACACTCAAGCCAATATGTGATAGACAAGTACAATACTCAACTAATATTGTGCGTGTGTGAAATAAAGGAGATAAGAAGCCAAACATGTAGAAGATATCACTAATCACATCTCAAAGACTCCAATCAATGCAAACCACATGAATGAAATGATGTAGCATCTCAAATCACTATCAAACAGTCACGTGAAAATATGGAATGAAGTTATGACTATGGTTATCTTAAATGTGCATCCATAAACGATGTAAACAAAATACAAAATTCTTTTTGTGTTTTTCAAAAAAAATTATCAAAAGATAATCTTTTTGGCTTTTTCTAAAAATTAAAAAAAAAATCTTTTTGTATTTTTAATTTTGAAAAAAAAATAGAAAATAAATAAATATTCAAATTATAGAATATAGAGATTTGAATCAAATGATATGATAAAAAAAACATCCTACTCTAGACCTGGTTACCTCCCCTCAGTCAACTGTGAAAATTCCAAAAGATTTCCTAAGACTCTCGAATCTAAGGGCATCTAAAGGCTTCGTGAAGACACTACAAAAAAAAGGTACTTTTTAAGACTAGACTTTTTGAGACGGCTAAAATTTGAGTCTCTAAAACCCACCTTTTAAGATGGGTAAAATTAACAGTCTTAAAACTAATAGTTTTTAAGACAACTAATTTTTCCCGTCTCAAAAGGCAATACTAAAGAGACGACATATTAGTAGCCGTCTCAAAAGATATACCTAATGAGACGGATAAAATCAATTGAATCCCCCCTTTATCAACTTTTACTCCCACTTCTTTCTATTAGACTAAGAAAACAAAAAAAAAGGAAAAACAAAAATAAAAACAAGTCAGCGTTTTTTTCATCTTTCAATGCTTCCCGCTTCTTCGGCCATTTTCTCCCCCTGGACTCTACTTCTCCTCCACCCAGAGGCTCTCTCTCTTCGCTCAACCTCCATGTTGATTCCCATTGTTGTTCTACTTATCTAGGTTAAGTGATTTAAGATATATAAATGTCTTTCTTTGTTTATGCATTTAAGTTTTGTACTAGATGAATATGAGAATCAATTAGGTTTTTGATTTAAAGTTGTGGTTGGTTTGAATGTGATAATTTGGACAATAAATCCTTTCATTTTAAGATCAAATTAGGTATATTTAGTTTTGATTTTGTTTTGTTTCTTAACGTTTAGATTTGGTTTGTTGATTTGTTTTTTAAGGTATTAGGTAAAGTGTTTGTTTTGAATTTTTCTCTATTATATTTATTTTCTTACAAATAGTAACATTAGTGTTTGCCACCATTGTAAATTGTTTATTTTCTCTTATAGGTTGATTTTACATAGTTGAGCATGTATCACCCATGATAATGGGTTGTTTATATTTTGTTTTTGAATTCACCCCTGTAGATGCTACTGACTGTATTTGTATTTTATAATTGGAAAAGAGAAAAACAATGAAATCATTGTAGTATTGGTGAATCATTTTGTTATACGACCATTCATCATATTCTTACTATGCAAACATTATATAAAAGAAGGATAGTACACAAATTAGTATTAGAAATTTCAAATTGAACTATATATTTAACTTTATTCTGTGAGATATAATTTGAGCATGTAGATGATGATTGTTTGTGCAAAAACCCATTTGTTTTTAGTATTTGGCTCTATTCCTGATACACATTTTTTTCATTTAGGGGTATTTGACAGGGAACCACTGCTTGCGTGGCCCTTTTTCATTCATTTTGAAACATTTTACCTAAGCCCGGATATTTAGGTTATAACATTGAAGTGATACGGATAAGAGGTAATTCTAATTCTTAATTATTGATCCATATCATTAGTTTTTGTACATATGATTTGAAGTGGTGATATGAAGTTGAGGGCGAGCCAATTGAAAACCTGAGTTGATTTGTAGTGGTGATAGGAGGTTGAGGGTGAGATAATTAAAAACTTGTATTGCCAATTGGTTGTTGTAGTATGTTTTTGGATTAATATAAGATAATATTTGTTTAATAGTTTGTGTGAATTTTAGTTAGATTATTGATATGTTTGTTTGTGTTGATTAATTCATGTCCTTTGCGAGTAGTTCATTCCATTTAAGTTTGTATTATTTATTGTCTATACTTGTTTGTGTGAGTTTACTATTCGATATGGAAGTAATTTAAGGGAAGTGACAGTGTCAAAATCAGATTTTCGAATTTGAAAATAAGTTATGTACTGTCATTTTGGGCTTAAAATTAGGATTTAGGGGTGGAAACTCAAATTAGCAAACAAGTGGCCCAAACAGAGGCATGGGCATCCACATAGGTAAAAAAAATAACCTGTAAGAAGTATATGTGTCCTCATCTAACTCCTGATTTTTTAAATCAACTAGTAAGCGTTCATTTTGGGGTTCAAACTGGGCTTTTGGGGGTGAAACTTGAAAACAATAATGAAGTAGCACGAATAGAGACACAGATACCCCAGTAGGTACTGAGGTAACCTAACATAAGTCATCATGTCCTCGCTGAAATCGGGTTTCAAAATTTATTAGTTTATTCTTGTTTTGGTGTTAAAAATATAATTTAAGGGGCAAAAGCTGAAAAAAGCAACCAAGTTTTTCGAAGGGAGGCACAAACTCGCTAAGAGGTTCAAATATAACTTATAGGAAGTGTCTATGTCCTCATCGGACTCTCGATTGTCCGAAATTGACTAATAGACATTTTTTTTGGGGTTAAAAATTGAACTTAGGTGGGGAAAACTCAAAACAACAATTGTGTGGCCCAAATAGAGGTACATACATCCCAAGAGTTACAAAATAACTTGTAGGAAGTGTAAAGTCTCATCAGACTCCTGGTTTTTGAAATTGACTAGTAATTGTTCACTTTGGAGCTAAAATGGGGTTTAGAGGGTTAAAACTTAAAAACATAATCAAGTGGCCTAGACAGACCAACAAATACCCTAAGAGGTACAAAAGTAACTTACAGGAAGTGTCAGTGTCCTTGTCGGACTCCTAGTTCTCGAAATTGACTAGTAGATGTTTGTTTTGGAATTAGAAGTGGACATAGGAGTGTGAAAAGCAAAAACAACAATGAAGTGTCCCGAAAAGAGGCATGCATAACCGAGAAGATGCCAAAGAAATTTAAGGGAAATGACCATGTCCAAATCTGAATATTTATTTTCAAAATAAATTAGTATACGATCGTTTTGGGATTTAGGGATGAAAGCTCAGAATAGCAACCGAGTGGCCCAAAAAGAGGCATGAAAATCCATAAATGTACAAAAATAAGTTTTAGGAATTGTCCATGTCCTCATAGGACTCCTGGTTTCCAAATTGACTAGTAAACATTCATATTGGGGTTAGAAGTGGGATTTTAAGGGTTAAACTGGTGTTGACTAGCTTCTTAATAATTGTGTCTTGCTCCAACAAAAAAATATGATTTTTTCTTGGTTGGGCACTCGTGGTGGAATCATTAATTTAATCCCAATGTCAATTGAATAACCACACCAAATCAGCTTGTATAGCGTATCCCTCCTCCTTGCGGTGCCAACTATAGTAGGCACGTGTTAAGTTCTTGATATCTAGAATTGCATGATCAAACTGGCCTCGCAAAAATCTAAGTACTTCGACTCTGGATTTGTCATACTGTTTGCCAAGCCCTCGATATGTTTTCCATCCCCAATGGTTATGTATACAGGGGAAGATTGGTAAAAAACTGGAGCACACATTCCATTTACAATGTGTCGTGTTGCTGAAGCTTTTTTAATGAGTAGAAAAAGGAATAGTGATTTTGGATGCCTTACGAGGGACACGATATCGGTGAGTATAGAGTTTGAACGGTTTAGTTTCACCAATTTCAGGTGCAAAATCAATCTCTTTTTGACAGTACATATCCAAGGTTGATAGGCCAAAGTTCTCTCGATGAGCCTTGTCCATGAATCCCATCTTTCGTTGTCATGATTAGTGTCTTGTTTTAATCACAACTCTAACCAAGATCCTTTATGAGACCAAAAGTATATGGAATATCAGGGCCAACTTCTGTAGGAGTTGTGAAGCAAGAATTCGGGTTGTATGTCCAGTCCCAACTTCATAGTAATATTTGGTATCAAACTCCAAATTCTTAATGGTACAATGGTAGATGTAACCCGATGTACTATTATAAAATTTATAGGTATTCATTTTGGTAATGGCCTTATTCTCGTTCTTGTTGTTTTCACTCCAATAATGGACCTTGTTTGAACCAAGTTCATGCATAGTAACCCACTGACTCAGTGTGAATGGTTTGATGATTCCATCCGGTGGTAAGCTGCAATCACTCCAATAGCATCAGCAATGACCCTTCTCTGAGTCAGCTGGCTTTCCATTATATCGCGGTCAAGTTTAAGAGGCTATTTTCTTCTCTCCATGAAAAAGTTATATGTTTCTATGGACAAGGGTTTGGAACCCAATAGTGTTGATTGAACGCTTCAATATGCAAGGGATATTCTCAAGTGGGATGATGAGAGATCCAACTTCAGTTTGTGTGAGTACTCGATTTATAGCATCGAGGCCAGTTCATTCTCTCATTGAAAACTTAAATCAGGGAAGGGCTTGTAACTTAATCCTATACGTCTCTTACACATAATTATCATTGCCTGTACATAGAAAGGTGGTAGTGTTTATAAGCAGAGAAGAGGTTGAATGAGCAAATAGGTCTTGGTAAATGCTATGCTATCGTGATTTTATACAGGTTTACTGGGACATTGCCACATAGGGGTCATATTCCCTTATTGATATCTTATAGGTAGAGCTATGGTGTTAAGTGATATTATCCTCTTCTCTATCATGGTTGTGCAGCTGTAACATCTAGTTTTATTTATGATTCATTAATATTCAATTGTAATACATAAGATGAAAATTCTCCATTTACCAAAGATATGATCTCACATGACTTCCTTATTCTATCTATTTTTTGCTGTAATTTCTTTTGTTGATATTGTGAACTTAAGGCCTTTTATGTTTTCTCATATTTGGGTCTGACAAGCTCTGGCCTGATTTACAGGATGTTCATGTGAGCTGTCCAATTGTGAAAAACTCTCTCATTAATACTTCTCTTAACAATCTAATCTATTTTACACTCCATTACCCGACTACCCATCTTCTTTAACAATGATTTGTATCTCTCACATGTTCTTTTTGTTATAATGGTTGTATTAGGTTGCATTTATCACTATTGATTTTTTTATATTCATATCAATGACATTGTTAAGATGATCAGATAGAGAAGCAATACATAATTACTATCTTGTCAAGTGAATTCTTTACATAAGAGCGAGGGAGAGAGGTGGGGGCATACAAGCAACAACTTAACAATTAGAAAAGTTCTGAATTACCACCATAACATTGCATTTGTACATACATATTCAAACACCAATTTTACTGGCAAAGTTTGAAACCAAATTTTCAAAGTAAAAATGAACATTCAATTTCTTTAAGACCTCACTTGGATTAAGAATTGTTCTTAGTTCTTTCCAAGAACAAAAATGATATTTTCACCGGAATTGTGCACCAGTTTTGTGCATCGGGTGCAAAAAATACTTGTACAATTGACTAAAAAAATAAAATATGTATTTTTTAGTCAACTTTTCAAGTGTTTTGTGCACCCGGTGCACAATTCCGATGCAAGTAGCACTGCTTTTCCAAGAATATTAGCATAACTATTATTGAAAATGTATGTTTAACAAAGACTCGAGTCTCCAAAGATGGTTTCTTGGAAAATAAAAATTTGAAAAAGTGTATTCAATAAAGACTCGAGTCTCAAAAGATGGTGTGTGTGTGTGTGTGTGTGTGTAGTTTAATACACGATCTTCATCTTGACACTTCAATTTGCTTATTTTCTGTAACATTTTTGTTTCACCTTCACATCATCATTTGTGCCATTTTGATCAGTGCATTGCATTGCTTTACTTTAAGCAAACTGTTATCATAAATAAATAATTCTACTTCTGCATATTGTGATGATTATAGGCAATATATCCCTAAAACCTTGTCTTGGAACAATATTATTTGTGATAATGACTTGCGAGTAATGTGATTTTCCTAGATCATTCCTATATCATCCGACAAACTTATCTCACTTGTTTAAAAAATTGATGTCATTGAACTAGTGTTTGTTTGTGTGTCAAACTCTTATTTTCTATATTTATTTGGTATTGTTATTTAAAACAAGTGACTCACTGACACGACAAGAATGTATTGGTTAGTTTATGGGGTTCACAAATTTTTTTTCGTATCAACCAGTTTGTTATTTCCCTATCAACGAGTCACTTGGTATAAGTCACAATTCTGAGTCAGTGTAATGCAAAACCACTCTTGTAATTTGTAATATATAATGGGATTGCAGTTAATTTTCTAAAGACTATTTGGCCGATAGTAATGTTCCTAGGTCCCCTTCTATTCAATGATGATATCAGTTTGTATTATAGGGTAGAATATCTGATATTCCTTATACCTTTTGTCACAAATTGAAGTTAGATGCTAGCGTATCTCGTTACTTATCTGTTTGTGTATTCTATTGTAAATAACATGAATAGTCCTTGTAATCCCAATCTTTATACTTGAATTTTCACCAGCTTTACAAGAAATATGAAAATAGAAAATGGTATATATATTCACATTGCGTAATTTGTGTAGTTTGCATAAAAGAAAAGTCAAAACAATGCATTGTTTAATTTGCTCATTTACTAAAATTTTCAGCTATCATGAGATATTTTGGAATGTATGACTATATTAGTGAATATTAATGTATCTTTCACAGTTTTGTAATGGTATAGATTTGTGATTAAATATCAATCTCCCACTGCATCCAATTACACGTGTGTGATGAAACTATACCAATGTATTCTGATCACTGCTCATGTAATGAAACTACTTTGCACACTCCTGAGTATATATGCAATTAAGTGTGAACTTCTTGCCTTGTTTTACTATTAATATATCCAATAATTCGCTTTATAACTCTTAACTTCCTAGGAAGACCATTTAACACTCGTGACTTGTTTTGTGCTATGATATCTCTCTGGTGAATGTTATTGGAATATATATTGAGTTTTTTTTAGATTTAAATGCCTTATTCTGATTGAGTCAAAATTTTCCATGGCTGATTCAAAGCCCCCTCTACGTACTGATTTTGGTTTAACCAAGTCTGTTACATCAATGAAGTTAAATGGTTATAATGACCTCTATTGAGCACATATAATTAAGTTTTTTTTGCGAGGAAAAAATAAATTGAATTACTTGATTGATAACCCTCCACGACGATAAAAAAATTAGACACTTTCAAAGTGAGGATGCTGTGATTATGTGATGGCTCTAGCATAGCGTAGAACCATACATGTCCACTACAATTGAGTTTTCTAATACCTCTAAGGAAATTTGGGATTTTGTTATGAAGTTATTCTCTCATTAGAGTAATGTTTGATGTGTCTCATGTCTTCGACTTATATAACGAAAGTTTTCCCACCAAGCATACTACAGTACTTTCTAGAACTTATAGGATCAATTGTTGCAATATCATCCATTCACCACCGATTTGGAGCAACAAAATATTTTATTGTGAAGGTTTTATGGTTGTTTCTCTACTTTCTTTATCGCGGACCTTCATATTTTCATGGATAAGATTATTTTTAGTGAAACTCTTCGCATAATTGGAAATGCATATTCTTGTTTATTGAGGTTTTCATTAGGACAAAACTCTACTATGATCACTCCTGAGTCCACTGCTCTGGTCTCTAACTATGAGAATCATAGTAGTCTTCGTGGTTGTGGTCGAGGGGCTCGTAGTGGTCATTATAGAGGACATAGTGATAGGCAATGTGATTACTTGTGTAAATTGAAACCACACTAATCCTTATCATTGAGTAAAATATGTCAACCAATCAGCCAACCTGGGTTGACACCTCATCCTAGTCATGCTTCCTGCAAGGTTGATTCTTATAATGCTCTCATTGGTGAGATTGTTCAAGCTCTACACTAAACAACCCTTCTATCTTCCTCTGTTGCTATGAATGATTTGCTACTCTGGACGATTCATGTAATCCTTCATGTATGATTCAGTCCCCTCTCTCTTGGATCCTTTATTTCGGTGCCACCCTCACTTATCAGGTATATCCTCTTTCTTTTCTAATTTTTCTCAGGTCCAAAAACACAAATTGTCACTCATGTTTGATAAATCTCCACTATTGTATTAAATGGTTGCGCCACGTGTCGAGATAAAATTTGGAGCTTCTGTTTTTTAATATATATATTAGATTACAGGTTTACTATCATGACAATAATTGTATGATTATTTTGGAAGTATATAAATTTGTTTATGTTTGGATTCACTTGAGAAGTAAAAGTTATTTCTTGAAACTCTAGAACAATAGAAGATGTTGTAGTTCAAGTAAGGATAAAGGTTCATAACGTGGATTAAAGTAAAATACAGATAATAAATGTAAAATATGTATGTGTTTGTTTTACCATGTGGTTGTTATGTTATTATTGGACAATGTTGTCATGTTTTTTTGTTTAAAAGAATTTCCTTTCTATTTGTTAAATAGATACTAAAATTTGTGTATTTTTCGTTCAATTCAGTTATCATATATTCTTAACTTCCCAATATCATCATGTATATATCTGACATATAAATAATTTCATGCAAATTTATTGGTTGAATTTATTTTTAGACAAAATTATGCTTATCTTTGTTTTCTAACCAGTGGGTAGCTTTGATTGTTCATATATATGCATTTATTTAGAGGGTAGAACGAGGGGAGCCCGTCGATAATATTAGCATTTGAAAAGCCACTGAGCTCCAAATAATAAACCTTTTAGTGTTGAAGATGGATTATTTGATAGAGCGGTATGTATAAATATTAATTCGTAAGTGATGCTTGAAAGATTTATTTACTTTAATATTTGTTTTAAATTGTGTCCTTGAAAATTTATATTATGTTCATTAATTATAATATTAATTCAATTGGTAGAAAATGCTTGAAAGACCACTGAATGAGCTACCAGAAGAGCAACAAAATGACTCAGAAGTGCGGAATAAGAATTTTACAAATGAAGAGTGATATGTGAAGTGAAATACAAATTTTGTTCCAAAGTATTACCCCTCATCATGCTTCCATTACCTCAACGATCCAGACCGACTAGGTAATAATATATAGTTCATACATATAATTATTTGTATCTATATTGAGAAATATTCGGGTGGAAAATTCTCTCTTTTAAAGTTAAATTTCAATGGTGGCGGTAAAAATTTGCTATGGTGGTGATGAGAATTTATTATGGTGGTGGTCATAATTTTCTATTGGTTAGTGTATAGTATTCTTAGAATCAATTTTAATGTTTAAAATAGATTGATTGCATGTGGTTTTCATGAATAAATAAAGGAGACTCTGCCGGTTTAAAACAAATAATAGTAGTTAGATATTTATATTGTTTGTGATGAGAATATACATATTGATTCATTGCACATTGTATTATTGATGAGTGGGATATTAATTTTGACATAATTGCCACTTTTTTTTTGCAGGTGGAAATTTTTGTAGAACATGCAATCCTAATTACTGATTTTGGAGGACGTGCGTTTTAAGATTGTCGGGTTACTTTGATAAAAGCATTTTATGTTTTGGAGTACAAGAAACTAATGTATTTTTGTTGTCAAGTAGTATATTTGAACTTAGCGTTATAATTTTTGTTTTGATGAATATTTGGAGATGCTTGTAAGAACTTTAACTATTGTCAAATGAAAATGATTCGTTGTGCTGGTTGAAAATCATCTTATGTATTACATTTTATGATTATTAATTGTGTTGTGTTTTCTCAAATGTAATTCAATTATATATTAAACTTAAGCGATAAATTTTATTATCCACAATATATTGATGAAAAAATTTTAAGATCCTTCTACCTCTTTTGGGATGGTTGAAACTGTTTTAAAAATATATTAAAGGCGGCGATATTGCCGTCTCAAAAAGATCTTGAATAATAGTAACCTTTTGAGACAGATTAATTCCCTTATTAAAAGTACTCTTTTAGGATAACTCTCTTGCCATCTCAAAAGGGTTATATAAAATGAAGAGCTTTTGAGATGGCTCTGTTCCCGTCTAAAAAAACTCTTTTGATACGGCTATGGCGTCACAAAAAGTATTTATAACCCCCTATCAAAAAGACCCCCTATCCGTCCCAAATAGTGCCCAAAAGTATTTGAGACAGATAAACCATCTTTTGGGACTGTTAGGCCACCGTCTCAAAAGCTACTTTTTTGTAGTGAGATATCGGCTAACTGGAGGTCGGTAGATACAAAACTCAAGGATATGACCTTTTCCTCTTCAAGCTCACGGATAAAGTGCTCGCGTATCCTAATGTATTTTGTGCGTAAATGCTTGACTAGATTAAGGGATATGTGTATCATGCTCATGTTATCATAAGAAATAGTCATGGTATCATGTGATATCCCATAATCCTCCAACATCTACTTCATCCACAAAAGTTGCGTGCAATAACTTTTAGCAGTTATGTACTCAGCCTCCGCAGTGGACAAAGAGATGGAGTTTTTCTTCTTGCTCAACCAAAAGACAAGAGCAGAACTAAAAAAGACACATCCAACAGAAGTTCTCCTACATCCATCTGCATTCCCGGCCAAATCGGCATCTGAATAGGAAGATAAATGGTCACTAGTATCAAAGGAATACCAAATGGAAGAAAGTAAGCTCACCAACCATGCTCATCTCAAACTCACTCTTCATATCCTCCCCAAAGTACTGAGCCTGCTACGAGCATGTGGATCGAAAGACTATATCGTCCACACAGATCGGGGCAACCAAAATAACACCATCATCTCTCTTGATGAACAACGTCATATCAAATCCCCCTCTCTTAAAGCCACGGGCTAAGAGATAAGAAGTAAGCCTTTCGTACCAAGAATGGGGATCTTGATTCAAACCATGCAATCTTTCCTCAGATAGTAGACATGAACAGGGTGCTTAGGGTCTTCAAACCCTTTTGGTTGTTCCACGTAAATGCCCTCATGAATAATGCCATTGAAAAAGGCACTCTTGACATCCATCTGATATAACTTGAAGTGCAGATGACATGCAATGGCCAGTAGTAAGCGGATGGACTCAAGCGTCGAAATAGGAGCGAATGTCTCATTAAAGTCTATACCCTCAATCTGTATGTAGCCTTGAGCGACCAACCTAGACTTATTTTGAATAATAGTACCAGTCTCGTCCACCTTATTCTTGAAGATCCACTTGGTACCTACCATATTTGTCTTATTAGGTTGGGGGACCAGTTCCCATACATCATTCTTTCTAAACTGAAGCAACTCATCCTGCATAGTATATATCCAGTGTTCATTTTTTGAGTTCTTCCTTATAGTTCTTGGGCTCGACTTTGGATGCATAGAAAACATCGCTAATAACGTTCTTTAGCTGAGCACGAGTCTTAACCCCAAGTGTGGGATCTCCTAATATAGTAGAAGGATTATGACTCTTACGAACCTAAGGAGGAGTGTCCCCTACGTCAGGAATGGGATCCACTCTGGGTATGGGTGGCACAACGGCATCATCAGTAAGTTCATCACCCTTACCCAAAAGGTTAGAATCAATAAACACCGGTAGTTCTTCATCTTGCACAGTGACATTTATTGACTCCATAACCTTAGAGATATTCAAGTTATACACCCAATAAGCTCTACTAGATGATGAATAACCTAAAAATATCCCCTCATCACTCCGGGAGTCAAACTTTCCTAATTTCTTTCTATCTCGTAGGATGTAGCATTTTCTCCCAAAGACACGAATATATAAAAGGTTGTGATTCTTTCCAGTCCATAATTTGTAGGGCGTCGTAAGAGTGTGTGGACGAAGATATACCCTATTCACCGTGTGGTAGACATTACCTCTGACCAAAATCTTCTTGTAACACTATGACCCAAAATCATAGATCTATCCATCTCTAGAATCGTCCAATTCTTCCTCTCAATAATCCCATTTTGCTGAGGAGTCCTAACCATCGAAAATTCGCGTTGGATTTCAAGGCTATCACAGAAAAGATATACTTTTTCTTCCTGAGTGATGCTGTCACTATATATTCTATTGATAGTGACACCATGTTGATTTTACAGGATAGGCACTTGGTCGTAAGAAAGTCCACAAATCTTGCGAAAAAATTACACGATGAGATTGTGTAAATGGCTCTGATACCAATTTGGGAGTGTGCCGGTAATCAATGTCAAAATTATTTAATTAAATTACAATTTTAGTCCCAACAAATCTTAACTCTTGCAAATAAACGTGATTGAATAAAGAAATAATCTAAGCATGCAAGAAAATCACGATTGAGGAAAATCCCCCATAGGGGAAAAAAATCTTATTTTCACTATAATTTGTAAAGAATGGTTTACACGGATTACAATGAAAATACAAGTTGTGACATACAAAATACCCTCAGCCGTTAGTTTCGATGTCATGGGCTAGAGTTCCCACAAGAGGTCCAGAGATCCGTAATGGAAAAGATTCAGCTTCTCAACAAGTATACTCCAGATGCGTAGTATAATCTTTCTTGGGGTTTAGAGGATTCACATAAAGAATTGGGAAATATTTATGAATCAAAAAGGTATTAAAACCGTAAAATATGAAGTCTGGAAATAGGTACTATTTTGCAGAAACAAAGGTATGAAGAATTAAGAAAACATGAAACACAAACACTATTTAAATAGGAAGTGGAGACGGTGCATCGTTTGAGGGACAAATGGCTACGTTCGAGCGAGATTGCATCTCGTTTGAAAGAGATACGATGTCGTTCTAACGACGTCAGTGATGTGTCTCAGAAAACCTCCTTAAAAAGATTTTGCATGTTTATCATCTTCCAGACTTCGAAAAATTATTTTTAAATAATATTTCCAGCTATATATGTAAATAATTAAACACTCCAATTAAAATTATTTATACCATAAGTTCATGGAGTAGTGGGAACGGTTCAAGTGTACGTTGCTTGACACATGATGCACGTAAGAAGATGATGGATGCATGGATTCGGATCTAGGCCGTAGAGGATGATCGTGAAGATGTGCCGAATGTAGTGGTATCAGACATACTTAATTATGACCTAGGATACTTGTAAAATTACTAGATTTTACCTCGGACATTTATAAAACATGTCCTTACAAAGAAAGGGAGTATGTGTTCTTATAAGAACTTTATCACCACTTTGTTATAATTCATCCTGGTAGATATTGCCTCTACCTATTTGGAGACGTAGTATATGGAAATGAGGATGTATAAGAATCCGAAGGAGGGAGGGAATGGTCTCATGAAGTTAATTCCTAAAAAATCAAATAACTCAATGACCAGTATAGGGATTTGTGGCATCATGTAGGGACGGGTAATAGCTCCCATCCTTTTACATCTATCGTAAGATTTACAATCAGCGTTCATAACCCAAAACATTGTGGGCCAATGAAGACCTCTTTCAAGGATTTTACTGACCGTCTTATTCTTGGAGAAGTGGCCTACACAATCTTTCATATAATAAAATCGGATTACACTTTGAATTTATTCATTCGAAACACGTCTTCGAATGAGTTGGTCGGCACAATATTTGAATAAGAATGGATCGTCATAGAAAAACATGCATGGCCATGTGAGGAATTTATTTTTCTCTTACGGTGTCCATCCGGTAGGAATGACTCCCGTAATAAGATAGTTAACAACGTCCATAAACCATCATAGGGAATAAGTAGCAAAGATTTACTCATCCAAAAAGTACTCATATATGTATATTGAATCACTAGGCACGTCGGACGAGAGTCGTGACAAATGGTCACATATGACATTTTTTACCCCTTTCTTCTATTTTATAGAGATATTGAAATCTTATAGGAGTAGGATCCACCTTATGATGCGCGGCTTCGCATCTTTCTAAGTAAGGAGATATTTAAGTGTCGTGTGGTTGGTAAAGAATGTATTGGGAAACCCAACAAGGTATGAACAAAATTTTTCCAAAGCAAAAACAACTGTTAGAAACTCTTTCTCCATGGTGGAGTAGTTAAGTCATGGACCGATCAACGTCCGACTAGCGTAATAGATGACCTGAGCTTTCTTGTCCTTTCTTTTCCCAAAAACAACCCCAATCACGTAATCACTAGCATCACACATGAGCTCTAATGGAAGGGATCAATTTAGAGCTTGCATGATGGGGTTGGAAATTAACATGCTTTTTAATTTATCGAAAGCCTCTTGGCATGCGTCATTCCACTCAAATGGGGTGTCCTTTATAAGGACGTTACTCAAGGGTCTAGCTATGGCGCTAAAATCTTTGATAAACCTTCTACAAAATCACACGTGGTCCAAGAAGGAGCGCACATCCTTTAGTGATTTAGGCGTGGGAAGCTCGGCTATGACATCTATATTTGCTCGGTCAACTTTTATGCCTTTAGATGAGACTATATGGCCAAGAACTATGCCCATAGTAAACATGAATTGGCATTTTTTCCAATTGAAAACTAAGTTCTTTTCCAAACACCAGGATAATACTTTCTCAAGATTTACTAGACATTGGTCAACACAGGGGCCAAAAATGCTGAAATTGTCCATGAAAACCTCAAGTCCTCTCTCTACCATGTCGCTAAAGAGACTAAGCATGCATAGTTGAAAGGTCTTGGGTGCATTTCACAAGACAAGAGGCATATATTTATATCAAACGTGCCAAATGGACATATAAATTTCGTATTTTCTTGATCAAGTATGTCAACCTCAATTTGGTTATATTTGGAATAATCATCAAGGAAGCAATAATATTAGTAACCCACTACACGTTCAAGCATTTGGTTCATAAATGGTAAGGAAAAGTGGTCTTTTCTCATTTTGGCATTCAGTTTTCGGTAATCAATGCAAACACGCCACCCGGTGGTGGTGTGTTAAGGAATTAATTCTCCCTTAGAATTTTTTACCACAATCATGCCCGACTTCTTTGGGACGACTTGAAATGGGCTTACCCATTTGCTATTCGAGGTAGGGTAGATAGTCTCGGCATCTAACAACTTGATAATCTCCGCTCTAACAACTTCTTTCATAGTTGGGTTTAGTCGTCTTTGCATTTCCTTTGAGAGATTCATGTCCTCCTCGAGGTTGATTTTGCGGGTATAAATCAGGGGACTTATACCCTCAAATTCGCTATAGAACAACCAAAAGTACCTCGGTGCTTCCTCAAAATTTTCAGCAGCTTACTCTCTTTCTCTTTATCTACGCTAGTGGAGACAACAATAAGAAATGTTTCATCCTTTCCTAAAAAAGCATATTTCACATTAGAGAGTAGTTTCTTCAACTCGAAGGTAGGAAATTTCTCTTCGGAGGGGATCAATAATGACTCCCTCGGGGGTAGCTCCTTGAATCGAGAAACCCAATGAATATCTCTCAACTCCTTTAACAACACTCCCTCGTGTAATATCACTTTCAAACCCTAAACATCTTGCTCAAACTCAGTGTATGGACTCTCACTCTCATCACCTCTCACTAGGCATGCTTCTAAAGCATCCCCACCCATGGTTCTCTCGATGTGCTCTTCTACTACCTCTTCAATGAGGTCGACTATATGGATTTCATCTTCGTCACCCACTTGGTTAGCAACATTAAAGATGTTATTCTAGAGGTTCATGTTCCCAAAAGGGAGCTACATTTACCCATTTCGTGTGTTGATTAAAGCATTAGCCGTAGGTAAGAAGGGGAAGCCTAATTTGATGGGAACATGGTTACTAGAATGGATGGAAGGATTTGTGTCCCAAATGAATTATATTGGGAAGTAGAAAGTGTCCACTTGGACTGTCACGTCCTCAACAATCCATCGAGGCATCTTCACTGTGCGATCAGCTAATTGGAGAGTGATTCGTGTGGGCTTAAGGCCACCTGACTCAAGCTGCCTATATATGGAATAAGGAAGGATATTAACACTCAGGCCTAAATCCAACAAAATTAACTCAATTCGACGCTCTCTAATAACACATGAACTCGTGGGTGCGCCTAGATCTTTAAACTTGGGTGAGAGGTCGTTAAGCAGAACGGAGCTCGCATTTTGTGATAGGAAGACATTCTTCTTCACATTTAGTTGTATTTTTACCGTCAAAAGATCTTTAATGACCTTGGCATAGGTAGAAATTTTCTAGATGGCATCCAGGAATGGAAAATTCTGCTTAATTTTCTTAAGAACATCTAACACATCTGCACGGGAGGCTATCTTTTGAGGTGTGGCAACCGTGTAGGGAATGGAGCGGCGGTGGGCAGTTTTGCAGCAACTTCGGTCTTGTTAGCATCATCTTTGTCACTCTCATTCAAGGGGTCATCTTCAGTCTCTTTCGTTTTGGGTGAAACCTCCTTATATTTTGGCTCCTCGAGTGGGGAAGGCGATAAATCACCGACTCACCGACTACGTAGAATGGTGATGGCTTGACATTTATCTTGCTGATAAAAAAATGTAGATCTAACATGTTCGTGTTCATCTCAGTGAACATGTTCTCAAACTTAGCATTTGTTACATTTTGAGATTAGATGAACTGGTTTAAATTATCATCAAGAGACCTCCGTAGTGGGGTGATGTATGGGCTTGAAGGCGGTTCTTGCATATGTGGCTACATAGGTGGATCTTGTTGAAAATTAGGAGGGGGTGGAGGTAGGGCAACATGTGAATTTATATTCAACGCAACTTGTTACCCGTAGCTAAAATCGGGATGGTTCCTCCACAAAGGGTTGTATGAGTTCCCATACGGGGCATTCAAATTCCCCTTAAATCCACCTATTGCTTCCAATTTCTCTCTAAGCATTACTTTGTAGGAGTGTATTGTCAAACATTCCTTTATTGAATGGCCCTCCATACAAATGGCACACACCTTCTCTTTCACGACTAGGGTGGATCTGTTAGTTTTTCTTAGCCGTACCTCGACTATGTCTCTCATACTTTTCTCAAATTGATCAAATCGATGGTCTAACAAGGTAACTTTATCCAATTAGTATACACCGGGCGCAACAGGAGTGGTGGACACTTATCGAGTTTGGATTTGGGAATTAGGATTGGACATGTCCCATGCTTGAGTAGTCTCGGTGACATACTTAAGATCAGCCTCAACATCACTTGCATCTAGTTTCCAAAATGGTCTATCACACATTATTTGAACAAGTTATTTAGATGCTATATTAAGACGATAATGGCAGAACGAGATAAGGTGATTCTCTTCAAATCCATGATGTGGGAAGAGTTAACAAGCTCGTTCCCAACATCGATCAAATGGATCATTATCTCGTTGTAGAAAGGCTTGAATTTGAGCCTTCACTGAGTTTGTTTTATGAGGTCGAAAGAACTTCGAGAGAAAGTAGGATTGCATATCCTTCCATGATATAATATAGTTCGATGGTAAATACCAAAGCAAGGTCTTATCTTTATCCTTTAAGGAAAAAGGGAAAATATTTGGGCGAACTACATCTTGCGTGCAAGCTTGATCACTAAACGTTTTACATGCCTCCTAGAACTCGCAGATATGGAGGATGGTTTCTTCTAGTCCATGCCGTGAAATGTTGGAAGAATCTGTACCATCCCATTACAGAAGTGGAATTTTCCTGCATTGTATGGAAGTAGAATGCATCCAGGGGTAACAGTTCACTCGAGAAATAAGAGTTCTTCCATGGGACGATGTGGTAAATTTCCCTCACCTGTACCAAAACTGGGGATATCCGACATTTCTCTCTCTCCAATTGACTCAGAATCCTCACTCAGTGTTATAGAAGTGTGACTCAGCGTGTAACCTGTGATGGAGTTTGGAGGTGAAAGAGGTGGAGCCCAAAATTATGGAATGCGAGGGGTATGGGGGCTCTCGAAATTATACTCAACGATGGGATTTTCGTGGATTCTTAGTGAAGTATTTTGAGGAGTTTATTCTTGATATTGCATGAAAGGGTTATGGAGAGAGAGTTTCTTTTTGGATTTTTTATTTTTTTGAATTTTTTTTTCGCTTTTCAAACTTTGGAATCAAATTTGGGATTAGATCTACTGACATAGAAGTCTACCTATGTTCCCCGGCAATGGCGACAAAAACTTAACGTGATCACAAAACTGTCTAAAGTGAGTGCTTATATAGGCTCAAGTGTAAGCCTGTCACGTAAGTAATAACCCGGTAACTTGGGGTTGTATCCACAGGGAACTAGGATGAATGCTCGTAACAGCGAAGGAATAGAAGACTAACCCTGAATTGTTCGAGAAAATAAACTAAAAGATAATTAATTGTGGATTGAAGTCTACTATCTAAATGCAAATGAAATTTAAATTAATCACTACGTTATGTGCAACAACTAAATAAATATATATGAGGATAAAAGGTTTGGATACAATCCCCTAAACCCTTATTGTTGTCATAGAGATATTTGATTATAGGGCATTGACTTAAGGGATCCTTTTCCTCCCTCCTTTGGTTTTTTATACATCCTTATTGCGGTAGATTATGTGTCAAAATGGATTGAGGCCATAGCCATTAAGACAAATGCCAACAAGTTCATGATAATTTTTTTACAAGAACACATACTGTCTTATTTTGGAGATCCGAAGGAAATCATTAGTGTTAACGGGAAACACTTTTGCAATAAGCCGTTTGAAAAACTCATGAGAAATTATGGGGTGGTCCACAAGCTTGGGACGACTTATCACCCCCATATGAATGGGAAAGATAAATTAGAAAATTGCAAGATTAACAACATTCTAGAAAAGACCAGCGATCCTAATCGGAAGGATTGGTCTCTCCGATTGAACGATGTGCTATGGGCTTATCTAATGATCTATAAGAACCCCCCCGAGATGTCACCTTTTCTGTTTGTGTATGGAAAGCCTTGTCATGTATCCATGGAGCTAGAGCATAAGGCATATTGGGCGATCAAGAGGTTGAATTAGAACATGGATCAAGCCGGTGAATCACTCAAGCTTTAATTGAATGGGTTGGAAGAAATATGCAATGATGGGTATGAAAGTGCCAAAATATCCGAAGAAATAATGAGACTCGCACATGAGTGAATTACCTGTTGAAAGGAGTTTTAGTGGGATAAAAATTTCTTTTATACAAATCATTTTTACACTTGTTTCCTAGCAAGTTATGTTCGAGGTGGACTGGCCCGTTTGTTGTGAGAGAGGTGTTTTCCCATCGAACTATCGAATTAGAAGATCATAAGGGGGGATACATGTTTAAGGTGAATGGACAATGCCTAAAGCTATATCTTAAGGAATGTGGTGAGGAAGCTGACACAATTTAATTATCGAACCCCATTTACGGGGTTAAGTGAGATTTAATGGAGAGGTCATCGCACCCCCGATCCGTATGGGGTGATTCCAGCGTATTATAGCGAGTCGTGTAGGTTAAGTTAGTTAGAGGTCCGTAGGTTGAGAGTTGAGAAAGGATAAGAGCACAAATGCAAAACATGTGATATCATAGGGTATTTGAAGTGAGTTTTCGAGGCTTTTAGAGCTAAAATTTGATTGGGAGTATTTGAGGATTTTTTAAAAAAAAAGCGAGTTTTGGGTATTTTTAACACTTAGTTTTTGAAGATGAAAATTTTATTAAGAAACAAATTTCAACACTTAGTTCGCATTGCTGGACGAATAAAAAAATAAAAGGGTCGAATCGATTCGCTCCAGGTCAAATTGGTTCTCTTCAAGTAGGTGCAAAAATTCGTTCCCTCCCATTCTTCCCCCCTTTCCACTTTGACACATTCATTTCCTTCTTCCTCCAACTCCGAAAATTCCCTCCCCATTCTTCCCTCCAACATTGCCACCACATTCATTCCATTTTTCCCTCCAAAAACCCAGTACCCTCCCCCTATAAAAACCACTTTCATCCACCCACCCATTACATTTCACTCCCTCTAAATCTCCTAAACTTTTCTCTTCCCAAAGAAATTCTCAGCTCTCGCCCAATGGCAAATAATGAAATTCTCGAGAACTATGATATGATGGAAATCCTCTGCGGAGGTGATCACACATACTTATCTAACCAATAGCGTATATGATACAAAACTTTCTTCTTCACCAGTCACATTATTCATATGGAGCGACAAATAATTTGGAACGAGCTACCTCAACCTGTCACCTCCTATTCCACCGAGAAGGGTGGTGCCAATTCTTTGTGAAACCTGACAAATATGTGTGACTAGATAAAGTGAGAACATTTTTTGGCACTCTCGTAGAAATTAACAACTTGACTTACAAAGACTATGTTGATGATATGAAGATCCATTTT
Organism: Sambucus nigra; assembly: GCA_949130495.1. Classification (NCBI taxonomy): domain Eukaryota; kingdom Viridiplantae; phylum Streptophyta; class Magnoliopsida; order Dipsacales; family Adoxaceae; genus Sambucus; species Sambucus nigra. The sequence continues at coordinate 616,097,996 of OX422216.1, read as the reverse complement.
TCATTCAACATCATCATCCGAAAAATGAGGGCCAAGTGGGTTCCCGATCCCCAAGGTTTGACTACCTCACCTTGGAAAACTCAATACCAAATCACCAATGCATCCAATGCATACCCAATCACGTTTTGGGATTATGATACCTTTCCAGTGGGTAATCTCGATGAGTGTACCCATCTTGGCCTTTTGATCGTTTGCGAAGCCATACTACAAACTTCAAGGAACTCGATGATCCGCATTGTCTAAGGATATTTTCTTTACCATATCCTTGACGAGGCTATCACCATTCACCTCCCATGTACCTTCTATGGTGAGATCATCCACCCTGTCATGGATCGAAAAGGTAAGACTACCCTCATATATGCCCTTTTCATAACCTTCATCTTAAAAGATGTCGATATTCGAGCACTGCAAGCGCAACCCCACCTCCCCAAGTCCATTGGGAAAAAATCCCTCACTAAGAGTGCCCGAAAAATATTAGTAATCTTCCCACCTCCACCACTGTCAAAAGATGTCAAAATGGGAGAAGAGGAGCCCGAGTATAATGAGGTAGAAGATCCAAATTATGTAACCCATGAGAGCCGCATGAAGCGTTAGAGGCTCGTTTTGATACTTTCACGACAAATTATGGGCGGGACACGAGCATTATTTTTCGACTCCATATGGATAAGTATCATGCATAAATGGGCACAATCATTTCACTCCCAACCTTTTTTTACGATCCTAACGATCCGAGTAGGCTCGGACCATCCAACCCACCTCCCCAATTTCTCTCGTTGATGTTTTGCTTTTTTACCGTCTGTGTAGTTCTTCTTTTATTGTTTTTGACTGCTTTTGTTAACAACTATGTACATCTATATCCTTTCTTCCCGCTTATAATTGGTCGTTTTAATAATACAAGAACTATTCATTTTGTCATTTGTCTATTTTTATACGCACTCTTCTTTTTATTTAGATTTTAGTCCTTATTATATGAGGACATTGCAAAACTCAAAGTTGGAGGAGAGTATACGTGTGTTTCAGAGCTTCAAAAATTTTCAAAATGCCATAAAATTGAAAAATGTCGAAAAGTTGCAAAAAAGTCTTTTTCTTTAAAATAAATAAAAATTTAAATTTAATTTTACGAAAATGTCACAAAATTTTGTTTGAAGTCTCACATTGTAAAAAACAAATGAACAATATCTAAATTGACCAAAAACGGATATTGAGCTAAAATTGATGAGTTAACGAATAAGTGTGGAGATTAGTTAACCCGATGAGATTTCGAGCCTTTTGTTTTTGTGAGTAATTAAATCAATTCGAGTTAAAATTAAATCAATGTTCAATTCATCTTTAAAAAATTTGTTGATGATCTCTATTCCTTTTTTTGATTGGTTATGAGAAACGAGTGTGATGTCATCTTGAACACGCGTTGAAATATCTCTAAATTAAATAAATCTTGAGACGCATATGGTAAAATAATTAATAATTCTGATAAATGATGCCAGGTATTGTTTGTTACCCAAAAATATGATCCATAAAAAGTTGTGAAAATTTATCCCATTTTTCTAACCCATCTGAGCCAAATAATTTTTTCAATTTCGTTTGATAACCCAAAAAGCCCATGTAGCCTAGAGTTTTGAAAATCGAAAAAATTCATCAATAAAGTCCAAATGGTGAAATAACAAAGGGAAAGAATGAAATGCTAAAAAAGAAAGAAAAATGAAAAAAATATAATAGAAAAATGAGAAACAATAAAAAAAAATGTTGAGCAAATGCCCGAAAAAGTTTCAATGGGCATCGTAAGCAAAAAAAATTCTACTTCGAATTTAACATCCATTCCCATTTCAACCAATGAACCTTATAACTCAAGCAACTCCTGCTAAAGTTTGAACAACAAACTTAATTACCGTGTGGAGAGTTAAGACACAAAAAGATAGTAAGAAAGATTAATTAGTGTGGATAAGAGTTGACATTTCCCATTTTCGAATGATCGTAATCCGATGTTGAGATCCTATTACCTCAAATATTTTGCCTTTCAAGTTTTGTGTGTGAATTTGTGTTCAATTTTATTTACTCTTAAAAATAACTCACACCGAGAGAACTAACCACATTCTGAGTGATTTGTGTGTGAGAGTATCTCAGGAGAATTAAATCAAAATAAATTTTTGGAATGTAACATAAAGAGCAATCAGTGGAAGTTAGCAGTTTAACTTTTGGCTTCGCGCATGCAAACTACAAATTGATACTATTGAGTATGAATTTAAGGTGACTGTTTTTGAGACAACTAAATTATACAGTTTTTAAGTATTTTGATTTTTCCTTGAATTAAAAAAAAATTTGTGGGTGCTTTCACTCCAAAACCTTACGAGACAAAACTCATCTACTAGGGTAACAATGACTTGTTGCATATTCTAAATGCAATCGCTCATCCAAGAAAAATACATTCTATCCCAATAAAATATTTTTCAAGTGTTTTGATCTTGATTTAATCCTTTTACATTGCTTGAGATGACCTGTAATACCCCGTATTTTTGTGATATTTATTTATGGGATTAATTGAATTAAATGTGTATTAATTGGGAATTAATCCGGATAAAATAATAACGAGATGTGAGTTGGTATTTGATTATAATGTGTACATACGACGTTATATGAATATTGAAATTATTAAAGTTGTCATGAGATTTATATACGGCAATAATTTGGGAAATTTTGTTGAGATGCGTGTGACAGTCGCGTCAGGAAAGTAATTATTTAATTAAAAAGTGAATTTTATTTCTCTTAACCGTATGGTCATTTTGAGTGCGCAATCGCGTCCGAAAGGGTCGAAATAGTCAGAAAACACTAGCCGGGGGTTTAGTTTGGGTCCCGGGGCATTTTTAGGCCATACCGACAACTTAAAAGGATATTTTGGTAATTTTGGAATTTTGGGAATTAAAACCTACGAAAATTAGAGTTTAATTATGATTATTAAATAAACCCACCAACCCATTATCAACACTAAACTAAGTAGTGGGCTACGGGAGAAGTTTAGAATAGAAGTTAAGGGTCCAAAAATAAACCCACACCTCCATTGTCATCATCTTGAGAGAAGAACTTGTAGAGAGAGAATTCTACAGAGAGAAAGAGAACAATTCAACCTTCAAGATTCAACATCAAATTCAGAGAAAGATTAGAGACAAGTGGTTTAATTATGTTATTTGTAAAGAATGTTTCTTCCATGCGTAGGAAATTTATATAATTGTTGGTTCTTGGAGAATGATAAAGACCCATTGAATTGGAATTAGAAAATTACATTTTGATGAGGAGATTGCATGTAGAATTGTGTTAGGGTGATTATTCTGATAAAAATACATCTTTTATATCACCAAAAACGAATTTAATTATAGATATTGATGACTTTAATTTTCTAGGGTTCATACTCATAAGGTTTGGGGGGGAATTGGGAGATTTGATAATTGGGTGTTGTTTAGGATGAATTGACCCCATAACTATGTTAAAATACAACCTAAATATGTTTAGGGATGTTTAGAAACCTCAAAATACTGTTGGAATGATGTTTAGATGAGATTAGAGGTGAAGAGAATTGGAAAAAACGTAATAGGAAAATTCTGGGCTCGAAACTGTCACCTCGTTAGAAGGCCTGCCCAGGTCATTCGAACGAGCTCGTTCGAACGAGCTTCTAATGAGTTGAAAGTTTGCCTTCTAAAGAGTTGGATGTTCATTATATGCCCCTCTCGTTCGAACGAACTGTCGTTCGAACGAACTCTCGTTCGAACGAACTCTCGTTCGAACGAGACTTCTAACGAGTTGACAGATTGGCCTTTTTGGCCTGATTTGATTTCTAGTGTCCCGTAACCTTGTTTACTTGATGAGATAACATTACCTTGATGTCTAAAATACATAGTTGGGATATTAGGTATATATTGAGGAGTAAAATATAGAAGAATGATTTGAACCAAATGGAAATTGTGGGTTAGGACGCGGATAACTAATTACGTCGTGAAGATAACGGATGATGTGTATATATAAACCGGGGACGCGTGTATTGGTATAAGAATGAGAAGTATACCACTAATAAATTATGGCAATTACTAAGATGTGTGCATGATTAGTATACGTATATTATTTTATGTGTATGACATACCTACCATACTTGCTATCACGGGAGGTTTACGTTCGCTTAGGGCCATCTACTCCTTGTGTGCCCGGATTTAGATTGGTGCCTAGAGAACATAATACTAGAATGACTTATTTGTGAGTTAATAAGTCAGCTGACTGTGGAGCGTAGGTATGTACATGACCCATGGATATGTTGAATTATGTTCGCCTCCATTTTTGTGTGATTGTGCTTATTCTAACAATTCCTGAGAGATTCGGAATTTGTAATCCTTATGTACGTGATGTACCGGGATAGATAGCAGAGTATGTGAGCACCCCAGCTTAGCTTCGGGATGCCTGTATCGTATATTTATGATGCGAATAATATACGGGTAAATGAAAAGGAATTGTGATGTTTAATTTCGAGAATAATTTATAGTAACTCCTTGAGAAGTTAAAAAGGGATAACATGCCGTGAATTGTAATGTTAACAATTGAGAATCTGAGTTTAATTAAAGCTATCTGTTTAAATGAAAACATTGGGAATCCATTTTGTGAATCGAGTGGAAAGGTTAGAACTTATGTCGGTTTAGTTAAATTTGAGTATCACTTGAATGGGTACGGTACGTTAGGAGTGAACATTTAGTCAAGAGGTTAGTAGTTCATGTGAGAGCACATCCTAACATGTATTTTGCATTCATTGTTTTAATGTCATTAAAACACTTGCTGTTTTTAAAATACTCTCCACTTTCAGGCTCTGACCCGTTTTCTTTCAAATCTACTTTTTGTAAAAACCTTTTTAGGTGCCCAGCCACAAGGAAATCATGCATAGTATTTCCATTCAGGTGACGAGCTGTAGCTATTGTGGAAGTTACATGGCCTTGCTAGTAGACGCTTCATTTTCCTTGACTTTATATTTGGATTTCATCAGTTGTAGGGCATGTCGCCCATTTCTTTTAGAGACATTTCATTTCTTTCAGTTATTCAGACTTTTGGTCTGTAATAAATTCAGGATGCAGACTTGTTTTATTTCTTTCCATATTGGGATTGTTGTGAGGAGTATTTCCTCTAGACTCATTTTTACTTGATGATTTACTATAGTTGAACTCTATCGTGAATGGTTGTGTTACGTTTTTATATTTCATTTATTGCATGTTAATCAGATTTAATTTAAAATTTGGCAACTCACTTTTTAAATACTAGGTGGTTAGTAATTATTAAAATGTTTTCGACAGTGATGTTATTAACTGGACCAACTTGGCATTTTGTATTAATTTAATAAAGGAGTAGCCCAAGCGGTAAATGCCGCTCTTGCCATTGTACAGCAGGCACCACCCCAGGCGCCAGTAGCCACGCCAGTTCAGGCACATGCATTCCCATCTGCTTGGGAACGTGTTCGAGATGCTTTTCAAAAAGCACACCCTCCGGAGTTCGTAAGTAGCTCCGATGTTGTGGTATCTAGTCAGTGGAGGAAGGATATTCAGAGGCACTTGAGGATGTATGAGTGCACCGATGTCCAGAAGCAGATACTAGCTACCTTTAAGCTAGTGGGATCTGCACTACAGTGGTGGGAGTCTATTACCACTGTGGAGGAGAGGGATACTCTCACTATACAGGAGTTTTGGGTGCGGTTCGATCGCAAGTATTTTCCATCAGCTGTTCACACGGAGATGAGAAGGAAGTTGATGAGCCTCAAGAAGGAGGGAAAGACTGTGGCCGAGTATGAGGTCGAATTCACTAATTTGCTGAATATTGTTCCGGATGAGATACCGAAAGAAGAGAAAAAGATTCAGAAGTTAGAGATGGATTGACTTGGAGGATCCGTTAGCACTTGGTGGGGAACCTATCGATGGCCACTTACTCTGATGTGGTTAAAGCTGCACTGCTCCATTGCCAGGACCACCGCTTTCACTTGACAGAGGGGAAGCGATCAGGAGAATCCAGCCATCAGGGCAGGACAGGGGGAAATGGTGCCATCGGGGCACAATCAGCTCAGGGTCAATATAGGCAGGGTGATCAGGGTTCCCAACAGGGGGATTCTAAGAGATTCCGATCAGGGGGTTTCAGGAACGGACAGGGAGGTTTTAGGCAGGGCCATCAGGGTTCGAATGGCCATTAGGGCCAGCAGGGTCAAAATGGTCAACAGCAGCAGTTTCACCAGGGCTCGCAAGGCCGGGGCAGAAATGGTAACGGTCACCAGGGTCGTGGTCAACAGGGACAGCGAGGGGGAAACTTCCAGGGGAATTGTTTCATTTGTTGTAAGATTGGCCACAAACACCAGGATTGTCCTCATAGGGGCAGGGCCCCACAGCAGCACCAGTAGGGTGCTCGACACGAGCCACAGTGGCCTATGTTTCCCGCCGCCCTCCCGGCACCACCGCAGATGGCAGCATTACCACCCATTCCAGCGGCCCCAGTTCAGCAGGGGCAGCTTCAGTATGGGAGAGTGTATCAGCTCCAGCAGGTCGTAGCCCCACAGGATCCACCAGCCATTGAGGGTATGTTCTCTATTCAGGGGACTATGGGGCGTATTTTGTTTGACACGGGGGCTACACACTGTTTTATTGCTATGAGATTTGCATGCACCATTGGGTTGTTAGACACCGCCGAGAGTACGGTTACTTGTGTAGATTCTCCGTTGAGTAGGGATTCCGTGATTTCCCTTGTATGTAGAGGCGTGGGTATAGAGATCGGGAGGTTTACTTTACCCGTCGATATGTTAGTGTTAGAGATGACCGAGTATGATGCCATTATTGGTATGGATTGGCTAGTTGCGTACTGAGCCATGATTGACTGTTTTAGTAGGAGTATTATATTTGCCATTCCCGGGCAGGAGATATTTTTAGTGGCGATGCCTCGCCTTGAGGGAGGATCGTCCACTCATTGGTACTATATAGAGGAGGAGACCTCTAAGGAAGTGGTGATACCACTTGATTCGATTTCGGTTGTTCGAGAGTTCGTCGATGTATTTCAGGATATACCTGGACTACCTTCGAGTAGGGAGATAGATTTTGTGATTGATTTGACGCCGGGCACTCGTCAGATTGAGCAGTTGTTGGGTCAGGGGTTTATACAGAGGAGTACTTCACCGTGGGGTGCCCCTGTGTAGTTCGTTAAGAATAGGGATGGATCATTGAGATTGTGTGTGGATTACCGGGAGTTGAATAAGGTCACGATACGGAATAAGTATCCGTTGCCCCGAATCGATGACTTATTCGACCAATTGAGAGGAGCTTATTTCTTCTCAAAGATTGATTTACGATCAGGATACCATCAGTTGCGTATCAGGGAAGAGGATGTCTCGAAGACTTCTTTCTTAACGAGATATGGTTCCTACGAGTTTCGGGTTATGCCTTTCGGCTTAACCAACGCTCCAGCTATGTTTATGGACTTTATGAATCGAGTGTTCAGAGAGTTCCTGGACCAGTTCGTCATTGTTTTCATTGATGACATTCTGGTTTACTCCCAGACAGAGGAGGATCACGCCGAGAATTTGAGGCAGGTTTTGCAGACGTTACGTCAGAACGAGCTGTATGCAAAGTATGAGAAGTGAGGGTTTTGGCTGAAGGAGGTTCAGTTTTTAGGTCATATTATTTCTGACCGGGGAATATCTGTCGTTCCGGGGAAGGTATCCGCAGTGAGGGAGTGGGGACAGCCCATGACACTGACTGAGATTCGTAGTTTCTTGGGCTTAGCAGGATACTACAGGAGGTTTATTCGGGGATTTTCAAAGATAGTGGGTCCTTTGACACATCTGACTCGTAAAGGTGTGCCGTTCATTTGGAGTGATGCCTATCAGTTGGCATTCGATGAGTTGAAGGATAAGTTGACCTCAGCACCTGTGTTAGCATTGCCGAGACCAGGAGTTGAGTATCTGGTTTACACCGATGCGTCCTTACAAGGACTTGGAGGTGTATTGCAGCAGGAGAGTCAGGCCATAGCTTATGCTTCCCATAAGCTTAAGCCTCACGAGAAGAATTACCCCACTCATGATTTGGAGTTAGCGACAGTTGTATTTGCCCTTCGGATTTAGAGACATTATCTTTTGGGTGAAAAGTTTCGATTGTTCACGGACCACAAGTCCTTACAGTACTTGTTCACGCAGAAGGAGCTGAATATGCGGTAACGGAGGTGGCTTGAATTTGTGAAGGACTATCAGTTTGATATCCAATATCACTCGGGGAAGGCTAACGTGGTAGCAGACACATTCAGCCGTAGGCCAGTAGATGAGGTGGCAGGGGTATGGAAGGCAAAGTGGAAGGAGTTGGGACACCAGGATGCAGTGGCCCGATCATTCATGTCAGTGATGACTGTTACACCACAGATTGTCATGAGAGTGGTAAAGGCACAAGCAGATGACTCGTTCTGTCAGGAGCAGATAGTTCGATTATTAGCAGAGGGAGACAAGTCTTATACCGTTAGTTCAGACGGGGGATTACACTTCAATGGGAGACTGGTAGTTCCGAAAGGGGAGGAATTGTGACACGAGGTGATGGCAGAGTCGCACGGCTCACGGTTCGCGGTACATCTCGATGGTGACAAAATGTACCAAGATATGAGACGTCAGTATTGGTGGAGCGGGATGAAGAGAGATATTACCGTGTTTGTTTCTAAATGCGCCACTTATCAGTTGATAAAAGTGGACCATCAGAGACCGACAGGACTTCTACTGCCATTAGAGGTCCCAATGTGGATGTGGGAGAGCATCTCCATGGACTTTATCACGGGGTTGCCTATGTCACAAAGAGGTCACGACTCCATTTGGGTAATTATGGAAAGGTTGACCAAAGTCGCTCATTTTCTACCCGTAAGGACCGACTACACTACGGGACAGTATGCCCAGCTTTTTATTGCAGAAATAGTGAGACTTCACGGTGCCCCTAAATATCGTGTCTGACCGAGATAAGATATTTGTTTCACGGTTTTGGGAGAGTTTTCAGGAGGCCATGGGCATGGAATTGCGGTTGAGTACGGCTTGTCATTCGTAGACCGATGGGCAAATCGAACGTACAAATCAGATGTTGGAGGACATATTGCATATGTGCATCATTGATTTTGGGGGTGGATGGGAGCAGTATCTTCCACTGGTGGAGTTTGCTTACAACAACTCCTACCAGTTCACCATTGGCATGGCTCCATTTGAGGCGTTGTACGGTAGACCTTGTCATTCCCCAGCATGTTGGTTGGAGGTGGGGGACAACAAACTACTTGGGCCGAAAGTAATTCAAGATACTTCGGCGCGGATAGAATTGATACGGAGTCGCATTCGAGTAGCTCAAGATATGCAGAAGAGCTATGTTGATGCGAAGAGGTTCTTCAGGGAGTTCCAAGTGGGGGACCAGGTTTTACTCACAGTATCTCCTATGAAGGGGATTATGCGATTTGGGAAGAAGGGGAAATTGGCACCGAGATATGTGGGACCATTTCCTATCATCGAGCGGATTGGGTCTGTTGCGTATAGACTTGGGTTATCGGAGCATTTGCACAGGATTCATGATGTGTTTCATATTTCCTCGCTAAGGAAATATCTTAGAGATGATTTGTCTCATTCTCACATTTCTTTGGAGGACATCGATCTCCAGCCCGATAGCTCTTACGAGGAGAGGCCGATTGCTATTTTGGACCGAAGTGAGCGGAAACTGCGGTTAAAGATATGTCTGTTAGTACGTGTTTAGTGGCGACATCATAATGTCGAGGAGTCCACATGGGAGCGCGAGGATGAGATGCGCGAACGTTACCCAGAGTTATTTTTACCAGGTACTTTCTAGTTCCGAATTTCGGGACGAAATTCGGTTATTAGGGGGGAAGTATGTAATACCCCATATTTTTGTGATATTTATTTATGGGATTAATTGAATTAAATGTGTATTAATTGGGAATTAATCTGGATAAAATACTAACGAGATGTGAGTCGGTATTCGATTATAATGTGTAGATACGACGTTATATGAATATTGAAATTATTAAAGTTGTCATGAGATTTATATACGACAACAATTTGGGAAATTTTGTGGAGACGCGTGTGACAGTCGCGTCAGGAAAGTAATTATTTCATTAAAAAGTGAATTTTATTTCTATTAACCGTCTGGTCATTTTGAGTGCGCCAACGCGTCCGGAAGGGTCGAAATAGTCAGAAAACACTAGCCGGGGGTTTAGTTTGGGTCCCGGGGCATTTTTAGGCCATACCGGCAACTTAAAAGGGTATTTTGGTAATTTTGGAATTTTGGGAATTAAAACCCACGAAAATTAGAGTTTAATTATGATTATTAAATAAACCCACCAACCCATTATCAGCACTAAACTAAGTAGTGGGCTACGGGAGAAGTTTAGAATAGAAGTTAAGGGTCCAAAAATAAACCCACACCTCCATTGTCATCATCTTGAGAGAAGAACTTGTAGAGAGAGAATTCTGCAGAGAGAAAGAGAAAAATTCAACCTTCAAGATTCAACATCAAATTCAGAGAAATATTAGAGACAAGTGGTTTAATTATGTTATTTGCCAAGAATGTTTCTTCCATGCGTAGGAAATTTATATAATTGTTGGTTCTTGGAGAATGATAAAGACCCATTGAATTGGAATTAGAAAATTACATTTTGATGAGGAGATTGCATGTAGAATTGTGTTAGGGTGATTATTCTGATAAAAATACATCTTTTATATCACCAAAAACGAATTTAATTATAGACATTGATGACTTTAATTTTCTAGGGTTCATACTCATAAGGTTTGGGGGAAAATTGGGAGATTTGATAATTGGGTGTTGTTTAGGATGAATTGACCCCATAACTATGTTAAAATAAAACCTAAATATGTTTAGGGATGTTTAGAAACCTCAAACTACTGTTGGAATGATGTTTAGATGAGATTAGAGGTGAAGAGAATTGGGAAAAACGTAATAGGAAAATTCTGGGCTCGAAACTGTCACCTCATTAGAAGGCCTGCCCAGGTCATTCGAACGAGTTTAAAGTTTGCCTTCTAACGAGTTGGATGTTCGTTAGATTCCCCTGTCGTTCGAATGAACTCTCGTTCGAACGAGACTTTTAACGAGTTGACAGATTGGCCTTTTTGGCTGTAATAACCCTCTCTTCTGATAGCCCACTTTATATTTATTTACAATGTGTAGTAATTAATTTTAAAATGATAGATGTTGAGTAAATATTAATTTGTTATGACAAGGACAATATTTACTAAAATGTTGCATAGTTACCCCGTGAGTGAATAAAATGTTCATGTGGTGATTTTTAATGTCATAAGGATTTAAAATGATATTTTGGTTTATTATGAAACCGGAAGTAAAATGAGTTATAAAATCTCCAAATGATAATTTGGATAGTGTAGTTAGTCCCGGTAGGTGTGAGACAGTCAAAATAAGTGCCATATTGTATTTTGGCATTTCGGGCACTTTTGACTGCTTTTGGCTTAAATAGTGATATCGCGTTTTATTTTATCGCGCATTAGTTATTAGAGTTGGGCATTTTAGACTTATGGCCCGATTTGGTCTTGCTAAGACTTACTATTCCTTTTTATACCCAATTTGTTAACTTAGAGAGAAAGAGAGAGATTGGAGATTGGAGCTTGGATTGTTGCTTCCTTCTTCATCAAATCAGATTCTTACACTTGAGGCAAGTAATCTACTTGCAAATTTATGATTTAAGTAGAGTAATTAGTCTTGATATTTATTAATTTGTTATGATTTAGAATTGTTAGGGTTTTGATTGGATTTTTGGGTATTAACCACTAAAAATGGATTTGGATGATAAATGATGTTTAAGGTTGGTAGATAGATGGATTTAGGATGTAGAAATTGCAGCCAATGATTTCGGTTGGGCTTGATTTTGGAGTTGGATAAATTTTGGAGTTCAAAACTCCATAGCCATTCTTGGCATTTTCGCAGGGGCGAATCGATTCGGCCCCTTGGGCGAATCGATTCGCATAGATGCAGAGTCCCAGGTCTTGATATCCGAATCGATTCGGATTAAGACCGAATCGATTCGGCATTTGAAGAAACTTAATTTTGTTGTCCGAACCGATTCGCTTTCAGAGCGAATCGATTCGCTTTCAGAGCGAATCGATTCGCTTGGGCGAATCGATTCGGCCCTTAGGACGAATCGATTCGGTTCCAGCAGTTTTGGGGTCTTTTCCTTTTAATTTTCATCCTTATTCTTTAGGATTAGGACCTAGGAAACTTCTTTAAAGAAGTAAACTTAGATTCCTAGAGTAGTTATGGAGTTCGGTCGTTACCCTGGACTGGAAATGGGTTCATCTAGGGTTTATTTCGGGGAGGTTTAAAGTAATGTTAAGGCATTACTTCTTTTATCCAAACTTTTAGAAGTTTGGAAGTTAAATGCCCTAACTTGGAGACTTAAGGGCTTATCGAAGTTATATAAACCTGGGAGATTTGTAGGGTCATAATGATCAATTGGAGACCTAGCCTGGAATTGTAATTCGAGGAAAAATAAATGATAATATTCGATGGGAATTAGGTTCGCATAAAATGAACCCATAGGTGTTTAAAGATGATAGGTTCAATTTAGAATGAACCCCGTTATTTAATGATGTTAGGTTTAATAATGAAGAACCAATCACATGATTAATGGAAATGGATTATTGGTAATAAATATGATGATATGTAAATGTTAATTTACTGTTACACACCTCTCTAAATGACATCATAAGGGAAGTTCGCTCGTGAGGTGAAGCCCCCTGGCTAATGAATGCAGGGTGGATATAGTCCTAGGCCATGGGAGCGCTTATTGTTATATTTTTCTGCGATGGGTAGGAGATTTCGGGTGTGGTCTTGACTACCCCGCGGGCTCATGGCCACTTCCCGACGTATTGCGATAGGTGCTCAGGTTGTCTTATGTTAGGCCCTGGAAGATGATGGTCATTTAGGGGCACGCACAGTGGGGAAACCCGGACGGGCGGTTTTAGATATCGTTATATGTATATGACTATAACTATATTTTCATCAAGTTGGACTTGATGGTTGATAAACCCCACAAAGAGCGTATGATAAATGCCATAAAGAGCATAGATATGTGCCATGAAGAGCACGGGAATAATATATGTGCCATAAAGAGCACTTGATGTACATGATATTCCTAATAAGGAATGGAAAGAAAAAATGGGAAGTTTTAATAAATGAATAGAAATTATAACTTCTTGACTTAACCGAATATATGGTTTTAGTCCTAATAAGGAATGTCTGAAGGAAATGGAAATTGTATTAATAAGGAAGGGTTTTAAATTAAATTGCTTTACCTTCAATTCCTGCTTGTAATTGTAGATAGCATGCCATTTTATCATCCTCATCAATCATGTGTAACTATTCATACCTATCATGATTTTTATTCTTCTAGAAATCATATAGAACCCGGCCCTGACTGGTTTACTTCTTGTTGTATATATTATTGTATCCGCTCAGGTGCTCCACCGCAAGGACGCCCGACTTGACTTTCCCCAGTTCCCTGCACTTTCGACGAGCTGTAAGATTTTGCAGGTTATTACAGGATGTTGTTTTAGACGCTTTCATTCTTGTTATTCTAGATATGATCGACTCTTGTCCCTCGGGCGTGTGGCCCAAACATTTGTATTTGATTAATGATTTTACTATGTAAGATATTTTATATTGTCGTACGTTGTCTTGTCTAGCTGTGGACCGACAGCTTATTCGGTTCATTTGTGTACATTCGTTTTGGTCATACTATATGTTATCTTTTGGAATTCCACTTGCTTGTCAGATTGGGTTGTAGTTTAAATTTTCATAATCGCATTTTTAAAATTTTACACTTTTTGGCAACCCGTCTTCTGATTTATTGGGTGGTTTTCCCGTATACTCAGTTTATATTTGTGATGCTGAGAATGATATCCATCCATGGTTCCTATTACGTTTGTGTATCGGGCTGGCCACCCCTTATTTCGGATTGCGGGTTGTCACAGATGGTATCAGAGCATCAGGTTCTAGAGTACTAGGATCTGTGTGTACTTGTCTCGTTCTACCGTAGCGTTCTTTGATGTAGGGCCCTATGTTAGGACTTCTTGTTGTTGATGTTTGCGATCTTCTGCAAGATAGATTGTTTTAACTAGTATTCTAATACTATTTTTCTTCCATCTCAGATGCCGCCTAAGAGAGGTCGCCCAGCGAGACGCATTAAGGTCGTAGAGAAGGAAGTAGGTCCTCCACCACCACTACAAGGGACTGTTAATGTTGCGGATGTAGCAAGCATAGTGGCTGGAGCTATTAATGCCGCCATGACCGTAGTGATCCAACAATTGCCATGGGCTCCAGGTGTTCAAGCTCCTACGGGACTTACTCCGTGGGAAAGGGTTCGGGAGTCCTTTCTAAAGGGAAATCCCCCAGAATTCGAGGGAGGCACGGATGCGGTTAAAGCCGATCAATGGAAGAAAAACATGCAACGCCAGCTTCGAATGATAGAATGCAGTGAGGATAAGAAACAAGTCCTTACCACCTTTAAGCTTGTCGGATCTGCGTTACACTGGTGGGAGACGATGACCACCCCAGAGCAAAGAGACACCATGTCAATCACTGAGTTCTGGGCCTTGTTTGACCTTAAGTATTTTCCTCCCGCGGTTCAGAGGGAGATGAAGAGGAAGTTACAAGATGTAGTGCAAGGGGAGATATCTGTAGCGGTGTATGAAGAGGAGTTCACCCGGTTGGCAAGTTTTGTACCAGATGAGGTGACTCCAGAAGAGAGGAAGATCTCGAAGTTTATGGGAGGTCTAAACTGGAGAATCCGAAAACACTTATTGGGTAACCCAGCTTTCCAGACTTTTGGTGAGGTTATGAATGCAGCCTTACTCCATTGCCAGGAGCATCGATTATATATGCAGGGTAGGAAGAAAGCTACTGAGATGAGGCAAGTAGGGAATCCTGGTGGGTTTACTGCGAGTGGAAATAATAGGCACGGACAAGGTTCTTTGCATCAGGCAGATCGGGGTGGCCCTGGAGGTAGAGGTCATCCGGACCGAGGCATTTCCCAATTTAGGATTATCAGGGGTTGAGGTCGGGAGGATATGAAGGGACGGTGCTTCCAATGTGGGGAGGCAGGTCATTACAAGAAGGAGTGTCCTCAGATGATTGGGGGTCAGTTTCCTCGGTCTCCGCAGCAGCCATGTGTTCAGTTTCCACCTCTGGTACCTATTATGGTTGTTCCTCCGCAGCAGGGGAAACTACAGTATGGGCGTGTTTGTCATAATCGGGAGGCTATGCTTCCTCCAGCCCTTCCGCCACCGCCCGTTATTGAGGGTAAGTTTTCACTCAGAGATACGTGAGTTATATGTTATTTCGATGCGGGTGTTACGCGCTCATTTCTTTTACGAGCTTTTATGAGATTACAGATTTCATAATATCTGCTGAGAGTATTTTCATTAGTATCGAGTTCTATGGGTAATGGTTCGCTCTTTTCTTTTGTTGGTATGTATGTAGGAATTTCTCTTATTAAATTGTTCTTGAGGCCGATTTACTCGTCCTTAACATGGTCGAGTATGATGTGATATTGATATGTAATTGCTATGCCTTATCTCCACGATCAACAAGTTGAGTGGTAGCGTATGGGAGGGGTTCCTTGTTTGGATTCCGCTTCTGCGGGACGCTCCACGCGCGAACCTTAACGACGTTGGGAGTGGGGATATACCCCCTTTCCTTTCTCTTAATTTATGTGCGTTACGCTCTATCTCCATGATCAACCAGTTAAGTAGGCATGTGTCGGAGGGGTTCCTTGCTTGGATTTTGCTTTGCGAGACACTCCGCCGCATGAACACTTAACGATGTTGTGAGTGAAGATATGATATTTATTCCCTTTTATTTTATTTTGTTTTATTAAATTATTGTCAGAAGTGGGATTGGAAAGTTTAGCCGAGAACCACGTAGAAGAGTGATGGATGGCTATTAAAGTGCGACATAGGAGCACTGCATATAGTTCTCTCCTCTGATCGATATGAGGAAGACCGAGGTACGAAGTCGAATTGAGACTTCGGGTTATGCCTTGATATAGAAGGCTATTTAATAAGATGTATATGTTATAGGGTATATAATCCTAGGGTTTCACAAAGGGTCAGCTTTGGATTGTATATTTTTTTAGTTATTTAAATTGATAGTGTGTAGCTGTAGAATCTTTTCGGTCCCGAACATGTGTCTTAGACCTGTACCCCTCGATGACTGACCACGCGAGGTAGTAGTGTAATGGGAGGGTTCCTTGTTTGGATTTCGCTTCGGCGAGACGTCCCACTCACGAAACCGAGCAAATGTCGACAATTGAGAAAGGTCTTGGGCACTAGGGATATACTCAGCAATAGGTGTACGACTTAGATAGGGTACAGGTAAATAGACTTTAGGATTGTTTAGACGTAGGGCCTTTTAGTATGGACGTAAGATTAGGAGGGTTGTTGGGAGTTGACCATGACTAAGTCATGCGTAAACTCTAAGAGGGATTGGTTCCATGTTATGTGAAGTGGGAGGATTTCGAAAAGTTGGTGGTTAAGGCCGAAGGGGATGAGGCCTCTCATAGTAGAGTGTTACAAAGGTAACGAAGGGGTGAATTGATTCGCACCCCTGAGCCAGGTGGTTAAGCTCGAAGGTAGATTCCATTAGCAAGTCTCTGCCATGATGGGGAGTGATAATACTGGAGTATCGATTTATTGTTGATGCGCCTCACAAGTTTAAACTTGTAAGGAGTATTATCCCCTATTTAAGTTGAAGTCCATCTTGGGGGTGATCGCTGTATAGGAAGAGAGAATGCTACTTCCTGGGCAGAATTTAGTCTTTCGTGCGAACAATATTTCATTGCAAGATATCGCAGGAGGAAACAAGGGCGGTTAAAACCATAAATAAGTTCTGCTCTTTTGACACTGATGGTGGGGTGCGTCCCCGTAAGAGAATTTTGTCCCGAACAAAAGGGACTTAAGTAAAGCAGATATGGAGAAATCACGCGGTTCAAACGTTTCGGTTCATCAAGGTAATGACGAAATGTGCTAAGTTGTACATCGCTAGTATTATTGGCTGGGCATAGTAAGGTTGTTGTACTGCGAGGGGTGCCCTTGATTATAGTCCTGACTAGAATAAGACTTCCGTTTCTCATTCTTGGCGAGTTCCCAAGAAGTCATGGGAATCGAATTATGGTTAATCACTTCTTGTCATTTTTCCAGATGGCCAGACCAATAGAATAACCGTATATTGAGGCATATACTCCTTATATGCGTGCCTAACTTTAATAGTAGTTGGGAACAATGCTTTCCACTCGTTGAATTCGCCTATATAGAATTTGTGTCGATTCGCTATTAGGACGGCGCTTTAGAAGAAGCCTTGTATGGTAGGCCTTATCGATTCCCCACTTGTTGGTTAGAAGTGCGAGATGATGAGTCTCTCGTATAACCAAGACCGACGAAAGAGCTCAGTCGATGCGAGAAGAAGGCATCTGGAATTTGAGGTCATTAGACCAAATGTTGTGGTGAGTATCGCCTGTGAAGGGCGTTATGCGTTTCGAGGAGAAAAGAAAAACTTGCACCGCATGATGTTGTACCTTTCCTAGAAATGTTGCGGTGGGTCCGGTGACCTATTAGCTCGCTTTATCGAAACATTTTGCGGCAAGTTCATAATTTGTTCCTTGTCTCTCATGCAAGGGAGTACGAGAGATACGACGGTGCCTTTAAGCACATTCCTTTTTTAAGAAGGTGCAACGTGACGGTTCTTATTAAAGGTAGTCGGTTGCTATCTTAGAGTGTAGAGTTACGTTTGGGATCGCTGGTAGTACCTTGGGGGATGAGTTCTATATAGTCAGCGTAGTGTCGAGAAATCGACATAGGGTCGCAAGGATGACTTGTGGGAATAGCATCCGCACTTCTTCTTGTGAGGTATACCTGAATTTTGGGGGAAAAATTCCCTCTTTAGGGGGCGAGTATGTAATAACCCTCTCTTCTGATAGCCCACTTTATATTTATTTACAATGAGTAGTAATTAATTTTAAAATTATAGATGTTGAGTAAATATTAATTTGTTATGACAAGGATAATATTTACTAAAATGTTGCATAGTTACCCCGTGAGTGAATAAAATGTTCATGTGGTGATTTTTAATGTCATAAGGATTTAAAATGATATTTTGGTTTATTATGAAACCGGAAGTAAAATGAGTTATAAAATCTCCAAATGATAATTTGGATAGTGTAGTTAGTCCCGGTAGGTGTGAGACAGTCAAAATAAGTGCCATATTGTATTTTGGCATTTCGGGCACTTTTGACTGGTTTTGGCTTAAATAGTGATATCGCTTTTTATTTTATCGCGCATTAGTTATTAGAGTTGGGCATTTTAGACTTATGGCCCGATTTGGTCTTGCTAAGACTTACTATTCCTTTTTATACCCAATTTGTTAACTTAGAGAGAAATAGAGAGAGGACGAAAGCTTTGGAGAAAGAGAGAGATTGGAGATTGGAGCTTGGATTGTTGCTTCCTTCTTCATCAAATCAGATTCTTACACTTGAGGCAAGTAATCTACTTGCAAATTTATGATTTAAGTAGAATAATTAGTCTTGATATTTATGAATTTGTTATGATTTAGAATTGTTAGGGTTTTGATTGGATTTTTGGGTATTAACCACTAAAAATGGATTTGGATGATAAATGATGTTTAAGGTTGGTAGATAGATGGATTTAGGATGTAGAAATTGCATCCAATGATTTCGGTTGGGCTTGATTTTGGAGTTGGATAAATTTTGGAGTTCAAGACTCCATAGCCACTCTTAGCATTTTCGCAGGGGCGAATCGATTCGGCCGCTTGGGCGAATCGATTCGCATAGATGCAGAGTCCCAGGTCTTGATATCCGAATCGATTCGGATTAAGACCGAATCGATTCGGCATTTGCAGAAACTTAATTTTGTTGTCCGAACCGATTCTCTTTCAGAGCGAATCGATTCGCTTGGGCCAATCGATTCGGCCCTTAGGGCGAATCGATTCGGTTCCAGCAGTTTTGGGGTCTTTTCCTTTTAATTTTCATCCTTATTCTTTAGGATTAGGACCTAGGAAACTTCTTTAAAGAAGTAAACTTAGAGTCCTAGAGTAGTTATGGAGTTCGATCGTTACCCTGGACTGGAAATGGGTTCATCTAGGGTTTATTTCGGGGAGGTTTAAAGTAATGTTAAGGCATTACTTCTTTTATCCAAACTTTTAGAAGTTTGGAAGTTAAATGCCCTAACTTGGAGACTTAAGGGCTTATCGAAGTTATATAAACCTGGGAGATTTGTAGGGTCATAATGATCAATTGGAGACCTAGCCTGGAATTGTAATTCGAGGAAAAATAAATGATAATATTCGATGGGAATTAGGTTCGCATAAAATGAACCCATAGGTGTTTAAAGATGATATGTTCAATTTAGAATGAACCCCGTTGTTTAATGATGTTAGGTTTAATAATGAAGAACCAATCACATGATTAATGGAAATGGATTATTGGTAATAAATATGATGATATGTAAATGTTAATTTACTGTTACACACCTCTCTAAATGACATCATAAGGGAAGTTCGCTCGTGAGGTGAAGCCCCCTGGCTAATGAATGCAGGGTGGATATAGTCCTAGGCCATGGGAGCGCTTATTGTTATATTTTTCTGCGATGGGTAGGAGATTCCGGGTGTGGTCTTGACTACCCCGCAGGCTCATGGACGCTTCCCGACGTATTGCGATAGGTGCCCAAGTTGTCTTATGTTAGGCCCTGGAAGATGATGGTCATTTAGGGGCGCAAACAGTGGGGAAACCCGGACGGGCGGTCTTAGATATCGTTATATGTATATGAATATAACTATATTTTCATCAAGTTAGACTTGATGGTTGATAAACGCCACAAAGAGCGTATGATAAATGCCATAAAGAGCATAGATATGTGCCATGAAGAGCACGGGAATAATATATGTGCCATAAAGAGCACTTGATGTACATGATATTCCGAATAAGGAATGGAAAGAAAAAATGGGAAGTTTTAATAAATGAATAGAAATTATAACTTCTTGACTTAACCGAATATATGGTTTTAGTCCTAATAAGGAATGTCTGAAGGAAATGGAAATTGTATTAATAAGGAAGGGTTTTAAATTAAATTGCTTTACCTTCAATTCCTGCTTGTAATTGTAGATAGCATGTCATTTTATCATCCTCATCAGTCATGTGTAACTATTCATACCTATCATGCTTTTTATTCTTCTAGAAATCATATAGAACCCGGCCCTGACCGGTTTACTTCTTGTTGTATATATTATTGTATCCGCTCAGGTGCTCCACCGCAAGGACGCCCGACTTGACTTTCCCAAGTTCCCTGCACTTTCGACGAGCTGTAAGATTTTGCGGGTTATTACAGGATGTTGTTTTAGACGCTTTCATTCTTGTTATTCTAGATATGATCGAGTCTTGTTCCTCGGGCGTGTGGCCCAAACATTTGTATTTGATTAATGATTTTACTATGTAAGATATTTTATATTGTCGTACGTTGTCTTGTGTAGCTGTGGACCGACAACTTATTCGGTTCATTTGTGTACATTCGTTTTGGTTATACTATATGTTATCTTTTGGAATTCCACTTGCTTATCAGATTGGGTTGTAGTTTAAATTTTCATAACCGTATTTTTAAAATTTTACACTTTTTGGCAACCCGTCTTCTGATTTATTGGGTGGTTTTCCCGTATACTCAGTTTATATTTGTGATGCTGAGAATGATATCCATCCATGATTCCTGTTACGTTTGAGTATCGGGCTGGCCACCCCTTATTTCGGATTGCGGGTTGTCACATTGGCCTAATTTAATTTCTAGTGTCCCGTAACCTTGTTTACTTGATGAGATAACATTACCTTGATGTCTAAATGATATAGTTGGGTTATTCGGTATATATTGAGGAGTAAAATATAGAAGAATGATTTGAACCAAATGGAAATTATGCGGATAACTAATTACGTCGTGAGGATAACGGATGATGTGTATATATAAACCGGGGACGCGTGTATTGGTATAAGAATGAGAAGTATACCACTAATAAATTATGGTAATTACTAAGATGTGTGCATTCTTAGTATACTTATATGATTTTATGTGTATGACATACCTACCATACTTGTTATCACGGGAGGTTTACGTTCACTTAGGGCCATCTACTCCTTGTGTGCCCGGATTTAGATTGGTGCCTAGAGAACGTAATACTAGAATGACTTATTTGTGAGTTAATAAGTCAGCTTACTGTGGAGCGTAGGTATGTACGTGACCCATGGATATGTTGAATTATGTTCGCCTCCATTTTTGTGTGATTGTTCTTATTCAAACAATTCCTGAGAGATTCGGAATTTGTAATCCTTATGTACGTGATGTACCGGGATAGATAGCAGAGTATGTGTGCACCGCAGCTTAGCCTCGGGGTGCCTGTATTGTATATTTATGATGTGAATAATATACGGGTAAATGAAAAGTAATTGTGATGTTTAATTGCGAGAATAATTTATAGTAACTCCTTGAGAAGTTAAAAAGGGATAACATGCCGTGAATTGTAATGTTAACAATTGAGAATCTGAGTTTAATTAAAGCTATCTGTTTAAGTGAAAACATTGGGAATCCATTTTGTGAATCAAGTTGAAAGGTTAGAACTTATGTCGGTTTAGTTAAATTTGATTATCACTTGAATGGGTACGCTACGTTAGGAGTGCACATTTAGTCGAGAGGTGAGTAGTTCATGTGAGAGCACGTCCTAACATGTATTTTTCATTCATTGTTTTAATGTCATTAAAACACTTGCTGTTTTTAAAATACTCTCCACTTTCGGGCTCTGACCCGTTTGCTTTCAAATCTACTTTTTGTAAAAACCTTTTTAGGTGCCCAGCCACAAGGACACCATGCATAGTATTTCCAGTCAGGTGACGAGCTGTAGCTATTGTGGAAGTTTCAGGGCCTTGCTAGTAGACTCTTCATTTGCCTTGACTTTATATTCAGATTTCATCAGTTGTAGGGCATGTCGCCCATTTCTTTTAGAGACATTTCATTTCTTTCAGTTATTCAGACTTTTGGTTTGTAATAAATTCAGGATGCAGATTGTTGTGAGGAGTATTTCCTCTAGACTCATTTTTACTTGATGATTTACTATAGTTGAACTCTATCGTGAATGGTTGTGTTACGTTTCTATATTTCATTTATTGCATGTTAATCAGATTTAATTTAAAATTTGGCAACTCACTTTTTAAATACTAGGTGGTTAGTAATTATTAAAATGTTTTCGACAATGATGTTATTAACTGTACCAACTTGGCATTTTGTATTAATTTAATAAAGGAGTAGCTATCTGGTATTTAATTAGTCGGGGTTTCACATGACCGAAGTTCTAAGTTAAGGGGGTTTGATTAGTCATAAATTCTACGTATTTATCCCTGTAATTTTGAAATTTTTATCATCTGAAGCGGTGCAATTGAAGTGGATTTATCTCATATAGTTTCTAATGACATCTTCTCGAAATTACATAAAATTTCGTGTATTTCTGTTATATTTTATAAGTATTTCATGCACACGGACACAAGAGAGAAATCGAAATAAAGATCGAAAATAAAGAAGAAAAGTCAATGGTAGTAATGTAATTGTACATGTGGAATTAAGATGTCGAACCTAAAGAGAAGTCGAAGATCTCGATTTCATGAGGGCGTGGGAAGAATCGACATCCAAATCCGAGCTTCGATTGAGAAGATACAATGATATGAAAATGAGAAGAATTCAAGGAAGAAAAGAAGGAAATTTCAAGGTCCTAATCATTTTGGTTCCTAAGTGAATCAGTTAACACTTGTTTGCATAAGTTGGCCTGACTACTGAAATATCGAACCGATTCGCCCATTTACAAAGGCCATACCAAAGTAGTTCGTCAGCATTTGAATGAAATCTTTTCTATCCACTTAAAAGAATTAGAGTTATACAGTATTGAAACTCTTAAGAAAATGTGGTATTAGGATTCATTCATTATTCTAGATATTTTTTAGAGAGTTTAAACCTCGAAAGAAAGGAGGATAGGAGGCGAGATGATAGTTTTCAATTTTCTTCATCAAGCTTAAGCTTTTGTGGATTAATATTAAAGATTCTCATCAATAATATTTGACTTTGTTCTACCTTGTTCTTGAAGTAATATTATTTTCATGCTTTCTTTATTTTCTGGGATCCTAAGACTGCCATGCATGTTTACTAATAGTTTCATCATGACTTCTAACACATGCAACATTAGAATTTTAGTTATTCCCACATACCTATGTTAGGATAAGTTTTTAGAGGGTTAGGGTACATGAGACCAACCTAGGTGTTACTAATGGATTTAAAAGCGAATAAAATGTATTTAACAATTTAAAGGTTTGATTTTTATCAAAATAAAGGTTGTAGATCTTTTAATTCCATTTACCCTAGACAACCGAAATGTATAAGGATTCAATTGGCATTTTGGTAGTTTATCATTCTTGTTGAATAAAAAAATTCATTTATGCTTAGATAGTGATTGATGTCTCTTTGAATTGAGACTTAGGTTTTTAAAGATATGTAATCACCGACGGTTTCGGGGAGTGTAACCTAACTCCATTTTTTCACATTGATCATAACTCACTTAGTTATTATCACATACGTAGTTCATTTCCTAGCTTAATTAAATTGCGTTTGTTGATACAAAGTTTCACAAAGAATCATATTTTCTTTCTTTCTCTGAGTCAACTGTAGGGTAAATCCTCGTTCCTACTCACCGTCATGTTCTGCGTCCTATTCCCTAAGTTTGATACCCGACTTGCTCGGATTTTTACTTATGTGACTGGCTTAAACATGAGCTATATTTGCATGCACTAGATACACTTTTTAAGTCGCTTCAATTAGTGTTTTATAATTATTACATTTAATCATTGTAATGGGAGAGTTTGTGTGGGGATATAATTTTTTTTCCTAGATTGTATTCAGTTTGGTTATGTAGGAAATCCATGGAGGTCTGTAGAAATCGAAGGACCGCACACAGAGTTTTAAAATCTTGAGAAACATAGAAGAATAAAAGAAGAAAAGAAACTGACTAAGAATGTGCATTGGGATATATGGAAGAGCCACTATAATGGCCTGACGAGACAGTTATATCATTGGTCAAATCCGCCCTTAAGGTGGTAACACTACGTCCACAAGTTTTTTTTTTCTTTGGGATTCTTTTTCTTTAAGGAATCTTTTATACCAATGAATCTTATTCAAGAGAACTTAATTCTTGAGCAGTTTTCTCATAAAGAATGTCTAAGCCATGATGGAAATGGTATTTGATTCATATTTATATCTATTTTCATGTATTTATATTTTTATATCTCATAATTACTTGTTGCATAATTGTTTGGTTCACAAAATTCTATGGACAACATGGTTTTTGATTTTGAAGCTGACCTAAAGCTCCATTTTTGTTGGAAATTCTATTTTTACATATTCTATTCTAAATATAATTCAACCGGGTAATTAATTAATTGTATAAACTAAATTATGATCTCTAAGTTTTATTTTACTTTTAAAATGGTTTTATTTTTTAAAAATTAAAGTCGTGTGATCGTGTAATTTAATTTGTACAAGTAAATTTAAAATTACCCAGGATTTAATTCAAACATTTAGAATTAAATGATTTATGTAACAACCCACTTAAAATAATAACGGGTGGCTAGTCCTATACTACCTTAAATCAGGAATCTCAGATGGCTCAGTCTCAACATCAACTGGCAATACCATATAGTATAAGACTAACTACCCGAAATCATATAAGCGGGATGTTAAAATTAAATAAAACATGCCACACTCCAACTCTATAGAAGTACTAACAAAGGTAACATACACGAGTACACGATAAATCAAGTGGTAGAATAAAATGAAATGAGTATATGCAAATGAATATACCCGAATAAGCTCCCGGGTCATAAACAATACAATAACTGAAATGGAAAAATATAAACCTCTATAATTATCCCTTGGGTATAAACCCAATATACAATATGAATCTCACCTATATTTTCAAAGGAATGGAGGCGACTACAATCTAAGTCATGCAACAGTACGCACCTGTTACGGCTCCCACGACTCTGGATAGAAGGGCATCCGGCATCCATGCGGTGGGACACCTGTAGTACAATATATATATATATATAGAGAGAGAGAGAAAAAGAGAAATATAAACGGGTCAGAGCCCGAGTTGTAAAAATGTTTCGCAAGTGTGTTAACCGTGCATAATAAATATAAATGCACTTATTTCATAATTAAGGTGGAATCTCACTCTCGTGAAACCCCCAAACTCACCTCTCATTTAATAGCGCGCACCTATTCGCGTCCTAAAATCTTATTTAGGTTACCCCACCCATAAGGACAACCTAACTTACCATAGGCACGGACTATACCCGCATGACCTTCCATCCTAACATAACCCAAGAGTCTTTCCCATTCCAATTACACTTAATTATTTTTACACATAAATGCCATATTAAGCTTAATTGATTTCCGTTTTATAATTTAATTCATTATAATTTTTAATACTTTACCCATTTACCTTAATCTTCAATAATATAATTTAATTTCTAAATAACATGCACACAAATTAAAAAGGACAAAACTTCTCTCCACTCTCAACATTGTACTACGTTTCGTGCGTGGGGCATCTCGCAAAGCGAAATCCAAACAAGGAACCCCCCCAATACACTACTCCTTGCCCATGTCGATCGTAGTGATCCATTATGTCATACACACAATTATACTATTACAACTACCAAAATTAGATTACTCTCTAAGGGTGACCTCAATATCTCCAATAATATCCTTGGGATGATGTAACCGAAACATTCCTTAAATGTGATACATCAACCACCAACAATATAGTACACCATAATCATCCAAGATGCACACCATAGAACTTTTATATCCTTCATCTATAGGATATGTATAAGTATGTATGTATTTACTCTAAACATGTATATAGATACAATCATTCATTCCCATAGCCAAGTGTACATACCACATATGATGTATAATGGCCATTCACATAATATACCCGACTATATATATCGCCGATAAACTGTACCATGCTATCATCTTCCAGGGCATTACTCATATACCATCCCGGGGACAACGTTCAGACTCAATATCACAGACATCGGGGCCAACACACACACATGACGTCCCGAGAAGCGGTCATAGCTCCTAACGGGTCAATGAGACGAATCATACCCACCACGTCTCACCCCAAAAGAAATGTAAATCACATAATAACACAAGACGACTATGACCTGGGGAATATCCACACTCTGCTCCTTGAGCCAGGGTGCTCACCCTCAACGCGTGCAACTTCCCAATGAAAGCATGAGCGGGGTATGCTTAACCACAAAAGTATACATATCATTCATATGCACAATATATATACATCCATATGATCCCATCATATAATTAAACCATCATATACGGTTTAGATATCCACCGCATGAGTATACACATATAGCCATATTAATACAATTATACATATATCCACATAAATATACACATTATTTCTCATCCGTACATATAAGATTTATAAACATGGCTGTAAGTATACATAATCCTCAATATACTATCCGTCATCCCCTCACATTTAATTTACCTCGATATGTGAATACAATCGCTCACTTGAAGCATATTCATCCATTTATCCTATGATAAATAATCTTCCAACATATATATATATATATATATATATATATATATATATATATATATATATATATATATATATATATATATATATATATATCCAACATTAAGGTTATCACCCAAAGTTTTGTGTATGAAACCATCACTACAACTCTCCCCTATATTCGAAAGTACATCCACATTTCTAGCACTAAATTTTGACTATTGGTATACACATAACTAATAGCCTATAAACCTCCAGTTAAATCTTAAATTCATCTCATGCTCCCATCACTTAGGGAAAATGCTCTTGGTAAATCACACACCGATATATAACAACTACCCCGACTAGATTTACACACACTACTCTAGTTGGTAATATGATCCCATCGCTCTCAATTTTGACAACGGTTCAATCACTCTTGTGAATCCCCTAGTCTAACGCCTATCTGATTTATTTCTTGAATTTATCATTACTAAGGATACGCAACTACTCTCTCTCGTCGGTCCCCAATTTGTATCTTAATAGAATCCTATCTCTCTCAAAGAGTTCTAGACCGTATGTCGTATATAATCTCACTCATGACTTCTAAATAGAACTACCATTTGTAAAGAAATTCCCAAATTATACCAATACATATGTATTGGTATAATTTGTAAAGAAATTCCCAAATTATAATCTCCAATACATATGTATATACGTCTCCAAAATGGCTCGATACATACCCACGATCTCATCATGAGAGAAACTCCAAAAAAATCTCCAAAACACATTCCTTACATCATATAATCATGTCCCAAGTCAATAAACCCGATCAAAAAGGGTTCGAAATCATTTTAGAGAAAATTCCTCAAAATGCCCTATTTCCGAATCGATTCGGCCTGGCCCGAATCGATTCGGTCCCAAGGGAGAATCGATTCACTCCAACTACGAATAGATTCGATCAAAAGGACATGGGAGACTATCCCAGGCCGAATATATTCGTCTTGGGTATGAATCGATTCGGTCACACAGACTTGGGACCCTGTAACATTCCAAATCGATTTGAAAAGAGGCCGAATCGATTCTGCCTGTTCAGCAGGCTATGAAATGTTCATTTTTCTACATAAACCTAATTTTCCAAAATCCCAAATCAACAATTTCTAACTATAAATTTGTATCCCAATAATGTTTCCAACATCAAACACGTCCTATAATTTCACCTCATCAATTTATACCCCTTGAACCCATGTGTAAACATCAATCTCAAGATTAAACCCAAAATCTTGGTTTTGATATTAATACCCAAAATCCATTTCTTTTATACGTAAATTATGAAATGAAATACACAAATGAAATATTTAGCAAGATTAAACACTTGCCTCGAGATTGTAGAGGTTGGATCGTCCCCGGGATCGCGTTTGGGCCGAAATCTCCAAGCTTTTTCTCCTCTCTCTCTTCC
Source organism: Sambucus nigra (assembly GCA_949130495.1). Classification (NCBI taxonomy): domain Eukaryota; kingdom Viridiplantae; phylum Streptophyta; class Magnoliopsida; order Dipsacales; family Adoxaceae; genus Sambucus; species Sambucus nigra. Next base: position 616,069,811 of record OX422216.1, on the reverse strand, counting down.
TTTCTTCTTCTTCTTTCTTTCTTCCTTATCTTTTCTTTCTCTTTCTCTCTTTCTCTAAATGAGATGGATAGATCCGCAAGCCTCTTAAATCCCTTAAAACAATAAGCCCAGTTTTAAATGTTAATACACACTTTAAATGACTCGTTTACTCCAATTCGAGTCAAATATACTTAAAAATATTCCGGAGCCGAAATAAAACCCAATGACAGTCATTTGACTATCTCGACCCTTTCGGGATCGATGGTACACTCAAGATCATCATCCGGAATACTTTGAAACGTTCTAAATTTTTGGACCTCAATTCCCAAATTTTAAAATTCTCCAATTTAATTAAATTTTATTTTTCCCAAAATTTAATATCTCGGTCCCAAAATCGTGGGTTGTTACAATTTATTTTTCAAAATACGCTAAATTTTGAAAAGTTAATAGGGAAAGGGGTTTTAAAATATTCACCATGCTCTCCATTAGTTCTTTAAGAATGCGATGTAGTTAATTCCTCACGCCAATTGTTTCCTCCTTTAACGAATGGTTTTAATTATGACATCTAGTATTATTTCAACTCTTTATTTATAATTCATATAATTCAGATGTCAATGAGTTAGAGCCCCCTAACGGGGAATTTCCACGTGAGCGAATTCAAATTTGAAAAATACACCATTGGTACACATTTAAATACAATCAATGATATGCTCTCCACCGAAGCCATTTTCATTAATTATGGAACCAGAAGTCTTAAACTATTCAATTATATAGCACAAAAGATTCTTGAACATTCTAGAGAACATAATTTAAATATAAAAGTATGTCTTGTTCATTATAAGAGAACTATGACGATCGATGATATTAGTTCTAATTAGCGATAGAGGGAACCCAAATTAAGATTTAATCGAACTTAATTATCACATATTTAATTAATTTTTTTCAAATGATGATTATCAAATTTCAAAATTAGCTCAACATTAAACCCATTTGATTCCATATTTGAAAAGTACAAATTAACACACATGAACTTTGTAGGCTGCAAGAGAAAGTTGGACATTATTTTAACAAACAAGGATTATAAGTTTGTTTTAACTAAACCAATCCCTCTCAAACATGATGACGAGTCCTCCAAGATTATCAAAAGTGGGAGGAAGCTAATCAGATGGCTCGTTGCAACATAGTTGACCTCCATAATGATTGTGTTTTAACACCGACATCATAATATGTTAAGCACATATGATATGTTTAAGGATCAAAACCGTGTCTCAAGTCTTGTTAACATAAGGATGGTTGATGGTACTCGCATTCGGGATCATGTTTTAAATATATTGTCCATCCTAGGGTAACTAAAAATTCCTTTGTTCTGAACTTGATGGGGCAATCTAGATCCATTTTTGTGCTCCTATCACACTAGAGTCCTTTTAAGCAGTTTTGACTAAGTTATTCTATAAAGAAATTTGATTAATTCTTGGAGCAACTACCTAAATAACTGTAGGTTGTGGAGAATATCATAAAAAAACAAAATAATGCTATTCATGTTTTTGAGAGAGGCCCATCTTATTTAGTCCTGAAAGGTAAGAGGAATTAAAAGGGAAATTGATAGGGATAACTTTTATTAGTGAAAACTGTATCTAAGCCCCATGTAGCAGGTAAAGGAAAGGAAGGTGACATATCTGCAAGCAATATTACATTATATATTCTATGATTAGTCTACTTGGAAAAAAAGAATGGAAACGATGATTTTTCCTCAGTCATTGAAACATGTTTTTTTGTTTGTATATTTAAGAGACACTAATCATATTCGTAACTATTTAAAAGGGTTCCGGATAACCAGGGAGCTCAGTGAAGGAGATATGTTTCAGCTCACGGGGAATCACATAAGGCAGTATTATTAGCTTTAGGAAATATTGTTTTAAATTTTAGTGAACTCAGAAAGTTGATATTAATAGATTTTTTTTATGTTTCAACTATAATCACAAATTTAATTTCAATTTCTATGTTTGTTATGAATGTATATTTGGTTTACTTTAATAAATGTGTTTTTTTATAAAAAAAAATTGTAAATCTTTTATCTATTCTGGCACATTACAAAATGATCTTTATGATATAAATCATGTCTTGTCATTATTGCTAAATATTGAAACGAATAACCTAAATAGAAATAACCAAATAGAAAGAAACATTTTAAGTGGCACCAAATGTATATTTAGAACGTACGATTGTGTCATATTAATCTAAAAATAATTCAAAGAGTAGTTTCAAATGTACAGTTGAGTTCATTGGAAGTGGAAACACTTCCTGTCTATGATTCCTATACTGAAGGTAAAATGAGGAACATTCCTTTCATGACCAAAGGCTATATAGACAAATTTGTTTTGAAAATGGTTCATTCTTATTTGTGTGACACAATGATAATTCGATCAATAGGTGGATATGATAACTTCATCACTTTCAATGATGATTACTTGACATTTTAATACTTTTACCTTATGCATCATACGTTTGAAGCCTTTGATTAATTTAAATTATACAAGGCAGAGGTCGAGCATAGACATAGTGAAGTAATCCAAACTCTACGATCTGGTCATGGAGGTGAGTACCTCTTTGGAGATTTTAAGAATCACTTGTTGGAGGTAGGTATTGCATGTTAATTTTTTGAATTGAGAACTCAATAATAAAATGGTGAAATGGAATGAGAAACACGACACTTTTGGACATGGTTTGATCCATGATGAGTTATTTGGTTTTATTTAATTATTTTGGTCTTTTTTTTTAATTAAACACTATCATAGACTTACTTAACTTAGTCCCATCTAAATCGATCTCAACACACCCAAAAAACTGTGAACTAGGTGCAATCCCAGTCTAGGACATGTTCAGATCTTGGATTGCCCCACACATTTTCTGAGGAAGGATCCGACGAAGGTCAAATTAAGGACATATATATATTTCTCTGTACGTTACTAAAGAGGAACCATGGGTAGTGAATTTTATGTCCTAAGGGAAATATGATATTTTTTTATCACAAATTCTTGACACTTAGTGGAATATTATATGATACACCATGATCAAAGAGTAACTTGATCTTAAAAGATATAGGGTGAATTATGCTAATCCCCACTCAACCATCTCGGGTTTATGGGTCAACCCCTTCAAGAAAAATACTCAACAAACTCACCCCTTCAACTATAAATTCATTATACATAACCCCAAAATTTAAATTCCGACCTATTTTTAGTCTAATTGAAAATACAATTAAAATAAATTAAAAATGTAAACCCATTTCAAAATTCAAAAAGCCTTTACCTATCTCTTTACTCACACACCTTATCCTACCCTTATCACCCCACCCCACCCCAAAATCCTTTCCCTATCTCTTCACAACACCACTATCTTTACCCCACCCTAAATCCTTTTCAAAAATCAACTAGTGATAGACTATATGAGGAAAGAGAAGAATTTGTTCTTATTTGTTTCTCATTCTATGTAAGTGGTGTCTAGAAGTGACCTTTAATTTATGTTTGATCCAGTGGTTGATAATAGAGAAGATCTGCACTGTTAGTGGATTCACAATCACCAACCTGGAAAATAGATCGAAGATGAGAGAAATATGAAGCTGGTGATGGTATGATGGAAAGAGGTTAATGATGAGGAAAATATAGAAGTAAGCGATGGTTTCCCTTATGCCCCATATTTGGTCGATGTCTATTGTCTGATAATGTGTTTTTTGTAGACGAGGCTCACCGAGTAAGTCCAGGTTGAGTTATGTTTCGTTGAAATTAAGATTCAAGGAGTTGTTTGCTATTTTAAATGAAATATTTTTCTTATTTTCTTATTTGGGTTAGGTGAAGAGGGTGGGTGGAGTGGGGTGAATATGATGGAAGAAGGTTTTAGAGGGGAGAGATAGACACACACACACACAGAGAGAGGGGTTTTGAAATTTGAAATGGGTTGGAATTTTATAATGGGATTGTGGTTTTAATTTATTCTAAGGGTATTTTTTCCTATGTAGACTCAAAATAGGGGGGATCCCAATTTTTGGGGTTATGTGTAACAAATTGATCGGTTTGGGGGTGAGTTCGTCAGGTATTTATTTATAGGAGGCATAATTTACCTTAAGATCTAAGTGGGAAAGACCCAATAATTAATTCTGAACCACCCGTATGGGATTATGTACAATCCAATGTGGATTGTACCCCACCTAAAGGTAATGGGAGTATTATGTGATACCCCACCTACTTTAACCACGGATGATTAGTCAATTATCACAACAAATAGTAATCTCATTTGGTCCATTCTTAGCATCACTGTCGAAAACGCTTTAAATTACTAACCACCAACGTAAATTATGTAGGTGTCAAATTTTAGTGTGCATTAATATAATAACAAGTGTAATAAGTAAAATAACCAAACCATCCACACAATATAATAGTTTGAATCAAACACACGATGAATACCTGAATAAATAATGCCAAAAAAACCATCATTTCCCAAAATAAAATCCAACTACTAGTCTAAGTAATAAACTTAATTCGAACAAAGTCTGAAAAATAAATGAATTTCTATTATACTGAATTGTCTGAATGGGAAACTTGCCCAAATGAAATACTAAAAAGTAAATCCTAGTCTAGGAATGAATAACTAAAGTGACTCAGAAAACTCCTATAAGCCTCTATAACACCCCGAGGAAATCGTGAGGCGCTAATACGATTAAAACTAAACTAAATCCTTCAATTAGTATAAAGCATATATATTCCACAAAATAAATATAATGAATCCAAAATTTACGTTTCCAAAATAATTACATTTAAATTTCACTCGAAAATAACACTACACTCTCCAAATAAATTACACTGCCACGCTATACAAAAATAAAGTCCTCCAAATGTTATACTCTAAAATCCTCCAAAAATCCAAGCATCGAGATCCACGCTATCCTGCCACAAAAAGAAAAATACGGGGAAGTGCACAATATGACAAGAATAGATGCTCAAAAAAATAATGGTGAATAAATGCAATAATACGAATCTGAATTTAAGTTCAATGCGACATCTGAGCATTGTACAAATTTAATTTTTAAATAATACATTAATAGGCCACCTCACCTCACCTTAGCTTCGTAAAACCTCATCCTAGATATTGGATTTTTGGACTATTGGCGGGTCGTCATTCTCCGTGCGATATAAAAATTTCATGACACCATACCCATCAATAAATACAATATCTAAAATCGAATCAATATTTTAGATTCTAATAAACGACATGATATCAATAATATGAGTTATATATAAATGAGGAGAAAACAACTGCTCTTGAGATATTAAAGGAGAATATTGTGTAAACCTCGTACCTTAAAATCATCACAAGAAACTCATAAGATTTTTCCTCAAAACTCTAATCATACCACTGTGTTCCTGTTGCGAAAATAATCAAAACTCGTTCTATCCTAAACTCGAGAAAACACCAAATAAGCCTTCAAATTATGGACTGAAATCTTGGTTTAAATAGGGAAAGGGTTTTGTAGATGCAAAAAAATAAAAATAGAGGAGGGTAATGTCTTTTGAGAAGGATAAAATGTGTTTTAAAAGTCTTAAACTTGTCACTTGATGTTTATATACCCAAAATAATTAGAGTCTTAATCAGATACAAACAATAAAAAAAATCGGACGTTCTGATCATTGGAATTAGCTAAAATTTGGAGGCATAGTACTTGAAGGAGTGATGAAGTGCACAAAAAATTTCAGCTCAACCAGGTGGTCGACTATTTTTTATTTTTTTTCCTTCCTTAGGTCGAATCATCCCCGATTTTTATACAAAAGTTATAATTTCCAAATTTTAATCCCGATTAGAATTCCACTTAAAACCTTATTTTTTATATAAAAAAACAACATTTTCAGATATCAAAAGTGGACACATCCCAATTTTTTTTTTCAAAACCAATTTAAAAATCACGGGTTGTTACTACCCCCACAAATGTTGTAGCTACGCATCCCTGGAATGAGTCATTGAGTTAGACGTCCCCATGGCTGGACACCTAGAATATTTTGGAAAATAGATTTGACAAGGGTTAGAGTCCAAAACCTTTTGAAAATATTTTGCAATTATTGAAATTACAGTTTAAAAATAGTTATTAGATTCACACGTTAGTTTCACGTACACTCCCTTGAGTTCGTCACCTTTCATCTAAAGTGCACACCTAACACATCCTACCTAGATATACTTCCCAGCCTAACGTGATCACGTCTCTAACTAACCACGAAAGGTTTAGCTCCACGGTACCGCCCATATGATACACTACTGTACTGCCAATGATTAATATTAATTGCATCTTATTATTGAAGCATTCATTTAAGTTTCTCTACTTGAATTTCATTTATATATACACCATCTATCGATTCTATCATCACACATAAGTAGGTTAATTACACTTGTATACATTTATCATGCTTATAATATATATAACTATAGCATCCCTCGGAATGGAAATCATGATGAAGGCATAATCTGTTATTATGCCCATGTACCTCTCGTAGTAATTAAGGACTATTGGTTCAGAATGTCTCCTCGAACCCTAAAATAATCAACACACAATGGAGGCGAACATAATTTTAAGCCTTTTGGCTACACACATACCAAATGTACCCAAATGACCTGTCAGTCCCACAAATACATGACAGATAGTGAGCCGCGCTAAATTCTATGTTCTAGGGCACACATCCAGACCCCTCTGGAATCGCCAAGGTGGGATCTCCCTCTGCACGGAACTTCTCGTGATAGCAGATAGCGTAGGTATGTTCACACACATAACCAATCACATAATAGGTATTCACACAACCTCTCTCTCTCTCTCTCTATATATATATATATGTATGTATGTATGTATGTATGTATGTATGTATGTATATATGTATGTATACATATTCAGTAGGTATACACACAACCCATCATACATACCTACATGTAGTATATATCTCTCGAATATTTAACGTACGATCGTTTTACAATTATAACTTCTTATCATATATTCCTGAGTATCGCTCACTACTCGAAGGGTTCTAGATACCTCTTAAGTTATTTAAGTACTTATGAAATCTCTTTACGATACATCTTAAGTTATTTTAGTAGTTATGAAATCTCTTTACTACCGGTCTGATCTTAGGTTCACTCATACTCTCCCTAACAGATTCTAAGTCTCATAAATTCATTAAGATCAAATTATGCCCTCTACATCCTAGCACCAATTCTCTCATTTTGGTTACGCCTAAACCCTATCATAGGTATTTTGGAATTCACCCTATCTCTCACTATAGTTTAAGAATAACCCAAAAGTCTCTCGATTAATTATTTGATAATTCGGGGTATAAATAGAAGAAACTATGCAAATTTGGGTAACTGAATCGATTCGATGAAAACTACACCAAAACTATAGACTTGTCACATTCACCAACTTGCCAAGGTCAATGACCATGATAAGTCTGGGGTGATAACTTCTTTTGTCATGGACTTATCACAGTCCTATCAGAGTCTTTGACCTTGATAACTTTTATCACGGTCTTTAACCATGACAAAACCAAAAAAATTGTCATGGTCAAAGATAGTGACAAGTTTGTGACACGTTTCTTTGTCACGGACTTGTCACGATCTTGGACCCTGATAATTCTGGGCAGAATTAAAAAAAAAACTGTTAGGCAGTATGTCCATTGCCACTGCCCTACAGTGTATTTGTAATTGTTATAGCAAAATTGTATCTGTCCAAACAACATATATCCAAATAAAATACAAATAATATACCAAATAATGGCATATATAATACATATCCAAATAAAATATAAATGAAAATATCCATATCCAAACCAACATGTAGCAAAGTAAAAAATAATACAAATACAATCCAATATCTGCATAAAAAAGATAGAAATAATGTCATTGTGCAGCATGTCGGAGGAGGAAGTAAGGCCACATGACATATGAATTGAGACACCCTGCAATATAATGAACGCCGCATTGTTTACGCAACAACAAAGGTGATTTCTCCTTTCCCTACACCACATGTGTGATGCATACTCTTGCCTCAATGTCTTGGAGGGGACATCCATGAACCGACATAACCGGATGGAAGATCGAATACCTTAAGCCCCTCACTATCGGCTCCCTATAATAATGGTCGAGTAGAAGTACGCTCGACCAACCAATTATTACCATAAGACGCACGAAGGGGGTCACAACGAGAAATGGATCATCATATGGCGCCGACTCCGTGCGTATCGGTGCTGAAGAAATGGCATCGACGTCCTTATCCTCATCCTTATCTACCTCTACCAACTTTTCCTTGCCCTTGCCATTACCCAACTGACGCTTTCTGAAGGAATACATACCTAGGACCTTCGCCTCCAACCTTGATATCTTATTGTCATGTGAGTCCACCTTATGTGCCAACCCACTGTTGCTCGTATCCATTCTGATAATACTTGACTTCCCCATCCGCGAGCTCACCCCTAATCCTCCCGTTGCTATCCGAATCAAACACTTGGTTGAGTGCATTCGTATCCAAAGTTGCTTTGTTGGCAGTGGGCTACGACTCTTGCACTTCCTTAAGCTTTGCCTGAAAAAACAAAATGTACAGGATTAGTTAATTAAGTAAATAAAAAACTATAACGAAGTGTAAAAATTAAACATTATTAACTTACAATGGTGACTGCGCCGCTCAGGGCCACCTCATGTCCTTGCCTTTTTTCTTCTAAATTACCAAAGGAATAGAGCCTATGTGTCCTACCCCCAGGGCCACTCCCCGTGTCCTAAAATAAGATAATACATAATTAGTAAGTAACAAAATGTAATACTAAATTAGAATAACTAAAATTAAAGAAAACTTAAAGCTAACCGTCCTATGATCCACCTCGCAGTAAGACGTCCGCCCCGAGTAGTGTATATCCAACTTTTACGCCCGGTTGTCCTTCCCTGATTGGAAAGATGATAATTTTCGCTCATTGGTCTAATCGTAGATAAAACATTTCCACTTTGCCAATTAGATCGGTTCCTTGGGGGGATGATTTCACAGAGTCTCAGAATGGAATCCCAAGTCTTCCCAAAGTACCGTGCCCACAAATTCTTCTTTCACATCTTATATTGATCCCTCAATTTCTCCAACCTATAGTTGCGGAGATATGTGAGTATGCCGAATTAGTCCTGTAAACCAAACACAAACCAAAAAGAAAGTACGTGTTACAATTATTGGGAAAGGTATGCACTCGCTTTTAAATAAAAAAGCTCTGATACTAATTTGTAAAGAGTGCGCTATAGCGGAATAATGAAACTTCTCAAATAAATCCAATTTTAATTAAACACAAATTTTATTTTAACCCTAACACATGAATTTAGGTGATTTGATAACAAGAAATCAATAAGCATGCAAAGGAAACCAATATCAGGAAAAATCTCCGAAGGGCAAAACCTTTTATATCATTATAATTGTAAATCACAACTTACACGGCTATATGCAATAGAATTTTGATACATGAATACCCGTATGTGTCAGTCGGTGTCATCATCAATAGATCCACGCATAGCGAACCTATAAGAACTGTAGTCCTATCTTCAGCCCAAGAATACCGCAACACTCCCTAATGACACGCAGTCAATTAGCCCAGTATCTCCCTCAAGTGGTACCTATTTTCAATAGTAGGTTACCATCCTTACAAGAGAAAACTTTAATAAGATGTATGTTCTTGGGTTCCAAAAAAATTTACCATAGCATATGGGATTTTTGTGAATTGAAAACAAAGAAGAAGCAAAAAATATTCTGCTGATTTCGTAGTGTTTGCTGAATGAAAAATGTGAAAGACTTCGTGTGAAAAAAGGAGTTGAAGAGTCCATTAAATAGAAGATTTAAGGTGGTAGGTCGCTCAAATGAGGTAGCATGTCGTTTGAACGAAATTCAGTTTCATTTGAACGACAGTTGAAACTTCGCGACATACGATGCCGTTTGAACGACATACGTTGTCGTTCGAAAGAGAACAGTAAAATCTAATAATTTTCTTTTCCTTTTTCTCGATAAATGCACCGCCTCAAAAACTCCAAAAAATATATTTTGAAAAGAAAAACATTTACAGACTCTGCTCTAACACTTCAAAAATATTTTATGAAAAATATCCCAGTACTCTAAGTGAAATGTAAAGGAATAAAAACACAACCTTTACGAAATTTGTCTTGTGGCGGCTTCTTTGATGAAGATCTTTAATATTCAGATACGTCTTGATACTTGAATGATCTTGAATACTCTTCGATGGTTATAGTGGTATACGACATATTTAATTGATAACAGACATTTATAAATTATGTCCTTACAATTATAAATATTAAATTCACAACTTGTAGTGCCCCCCCCCCCCCCCCAGATGTTCATCTTGAGGTCAATAGGCACGACCCTCCAATCAGTGTACCCCAGGTCAACAATCTCCTTCTACAACTCTAGAGCGCTAGCTAATAATTCTATCTTATTGTCGACGACGACCCCCAATTTTCCCCATTTTGGGGGCCTACTCGTCGAGGAGCCCTCATTGTCGTCGCTACCGCGCCCTGATGAAGTCATTTTCTCCAAAAAAAAAATATTAGTATAAACATGTATATGAATTTTGAATTAATGCTCAAATTCGATAATAATAATGCATACCAATACTATTACCAATACCAATATATACCGATTTCAATTTATACCAATACCATTACCAATTTATATGAATACCAATTTCAATTTACATACGCACACTGCCCTCCCCCCTATCCCCCCCCCCCCCCCCACCCCACGCACACACACTCCCGGGTCACGGACTTTGAATTAATACGTAAATTGGTTAAAATTCTAATTAACATATTCACCTGGTTATTACAAACATTAAAATGATCAAGTACAAATGAATAAAAAACATTAAATTATTGTCCGATAACAATAAAGCACTAGAATAATATAGCCACTGGTCATTACAAATAATTTGAATACTTGTTGCAAATCAAAAAATTGTTTCAAATTTTGGTTATCATAAAAAAATAGATTGATATTCGATGTGCAACCAAGTCATCCACACTACTGTCTTGACATTTTGGTGCCTGTAGAACGATTGACCACAACTCATTGTTGATTTACTCTGACCTTTTGAAAATCACAAACAAATGGCTCATTGCTCATTTGTTCGTTGCTTTTCAAATTGAAAAATTCAAACATGATCAAATTGGTGCTAGGACCAACTTTACAAGCATTTTTATCCTCAACTCTTACCCAGTCAGAATAAAATACAACCTCTTTGAAGTTTAGATAGTCTAATTCAAATATGTTTTGAATGACACCATAGTATGTCATTTCAACTTCTACGAGGTTTTTATCTTTCGCACTCGCTGGAAAGAAAGTAAGAGCCTTGTATGAAATTCTCGAGTTCTGTACATTTTTATTTTACTTGTACACCCTTACACCGAATACGTAACCGTTAGATCGATACTATTTGTACTCTTGTTCCATGAACAAGGGTAAAGTGGCTAGACGAGCAAGTCTTGATGTCACATCACCCGTCTTTAAGAGCCGAGAATATAGATAAATTAATTATGTTAGTTGTAGAGCTTTCTTATAATGTGACATTTAATTAAAGACATTTTCATTATAATTACCTCATGTGACAACCACAACCTAAATTCGTTGTTTGATTCTGCCATTATTTTTTGTCTTTTATTGTTCTCACAGGCTTCATATTTTCTACATAGATCATGACGAAAGTATTACAAAATTAATCATGTAAAAATTATAATAATTTAAGCTTACTTATTCCATTCTTCGACATCTTCATGTGTGTCAAATAGATAACGAGCTACTTATTCATGTTGCAAACTCGTTAATTTCACTCGTTTGCCCATCACATGACCACCCTTATCGACGATCTTATCATTGTCATCCACACTAGTCGATTCAGGCATATATTCCCGAGTGTAGACTGATGACTCCACAGTGATGTATTCCTCTTCAATTGATCCTTCCTTGTATCGTGTATTCTTAATGTAATCTTTGAAAAATTTCATCAATATTTCAAATGGATACATCCACCGATATCTAAATAGGTCGCAAAGAAGGGCTTCGTCACATAGGTGTACCAAAAAGTGAACACTTATGTTAAAGAAAAAAAGGGAAAGTACTTCTCCAAGACACAAATCACTTCGTTCTCCATCAATTTTTTGGCCACTATGTGATCTCAATTGATTACCATCTCACATAAAAGTGAGAAGTAGATACTAATTTGTATAATAGCCCTTCGCAAATCCTTGTTCTTGGAGAAACAATGCTTAAACAATAGAGGAACCAATTATATGATCACACTCTAATCATGGGACTTACACTTATGTAATCCTTTACAAGTTGGACGAAAAATTAGATGGAACCTTCACATTATATATTGTGTCTAAAAGCACCTTTCTTTCCTCACTCATCAAAGTAAATGCACTAGGGGGAATTATTGCCTTTCCTCTACTATCTTCTTTCAACCATAGTTTTGGCTTAAGTTTCAACACTTTAAGGTCTTTTCATGCATTTTCTTCATCCTTTGAATGACTCCAACCAAGGCACGTGCCCCTAATATGTTCAACGATGTTCTTCTCTTCATGCATCACATCCAATACATGTCACACTAGGTTATTCTTCCAATAAGGCAAGTCAAATAAAATTGACCTCCTAAACCAAACCTTTCTTGTCTCAGTTTCATTCCCAGCTGGGGATGGTAACACTATGTGACTTCTTGTGAAAGAACTATAGAATGTTTTAGTCCATTTCATAAGGATCTAAGGGATGGTAACACTATGTGACTTCTCCTGAAATATGATACTACATTTAAAGCATGTTAATTATATTAATGGTTTGAGTTATCACTCCTCCCCATCACTAAACTTCGTACGTGGTATGTCTAACTGAAGTGAAATCCAAACAATGAGCCCTCCCCCCCCCCCCCCCCCCCGGCACGCGCGATACCCTTTCATTTAGATAAGGTAGCTGTTAAGATAATTTAATTTAAATATCTACGTGTGCAGTTAATCCAACTCGTCCAACTCAATTCAATATGAAAATATCGATATCAATTCAATGTAATTCAATGTCAATATCAATACCATTAATGAAATTCAATATCAAGAAAAAATTGTAATTGATATAATTGAAAAAGATACACACACACACACCCCACAACTGCCTCGCCCCACCCCCACACACCAATATACACACACACACACCCTACCCCCACTTCCCCCCCTTAAATATTGTTTAGACACTAAAGTCCTTCATGATATATATAAAAACCTAATTAACTTCAAGCCCTAAATAATAACACCCAATCAGCATTACTAATTTCTAACCAATTTCAAACCTCAATAACAATAAACAAACAATATTTCTAATGTCAAATTAATTTCTTTCTCTAAATAGTAATATTCGCAGAATATTAACAATACTTATTAATTTCAATCCCAACTAACACCACCCAATCAATTACAAGCCCTAAACTAAAAATACCCAATAAATGTTTGTAATGTCCAATTCATTTAAGTCCTAAAATAGCCAATTAACACATCCCCCCAACACCCCCCCCCCCCATACACCCCCTTACCCACATCCCCACTGCCCTGCCATCAGTCTCCCTCCCCCACTACCCAACCTCTTTGAAACCCCCTAGCCCCCTACCCCCTGCCCAACACTATACACACATGCACACACAACACACACAAAAAAAAAAAAAATGAAAGAGAGAGAGAGAAAAAAAAATGACCTAGAAGTAGAGAGAGACTGAATTGTCACTCAAGATAGAGAGAGAAAATGGAGGGAAAGGAAAGAGTGAGAAAAAAGAGCCACTTAGGGTTTTAATTATAAGACTTGTCACAGACCTGTCAAGGTCTTTAACCATGAAAAATATTTCAAATTGTCAAGGTCATTGACCATGACAAGTCCTTATCACGGTCATTAATCGTGAAAAAAAAAACATGTGTGTTTTTTTCACGAGCAATGATCGTGAGAAGGATGTCCAGTTCAAATGTGACAATTTAGCTTTTTTGGTGTAGTGGAAGATAGTGAATCGATTTGCTCTTTGAGCCGAATTGATTCAAAATGTTTTAGGTTGTCTTCTTCATTATGCTTCTACGTGTTTCGCCATTTTCTTCTAACATAAACTCCAGGATTCATACCCATACTCCCATGTAATCTAACCCCAAAACATTAAACATGAATATATACCCAATTTTCGGAGAACTTCCATAACTAAAACATCAATAAATCCATGTTTAGCAAGATTAAACATTTAAATGGTTCATTAAAACCCTTCATAAAACACAACATTTGATCTCCCCTATCATCCCAAAAATCATATTTTGAATAATTCACACCCAGAATCAAATCTCTAATACAACTTTTAATCATTAACATGAATCAAGCCTATAATTTTATCTAAAAATCATGTGTTCATGCTAGATTAAATCAATTTCTTCCATGTGTATTATAGCTAATTAAAAACATGAAAAATGTAAACACTTGCCTTTACACTAGAAGGTCGGAATTTTTGGGGGGGATGAAGATGTTCCTTCCTTGCTTCCCACCACAATTCCGACAATTTTGGTAAAGAGAAAAGATGTTGAACCTCCAAGAACTCTTTTTTCTTCCTCTCTTGTGGCGTCCTCTCTTTCAATATTGTTGTAACCCTAGCCGCACACTCAAATTGGCTGATGTACTTCTTTAGGTTTTGGAGTTCTCTCTACCCTAAACTCTCGAATGGCCGAAATGCCCTCTTGTGGTGCCAGTTCGGTCTAAAATCACCCCACGACCCAATCAATACGCTCAAGTATACTATTTTGACTATTTCAACCTATTCGGAATCAATCATGACCTTAAATTTCTATCCAATCCACTCTACAATAATTTTCTATCTCGACCTCATATAGTCTACACGCGACCCCCAATTGAGATATAATACTATCACGTCACTATCACTAGTTATGACATGAAATATTAAATCATTATTAACTTAATAATTATATTCAATAAAAATTAATCATTTTCTCTCCGATTAATATTTTAATCAACACATAATGTTTAATTCCATTAAATTACGTCACACGTACAATTTTAAAATCAATGGAACTAATTCAATTCATAAATAATTAGAAATACGTGGTGTTACATATTACCATTGATTACGATCCATGTGTAACTTATACTGGACTACATGTTCAGTCATATCATAGTGGCATGATTAGGCATCAACCTCATAGGTTAGTCTATCTAGGTGAAAACTTTAGTGAGATCCATGTGGAGCACGGATAGGATCCCAAGAACAACGACAAGCCATTCCTAGATAATGACTCTGAGCTTTAAATTAAGGGTGTGATGACTAAGATGAAATATTTATTTTCTAATAAAGTATGGGAGATAAATGACTTTCCAGACTGTATAAACATGAAACCTATGAATATACATGCTAATACTATGACATTTCCCTTAAGCAGTGTGTTGCACCTGCCACTGGGTGTCTCAAAAATATTCAAAAGGCATCACATTCGCGCCTGAGTGGGAAAAAAAATAGTGAAATATAGTAGACTTAGATTAATGACTTGGAACGCATGAAATGTGATAAGGAAAAGTGATGGAGTCACTAGATACCATAATATGAAGAAAAAATAACATAGTTTATTTTCAATAAGATAAATAGGTTTGTGAGAAAGCTAAAGAAATATAAATATATGGATTAATTTATATTATGAAGGAAACATTAAGAATAGGAACAAATTCAGAAGAATAGTAGATAAGAACCTTAAGAATGATATCATTTGGAAAAGTTATAGACTTGTACTTATAAAGCTGGTATTAGGTGAAAATATAATCAACATTGTTTGTGCTTATGCACCTTAAGAAGTATTAGATAATGACACTAAAGTAAAATTTTGGGAACAAATGGATGAACTAATTTTAGAAATATATGTAGAGTAGAAAATCTTAATATGGAAAATTTTAATGGACATGTAGGAGAATATCGGGTAGGACATGAGATAGTCTATGGAGGATATAGTTCATTGTTCGTATTCCTTAGATGATGGATTGTGTGATTTTTCTATGTCTAAGATGAGTCTAACCACTCTTTTAATAAATGATTTAAAAATAAAATATTTTTAATTTTGTCGATACATTCACTTCAAAATAACACGAGACAACACTCATACTTTATAAAAACCTAGAGGTTTAATGACTTGTTGCACATGCTAATTGAAATATTTTGTACCCACAAAATTGACACAATTTTGGTTTCTCATCTTTCTGTTTTTGCTAGGGCCAGCAATGTTCAGTTTCAGAGTGGTGTGATAAGCACCCAATATTGTTAAATTTATACCTTAAATAGACATATTTTAATTGTTAGTTCGAGATAAAATTGTCCTTATGTAGGTATTTGTAAATATTATAGGTAAAAACATACTCGCATATTCAAAATGAGCCAATTCAAGGGAATATGGGCAAAAAAAGCCCGCATATGCACTTTAAGGGGAAAGACGATAATTTCACATCAGAAATTTTGAACTTGAACAAATCATGGAAATTATAGGCCTCAAATAAAGGAATGTTGGGTTCAAATGTCGTGTCAATCAGAGTTCAAACAAAGAAGTTATGATTATGCAAAATTTAAAATCGAAAGAACAGCAAAGATAAAAGCCCCGGGTCATACCCTAAGTCGAACCCTGTGACCCGTGTACTATCAAAATATTGTTGGTATCAAAATTAGGATCACGTCAGTTATTTTGGTTTGTTAATTGGAGGTCTTATGCAAAAGTTATAACTCTTTGGTGTGATTTGTAATTAAGGAAAATCAGGAAAATATCAGGGCGTATATAATATTTCGTGCATATAAATAACTGAGCCACACGGAGACTCTGGGGTAACTCTTGATTGCAACTTAACAGGTCGTGTATTCGAACCATGGGAGGGAAATAGCCCCCTTTTATAAGAGTTAAGATGGGCACATGTGGTGCTATTTGGGCAGTCCACGCGGTGACCTAGATGCTGTTGGATCTACGCGTCCCCGACGCATCCCTGATGCACTCCATGCGCACATCTTATCCCATGTGTGCATGCCAAGCTCCCTAGCCAAATATTTCAACTTTTCAATAATTCCGCTTTCCACCCATAATTTCATTTCTTTAACATTTTCTCCACAAAACCACCTTTTTCTTCATTTATTTTCTAAACAGAGACCAAAAATTATTATTTTTCCCCTCCTCTAGTATCAGTAGCACACATTCTTAATTAATTCACCCATAACTCTTTTTATTAATTTATGAATTAAACTACCCTTTTGTAAAATACAAAAAATGCCCTCAAACCCTAACTTCTACCTATAAAAGGGGCATTTGATCATCATTTTTAGGGAACAATTTAGGGACAAAATTTATAGGGAGTAGACATTCTCCTAGTGCATATATGTAGGTTAATTTAGGTTAGTTTAGTTTTATTCTTTTTGTTTCTTTTGTGATTTTTAGAGAACTATGTGATGGAATTTGTATTTTGAAAGGAAATTTCTGAGTTTGTGAGATATGTTCATCGAGGCAAAAGCTATGATTTGTGGCTGTTCTTAAATTAATAAGATTGGAAGTTCATTGAAAATGAAAGGAGACTTGATTTATATATTGTTCTCTTTATCTTTATTTCTTTCTTTTACACCTCCAATACTTCCCATGTTAGGCTAAATACCCCACTCGAGGGGTGAGATGAAACCCATGTTAACGTTAATTTAATTGCTTTATTTCATTTATACATTGAGTTTCTTTAAAAAATAGTTTTGTACTTTCACTCTTTAATTCATGCTTTGAGAGAGGGTAAATTATTTTCAAGAGAAAATCTAATTTGAGATACAATATTCATTTTAGAATTGAACTAGAGATAGTTTTATTCTAAAAGTGTAATATTATATCTTAAATTTCAATTCTAAATAATTTTACCAAGAATTTATCATTTTTTATAAGTTGATCCTAGTAGGTGATTTATTAAAAAGGGTTTAACTCTAATTTTGGAGAGTATTTGATAGTGTTAAAAATAATTATCTAAAAAGGTAATATTGAATTTACAATTGTGATGGGAGTTGACTTGTAACTTTATTCTTATCTTGGAACATTTTAAATAAATTAACTAATTATATAAAATAATTAATATATGCAGTATAATCTCATCCCTTGTTTGTTCTCAAATTTATTCACATTACTCATCTCTTATTTTAGTTTTTATTAATTAGTGTAGTTTAAATATTAGTGCATCATTAGTTATTTTAATATAAATATCCCTTAAGCTTTGTTATAAAAATCATTACTTGTCTTCACTTTGCTCTTGTCCACATTAACGAGCGTGAACAGACTCTTTACTAGGCCGTATACATGTTTTAGTGTCTTTGTAGGTAGAAAAGGATTTTTTATTAATGTGTCTTTGTGAACAACGACATATGCACAAAAGATGAAGTTATCACTAACATAATGAGGGATAAGATGACCACATGCATCAGAAGAATATCAAAATAAATTATTAGAGAATAAAAAGGGAGGGGACCACAATATATAGAACTTGGTAGTGGAATGAAGAAGTAAAAAATATTGTTAGAATTGAAATGGAGTACTTTAAAACAAGAAAAATAACTAAAAATGGAGAAAATTTTGAGAAATATAAATGGTATAAAAAGGATGTTAAGAAAATGATAAGAGGTCCTAAGTTAAATGCATATGATGACATATGTACAAAATTAGGAACACAAGAAGGGGAAAAAGTATTTATAAGCTTGATAAACATAGGGACATGAAAAAAATTATGTTATTAACTTTAATTATCAGCCTGTGTAAATACCGAAGGGTTTCCTAAGATACTCAAATCGAAGTGTATCTAAAGGTTTCATGAAAATATGGACTAATTGATGATCGATGCTCACAAAGGTCAAGGACACGATCTTTTCCTCAACTAGATCATGGATAAAATGTTTATGCATCCTTATGTGCTTTGTGTGCAAATCTTTGACCGTATTATGAGATATATCGATCGCACTAGTGTTATCACAAGAAATGGTAATTATGCCTTGTGAAATACCATAATCTTCCAAAATTTTCTTCATCCATAAGTGTTACGTGCAAAAACTCCTAGCAACAATATACTCAGCCTCCGTCATGCACAAAGATATGGAGTTTTTCTTATTGCTCAACAATGATACAAAAGCACACCTAAAGTAACCCCCTCCCTAGTGTGCTCATACAACCATCAACATCGTAAGACTAATTGTTATCCGAATAGGGGAATAAATAGTCATCGGTGTCAAAGGAATACTCAATACCATAGGAAAGAGTGCCACTCACATATTTAATGTTACTTTCAAGTGGGAGTAAGTGAGACTCTTTTGCGTATGCCTGGTATCGTGCATAAACACCAACAGTAAAATAGTTATTAGGACTATTAGTGGTCAAGTAGAGGAGACTATCTATCATTTTTCAATAAAGGGCTTGCTCTGAGTCCTTGACTAAAGTGTCTTTGCTAAAATAATTTCTATGTACTCATAGGGGGGGGGGGGGGTAAGTGCTGAGCGGAGTCTAGACCGAACTTCTTCACTAGGTCTCTTACATATTTGGATCGAGATATGAATATCCCATCTTCAAGGTGACAAAAATGGACACCAAGGAAGAATGTAAGCTCATCAACCATGCTCATCTCAAAGTAGAACTTCATCTCCTCCTCAAAATCAAGAGCATGGAGGGAGCACGTGGATCCAAAGACTATGCCGTCCACATAAACTTGGGAAACAAAAATAACACGATTATTTATCCTCATCAACAATGTTTGATCTACTCCCTCTCTCTTGTGGCCATGAGCTACGAGATAGGAAGTGATCCTTTCGTACCAAGAACGGGTTTCTTGCTTCAAAACATATAAGGACTTCTTAAGATAATAGACGTGTCTCGGGTGCTTAGGTTCTTCACACCCTTTTAGTTGTTTAATGTAAAATTCCTCCTCCAAAATGCCATTTAGAAAGGAAATCATAACATCCATCTTATATAACTTGAAGCACATATGACATGCTATGGAGAGTAGTAAGAGGACGGACTCAAACCTAGGAACAAGAGAGAATGTCTCATCAAAGTCTACATCCTCAATTCGTATATAGCCTTGAGCGACCAACCTAGCCTTATTACAAACTATGGTGCCATTATGATCCACCTTATTTTTGTAAATCTACTTGGTACCTAACATATTTGTCTCATTAGGTCGGAAGATTGAATCCTAGACATCGTTCTTACGAAATTGAAGAAACTCATCTTGCATAGCCTATATCCAATGCTCGTCCTTGAATGCTTCTTTCAGATTTTTGGGCTTGATTAAGGAGGTGTAGAACATATAACTAAATACATTCTCGGGTTTATCATGAGTCTTGACACCTAGTGTGGGTTCACCAAGAGTAGTAGAAGGGTTTTGACTCTTTTGAACCCAAGCGAGTGGATCCTGTAAATCAGGAGTGGGGTCCACTATGTTAGTATGAAGAAGGATGGGATCGACACCGGGGATGCATAATCCTCACATTGGGGGCTATGAGTAATAGACGCATGGGGCTCTTCATCTATGATCGGGACGTTTATTGACTCCATAATCTTATATCTTGTAAGGTTAAAAACCCTATAAGCCCTACTCATCGAAGAATAACCTAAATGTATCACATAATCGCTCTGGGAGTTGAAATTTTTGAAATTCTCTCTATTTATCAAGATGTACCAAGTACTCATAAAGACATGCAAATACGATAGGTTAGGCTTCTTCCCTGACCAAAAATCATAAGGTGTATGAAGCGTATGCGGATGAACATATACCCTATTCACTGTATGAGATGCGGTACTCACCACCTCTACCTAAAACATCTAGGAACATTTCTCCCAAGAAGAATAGATCTAGCCATTTATTGTATCGTCCAATTCTTCCTCTATAAAGAACCATTTTGTTCAGGAGTACGAACGGTCAAAAATGCATGTTTGATTCCCACTCCATCACAATAGCTATCCACTTTGTCTTCTTTAAATTCAGTGTAGTCATCACTACGCATTTGATTGATATTAACACCGTGTTGATTTTGTAGGACACGAAACTTATTTGTTAGGAACTCAATCGTATCGAACTTTTCTCTAAGAAATCCTATGATAGAATATCTAGAAAAGTCATCGACCATCATGAGTATCTTTTACCACCTAAGATATTCATGCGAGTGAGACCCAAAATATCTCTATGAATCAACTCTAATACATGGTACTGGTAATGGTATTCATCTTAATATTGGGAGTTTGAATTTGTTTTCCTTATTGGAAAGGTCCAAAAATTAAGAAAGTTTGTTTCCCAAGTGATGATAAGTCACAAATTAGGTCCTTTTTCACTAATCTCTCAAGATATCTAAAATTCACATAACCTACTTGTTGATGCCAAAGATCAATAGAGGAGACCGTTGTAATGTTGCACACAAAGGAGGACTTGGGAGTGATCCCTTTACAATTATCTCCGGTCCTCACTCGTTGAAGTAGTAGTTCATCGTATTTAACATAAACATTGGATTCAGACCAATCAAACTTTGCGTAGTTGTCTTATACTAATTATATTTTCTTTCAATTCTTTCACGTATAACATATCATCTATTTTAGCAAATTTGGGTATCTCAACACATCTACATCTTAAAATACCAGACTTACTCCCATATCCAAAATTGACTTTACCTTCCTTGCGATCCTTAAGGTGGGTAAAAAAAGTCATTACTCATGTGCATAGAGCAACTACTATCAAAATACCATTGGGAAGTTTTTGAAACTTGAGAGAAACATGCATAACAAGGTATTTCACATTTTGCTTAGGTAACCTATAGGAGATAACGTTTTTCTTGCCCTTGTCATTGTTGTCTTTAGTCAAAATGTTGGAAATGTTCTCAAACGACAAAGACATTCCTTAACATTCTTTCATTAAGCTTTGTGATGTTGCGACTAGGAACTCAAGTTGCTCTCTAAGACTAGAAAATTCGCTATAGTGGTACACACGAGTTTTTGTACGCATAGTTCTACCTAATCTATAGTAAAACTCTCTAATATGACTCCTCTTTTACTAAAAGTGAAAACATAAACGTGTTTGGGTCTTCTTTGGTTTTCTTTCTTAGGCTGAACTACATTTTTTAGTTTAGGTTGCGGTCTATAAGGATTCAACCCAAATTTAGGAAATGGTTTTGGTATCACATGGGAAGTGGATGCACCGTCATAACCTATTCATTTCCTCTCAGCAAAACCCAAAGCGGGACTGGGGAGAATTTTTCCCGCCTTCTTCGATTTGTCCTTAATAGTAAGCTTACCCTCCTAGGAACATTCAAGATATTTCTCGAGTTGGTATGCCAGGGCTTTGAGTTTCTCATGAGTCTCCACGGATTCTTGGAGATCTCTCATAAGTCTAGCTACCTTATTGGTTAAGTCCCTATTCTCTGTCTCAACTAAACGAAATCTCTTTCCTAAAGCCTCTCTTAACTCCTTCTCTAAAAACAAAATTCTCATTGGTAAACATTTATTTTGTTTCATTGTTTTAAAGGACTCAACATAAATATCGACATACATCCGATGAAGGTCACTATTTCTCTCACTTAAAACATCTTCTCCTTTACTCTCACTAGAATGACTCGACTCACTGTCGAGGGGTCCATGTTTAGTAGCTTCCTCGTCGGCATGAGGTGCACTCAATGTACTAACATGTTTATCCATGAATGTGATGAAGTTACATCCATAAGGTGATTCATCCACTAAACTCACCGACTAGAAATCGCTATTGCTATGTGTGGCAAGTAAGGAATCTTTACCTTTGTCGGATCTCTTTAATCTAGTCGGACACTCATGAGCTTTGTGACCCTTTTTCTCACACCTATAACATCTCTCCTCATCTTTCTTTCGAACATCTTTTCTTTTATATTTCAAATTTTTTCTTTCCCGATTTATAATTTTTGGTTTTCTCAAAACTTTTATTTTCTATGGAAGTCTTTTGATTTTTAAGTTTGAGAAGCTTTTTGAGTTTATTTTTCAAAAAGGGCTAAATCATCCAAGTCAATGTCATACCTCGGAATCAGAGAACACTTCCCCTTTCTTTTTAGAATGGGATTTTAATGAAATTCTTTTTTCCTTAGTTTTAACAGTTTTTGGAAACATATATATCTTATATGTCTGAAGGTCTCTTATAGGTACCTTTTTAATTTTATGCAGAAACGAAAAGTGTTATAAGGATGATAAAAACAATTTCTCCTTTTGTGAAAACCCTTTTTCTAATTTTTAATTCGCACCAAGTTGTGAACCAATTTTAACTTAACCAAATTTTATCTTGACTAATACTAAACTTCCCTCTAGTGATTAAAGAAAGTAAAATGAAGTAACGAATACTCTCAACGCAGGATGTATGAGGAAACCCCAACGGAAAAAAATCTCGAATGGCACAAGCCAAACAATCACTATGAAAATGGAATTAGAAAGTTACAGACGGTAGTCTTAGTCAATGACTCGACCCCCACGATAATTAACTCTCCTCTGGTCTTCAACCACTCCTCTCACAGTGACCACATAGAAAATCCTTCTTCCACGATGGTCATCCATAATACACGTGCCCATGCATGTCTCGATGTCCACCGATAGCGCTTGTAAAGTCTACGATGTTGAACAAAAACTCCTTTGCTTCTTCGCTGCAAAATCCAACAAAGTTCTATAAAGAGCTAACCTTGTTAGTGTCACAAAGATCACAATAGCATATATTAATGATAACTTAGATCTTTGAAACCCTAAGGATTTGTTTACCATGGAAAACCTTAGAAATTGTTTATGCAAACGTACTATTACAAAAACTATTTTTTGGACAGCACTCACACCGAAGTCTAAAGGGAACACTCCTTTAAATACTTTTTTAAGGGGGTGGCTCGCTCGAATGACTGAAGCTATCGCTCAAACAAAATACCCTTGTTGCTCGAACAACATGGTGATCTCGCTCAAATGACTGCTGAACTCATTTTACCTCGTTTGAGCGATTCATGAATTAGAATAAAACTCTACTCTTATATGTCCTTATCTGATTAAAACGAAGTGTAAAGCATTTCAAACACTTATAAAACATTTTAAACTCATTATTTATTAAAAAAACATCGTTATGATTATAAAATTGAATTTCGAGTCCCACTAAAATTTTTCATTCATACCCGGGTGATCTCGGAATGCAATTAGACTTGAAGACGACTCACTTTCACCAATTAAAACTTTGGCATAGTTAAATCCTTGAAGCTTTGCCGCAACTTCTTTAATAAACTTCATTATGTTATAGCCCATATGGGATCGTGATAGTAAAATTCTCCTTATGACTCAAACGTGTTTTGTTTAGGGAGAAAGTCAAAACTATACAATGGACTCAATTGGAAATTTTGTCCTTACGAATCTTCCCATTTGACTATTCAGGGACAAAACCGACAGTGAAATGCCTAAGTTGGGCTGTCAAGCCTTATGACGCCTAAATCTCATCCCATGAACCCAAAAATAAATAATACATGACAAGACTAATAAAAGATGGTCCAATAAGCATGAACTGTTTCTAAATGTCTAAATATCATGTAGTCTTGAAATCTCAAGTCTCTTTAGTCATACCTACACACATGAATCAAAACAATACCCAGTGAAGTATGGATGAACAAAAGATATATAAAACCAATATGTAAGGATAAAATCCAAATCATTTGTTTTGTGGGCAAAACATGATATCAAAATGTAATTAACATTTAAATCAGGATACCAAGATCATCACAAAAAATTTCCCCCTACATCACATACATCTCTCCCCCTTTCGTCTCGAATAGACAACCCAACAAAAAGATACACATATCTAGAATCAGATAAATCAATGAAATATATTTAGATAAACATGTAAACAACCAGCTAATAAAGATTAACAATATCGATTCCGTAGCTAGCAAGAAATAATCACGCAATAAAAATCAACAAAGTAAGCATGTGTGACTAAATGATCTTATGCAGCACAATATGTGAGAAATATGAATCTTCATAAACAAACTATCTAGAAGTAAACCAATGTGACAACCCGCTCCAAATAATAACGGGTGGCCACCCCTATACTACATAAATCAGGTATCTCAGATGGTACAGTCTCAACATCAACAACTAAACACTATAATATAAGGCTAACTACCCGAAATCATAAAGTGCGAATTGCCAAAAATTTAAAACTTTTACATTTACAACAACAACAAAACCAATATTGCACATAACCAACAATATACATCTAAATATGATGAGTGAAAAGTGCATGCTCCAATGATATGAAAAAGTACCATACATTGTACAACAAAATTTCAACAATGAAATACCCGAATATGCTATCGGGTAACAGACAATATAATAATTTGAGAAATGAAATATGGAAGTGTTAATCTACAACACTTGAATCCTAACTCAATATACACACTGAATCCTAATCTAGATGTACAAAGATAGGAATCGACTAAAGCAAAGTGCCGCAATAGTCCACTAGTTCTACAGCTCCACAATCCTGAATGGAGGAACATCAAAGGCGTCCTTGCGGAGGAACACCTAAAGTAATACAATATATACAAGGAGGAGGAAAATATAAACGCGTCAGAGCCCAAGTTTTGAAAAGCAGTTTATAAAAGTGTATTAAAATGCATAATAATTATAAATGCATTATTACATGATTTAGTTGGAATCGAACTCTCCATAATTATTCAACTCACCTCTCATCTAAACCGCGCACTATACGTATGCACGTGATCTCCAAAAAGGATGTCCGATTCTAATTAGGTAAGAGGATTCTAACTTAAACCCAAATAAAGTATTTAAGAAAAATCATCTAACCTATTTCCCAATACATTCATTTCCATACTTTATAAGTCATGTACATTAACTTTAACGTAATAGTTATAGTTATCTTTATAATGTTCATTTGTTGAACATATAAAGTTACATGATCCAATCATGCCCACATCATCACAACACATCCATAATCTCAAATACTAGAATTTATATTCTAGTGATGCCCATATAAGTCATGAAACCATATATATGATTATTATAGATGAGTTATTAGCATCAAGAGTTAAGGACTAAACTCCTCCCGATTCTCAACACAGTACTGCGTTTCGTGCGTGGGACATCCCGCCGAGGCGAAATCCAAACAAGGAACCCCCCCGTTACACTACTACTGACCGTATCGATCCTCGGGGCTCATTATGCCCTCAATGTAAGATGCATGTAAGCCAAATGATTATTATCCAATTTTAATTAATTAATATTCCCAAATTTTCAACAGTACACGGCGTTTCATGCGTGGGACGTCTCGCCGAGGCGAAATCCAAACAAGGAACCCCCCGTTACACTAATCCTAGCACTGTCGATTGTTCGGGATAGGTGATATATATATATATATATATATAATTATGAGCATTAAGGACTAAACTTATCCCCAAGTTCCAACATTACACTGCGGTTCGTGCGTGGGACGTCTCGTCGAAGCGAAATCCAAACAAGGAACCCCCCCGATACACTACTCCTGGCAATGTAGGTCTTTGAGGTCCATTTTGCCCTTGACACCCAAGTACAAACACAAGCAATAATAACCATCCAACCGAGCTATAACTCGAAGGACGCAGACTCACATGCTATCATCTTCCAGCAGCCCATATACGTAGCAAACTGGGACCACCTGGTGGGGATCAACGACACCCACCTCGTGATCAACTCACGCACACAACGTCCCGGGAAGCGGTCATAGTTCCTAACCGTCAAGTGAGAGCGACACATACCCACGACCTCTCACCCCCAAAATAATTAAATGTATTTTGGTGTAGCATTTGCTGACCACAAAGGACGACTATGACCTGGGGAATATCCACATCCTGCTTTTCTAGTCAGAATTCTCACCCTCTGCGCACAAAACTTCCCAATGATAGCAAGGAGGGGGTATGCTTAACATGTATATACACCATCATATAGGGTATACATACATCCCACATAATAAAGATATACCATTTTATAAGGTATACCTGCAACAACATATTTATTATCATTATACGCTCTTTGATTAACATCAATGTTTTGTATATCTCTCTCTTTTGATACACTAACCGTCAATACTCACACATTTACCCCACTTAGTATATACTATAATAATTCTCGCTTGAAGCTCTCATGTCGCTTCTATTATGAAGTGTCTTTCAAATCTATTTAAGTTAAGGATATTATATATCCTATTGCACCTCAATTTACATTTCTCATTGTGTGAGATATCTCCCAAATCAATCATCAATAAGGATATTTCTATATCCATATGCACATCCAATAGCATTTATCATTTTCCATTTATAATAGGGTTCAATTCATTTTATGAACCTTTTTAAAGTTATCCCATTTGGGATTTGGATCCTAAGATCCGGCATCACTAAGTTATTCTCAGATCGTGAAATTTATTTATTATCACCAAACAAAACCCCAAATAAAAGTGGGCTTCCCCACTTAGAAAAAATCCCAAAATCTCCAATTGGTATTCTATATTCCTCAAATACTAACCTCGATACTTAGAGGATTTTTCCCAAAATGATATACTCTTTTGGATTCTCACTTCTCAAGATCAATCACTAAGACTCTCCGACATTTGCATTTAGTCTTTCAATTATCAATTAGCCTCATATATCGTCTTTTGACTCTAAGGTCTACAATCCCCTTATAAAATCACTTAATCTTTTATGATACACTAATTATGGAAGTCCATCTATACGAACCCAAAGAAGAAGGGGATAACTTAAATTCCCATACTTGAACCAAAAATATGGGACCGATCGACCGATGCCCAAACCGCGGTCGACCGCGTTTCTAAATTTTGCCTAATCTCGAAGACCGAATGCCCAACTTTGGAGGCGCAGTCGACTGGTCCTCTATACGCGGTCGACCGGCCATAACAGGTATTACAGCCAACTCCATTTTTACACATTTTCAACTTCTCAAAAACTCCAATAAAACTCCATTCAACCACAAATCTTCAACCCAAACATATTCGTAGCATTAATATTCATTCTAGAATACTTATAAACCAATTTAAATCCTTAAATCCATTTATATATTACAAATCTAAGGTTTTTCCCCAAAAGTTAGGTTTTGGTAAACTAAACCTAAAACCCAAAAATCAATTCACAAATCATGCAATAATTGGTACACAACAATTATTTAGCAAGTTTAATCACTTGCCTCGGGTTCTTACGGTCTGAATCCGCCTTGAGATCGTGTGGAAACCGGAAATCTCCACTTTCTCTCCCTTTTCTCCTTCTTTCTCTTCTTCTTTATTCTTCTCTCTTTCTTTCTAGGGTTTTCCTCTTTCTCTTAAGTGAGAAAGGCTTCTCACGTGGCTTTTAAGCCTTGCCTCCTAATGTACACATCTTTAAATGATAATACACTTTAAATGACCCGGTAACTTTAATTTGAGTCAAATGGTCCTAAATTATTTCGGAACCTAAACAGACCCCAAGTACAGTCATTTTGACTTTCTCGACCCTTCTGAAAATGATGGTACCCTCAGAATCGTCATACGACACTCTTTCTAACGACTCTAAATTTTGACCTCAATTGTCAATTTAATTATTTCTCCAATAAAATATTATTTATTTCTCCCAAAATAAATAAATTGTCGACTCCTAAACCTCGGGTTGTTACAACAAAAAGCACCAAAAATATATAATCAAATAATCAGGGTACTGAAACAGAAGGGAAATAAATATTCCAAACGTCGCTCGGACGAGAAAAATGTGTCACTCGAACGATAAAGGATGTTGCTCAAACGAGTGGCTTCACGCGATAGAAGGGTCTCTCTGGAACGAGAAATTGAAACAATCACATACTGCGTAGAAAACCATACAGTTTTGTCTCGTGAAAAAAACTTCGACATAAAATTAACTGGAAGGGGCTCAAAACTTCAAAACAGTAGCTAAACTAAGAAAACGAAAAACAACCAAATGTGAGTTATATGATAACATAGTATCTATGTGCTCAAACATGAACATGGGATGTATAGGCCTGAACTACAGAAAATTAATCACAATTCTAACGCATTGAAATGATCAATAAGCTCTAATTGATAGATATAAATCATCAAACTTTATTTTAGCTATGTGAGCTAATTAAAGTGTGAGATAAATAAACTAAACAATCAAACATGCACACAAATCCAGAATGCTGACGATTCTACAAACAATAGCGTCATGACACGATCTTTCAATGTTAGGATTATTTATGTAAACCCATTTAGATTTTTATCCATCCAAACCCCCTCAAATATATATCATATTTTCTTTTGAATGAACATAAACTAATTTGGCCCATATTTTGGCATATGATTATTTTTATTGCCTTTATCTTCTTTTTGTCTCTTTTAAATGGTGGTTTCATGACTAGTCAATTTTACACTCTTTCAGCCCTTTACGTGAACACTCATCATTTTTTCAATTATAATCCTCACGGTAAACGGTTCTTACATGCACACCTCCTCCGTATATCTACTTATGCATAGATGACAACGTTGAGATAAGAACATCTCACAAAACTCAAATATGCAAGAGATGTCAAACATCCATATAAACTCATGCATGTGTGCAAAGATGACATATATACAAAATCGAATCAAAATGCATATCAACTTTGAAACAACTCTATAATACAATGGTTAAGATCATTCTATGCATCAATAATTATGATCAAATATCCTTGCCACACAGATAATGAAAGGAATAGGATCTAAGAACTATAATATGCCATATCAAACATGTAAACTCAAAAAAAATCAAATGTCTTTTTGTCTTTTCAACATATTTTGACTCAAAAAAAGAAAAATATTTTTGTATTTTTGAAATAAGACTCTTAAATGAAAAATATAATACAAAAGATACACGTCATAACACTAGGAAGATATAAATCCAAATGCAAAGACTAGCATATGATAAACATGGACATGCAATCAACCATAAGAAATATCAAGTGAAGAATCATGTGCATGCATGTGAGAATCAACTAATGAAGCATTTAGTACCTCCAGAATGGATTTTCTAACCCGAATCGGTGCATAGATAACACGATGATTTTTGGGAACAGACGGGACACTACATTTAAACTTCTTAGGGTTTTTTCTAGGATGAAAGAAAGGAGCCTAAGGTGGCCCCTCTTACCACAATGCGAACATGTGAAAACACGATGAAGAACATGACCTTTTGATTGACCTTTTCTAACACCCTCGAATGTGGTTGACGATCTAAAACAAACTATGGTTTTGTCTTTAACAATCGAATCACTAGAACTAGATGAGCCGTTACCATCACTAATCGAGTCATTTAAATCATTTTTTAACTTAAAAACTTTGGACTCAAGCAAATGATTAGACTCCTCAAAATTTTGCGACTCCTTCTTTATATTTAAAATTATCCCTAGAAAATTACCCCCCTCTTCCTTAATATGAGCAAACTTATCCCTAAGAGTCTTTTCTCTTGCCTCTAAATCATTAATCAAATTATTTTCACCAATGGCACAAACACTAGAATTTTTCAAGTCCTCTAACTCTTCCTTGAAGTGCAGACTTTGTCATCACTATCCTTTTTGGAAACATTTAAGGATTCAAAGTTATTATATAAAGCTCCAAACTTCTCACGAATCATATCTCTTTGAATTTTAAACATTTGCAAATATTCAATCATATTTCTGAAACGACAAATTTTCTTCCTCTAAAACTTTAATACATTTTGCAAACTTTAAATTCAACAGATATAATTTGTCAAAAATTTGAGCATCCATTAAGAGAAAAATAAAACCAAGAGAGTTGAATAAGCAATCACCCATATACACAAAAACTGGTGCAAAGGCTATGATACCAATTTGTAGGTCCATTTTTAATTCTACACGAAAACGGAACATGTTTTTAGGATGACAAAAATAATTTCTCTTTTCCAAAAACACCTTTTTTCAATATTTAATTCGCACCAAGTTGTGAACCTATTTTAACTTAACCAAATTTTATATTGATTAATCCTAAATAGTAATCAAGTGATTAAAGAGAGTAAAATAAAGTAAAGAATACTCACAATGCAAGATGTACGAGGGAAACACGACGGGAAAAAACCTAGGATGACTCAAGCCAGACAATCACTGTGAATATGGAATTACAAAGGTACGGACGATAGTCTTACTCAACGACTCGATCCCCTATAAGACTTGACTCTCCTATGCTCTTCAATAACTCCTCTCACAGTTCCCATGTAGAAAATCCTTCTTCCACTATGCTCATCCACAACACACACATTCATGTATGTCTTGATTTCCACCAATATGTCTTGTGACATTTACGAAGTTGAACACGAACTCCTTCGTTTCTTCACCATAAAATCCAACAAAGTTATATAAAGAACAAACCATCATGTTTCCACAAATATCACTATAGCATATATTATTGATAACTCGAATCTTTGAAACTCTAAGGAGGTTTTTACTTTGTAAAGCCTTAGAAAACCTTTTTGCAAAAACCTATTGTTACGAAAAGAATTTTTTGGATTGGACACACACAAAAATTTGAAGTAAACACGCATTTAAGTACTTTTCTTAAGGCGATGTCTCACTCGAACGATTGAAGCTATCGCTCGAACGAAATGCCTATGTCATTTGAATGAAATGGTGATCTCGGTCGAACGACTATTGAAGTCATTTAATGTCATTTCAGCGATGCACGAATTAGAGTCCTAATATAACTCTACTTTAATTCGTCCATATCAGATTAAAATGAAGTGTAAAATATTTCAAACACTTATAAAGCACTTTAAAAACATTTATTTAATAAAATTTCAGCCTTATCTTTATAAAATTAAATTCCAAGTACCATTAAAAATTTTCATTCATACCTGAGTGATCTCAGAATGCAATTAGACTTTAAGATGAATAAACTAGCACCAGTTAAACCTTCGGCATAATTAAATCCTTGAAGCTTTTCTAAAACGTCTTTAATAAACTTCAACAAGTCATAGTCTGTGTGGGATCGTGATAGTAAAGATCGCCTTATGACTCAAACATGTTTTGTTCCAGGAATAAATCAAAACTATATAACAGACTCAATTGGAAATTTGTCCTTACATCTCCCACAAGTTCTTTTAACCTAAGAGTATATACTATTCATAACGAATTTATCACGGTAACCTTAGGAATAAAGAGAGCAGGGAGAGCTTTTAAAATTTTCTTAAGAGTATCTCGAAATTACTCTTCTAACCTGAGAGTATCTCATATGTTAAATTAGGTTTTCGTATGAGATGTATTCCAATTTTAATTGTTACATTACACATGAATTCAACACAACAAATGAGGAATAATCTCTAAAAAGGGTAAAATCATATATTCAGCACTATCATAAACCATTTATCTCATTTTTATATATTAATAGCATAAATATAATGTTAATTATTTTAGACTTCAAGTCAAAACTGAGTTAAATGGAAAAAGGAGCGGTTTTTTTTTTCACACTCCCACTCCAAAATTTTTGTTCCTCTTTGGCGGATGGAGGCTCTCTTTCTACAACACACATCTCGGCCGCACGACTCTCTCTCTCTCTCTCGGCCTCACGTCTCTCTCTCTCTGGCCGCATGTCTCGCACGACTCTCATCTTTGCGCCGTCCAAGCTTCATCGCAGGTAAAAAAGATCTTGATTTACTTGCTTCGATTTGTGTATATGTATTCGTGTGTGTGTGATTTGTGTATATGTGTTTGTGTGCTTGATTTGTTTATACAAGGTTTGTTCTTGATTTGTTTATACGGGATTTGTTCTTGATTTGTGTGTGTGGGATTTGCGCAGGGGCATCCCCATTAAGTCCTGAGTGGGTGAGGGCACACCCACATAATTTTTGGGATTTTTTTTTATATATACAGTGTTCTTTTGAAATTATATGGGCCTTGATGTAATTTTTCGAACTAAAATGTAGCTGAAAAATGCTGTTAGATAACTCAGGAGCGACCTCTGTAATTATTTTAAAATCTTTTAGAAAAATCCACTTAGTTGTACAGCTCCTTGCGATATTTGGGCTCTTCTCATTTTAAAGAGGAAAAACCCTAACATTTAAAAACCCAATGTAGCAGCCTATGTGCACACCGCTGCTAAATTATGTGTTTCTTTTTGTGGTTTATCAAATACAAATTTCAAGTTTTGATGTCTTGATAAGTTATTTGGGTCTTTCTTTAATGGAAGTGGCAATGATTTGAATGGTTGTTGTCATGTCGTAGTTTGATTAGATTTGTAAAACAAACATTTACATCTGAAATTTTTCCTTTAAAACAATTTCTGTTAAAAATTTCCTTTACATGTCTTAGTTTGATTAGATTTGTTGGTGATTAGGTGCACATTCTTATTTTTGTTTGGGTATTGTTAAAATTAGTGGGGTGTTGTTAATATTAATTGGTTATTATTTTGCATTTCCAAATTTAGTTGGATGTTGTTATTTAGGGTTTGAAGTTGATTTGGTATTGTTCATTTAAATTAAGTATTGTTATTTGGTACCCAAATTTTTTTATTTGGAGTTGTTGATTTTATGTATTATGATAGTAAAATGGAAATTTATACCAAATACAATCCTTAGAATTTCATTGAGATCAAATGAGAAAGAAAATGTTTATGTTGATTTTGTATTTTTGGCACTTAATGCATGATATTTAACAATCATGTGGGTTTCATACATAGTTGTAATCACCCAAACACTGATAATCCGAAAGTACATTTTTTTTTAGCATTGTTGTCATGTTTGTGGAGAGACGGGTTAACTAATCACCTATGTTTAATATGCATGTTAATATTTTATTGAGAATCGTGTACCAGTTAACTTTTACCACCTGGATTACTGATGATAATCATATCCTCCATTAAAGGATCTATGTTTTGTAGTATCTTCCAAAATTACTTCGCTATATCTATTTCTCTATGATGTTTTTAGGCAAATGAAAAATATAAAAAAGATAATGAAATTAGGAAATTGTGTAAAGTATATTAAAGTTGTTTGTTAAGCCTTATTCTTAGTTTTAGAAAGCACAATTCCATATATTTGTGGGCATGGAATTGCTATTGAAATTAAGTGAATGGTACCAAATATTGAAATTCTAAATAAGATAATTCACATTAGGGAACCGGTAATTGCTACGAATGATGAAGTGAGAGAGCACTAAAATTAGCAATGATTTGTAACTCATTAACACTAACTGATCAATATTACAGATTCGCAATATTTTTATTTTTATGCCGTCACTTGTAAGAAGTTTCAGAGCCCTTGTTTACTTTTATAGGTGTTAAAAGATGCTCAATACCTAATTCCAATACAATATAACACATCTTATTAAAATCCAGTTATGGTGCTTGTACATGCAATTTTGAACCCCAATTACATTGTCATTCGACATTTGCTCACTACTGTTTTGACGTAGCAATGCGTATACAAACATTTAGATAAAGATGTATTGGAAAAAGGAATAATGTATAAAGCCTATTGCTGACAAGGTGATAATAACCCAGTAGAGAGTTGAAATAAGATTCAAAAATCATGTTTTTATAGTATCCCCATTAAACTCAGATATTCATTGGATACCAGAAGATTTCCATTACTCCATGAATATAAGGTGTTTAGGTATAATAATTTCAGGTGACTCGCTACAGTTGTGTTCTTGTCCGTATGAATAGAAGGAAATTTTTTGTACCATAGGGTGTGTTCGATATGTATACTCGCTAATGCCTCACTCGTGTGCTTTCATTAATTTTTTGCACTGCTTCATATGTTCTTGTCCCATGCTTATACTATGTGCTTTCATTATATTATAGGTATATAATCGCTAATGGTTGTTGCTTGTATATATAATATGTATAACATCATAGTATAATTTTTATAATAATTTTGTGAATTGAAGTTTTTCAATGATTGGAATTGGTTTTGGTTGTATAGTGTTTGTGTATTGTGTTAGTGTTCTTGAGTTGGTTAGTTATAATTGATTGAGTCTTATTAATGTTAGGTGTTGGTGTATTTGGTAGTTGTTGTGATAGTTTTAGAGGGATATTATGCTTTCTAAAATATTTTCTAATGGTGTGAATGTATTATGTTGTATGATATTACATTATGTTTAACAATTACATATCTTTTATTGCTTATATCTCACTCGTGGTGGTTTACAGACTTAGGACATAATGGGCAGGTCTTGGATGAGTAAGGATAGATTATCAAAAGAATACATAGAAGGTGTTGATAATTTTCTTGGGGTTGCTCAAAATGCCTCCTTGGATGAGAACTTCATACGATGCCCTTGTAATCAATGTGAGAATAGATTAAAAATGGGTGTTAAAGAAATCAGACAACATTTGTATTGTTCGGGTATCGATCCAAATTATACTGTATGGAAATGGCACGGAGAGGAGGATCATTGTGAAACAATGCCGGATGTTAATATGGGTGATCCTGTCTGTGACGATCACAATATGGATACCATGGAGGATGTTGAAGAGTTGATTGACATGGTGGAGGCTATAAAAGAAGACTTCATCGGAAATGCAGAAATTTTTCAGAAGTTGCTTGTAGATGCGGAGAATCCATTGGATGAAAGATGTAAAAAGTATACAAAGTTATCGACTATCGTCAAGCTATTCAATCTTAAAGCAAAGAGTGGGATGTTCGATAAATGCTTTTCAAATATGCTGTCAATCATTGCCGACATGCTTCCGGATGACAATATATTTCCTTCATCCAATAATGAGGCAAAACGTTGCTTATCGGTATTTGGAATGGATTTTCAGAAGATACACGCATGTCCTAATGACTGTATACTCTATAGAAAAGAGTATAAATAAGCTGTTGAATGCCCTACTTGTGGAACATCTAGGTTCAAACAAAAGAAGAATTTGAAAGAACAGAAAAGGGATGAGGGGAAACGAGGTGTTCCTGCGAAAGTGTTATGGTACTTTTCACCCATTATGAGATTTAAAAGGTCGTTTCAATATGCAGAGACCACTAAGTCTCTGACATGGCATGTAGATAATAGAATTGTTGATGGTTTGTTGCGTCACCCAGCGGACTCACCAACTTGGAAATTAGTTGATGAAAAGTGGCCCGATTTTCCAGCAGAACCAAGAAATCTTCGGTTAGCACTATCAGCGGACGAAATTAATCCATATAGTTACCTTAGTAGTAGGTACAGTTGTTTGCCGGTTATGTTAAACACATATAACTTTGAACCGGAATTGTGTATGAAGAGAAAGTTTACAATGTTGACTATGTTGATATCGGGTCCAAAACAACCGGGAAAAAATATAGATGTTTATTTGGATCCGTTAATAGAAGATCTGAATACCTTATGGCATGAAGGAGTTAAAGCCTACGACGCCTTTCGACAAGAATCTTTTACTTTGAGGGCAATACTGTTGTGGACAATTAATGATTTTCCAGCATATGGATATTTATCTGGAAGTGTTGTTCAGGACTATAATGCTTGTCCAATATGTAGTGAAAAAACGTATTCCATCAGATTACAACACTGTGGCAAGTGCGTTTATATGGGACATAGGAGATACCTTCCACAAAACCATCCATTTCGAAGCCAGAAAAAGGCTTTTAACGGTGAGCAAGAGTTCCAAGCCTACCCTGAACCTTTAAGCGGCGAATAAATATTAATAAAAGTTGGGAGACTTAAGGTTGCATGGGTAAAGAAGACAAAAAAGGTGAGGGCGGTTAATTTGAAGAAATCATTAAAGCGTAAGAGACCGAGGAGGGTAAATATTGGGGTTGAAAAAGGCGGTCCTAGTAACAATAGGGTTGAAAATTTTTGGAACAAGAAATCGATATTTTTTGAACTTCCTTATTGGAAGGATTTGCCTATTCGACATAACTTAGATGTCATGCATATTGAAAAGAATGTATGTGATAGTATCATTGGAACCTTGCTTAATATTCCAGGAAAAACAAAAGACGGGGTGAAGTGTCGACTCGACCTTGAAAAAATGGGCTTAAGAAGTGAGTTAGCACCGCGGGTTAATGAAAAAAGAACATACCTACCGCCAGCATGTTATACGTTATCAAGAGAGGAAAGAAAAATATGCTGCCAAACTTTGTTTGACCTTAATGTCCCGAATGGGTACTCTTCTAATTTTAGAATCCATGTCTCTATGGAAGATTTGAAATTGTATGGCTTGAAGTCTCATGATTTCCATATTCTAATGCAGCAACTTCTTCCAATTGCAATTCGATCGGTGTTGCCAAAACATGTGAGATATGCGATCATGAGAGTATGTTTTTTCTTCAATGCTCTTTGTGCCAAAGTAGTGGACTTGCAAAAACTAAAAGAAATTCAGAATGAAATTGTGATCACATTGTGTTTGCTGGAAAAACACTTTCCACTATCCTTCTTTGACATTATGGTGCATTTAATGGTGCATCTTGTGAGGGAGGTTGAACTTTGCGGTCCTGTTTTCTTTCGATGGATGTACTCAATTGAAAGGTTAGGTCAATTTACTTTACTATCATGTATAAATATAAGTAAATAAGTGTACTCAATTAATATATTGTTAAGAAAATCAACTTATAATTGTCGAGGGAGAAAAATGTAGAGCGAAAAAATCAAAGACTTAATATATATGTGACATGTTTTTCACTGTTAAAATTTCTATATCTTAAAATAATTATATCATTAACTTCAAAAACATTTAGGGGGGGGGGGGGGGGGTTAGAGAAATCATAAGTTTGAAACCAAAGTAAATATGAAAAAAATCGCACTAAGCTAAAAAAGAAATGTCATTTTCAAGGGAAAAGAAATCATACCTCATTCTCCAAAGCAGAAGCTGAATATCCACGGTCAGTAGGACCTATGGAAAGTAGTGTCTCCATAAGTGCTAATGCTGGTGCGGGGAAGTCCTTAAATTCTGAAACAAAATAGATCGATTTGCAACAAAAATAAAACAAAAAAACTCCCTCATGAAAGTTTGTAGTATGATAATTGAAATCAAGGTTAAGCTTTCGCAGCAAAACAGTAGGAACCACCGACAAAATGAAAAAAAAAGAACTGGAATCTAAAATTTGATCAAACAAAAAATGATTCAAGCAATATAGAGTCCTTCTTTCACAGTGAAAGCCCTATAGACCCGGTATACCCTTGTTTCCACATATTCGCCTCGGCTTTCAGCAACACAAGAAGATTCAAATGCTCAAAGTATATGACATTCAAATGCTTCTACATGAACCGTATATCTAAACCAAATGAAAACCACCTCAATAGGTGGTTGCATTTGGTCAAAGCCTCTTTAGATTGATTTTAAGACGTGTATTCAACATCTTTCTTTTTCAGATCAAATTTGATATTGATCCGAACAGCAAGAGGATGGTGTTATCCTCTATGGGTTGTAGTTAGAGAGCGTTCAAAACAAACCTCACGAGACTTTGGATTAGACCATTGAGACACCAACGCGAGCTTCTCAAACATCCTCCTCCAAAATACGAGAAATTCATTAGTCCAGATGTGTGGAATGAATTTGTTTGCAGCAGGCTAACCAAAGGATTTGAGGTATAATTGAAAAAACAGTAGAAGATTTGTGTGGTACTTTTTGTTATTCTTTTCTAATTTTTTGCTTTGATTTATAAGATTGTAAGTGAGGCACAGATGGAAAAGCGATTCAAGGTCATATACGATCATCGTATGAGCAAGAAAGGTTACGTCGGTCTTGCTGAAGATTTGGTATGTTTTAGTTTGAATATTTTCATTAGATTTGTGATGGTTTGAACTTGAACATTGAATTATTCTTTAATAATATGATTTTTTATTTTACAATTGATACCAGAAAAAGAAGATGGGTTCGGAATATGAAGATGACAGAGCTTTCTTATGGTTGAAAGGTTGTGAAAAGAAAGATGGTGAATATGGAGATGATTCATTAAAATAGGTGGCGGATAAAATGGTTAGTTTTTATAAATTACGACACGAGTTCCTTTATTTGGTGTTTTTTAGTGTATGATTTGTAATTTTGATAATATTTAGATGACATTCTGAATGATTAAATCTACTTCATTGTAGGCTGAATTGAAAATACAAGTTAAAGATGGTACTTTAATCACCGAAGGAAGTAATGATGTTCTTACTATGACATTGGGTACTCCCGAACACTCGAGCCGTGTTCAGGGGTTGGGATTCGGAGTTGTTCCCACAAGGTACTTCAATCATCCAAAGCGTGGTTCCAAGAGACATATTACAGAGTTAGAATCTGAATTAAGAGAAGCGAAGAAAAGATTAAATGATATGGAAGCCCAATTGAAGTTAAGAAATGAGACGGTTGCCGCAGCCCCAACAGTCGCACCCCGAGCTGAGAAAGTTGCTTCATATATGCGTGAAAGTGAAAATATAAAGCGTTCAAGTTCGGGTGGAAAAATTGCAACACAATCACTTTCTTCAAAGGTATAATGACACAAAGATAATTATACAAACACATACCATTAAAATTTTGTGATTTTTGTTGTAATTGCAATTTATTTTTGTGTTTATTTGGGTATTGATTGTCATTGATTTGTCCACAAGAACTATTTATTGGTTGGATTCATTGAATACGGTACCCAGTGACAAAGATAAGATGTATATCACTACGTGAGTATAATACAATTTTTAATTATGTTTGACATGCATTATGAGTGCATTATTATTGTGATCTCCTAATACACGTCTTTGAATTCTCTTTACATGTAGTGGGATTAACACATTGAACATCGATGGGAAAAGGCATAACGCATCATGGAGTTGTATTAAGGTAAATTTATCATATAGTTGTTGTTATATAACATGTATAGCTAAAATTTCAATCTTTACCCATAGCTGGATTCCAGATAAAGAAAACTATAGGACCAAGCCCATTACCAGACACTATAGAGTGTACTCCATAAATTGTGTCGACATTGCTCCCATTATCATGCCTTAATTCAAAAAGAATATTCTGGTGAATAGATGAGTAGAGGACCGCCGAATCAGAACCTTCCTAAAATAAGTATCATCAACCATTTGAATAAACATAAGAATAATTCACAAAAGCGTTGAATAATGAAAAGTTATCAAAAACTCATGTCGTTAGTGAAATTGTCGAGTTTAGATCTTTCACAACCATTTCGAAAGTAGACTCTCATTGATGAACATGGATGACTTGATCCTTGCCATGAGGAACTACCATGAAGCGAGACATAAGTGAGGGAAGGAAAATACGATCGATACACACGGTTGGAGGAAAATATGATCGATACATAAGTCCATATATATGTAGCATATGCATATATATGCAGTGCATATATATGCAAATGCATATATATGAATATGCTGCATATATGTGCATATGCAACTGCATATATATGCAGCATATGATATATATGCATTGCATATATATGCAGCATATGATATATATGCAGTCCATATATATGCAACTGCATATATATGCAGTGCGTGTGTGCGTGTTTTCGTGTGTGTTTGTGTGCAATGGGTAAAGTTGAAGATCGTCACCCCATATCTTCTATTTTCCTAGTATTTGAGTAATGATTAGGCTTGAGTCTCCATAAGATTTCAATTTTGTGACTCCCATTTCTGAGGAAATTTCAAGACCTATGATGTAAGCCTCATATTCGATCATATTGTTGGTGCAATCCTAGGTGAGTTTGATAGATTTTGGGGTCGGCATATATCCCATTTTATGAATAATTCAATCGAATACATTACGGATAACTGGTTCTTCCTCTATTATTGATCTAGTGGGATAACCCAAAATCCGCTAAAGAGGATGTCACTACTATCATGGTGGGTGTCTAAGAGTGAGGCAGTACAGGTGCTGGCGACTATGGACCCACTATCATTTCCTTGTGTTGTAATAATTTCAGTGTCAAAACAAAACTTTACTTTCATGTGTAGTGATGAGGGTAGTGGTCCCATGGGTGTATCTAGGCTCTTCCTAGTAAGAGACTAAAACTATTCGGGACATCGAGTACCTTAAACTCAACGTTTCACTGGATGGGATTAATGATAAGTGTGAGGGTGATGGCTCTTAGGACTTCTCGACGAGTGTTGGCATAGACACTGATGACGATAATGGGGGATGCAAACTTCCAAGTGATGTATCCCAAACAAATAGTTTTGCAATAGGGGAACATATGCTTTTTTCTTTTTGCAATAGCGGCTCTCTACCTATGCTTTTTGCTTAGTCTTTTCTAAACAGAGTAAGATATCTGTTATGGAAATAAGGCCGGTGGCAGGAGAAGTTGAATCCGGGATCATTACTTCGATCCATTTGAGGACTGGGGACTATTTTGGGTCGATAGGAGATTTATTATGAGTTCGAGGGAGATCCCTGGATGCTGCATCAACTATCCAACGTACTGTCATGTTAGGATCAAGCGAGGGGGTATTACTCTGCCACTATTATGAGTATGTGATCGTCCTTTTGATAATCTATAATCAGGGAGGCTTTGTATAGTTAGATGATATTTACTTGGCTTCCCAAATTTCATCATTAGAGGCACGCTCTTCAAGATTTTCATCATCAAAAAGGTCTCGAATTTTCTCGAGTTTAGTTACTTATATATATATGCTCATCATCAAACAACTTATATTTTCTCGAGTTCATCATCAAACAACATATATATATATATATATATATATATATATATATATATATATATATATATATATATATATATATATATATATATATATATATATATGGAAGATTATTTAGGCACTTCGACAACCGTGTACAAATTGTAATCAATTGGGTAAAACAGAGGCTACGAATGACAAAGACAGAAATAGGAATAAAATTATGCACATGTAAAATAATACTAAATCTAATGGAAGTTACATTAGTAATTAATTGTAACAGGAAAAGACTCCCATCCACAAAAAAAAAAAAAACAATAATTTAATATTTTAAATGGAAGTGTTTAACTGTACTAAAAGTCAAACTCATATTCATATCAAACTTCATTAATTAGAGAAAACACGTGTACACACGCTAATTTAGACTCACACGATGAGTAACACTTAACATAAAATACAATTGAACCACGAAGTTATGAT
The DNA here is from genome assembly GCA_949130495.1 of Sambucus nigra. Classification (NCBI taxonomy): domain Eukaryota; kingdom Viridiplantae; phylum Streptophyta; class Magnoliopsida; order Dipsacales; family Adoxaceae; genus Sambucus; species Sambucus nigra. Next base: position 616,027,622 of record OX422216.1, on the reverse strand, counting down.
CACTTAAAAGCATCCACTTATGAAAAGAACAACACCAAAACAAAAGTTATCGTCTAAAGATGAAAGTATCGAAATATGAAAATATTGAACTTCAAGAGTGATGTAAATAGTAGAATTTCAATCTAAAATGTAATGGGAATTTCCCTAAACAGAAGTTGATAGGGAAATGGGAATGGCTCAAAACCAAACTTGGGATGAAAATGGGAATGGCCCAAAACAGAACTCAATCCTTATCGAGGTGTGGGGCATTTCTACAGTTGGACCTTATTCCCCAAACTAGCCTCTTCATCCTAACACTCCATTTGCGATTTTTTAAACAGGTTAAACAATTACAATATGAATATTTGAATCATCATTTTTTCAAATTAAAGGAGGCACTCAAAACAGGAAGAGAACAAATCTAACATGATCCCCTGGGGCATTAATGTGTTTCACATGGCTTCCATTACAAAGGGAGAAGGATTCCAACACTTCTTAGTCAACAACCCCACTATTAGATACTAATAACAATACAAACAATAAACAACAACCCATTCTAATAAAAAAACTATATGAATTTAAACTTCATTTGAATTAATGATAACTGAATTACTCAGCTTTACACGTCATGTTTAGGACAACAACAATAAACGTCATGTTTAGGACATTGTAATCCCCCTCAATAGTAGACTTCACATCAAACTCGCTTTTCAGATGACCAACATGATTTTCTATGTTCAAACCTTGTCCCCCACATGCTTTATGACATTCCTGAAGAGTTCGCATGTTATGACATGTTAACGTGGCCTCTAATTTAACAATCTCCGGATACCTAGAGAGAATTTGTTGAATTTAGTAGGTGATGTTTCTCCAAATGGTCAATGTCTAAGTTTAATAAAGGACCCTGATTAGAGATTCACAGCATTCTTGGATACTTTGACATCTGGTCGTGTAACAATTGCAATTAGTGCGATTTACACATCAAATATTAGTTTAGCAGTTGCCTACTCGCTGGAAAGGCAAGCATTTTCTGTTACATCAAATGGTTTGGAGGTTCTTTTGCTTGATTATCCAAGTCATCAACATTGGCTCTTACCTCTTCTTGCAAAGACATATGCCATGCATTTTGCTTTGAAAATGATATACTTGAAGAGAACACCTGAGTTGAACAAAACCATCCACCACAATCAGTTCAAAACAATTGTAAACAACTCAAAAAATTATTAGTAACACATGATGTTTGCATCAAACTTGAACATACCAAACTTGAACACCAGCTTAGCAGCAAGTATAAAGGCTACTTTCATAAGATCAAACAACAAACAATACATCCAATTTATAAAAAAAATATGCGGGGATATTATAGATGAGAGCATTATTTAGGTGATTGCAGAGCAGAGTATCAGGTGGGGCTTTGGAAGTTGCTGCCAACCTGGAACATAGGCAAGCAACATTCGTACCTGCAGCAATTTATAAAAACAATATGTAGGATATACAAACAGTACATACACCATACATTCAATTTCTTAAGGCCGCAACTTAAAATGAACATACCAAACTTTAACACCATACATCCAACTTATAAAAACAAATAGTACAACATTAATTTAAGAACACATATGACTATAAAGGATGTATGTAAGGTGTCCCAGATACTTGGAAGTAGCTCAACACCTTAATTATATATATTTTAAACAAAAAGATAATAAAAATAGACAATCTACATGAGGGAATCAAAGAAGAAATTCAATGGGTTTGTAAGAACATACCATTCATATCACTGTGGTCATGGTCTTTGCAACCATTTTCCAACCAAGTTTCCTGCTAAATTCAAACCAAAATTAATTAATTAAGGAGATTCTTTAGTTATGAACATGGATCAATATAATTACTTTTCACAAATGTTGAGATGGTTCTTCCCACCAAATATTAAAACCAAAATGTTAAATGGGTAAACATGTGATCAACAAACAAAGGATCGTAATAGTGATTATCCTAAACAACAGTTTTCAAAATGTTAAGTAGATTCCAACTTGAACTAATCTTAATAAAGAAATATGTTGTTCATCATAATTGAAAGCATCAACAATACAAAATGGTGATAAATTTAAGATTTTGTAATTAGAGCAATTATAATTTTGTAGTCATGACTTATGATGAACAATTACAGAAACCTATTAACATACTGGAGCACCAAAAAGACAGACTATAAACTGAGATACATAATATAAAAATATACTAAAGAGCCATGAAATGGAATTGGGAAAAAAATGAAAGGAAATTTAACATTTTATGTAGTAAATTTAATTACTGGTTTTGCTACAGAGGAACTCCAAGCCAAATTTTATCTTGTACTCTTTCACCTAGCGGGTGTAAACATTCAGGCTACTTCCCTTTGATACTGGTAGCTTCCAAAAACTGCAATCTTCGGGGCAATATTCTCTCTTATTTGGCCCATATAAAAAGCCTTCAGTACCTGTGTAAGTACATATACCAACATTTATAAATATTCTAAGAGAAATAATGAGTTTTATTAGAGACAACAATGCTAAATGGGATGGAAGTCTATAAAAAATCAAAAGAAAAAGTTAAAAAGAAACAACTTAAAGTTGAATCATTGAAAAGGAAGATTATGTGATGTTGGAAGATTATGTGATGTCCTCACATGTGTATGGCACAAATACCAAGTTCAAAATTAGGATAGAAATCCAAGGTTCCAACTTATGATTCCCAATCCACATAGAACTATAAGAATAGAAAAGAAAGAAACATATCATATCAATGATTATCAATCCACATTGAACTATAAGAATAGAAAAGAAAGAAACATATCATGTCCAAGTCGATTCACATGTAAATAAGAGTTTCCTGATCATCAATATATGCAAAAAACAGAGCTACAAAGTTTATAACCATATAACAAATTTTTTAAAACTTAGCAAAAAGAAAGAACTTCAAAGTTTGCCTCTAAATACAACAAATATCTACTTCTAAATCTCTCTCATTTTCTATTATCTCTAGCGGTTTGAAGAGGACTCGCCTGTTCTTTGATAAATCGATGTCTTGGTTTGCGAGTTCAAAGGATAAACCTACTCTCGGTGGTATGTGGATAAAGACCTGCATACAAAATATTTCGGCGCCAAACATATGAATACAAATCTGCACCCTCGCAAGGTCTGAGGCGAGGGGAGCGTGGCAGTGATCTGGACGACTGTTGTGGATCAGAGAGTGTATTGACGGGTGTTATGGATCATAGTGTATTGACAGGTCCTTAACTGTTACTATGGATCAGATAGTTGAGTCGCTGCTGTGTGATATCGATAGTAAGTGGGCATCCCTCCTAGTTCGAGTGATCCACAAAAGGTCCTTAATTGATATAGTTCGAGTTGTGTTGGAACCCGCTGCTGCTGTGTGACAGGTCCTTAATTGATAAGCATGAAATTAAGGACCTTAAATGTTTAAGGACCTGCTGCTTCTGCTGTGTGATAGGTCCTTAATTGATAAGCATGAAATTAAAGGTATTAGATCCCCCGAGTGTATTGACAGGTCCTTAATTGATAAGCATGAAATTAAAGGTATTAAGGATCCCCCGAGTAAAAAATTATCAGAGTGTATTGACAGGTCCTTAAATGTTGTGTGACAGGTACTTAATTAAGGACCTGTTGTGTGACCTGTCACACGATGTATTAGATCCCCCTTATAAACTATATTCATGCTTATCAATATAGTTCGAGTTGTGTCCCACACTCTCTTCCCATATCATATCAATTGGGCATTCATCCTAGAAGCCTAAACCTTATATCCAGGATAGGACCCGAACCCATATCAAGTTTATATAACCCTATTATTACTAAAGTTGATTCAATCGTCCAACTACAAACAACTATCAAGGTTCAACTAATAAACTGCAAAACCTATCAAAATCACCTTCAACTCAACATCTTCCATGCATGAAATTATTACAGTGTAATGAAAGAGACACCTTGAAAGTAAAGTTAGAGGAACTAATTGATAAGCATGAAATTATTTAATGAAGATGAAAAAATTTAATGAATATTGTAGAATCCAAAAGAAAATTACTCATGATAGGCAGCAGCGTAGGAGGCAACATGAAGGGAGGCAGCGGTGTGGGAGAGTTTGTAAGGGGCCAATGTTGGACTCAAGGGCAGCCGTGACATGGGAACGTTGATACAGAGTAATATTAGAGGCAAACTGGAAGACAGCAAGTTCCAGATCCGATTTCAAAACACGGCATTCAGTCAAAATAGGATTGAACATATCAAGGTTCGTCTTAAACTTCTCGATCCCCTGAACAAATGCAACATACATTATAAATGCTTAACACTTGAATAATAACTTCAAAGTCCTTGCATTGTGAGCAGTCCTGTAGAAAAAGTAGAAAGTAATGCACGTAATGTAAGAAAAATTATAAACCAATAAACTATATACAACATATAATATAAAACTCCACCAATTGAATCCAGCAAATCAAAAGAAAGAAAAAACAATTTGATTAACAAAGGGTTTCAGCATTATAGTGTAATAGAGGGTTTCAGCTGATTAACAACATCAAATTCTTCACTGGATTAATCCTTCTAGGTAACAGATTTTTGGTCCTAAATAGTCTGATCTGCTTTGGAATTTATGTTTTATGCAATCAGACCTATTTTCAAACCTTTTTTTTATTCAAATGGGGACGATACATGTTTGGACCACACCTTAGAATATGTATTAATCCTGATCAAGACTCATCGGAATTTGCCTACCATCTATAAATAGTAGTGTGACTGGTTATATGGTGTGATTAAGATTGAAAACCTCTCCTTTAAAACTTAAATGTCAACCTCTTATATGGTTTGATTAAATCCAACTTTAAGAAATATTCAAGCAATTGAATAATGCTAAATAACATAAATAGTGCTGAACATAATCAATTTTAAGACGTGATGACTTTAGATGTTAACTCTGTAAATGGAAATCCTTAAGAGAAATGAAAGAATAAATAAAATGAAAGGACAATATAACTCATTATAATAATCAAAGAATAATATAATTAATTAACCTATAATTTGTCAAGAGTGAAAACAACAACCACGCAAGGTAGAACCCATGGAGCGATGCTCCCACCCGAAATAATAGTAACTCCTAGTAGTATATTGGTGATAGCCTTCAGTGAGGAGTCATGTGGATCTCCATTTTTGGGTTGAAATCAAATGGACACGGCCCGAACCGATTAGGACTTTGAGTTGGTATTGCAGTTTGAGTTGGTCTTGGACTTTGAGTTAGTCTTGGACCAAACCTCCTAGTAGTATCGAGAATCTCTTGGGACTTTGAGTTTGTCTTGGACCCAAACTCCTCCGCTCGATTTGAAGATGTCGATGGGGCCTTCGCCTCGACGAAATAGATGGATTATCCCATTCATACTTCACACGTCACACCTGTACGGCCATAAGTTCAGGTTGCATCCTGTTAGATAAAAAGAAATAATTTATGTCCTCTCGAGATGACGCCTAACAACACCTAACAACATTTCTCCTACGATTTATCTATTGGACCTGCACAACAACATTCTTAGGTACACACGCTAGTATTTGTGGGTTTTCTCTCACACACACTGCTACCTGCACAACAACATTTTGCTCATATAATGGATGATGAAACAAATCAAAAAAACACATATAACACGCTATGAATAGAATATTGAATTTTAAATGAGTTGGGATAAAGATGTAGTAAATAAAAAGAGGATATATAATGTCAAAATCAAATATAAATAATTGAGTGGGTTTACCTGAAATAGAGATAAAGAGGTTTGAAGGAGGGTACCTGCAGCACAAAAAATACACTGAAATTTTACCCCGAGAATGTGTTAGGGAAATGAAGCGCGCAAGAAATTTTACCAACCATGGATAGTTTATATATCATAGAACATATAAACATACAAACATACAAACTAAACATACAAACATACAAACTAAACAACCAAAAATTGAACTAAACCATATAGAAACATGAACTGCGCAAACAGTTGTTTAAGGAATCATACAAAGGAAATTATTAACATTTTTTAGTCTTCAATGGCCTTAATTCAAAATATCACGCAGACGGTATTAACAAACTTTAACTCACTTTGACACTTTGTCAAACACTTGAAGTGCAAAAGATCAAAGATCATTGAATTCATTTCAAATAACAGAACATTGAATTCTAAGCATATACAAATATCGTGAGTCTTTAGTACTAATTTTGCACCAACTCTTCCCAACAAAAAATAATGAAAAAGGGAAAGAAATACTTATATTGAAATAAAGTTAATAATTAAAACTTTTGCACCAACTCTTCCCATCTTTTCAATCATGAACTTTCGGTGTATCTATCAAGAACAAATTTTAGCTATCTGTTCATTTTCAATCATGGACTTTCGGTGTATCTATCAAGAATAAATTTTGGTGTATCCATTCTTTTCCCATTTTGTAGCAGATAGCTACAAAATGAATGGATGGCCACGAATAGATAGATACACTAAATATCACTGTTCATAAAAGAACAAATGTGCTCGTATAGCATCAAAACATGAAACTTACAGTTCTTGTTTACCGCGATGCCAATAACTTGAAACTTAAAATCAAATGTTCACTTATTTACCTGTAATCAAGAATCAAATAGAAAATCAATTAAAATCATGTTTCAGTAAAAAAAATATGAAAACCCAATTAGAAACCCTAATCGTCATCCACCACCACCACCGCAATCCATTATTTTAAAGAACTCAAAAATAAGAAGCGGTGAAACCCAAAAGGAATGAACCCCAAAACAAACTGTGAAACCAAAATGAAACAAAAATTTACCGATGAGAGATGGTTGACCGTATTCAGTGGGTATGAGCGGGAGGGCTGTGATCGTGAGGGTGAGGAGGGTTGTTGTGACCTAATGGAGAGAGAGAGAGAGAAGCGTGTATTACAGAAGTGTGGGAAATGAGAGAGAGGAGAGAGCTTTTGGATATCGCTACCAATTTACTCTTTTATCCTTATTTTTGAATTTGAAAGAAAAGGGGGAAACATGTTAGAGTGTGTTAAAAAGGGGGGAATCTAAATTTTCAAGGGCAAAATAGGTAATGCAGGAACTAATTCATCTCATGACATCATCTTTTAATCTTATGACATACATAAATTTTCTACCTTATTATATATATTTCTACCTTATTATATATATATATATAACTGCCAATGCTTCAATCGGTAATCAGCTTAATTTTAGACTCTCAACAACTCACATGTCTTTAATGATACAATATCCAAGAGTTTTTTTGTAAGGAATAGACAAATGTTCAATTTTGCTATCATAGAGAATGAGGTAGTTGGCATATGGCCATGTGAATTTGAAATTTTGAAATTTAGTTTTTGAGTACAATGATTTTCAGCAAGATGGATGAGGTGCACTTGATAGTTTTGTTGTTGGAGTATTTTATATTTTTTGAATAGGGTGGATAGTCCTGTAAAGAGAGGAAATTCTGCCCAAAATTATTATAGTTTTTACAATTATTTATGCTGTATAAAAATTATTTTAGACTTGTACTCTTTTATTATTTGTTCAGTAATAATGTTTTGTGTTAACTAGTGCCCAATGCAAGGAAATGATACTCTTTATTACGGATATTTTGTGTTGAAGTTCATGAAGTACTTCATGGAGGATCCTTCCATACCTTTTGAAATAAATGTATGTTACCAATGTTCTCTTTTTTCCCTATTATATAAAATATTGTTTAGTTATTAACTATTATATACCGCAATAATAAATTCAATTCTATCTTAAATTTTTTAGATGAGAAAATTGTCCAATAAAGTGACATACACGTTGAATGAACTAAATTAAGTTTAAATGGAGTTCATTGAGTTCATTACGGATTATATATATTCGTTATTTCCGAGTAATTGTATTTTGTTATGTTGTAATGACAATGTGTTGAGATGATTGTGCTTTGATGAAAACTATGTTGATTATATTTGATTGCAGAGTTGCTCATTCTGGGTTGGATAGCGTCGAGAACAAATTGGATCGAATATTACGTTCGACAATGTCCTAGCTTGAGTATTATTTTGGATTGTGGTTCTTATGATGTAATTCACAATGCTAGTTTTTGGATATTGTGATGTATCATCACTATTTTTAGGATATTATCACGTAAATAACTAGACGTTAGCTAGTTTTTGGATAGCTAGTTTTTGGATATGATGTAACTTCACATCAATTTGATTCTAAATATCTTGATGTATATCATGTTAGTGATATTTATGACCTTGGTTATTATCTATTTACAATGGTTGATTTGAGTTCAAATAATAATTGTTTATTGATGGATTAATGATTTTTTTTAAAAATTTTTATATTAACATTTATGTCAGTTTTGAAAAAACTCTCATAAAATTATTAAAACTGACATAAATGTGATTTTATTTATGTCAGTTTTTTATGAAAATGTGATTAAAAACATGTTGAATGTTGTAGTTTTTATGTGTGTTCTTAAAAAATGAGATAAATGTGGTCTTATTTATGTCAGTTTTACGAACATTTATGTCAGGACTTTATATGTCAGTTTTGAAAATTTCTAAAACTGACATAAATGGTCATTTATGTCAGTTTTGGACTGACATAAATGACCATTTTTCTTGTAGTCAGTCCACAATCGTCCACAGGTAATGATCTAAGCTCAGTTTCCACCGATCAGCCTGTTTTTTTCTTTAGTAATGAACTCTCGATTCACAAGTCAATCGTAGAGGATAGACTCCATAAGGTGTATGAATTATATTGATACTCAGGGTTTCACAAAAGTTCACAAATCATATAGGGAATGAAAGGATTGTGAAACAAAAATTGTTTTTATGAAATAAAATATGAAAACCTTTGGAATAGGTATGCAAAATTTGTTTTCTCCAAAGTCCCATAAAAAAATTGTTCAAAATAGGTTTTTATAGGGTTGACACAAAATTCGAGGCAACGTGGCTCGTTCGAACGAAATTGAATGTATTTTGAATGATAACATAAGCTTTATTCGAAGGTGATTCAAACTCATTCTAACGAAATGGCTAATTTCGTTCGAACCAACATTGAAAGACCTTCTAACGACATTTTTTTTGGCGAGGAAAGAAATTTCGTTTGAAGGTCGTTATAAGCCTAGTCTAACTTGACTTCCATTCTCGTTTGAACGGGATTGGTTATAATCTGAATGATTCCTTAAGTTTATTTTATTCAAAATCCTCTTTTTTTGAAAATAAACATCCCAAAATATGATTTGTAATGGGATTGGTTGTACCTTTATAACATGTTGGGTTGTTTTCAATATTGGAGATGCTGGAGTTCAGTTCGATAATATGGTTTGTAACGGGATAGGCCAAAAATAAAATAAAGCCTAAGCTATGAGAAATTATAAATATCTTCTCGTACATCTATGGATCTCCATAGGTGTGATGTTGATGACCCTCTTGGTTCAGATTAGGTGAATGAGACATTTTAAAAGTTTAACTTAGTGGCAAAGAACTTAAGTCAATTCCCACAGATAGTGCGAATTATAGGATAGTTTTCCTATAGTTTGAATGTTCAATGCGCATGAGTATAAACAAAAAAAAGTTATCATTAGATAGTATCAAAGGACACACAAAACACATGATGCACGTGGTTTGACAAATTGCCTAAGTCCACAGGGTTTAAGGTTTCATTTTTATTTATTTTAGAAAGATAGTAGGCAGAGTTCTAGTACTGCTTGATGATACAATTTTTTATTCTCCTCCCACATTGGCGAGAGCTTACATTTATAAAGGATCATAGTAGATGTAACACCCCGTATTTTTTATGCATTTAATATTTAATTAATTCTGCAATTTTAAATTACTTGTGTGTTGTAATTTTAATTGAATTAATTATGACAATATATTTATTTAAATATTAATCGGGGAGTGAATGGTTAATATTTAGGTAAATTTATTTACTAAGTGGATGGTAATAAATTAATTAAGTCATTTCGGGTAGTAATGAAGGGGTATGCACTTATCTCAGCCGGGAGTTGGTATAGACTAAATTGGGTGAGAGATAAGGATTTTTATAAATTAATTCGGATGCCAATTCTGAGTGCACGGTTGAGTCCGGATGGGTCGAGATAGTCAGAAAAGAGTACCCGGGGGTAGCAATTGGGTCTCGGGGTATTTTTGGGCATCGCCGCGCCCACACGGGGTGAGTTGGGCCACTTTAATTGAGCCCATTAGGTGAAAAACGGGATTGAGAGTTTTAACCTAAGTGAGGGATTAGAGTATGGCAGCCAACACAACTTAAGAACCTAGGGTTTGAGAGGGGATTTGGAGGAAAACAAATCAAGAGCAAATTTGGGGATTTTGGAGCAAAATCAAGAGGCTACTACAACGGATCAGACCCTACAAATGATTTCAGGCAAGTGGTTAGCTGTTGTATTTTTGAAATTTATGATAATCAATTCGTATCATAGTGATGCGTAAACCAAAATTCGTTTTGGGGATAAATGGGTACAAAATGGGGTTTTTGTTCATGAAACTATTGAATGAGATTCATAGAAAATTGTTGTGTTGAACATATCTGAATGTAGATATTTGATTGGAATAAGAATTCGGAATATAAACTGGGGGATAATCTGGATTTGAAAATTGGGTTTGTAGAACTAGATTGAAATTTTAATGGGAAAACCCATCTTTAAATATAGTGAGATATCGTATGAATCGAAAATGCTAAAACAGTTATAGATGATTGAGACTTGTTTTGGGAGTAATTGATTGGTTAAAAATCATCATTTAAGGTTGGAAAATGGAGAGATAAAACCTTGGAAATTCGGTCATGGCTGAAAACAGCAAGCCGAGGAAGACAACCACCTGCTCGATCGATCGATCGACACAGGGGGATCGATCGATCGACACAGGGGGATCGATCGATCGACGGTCCCAGGAAAGTGACAGTTCGGCCAGCTTGTTTTTAATGAGGGTTTAATTTAAGTTTTAATTCCCTTACTTTCATTTGGTGATAAATTTATATGGGACATATATTTCCTTATCAATTATAGGGTGATATAATTGGGTTTAGGAGGGTGTGAACGGTATGTCATGAGATGAACAAATTTGAAGAAATAATTCAATTATTGATATTTGGCCGAAGAATGATATTCGGGAATTGTAGTTGGGGAACACTACATTAGTAAAAGAATTTAGGTGAAATATTTAATTATGGACCATGTGAGTGAGTCCGAGTGTGCTGGCAATTATAGGTAAAAATAATTGGGGAAAATGATGGAAATAAATGCGTGACACATTGTGGGTGAAAATGTGAGAATGAAATTTTAAGATGTAAAAATGGACCTAGTGAGGGAGTCCGGGTAGGGTGGGTAAGTGACACCAAAGTATTAAATTAATTATTGACAGGGTAATTAATTTAGAGTCGGGATATAGACTCGGTAAATGTTGAGGTATGGGCTAAGTGAGAGAGTCCGGGGATAATGGTTGGGTGAGACTAAGTTATTAAATTAATAAATGTGTTAATTAATTTAATTAGAGTCGGACGAGAGACTCGGGGAGGTATTAAATTAATAGGTGGATTATTTAATTTAATTAGAGTCAGTTTGTAGACTCGGGTAGAATTAAATTAATATGTGTGTTAATTAATTTAATTAGAGTCGGGCGATAGACTCGGGGAAGAATTAAATTAAAAGGTGTGTTAATTAATTTAAGGAGAGTTGGACCATAGACTCGGGGAAAGTATTATATTAATAAAAGTGTGAATTAATTATATTAGAGTCGGACCATAGCCTCGGGAAGAGAAAAGTTATTAAGTGAGAAAATTAATTACATTGAGTCGGGCCACAGACTCAGGAAATTACAGGCAGTGTATGGGATTTTGAGTACACGGTAAAGCCGGGTTTATATTATATATATATATATATATATACGGTGTCGTGATAGTATATATATGTGTGTGTATTTTATTGTGCGTGATACTAAATATCAGTGATTAGATATTTATTTAAATTATATACTCTAATGCTATCAAGGGAGGTTGTGTGATGTGGGTGAATCCCCTAGCTTGAGGAGTAGGGCGAGTATATCCCCAGGTCATAGCGTTCGGTATATATGGGTGAGGGACTTATCTCACTTTCAGGGAAGGAATATGACCGCCTCCACTACGTTTGTTTTTTGGGCCAAGTTGGTCAGCGATTCCAATTTGGGGAACTAGGTTTTGTGAGCACACCTAGTGAGATAGCATTTTAGAGGGAATCATCCGGTGAGGGTATACTCGGAAGGATGGATACACGTATGTTATATGTGTGGTTGTTAGTAAAGGTACGTATAATATGGTAGCAGATATTATATATAGGAGATAATACAGTGTGTGATGTATTTACTTTATATAACTCGGGTTACAGTTATATGCTGTTAATTAATGAGAAATTAATTAAGTTAATCATTTATGGGGATAATATAGTATGTGATGTATTTATTTTATATAACTTGTGAGACGGTTATATGCTACTATTTAAGAGGAATTAATTAGGTAATTGTGAAATAACTTATAATTCAAGGATCATTATACTCGGGTTAGAGTAGTATGGCAAGGGAAGGCTATATCAGGACTAGTTGGATGGGGTAGTACAACTAGGTGGGGTTAAGGTAATCGGTAGGTGTGCACAATAGTGGAGGGGTGAGAATGTCCACAAGGGAGTGCGACACTAACTTAAATATGAAGCGCATTCATGCATTTTAAATTACTGCAGTTAATTCACTTGCTAAATATTTTCAAAATGTTTTGGGTTCTAACCCTTGCTATAAAACTATTTTCAAAACCTTTTAGGTGTCCAGCCACAGGGACGCCAGGATTGATATTCTATTCCAGGGACACGGAGCTGCGGCATATGTGGATGCTAGCAGGAGTTTGGATTAGACGCATCATTCGTTCATTCCTAGAGTAGGAATCTTGTATCAGTCTCAGTTTTATTTAGGGCTTGTAGCCCAGACTTCTCGGTACAGTTTTCAGGTGTTGTAAATTTGTATTTGGATTATTTCTTTGGTGGCCGGTGATTTATTCGGCATGTTGTGTAATTATGATTCAGTTTATTTTCATTCAGTTGTGTGAATGGTTTATATGTTATTTCCGCATGTACAGTTTTGGTTTAATTAAAAAGTTAAAATTGGCACCAGTTTTTTTTTTTGGAATACTAGGTGGTTAGTAAGTTTTAAAAAGTTTTCGACAGTGATGCTAAGGATGATCCAACTGGGATTCCTGTTTTAATTTGGTATAGGACTGATCACCCGGTATTTTATTAGGCGGGGTGTCACAAATGGTATCAAAGCATCAGGTTCTAGTGTCCTTAGGATCTGTGCGGCTTTTCACGTTTCGGCGTAGCAATCTTTGATATAGAGCCCTATCATAGGATTGTTGTATTCTCATACGTATGCGCATATACGTTCTTCTGCGAAATTTATATTTGAAAGTGAGCTCATACAATTCGATTCTCATTCCAAATGACGCCCAGGAGAGGGAGAGGAGCTAGGGCAGCATGGGGAGGTGAGACGAGGGAGGCTCGTCAGGAGTAAGAGTAACGGCAGCAACTGCCAAAGATAATTTTTGGCAGCACAGGTAACCGAACTAATGGCACGGGCGATTGAAACGACGGTAGTCGCAGACGACAAGGTACTTTCCACGGGATCCGCCACAAGTGTTAGTGGCATTGGATGTTCAGACTCACGCGGGGTCGTTGGGGTGCAAACAAGAAAGAGAGGTTATTTTTAGTGGGAAACCACCAGAGGTGCGGGGAGGTTCAGGTGTAGTACTAGCATGTCAAGGAAGAGAGGTATTCAGCGTCACCTACGCATGGGGAGATTGCGATGGGGTGCGAAAATAAATGCTAACCACTTTTAAGTTAGTGGGAGCGGTGCTACACTGGTGAGAGTTGACCACACAGTTGAGAAAAGGGACACACTAATTACTGCAGAGTTTTGGGTGCGGTTCGACCGCAAGTATTTTCCTCAGCGGTCGAGACCGAAATGAGGAGAAAATTTTGTGAGGAGACTCAAAGGGAGACCCTTAAGTGGCCGATTGCGAGGAAGAATTCACTCGTTGGCAAAATTTTGTACCGGATGAGGTAGGCAGGGATAAGAGAAAGAAAGAAAAGTTTATGGATGGGTTGGTCTGGAGAATCGGACAACATTTAACTGGTAATTACGCATTAGTAGATTATATTGATGGTATTAACGCAACACTCCAGCACTGTTGGGAATATCGCTTCCACGCGAAAGGAAGTGGGAGGGGAGTGGGGATTAGCCAGTCGGATGAGGTAGAAGGGAACACTACCAGTGGAGTATCCCAGCAGCAGACTGGGGGAGATCAAGGGCCAGATTTCCGGTAGGGAAATCATGCCAAACGATCTAGAACTGGAGGCTATCGGCGGGATGGCTAGGAATTCCAACAAGGTTGGCATGGAAAGGATCAGTGACAGGGTGAACATGTTAGAAAGTGTTTCGTTTATGGGAAAAGCGAGACACATGAAGAGATATTGCCTTAAGCGAGGCAGAGGTCAACTACAGGACGAGGTCCTGGATGTACAGCCACTAAAGCAAGCCCCGGGTGCATTCGGCCAGGGAGAAACTCCTCCGGAACCCGAGAACCAGCCGTTGCAACTGGAGTATAGAAGTAATTATTTTACCCTAGGGGCATGGGGTATGTTGTTGAGTGACAAAGAGGATGTCACAGTATAGGACTTATTTTTCACTAGAGTTCGTAGGTGAGTCGAACTTAGTGGGTGCGTTGGCAGTAACAACCATAGTATGTGAATAAACTTTCCGTGGGGTAGCGGAGTTTTTGGTGTTCTTCACGGGAGAGTGAAGGTGTAAACTGAGTGAAGGTTTGAATTATGCGAGGGATTTATATTTTTGAGAAATATGGGACTAGGGTTGATTACTATTCCCAAATATCGACTGGATAGCGATGGATTTGAACTATTGTGGATAGTGGGGTAAAGTTTGGTGTTCGTAACACCAGGGTATAATTGGTACTTGGTATCAACTGAGAGGGAGTCTAGCCTATATATATGTGTGTATATATGTTGTATTGCATGGTGCGATAGCACATAGTGAGGTTTTGTGTTCTGACATTTTCCCGGTAAGTGGGGATGTTCACTGTAATGAATCAGGGTGGTTAAATTAATTTTCGAGCAAGGAGAGATAGCTCGGGGTTTATTTTGCACAAGGACTAGTGGTAGTAAGGGCGCGATATTTTATGTTGTCGTTGGTAGCATAAGAATAAGCATATATACTTTTGTGGTGAGAGACAAGTATTCGATGGGAAGATGTTTGGACGTTAGCGCATGGGTTGAGTAACCGGGCAGTAAATATATGTGTATATATATATGTGTGATACGACTACGGGTTCGAAGTTATATTACGGATTACGACTAGCATAGTCGGGTAACTTTCGTGCGGTAGAGAGCGGGGATAGGGTGTATGGGCACCCGGGTTAATTAAGAAAAAAATTTTGTGCGGATAAGCACGGATATAGGGTGTATGGGCGCCCTGGCAAATTTTGAATGCATACTTGTGTAACGTATGGTTAGAAGCAGATGGGATAGATATAGCGGGCTTGGAGGCACATGACTAGTGAGTAATATGTGAATATTGGAACACTAGGCTTATCTTAATTTCGAGGACGAAATTCCTTTGTAAGGGGGGAAGTATGTAACACCCCGTATTTTTTATGCATTTAATATTTAATTAATTCTGCAATTTTAAATTACTTGCGTGTTGTAATTTTAATTGAATTAATTATGACAATATATTTATTTAAATATTAATCGGGGAGTGAATGGTTAATATTTAGGTAAATTTATTTACTAAGTGGATGGTAATAAATTAATTAAGTCATTTCGGGTAGTAATGAAGGGGTATGCACTTATCTCAGCCGGGAGTCGGTATAGACTAAATTGGGTGAGAGATAAGGATTTTTATAAATTAATTCGGATGCAATTTCTGAGTGCGCAGTTGAGTCCGGATGGGTCGAGATAGTTAGAAAAGAGTACCCGGGGGTAGCAATTGGGTCTCGGGGTATTTTTGGGCATAGCCGGGCCCACACGGGGTGAGTTGGGCCACTTTAATTAAGCCCATTAGGTGAAAAAGGCGATTGAGAGTTTTAACATAAGTGAGGAATTAGAGTATGGCAGCCAACACAACTTAAGAACCTAGGGTTTGAGAGGGGATTTGGGGGAAAACAAATCAAGAGCAAATTTGGGGATTTTGGAGCAAAATCAAGGGGCTACTACAACGGATCAGACCCTACAAATGATTCCAGGCAAGTGGTTAGCTGTTGTATTTTCGAAATTTATGATAATCAATTTATATCATAGTGATGCGTAAACCAAAATTCATTTTGGGGATAAATGGGTACAAAATGGGGTTTTTGTTCATGAAACTACTGAATGAGATTCATAGAAAAATTGTTGTGTTGAACATATCTGAATGTAGATATTTGATTGGAATAAGAATTCGGAATATAAACTGGGGGATAATCTGGATTTGAAAATTGGGTTTGTAGAACTAGATTGAAATTTTAATGGGAAAACCCATCTTTAAATATAGTGAGATATCGTATGAATCGAAAATGCTAAAACAGTTATAGATGATTGAGACTTGTTTTGGGAGTAATTGATTGGTTAAAAATCATCATTTAAGGCTGGAAAATGGAGAGGTAAAACCTTGGAAAATCGGTCATGGCTGAAAACAGCAAGCCGAGGAAGGCAACCACCTGCTCGATCGATCGATCGACACAGGGGGATCGATCGATCGACGGTCCCAGGAAAGTGACAGTTCGGCCAACTTGTTTTTAATGAGGGTTTAATTTAAGTTTTAATTCCCTTACTTTCATTTGGTGATAAATTTATATGGGACATATATTTCCATATCAATTATAGGGTGATATAATTGGGTTTAGGAGGGTGTGAACGGTATGTCATGAGATGAACAAATTTGAAGAAATAATTCAATTATTGATATTGGGCCGAAGAATGATATTCGGGAATTGTAGTTGGGGAACACTACATTAGTAAAAGAATTTAGGTGAAATATTTAATTATGGACCAAGTGAGTGAGTCTGAGTGTGCTGGCAATTATAGGTAAAAATAATTGGGGAAAATGATGGAAATAAATGCGTGACACATTGTGGGTGAAAATGTGAGATAGAAATTTTAAGATGTAAAAATGGACCTAGTGAGGGAGTCCGGGTAGGTTGGGTAAGTGACACCAAAGTATTAAATTAATTATTGACAGGGTAATTAATTTAGAGTCGGGATATAGACTCGGTAAATGTTGAGGTACGGGCTAAGTGCGAGAGTCCGGGGATAATGGTTGGGTGACACTAAGTTATTAAATTAATAAATGTGATAATTAATATAATTAGAGTCGGACGAGAGACTCGGGGAGGTATTAAATTAATAGGTGGATTATTTAATTTAATTAGAGTCGGTTTGTAGACTAGGGTAGAATTAAATTAATATGTGTGTTAATTAATTTAATTAGAGTCGGGCGATAGACTCGGGGAAGTATTAAATTAAAATGTGTGTTAATTAATTTAAGGAGAGTCGGACCATAGACTCGGGGAAAGTATTATATTAATTAAAGTGTGAATTAATTATATTAGAGTCGGACCATAGCCTCGGGAAGAGAAAAGTTATTAAGTGAGAAAATTGATTACATTGAGTCGGGCCACAGACTGAGGAAATTACAAGCAGTGTATGGGATTTTGAGTACACGGTAAAGCCGGGTTTATATTATATATATATATATATATATATATATACGGTGTCGTGATAGTATATATATATGTGTGTATTTTATTTTGCGTGACACTAAATATCAGTGATTAGATATTTATTAAAATTATATACTCTAATGCTATCAAGGGAGGTTGCGCGATGTGGGTGAATCCCCTAGCTTGAGGAGTAGGGCGAGTATATCCCCAGGTCATAGCGTCCGGTATATATGGGTGAGGGACTTATCTCACTTTCAGGGAAGGAATATGACCGCCTCCACTACGTTTATATTTTGGGCCAAGTTGGTAAGCGATTCCAATTTGGGGAACTAGGTTTTGTGAGCACACCTAGTGAGATAGCATTTTAGAGGGAATCATCCGGTGAGGGTATACTCGGAAGGATGGATACACGTATGTTATATGTGTGGTTGTTAGTAAAGGTACGTATAATATGGTAGCAGATATTATATATAGGAGATAATACAGTGTGTGATGTATTTACTTTATATAACTCGGGTTACAGTTATATGCTGTTAATTAATGAGAAATTAATTAAGTTAATCATTTATGGGGATAATATAGTATGTGATGTATTTATTTTATATAACTTGTGAGACAGTTATATGCTACTATTTAAGAGGAATTAATTAGGTAATTGTGAAATATCTTATAATTCAAGGATCATTATACTCGGGTTAGAGTAGTATGGCAAGGGAAGGCTATACCAGGACTAGTTGGACGGGGTAGTACAACTAGGTGGGGTTAAGGTAATCGGTAGGTGTGCACAATAGTGGAGGGGTGAGAATGTCCACAAGGGAGTGCGACACTAACTTAAATATGAAGCGCATTCAGGCATTTTAAATTACTGCAGTTAATTCACTTGCTAAATATTTTCAAAATGTTTTGGGTTCTAACCCTTGCTATAAAACTATTTTCAAAACCTTTTAGGTGTCCAGCCACAGGGACGTCAGGATTGATATTATATTCCGGGGACATGGAGCTGCGACATATGTGGATGCTAGCAGGAGTTTGGATTAGACGCATCATTCGTTCATTCCTACAGTAGGAATCTTGTATCAGTCTCAGTTTTATTTAGGGCTTGTAGCCCAGACTTCTCGGTACAGTTTTCAGGTGTTGTATATTTGTATTTGGATTATTTCTTTAGTGGTCGGTGATTTATTCGGCATGTTGTGTAATTATGATTCAGTTTATTTTCATTCAGTTGTGTGAATGGTTTATATGTTATTTCCGCATGTACAGTTTTGGTTTAATTAAAAAGTTAAAATTGGCACCAGTTTTTTTTTTGGAATACTAGGTGGTTAGTAAGTTTTAAAAAGTTTTCGACAGTGATGCTAAGGATGATCCAACTGGGATTCCTGTTTTAATTTGTTATAGGACTGATCACCCGGTATTTTATTAGGCGGGGTGTCACAGTAGAGTCCCATCTTAGTTAATAGTTATCCCAAAGATTTTGGACCTATTATTTGTCTAAGCAAACCTTTTTGTGGGACTTACTGAATAGACTTATTAATGACTTGGACTTTCAAATGATCATAATCTTGTGGACCCATACTGAGCACGTGCAGTCCATGTGACTTCATTGATTCTAGTCCCCATAGTAAAAATATCATCTACGTCTATTGTAGATGCTACTAATTTTGCATGTTGCGACTGTGGCTTCTTCTCCTAGTGAGCATCCTTATCTATAGGCTCATTGGCAGTCTATCATGATCTACTACTATTGGTGCTTGCCAACTAAAAGTAAATAAGGCTTATATTAGGTAACGATTCACATAATATAATGAATCCTACTCATAGAGCTATAATAAATCAAATAACACAATGTAGAATGTAGTGTGAATCCTAAGGAACACAAGACACTAGAACTTGGGATGCTCTCACACCAAATGTGAGAAACACAAAGACGATGGGGCATTTGGTGTGTAAAGTAAGATATAAATATACTGAAAATATCTTACTTTACACATCACTGTACTGAAAATACCTTTTAATAATCTTATTAACATCACACAAAGACAACTTCCTCCATGAACCTATATAAACACAAAAAATAAATAACGGAGAGATCACTAAATAGTAACATAATCATCTGGTCCCATACTCAAATACGATCGATGGACAAAGTCTATTCAGATTATCACCCACATGTATCGTGGACATATATTCAAACATAATGACCTCTGTCATAATATGCTTAAAAAACCACATGTGCGGTATAGATCCAAACCTTTAACAAACACCAACTAATAGATTGATAATAAGTATGTGACACCCCGACTAATTAAATACCGGGTAGCTACTCCTTTTTTAAATCAATACAAAATGTCAAGTTGATTTAGTTAATAGCATCACTGCCAAAAACATTGTAAAGATTACTAACCACCTAGTATTTAAAAAGTAAGTTGCCAAATTTTAAGTTATCTAATTAACATGCAAAAAGAATAATGGAAGTCCAACATAAAACCATTCACCATAACGAAGTAATGAAATAACCAACAATAGTAATAAGTCCGGAGGAAAACTCCTCACAACAATCCCACAACTAAAAATAATAAGACAAGTCTGAATTCTGAATTAAGTACATGCCCGAATTCTGAATAACTTAAATAAATGAAATGCCTCTAAAAGAAATGGGCGACATGCCCTACAACTGATAAATACTGAGTATAGAGTCAAGATAGATGAAGCGTCTATAATCAATATCCTGTAACACCCACAAACCGCTACAGCTCGTCACCTGAACGAGGATCCTAAGCATGGTGTCCTTGTGGCTGGGCACCTAAAATGGATTTTACAGAAAGATAGATTTGAAAGCAAACGGGTCAGAGCCCGAATGTGGAGAGTATTTTAAAAACAGCAAGTGCTTTAATAATAATTAAAACAATGAATGCAAGATACATGTTAGGACGTGCTCTCACATGAAACACTTACCTCTCGTTTAACTGTGCACTCCTAACGTTCCTTTACCCCTTCATGTGTTTTCTCATAACTATCTAATTCCAAAGAGTTTCTAACACTCCTACTCGGTTCACGTTTAATTTCCAACCTTAACAATTAAATAGAGAGTTCTACTTTAATTCTCGAATTCCCAATTATTAACAAAACCATTTATTGATACATGTCCCCTTTTATCTTTTCCTAATATTACAATTACTATACCCACAATTAACATAGAAATTTCCTTTTCGTTTAACCGTATATTATTCACATCATAAATATACTATACAATCACCCAAAGCTAAGCTGCGGTGCACACATACTCTTCTATCCATCCCGGTACATCACGTACATAAGGATTACAAATTCCGAATCTCTCAGGAATTGTTGGAATAAACACCACACACAAAAATGGAGGCGAACATAATTCAACATATCCATGGTCACGTACATACCTACACTCCATAGTCAGCTGACTCATTAACTCACAAATAAGTCGTTCTCTTGAACTATGTCCTCGAGGTACCAATCTAAATCCGGGCAACACAAGGATAAGAAGGCCCTAAGCGAACGTAACCTCCCGTGATAGCAAGTATGGTAGGTATGTCATACATATAGAAATCATATACTAAGCATCACACATATTAGATAATTCAATATTAATAAAGGTATACTCTACATCCTTATACCATTATTCCAAATTTGTATATTTTACGTCTCCCGATAATATAAAAGTTAAACTGTCGACACGTCTCACGTCGTAGTTTCTTATACTTAAAACCTATCTAAAATAGATTATTAAGTTCCTATTATTCCCACGTATAGCATCTTTAATTCTAAGTTCCTTACTTCTGCCCCAAACCTCATTTCATCAAAGTATTCAAATTTACACTATTAACCCAAATATTTACTCACTTATCGAATTTCATTAGTTTTAGAATAATTCCTCAAATTGAATTCTAATTAAGGTCCAAATCTCATAACCAAGCCTACTGGTCTTCCTTAAGGTTAAGGGTATTCATATGGTCTCCAAAAATATTAATCAAGGGTTAACATCATTAAAATTTAAATAGGGAAAAACTTTACTCATTCTGGGAAGGTCGATCGATCGACCTTTTCCTTCGATCGATCTATGGTGGTCGATCGATCGACTGATGAATGTCGATCGATCGATTGCACCAGGTATGGTTACGGACTGCTTCGTTTTGCAGTTTTCAAATCAACCCAAAACATACTTTTAATGCATGAATCTCTAATGTAACGTTATAGCATCATTATATAACCATCCTACAACATTAATAATGTTCTAAAACCAATAATTCATCATTCAACGACATTGTATGGATCAAATCTTCATCAAGAATTCCAGATTACTATTTCTTTGAAGAACATTAATAAACTTCTTCAAAAATCCGTTTTTAAATCATCAAGGGTCATAATTCTGAGTTCATAATTCGTCCAGATTGTTACTACATGAAGTCCCTAACATAATTCATAGTTTTAAACTTCCAATTCATGGGTCTATATCATCTTCCAAGATAAATTCAATAATTCCTAAACATGGAAAATCATAGCTTTGAATCAATTGTAATTAAACCACTTGCCTTAATCTTTCTCTGAATTTGATGTTGAGTCTTGAAGGATAAGTTGTTCTCCCTCTCTCTTTTTGCAGAATTCTCTTCTCTCTCTCTCTCTCTCTACAAGTTTCTCTAAGGAAGATGACAATGGAGGTGTGGTTGGTTTTTGGTAAGTTGGGATTATAACTTAACTTCTCCCGTAGCCCATTAAGTCCCTTAGTGTAGTTAGTGGGTTTAGTGGATAAGGAATTAGTTAGATTTTTGTTTTTAATTTTCGTGGGTTTTAATTCCCAAATTTTTGAAATTTCCAAAATGCCCCTATAAGTTACCGGTATGGCCCAATAATGCCCCGGGACCCAAACTTAACCACCGGCTAGTGTTTTCTGACTAATTAGACCCTTTCGGACGCGTTGGCGCACTCAAAATGTCCATACGGGTGATAAAAATAAAATTTACTTTTTAATTCAAATAATTATATTCCTGACGCGACTGTCACGCGCGTCCCAACAAAGTTTCCCAAATTACCGTATTTCGATCTCGCGACAATTTCAATATTTCCAATATTCATATATTGCCAAGTATACACATTATAATCAAATACTAAATCACATCTCGTTAATATTTTTATCCGGATTAATTTCCAATTAATACACATTTAATTCAATTAATCCCCAAAAATAAATATCATGAAAATACGGGGTATTACATACTTCCCCCCTAATAACTGAATTTCGTCCTGAAATTCGGAACTAGAAAGTACCTGGTAAGAACAACTCCGGATAACGTTCGCGCATCTCATCCTCGCGCTCCCATGTGGACTCCTCGACATTATGATGTCGCCATTGAACACGCACTAATGGAACTATCTTTGACCGCAGTTTCCGCTCACTTCGGTCCAAAATAGCAATCGGCCCCTCCTCATAGGAGCTATCCGACTGGAGATCGATGTCCTCCAAAGCAATGTGAGAATGATCCAAATCGTCTCTAAAATATTTCCTTAGCGAGAAAATATGAAATACATCGTGAATCCGATGTAAATGCTCCGGTAATCCAAGCCTATACGCAACCGGTCCAACCCGCTCAATAATAGGAAATGGTCCCACATATCTCGGTGCCAACTTCCCTTTCTTCCCGAAACGCATGATCCCCTTCATAGGAGATACTTTGAGCAAAACTTGGTCCCCCACTTGGAACTCCCTAAAGAATCTCTTCGCATCAGCATAGCTCTTCTGCCGATCCTGAGCTACTCGAATGCGATTCCGTATTAATTTTATCCTTGCCGAAGTATCCTGAATCACTTCTGACCCAAGTAGTTTGTTGTCCCCCACCTCCAACCAACATGCTGGGGAAAGACAAGGTCTACCGTACAATGCCTGAAATGGAGCCATGACAATGGTGAATTGGTAGGAGTTGTTGTAAGAAAACTCCACTAGTGGAAGATACTGCTCCCATCCACCCCCAAAGTCAATGATACTCATACGTAGCATGTCCTCCAACATCTGGTTTGTACGCTCAGTTTGCCCATCGGTATACGGGTGATACGCCGTACTCAACCGCAGTTCTGTGCCCATGGCCTCCTGAAAACTCTCCCAAAACCGTGAAACAAATATCTTGTCTCGGTCAGACACGATATTTAGGGGCACACCGTGAAGTCTCACTATCTCTGAAATGAAGAGATGGGCATACTGTCCCGCTGTGTAGTTTTTCCTTACGGGTAGGAAATGAGCGACTTTGGCCAACCTGTCCACAATTACCCAAATGGAGTCATGACCTCTCTGTGACGTAGGCAACCCCGTTATAAAGTCCATGGAGATTCTCTCCCACTTCCACATCGGGACCTCCAATGGCTGTAGAAGTCCTACCGGTCTCTAATAATCCACTTTAACTAGCTGACAAGTGGCGCATTTTGAAACAAACACGGAAATATCTCTCTTCATCCTGCTCCACCAATACTGTCGCCTCATGTCTTGGTACATTTTGTCCCTTTCGGGATGTACCGCGAACCATGAGCCGTGCGACTCTTCCATCACCTCGTGCCGCAATTCCTCTCCTTCCGGAACTACCAATCTCCCATTGAAGCGTAATCCCCCGTCTGAGCTAACGGTATAGGACTCTGCTCCCTCTGCTAGTAATCGAACTATCTGCTCCTGACAGAACGAATCTTTTTCCTGTGCCTTTACCACCTTCATGACAATTTGTGGTGTAACGGTCATTACAGACATGAATGATCGGGCCACTACATCCTGGTGTCCCAACTCCTTCCACTTGGCCTTCCACACCCCTGCCACCTCATCTACTGGCCTACGGCTCAACACATCTGCCACCACGTTAGCCTTCCCCGGGTGATACTGGATATCGAACTGATAATCTTTCACGAATTCAAGCCACCTCCTTTGTCGCATATTCAACTCCTTCTGCATGAATAGGTACTGTAGGGACTTGTGATCCGTGAACAATCGAAACTTCTCCCCCAAAAGGTAATGTCTCCAAATACGAAGGGCAAATACCACTGCCGCTAACTCCAAGTCATGGGTAGGGTAATTCTTCTCGTGAGGCTTAAGCTTATGGGAAGCATAAGCTATGGCCTGACTCTCCTGCTGCAGTACACTTCCAAGTCCTTGTAAGGACTCATCGGTGTAAACAAGATACTCAACTCCCAGTCTCGGCAATGCTAACACAGGTGCTGAGGTTAACTTGTCTTTCAACTCATCGAATGCTAACTGACAGGCATCACTCCAAATGAACGACACACCTTTACGAGTTAGATGTGTCATGGGACCCGCTATCGTGGAGAAACCCCGAATAAACCTCCTGTAGTATCCTGCTAAGCCCAAGAAACTACGGATCTCAGTCGGTGTTGTGGGCTGTCCCCACTCCCTCACCGCGGATACCTTCCCCGGATCAACAGATATTCCCCTGTCGAAAATAATATGTCCCAAAAACTGGACCTCCTTCAGCCAAAAGCCACACTTCTCATATTTTGCATACAGCTCGTTCTGACGTAGCGTCTGCAAAACTTGTCTCAAATGCTCGGCGTGCTCCTCCTCTATCTGGGAGTAAACTAGAATATCATCGATGAAGACAATGACAAACTGATCTAGGAAATCCCTAAACATCCTATTCATCAAGTCCATAAACGCTGCTGGAGCGTTGGTCAAACCAACTGGCATAACCCGAAACTCGTAAGAACCATATCTCGATAAGAACGCAATTTTCGAGACGTCCTCCTCCCTGATACGCAACTGATGGTATCCAGATCACAAATTAATCTTTGAGAAGCAAGAAGCTCCTCTCAACTGGTCGAATAGGTCATCGATTCGAGGCAACGGATACTTATTCCGTATCGTGACCTTGTTTAACTCCCGGTAGTCCACACACAATCTCAGTGAACCATCTCTCTTCTTCACGAACAACACAGGGGCACCCCACGGTGAAGTACTCCTCTGAATAAACCCCTGACCCAACAACTGCTCAATCTGATCCCGTAACTCCCTCATCTCAGCTGGAGCCATACGGTACGGTGCGTGTGCTATAGGTCTCGTATCTGGCAATAAGTCTATAACAAAGTCTATCTCTCGACTGGGTGGTAGGCCTGGTATCTCCTGAAAAACATCGGAATACTCCCTGACAACTGGGATCGAATCTAAAGGAATCACAACCTCCTTAGAGGTATCCTCCTCTAAGTAGTACAAATGAGCGGTCGAACCTCCCTCTGGGCGAGGCATCGCCACTACAAACAACTCTTGCCCCGGAATGGCAAAAATAATGCTCCCACCGAAATAATCAATCATGGCTCTATAATCAGCGAGCCAATCCATACCGATAATCACATCGTGAACATGCATATCTAATACCAACATATCTGCAGGTAATACCAGACTACCAATCTCTACCCCCACTCCCCGGCATATAAAGAAAATAAGTGACCCACTCCCCAATGGTGAGTCTACACACATTACTGTGCTCTCTGCCGTAGCTAACAACCCTAAGGCTTTCACAAAATGTGTAGCTATAAAACAATGTGTCACCCCCGTATCAAACAAAACCCGACCCATAGTACCATAGATAGGAAACATACCCTTAATCGCGGGTGGTTCCTGTGGAGCTGCTACCTAGTGGACGTTATAGACACGTCCATACTGTAACTGCCACTGCTGCACAGGAACTGCTGGAATGGATGGTAGTGCTGGCACCTGGGCTGGAGCTGGAAGAGCAGGTGGAAAAAGTGGCCTCTGTGGCTCATGTCGAGCACCCTACTGCTGCTGCGGGGCCCTTCCCTTATCAGGACAATCCTAACGTTTGTGGCCAATCTTACCACAAATGAAACACTTCCCCAGGAAGTTTCCCCCTCGCTGTCCCTACTGCCCTCAGCCCTGGTGGCCTTGCTGGCCCTGGTGAAACTGCTGATGTTGACCATTTTGACCCTGGTGGCCCTGATGGCCGTTATGACCCTGCTGGCCATTCCGGAATCCTCCTTGTCCGTTCCTGAAGCCCCCTGATCGAAACCTCTTATGATCCCCCTGCTGGGAACCCTGATCGCTCTGCCTATACTGACCCTGAGCTGATTGTGCCCCGCTGGCACCATTTCCCCCTGTCCTGCCCTGATGGCTAGACTCTCCCGATCTCTTGCCCTTAGCCATATGAAAGCGGTGATCCTGGCAGTGTAACAAAGCAGCGTTAACCACATCAGAATAAGTGGCCAACGAAAGGTTCCCTAACAGATGCTGATGGATCCTCCATGTCAACTCGTCGGTTAATTTCTCAATCTTCTTCTTTTCTATCGGTATCTCATTCAGAACGATATTCAACAGATTCGTGAACTTGGCCTCATACTAGGCCACGGTCTTACCCTCTTGTCGAAGGTTCATCAACTACCTCCTCATTTCTGTGTGAACAGCAGACGGAAAGTACTTGTGGTCGAACCGCATCCAGAACTCCTGAATCGTGAGAGTATCTCTCTCCTCTACGGTTGTAATAGACTCCCACCACTGTAGTGCAGTTCCCACTAGCTTAAAAGTAGTCAGTACCTGCTTCTGAACGTCAGTGCACTCATACATCCTCAAGTGCCTCTGTATATCCTTTCTCCACTGACTCGAAACAACAACATCGGAGCTGCCAGCAAACTCCGGTGGATGTGCTTTCAGAAAAGCATCACGTACACGTTCCCAGGAAGACGGGAATGCATATGGCTGAACTGGCGCGGCAACTGGCGCCTGAGGTGGTGCCTGCTGAACTATGGCTAATGCAGCATTTATCACTTGGGCTACTATGGCTGCAACCTCAGCGGCGTTCATCGTGCCCTGAACTGGTGCGGGCTGTGGTTCAGGCGTTGCATTCCTGGGAATCCATGGTGCACGTCGTGGAGGCATTCTGAAATAAGAATAAAGTCTATAAGTTCGCAGTTATAAACTTAAAATAGCTGAAGAACATAGCATATACAAAAGAATACAACAGTCCTAAAATATAGGGCTCTACATCAAAGAAAGCTCAGCGGAAACATAATAAGCCGTTCAGATCCTAAAGGACACTTGAACCTGATGCTCTGATACCACCTGTGACACCCCGACTAATTAAATACCGGGTAGCTACTCCTTTATTAAATCAATACAAAATGTCAAGTTGATTTAGTTAATAGCATCACTGCCGAAAACATTTTAAAGATTACTAACCACCTAGTATTTAAAAAGTAAGTTGCCAAATTTTAAGTTATTTGATTAACATGCAAAAAGAATAATGGAAGTCCAACATAAAACCATTCACCATAACGAAGTAATGAAATAACCAACAATAGTAATAAGTCCGGAGGAAAACTCCTCACAACAATCCCACAACTAAAAATAATAAGACAAGTCTGAATTCTGAATTAAGTACATGCCCGAATTCTGAATAACTGAAATAAATGAAATGCCTCTAAAAGAAATGGGCGACATGCCCTACAACAGATAAATACTGAGTATAGAGTCAAGATAGATGAGGCATATATAAGCAATGTCCTGTAACTCCCATAAACCGCTACAGCTCGTTACCTGAATGAGGATCCTAAGCATGGTGTCCTTGTGGCTGGGCACCTAAAATGGATTTTACAAAATATAGATTTGAAGGCAAACGGTTCAGAGCCTGAATGTGGAGAGTATTTTAAAAATAGCAAGTGCTTTAATAATAATTAAAACAATGAATGCAAGATACTTGTTAGGACGTGCTCTCACATGAAACACTTACCTCTCGTTTAACTGTGCACTCCTAACGTTCCTTTACCCCTTCATGTGTTTTTTCATAACTATCTAATTCCAAAGAGTTTCTAACACTCCTACTCGGTTCACGTTTAATTTCCAACCTTAACAATTAAATAGAGAGTTCTACTTTAATTCTCGGATTCCCAATTATTAACAAAACCATTTATTGATACATGTCCCCTTTTATCTTTTCCTAATATTACAATTACTATACCCACAATTAACATAGCAATTTCCTTTTCGTTTAACCGTATATTATTCACATCATAAATATACTATACAATCACCCAAAGCTAAGCTGCGGTGCACACATACTCTGCTATCCATCCCGGTACATCACGTACATAATGATTACAAATTCCGAATCTCTCAGGAATAATTGGAATAAACACCCCACACAAAAATGGAGGCGAACATAATTCAACATATCCATGGTCACGTACATACTTACGATCCATAGTCAGCTGACTCATTAACTCACAAATAAGTCGTTCTCTTGAACTATGTCCTCGAGGTACCAATCTAAATCCGGGCAACACAAGGATAAGAAGGCCCTAAGCGAACGTAACCTCCCGTGATAGCAAGTATGGTAGGTATGTCATACATATAGAAATCATATACTAAGCATCACACATATTAGATAATTCAATATTAATAAAGGTATACTCTACATCCTTATACCATTATTCCAAATTTGTATATTTTACGTCTCCCGATAATATAAAAGTTAAACTGTCGACACGTCTCATGTCGTAGTTTCTTATACTTAAAACCTATCTAAAATAGATTATTAAGTTCCTATTATTCCCACGTATAGCATCTTTAATTCTAAGTTCCTTACTTCTGCCCCAAACCTCATTTCATCAAAGTACTCAAATTTACACTATTAACCCAAATATTTACTCACTTATCGAATTTCATTAGTTTTAGAATAATTCCTCAAATTGAATTCTAATTAAGGTCCAAATCTCATAACCAAGCCTACTGGTCTTCCTTAAGGTTAAGGGTATTCATATGGTCTCCAACAATATTAATCAAGGGTTAACATCATTAAAATTTAAATAGGGAAAAACTTTACTCATTCTGGGAAGGTCGATCGATCGACCTTTTCCTTCGATCGATTTATGGTGGTCGATCGATCGACTGATGAATGTCGATCGATCGATTGCACCAGGTATGGTTACGGACTGCTTCGTTTTGCAGTTTTCAAATCAACCCAAAACATACTTTTAATGCATGAATCTCTAATGTAACGTTATAGCATCATCATATAACCATCCTACAACATTAATAACGTTCTAAAACCAATAATTCATCATTCAAGGGCTTTGCATGGATCAAATCTTCATCAAGAATTCCAGATTACTATTTCTTTGAAGAACATTAATAAACTTCTTCAAAAATCCGTTTTTAAATCATCAAGGGTCATAATTCTGAGTTCATAATTCGTCCAGATTGTTACTACATGCAGTCCCTAACATAATTCATAGTTTTAAACTTCCAATTCATGGGTCTATATCATCTTCCAAGATAAATTCGATAATTCCTAAACATGGAAAAGCATAGCTTTGAATCAATTGTAATTAAACCACTTGCCTTAATCTTTCTCTGAATTTGATGTTGAGTCTTGAAGGCTAAGTTGTTCTCCCTCTCTCTTTCTGCAGAATTCTCTTCTCTCTCTCTCTCTCTCTCTCTACAAGTTTCTCTAAGGAAGATGACAATGGAGGTGTGGTTGGTTTTTGGTAAGTTGGGATTATAACTTAACTTCTCCCGTAGCCCATTAAGTCCCTTAGTGTAGTTAGTGGGTTTAGTGGAAGAGGAATTAGTCAAATTTTTGTTTCTAATTTTCGTGGGTTTTAATTCCCAGATTTTCGAAATTACCAAAATGCCCCTATAAGTTACCGGTATGGCCCAATAATTCTCGGGACCCAAACTTAACCCCCGGCTAGTGTTTTCTGACTAATTCGACCCTTCCGGACGCGTTGGCGCACTCAAAATGACCATACGGGAGATACAAATAAAATTCACTTTTTAATTCAAATAATTATATTCCTTACGCGACTATCACGCGCGTCCCAACAAAGTTTCCCAAATTACCGTATTTCGATCTCGCGACAATTTCAATATTTCCAATATTCATATATTGCCAAGTATACACATTATAATCAAATACTAACTCACATCTCGTTAATATTTTTATCCGGATTAATTTCCAATTAATACACATTTAATTCAATTAATCCCGAAAAATAAATATCATGAAAATACGGGGTATTACAAAGTAATAGTATTTTCATACAAGAAAATAATACATATATATAACACAACATATATGTATATAACTATAGGATATCTCTTGACCCATATGTCTACCTATAAATTATCCTAATCTCCCAACGCCAGATTGTACTAACTATGTAAATGTTTATTATTATCAAAACCTCCATTAATTCTCTTCTTGTGACGTTATGGTTTAAACATCATATTAAACTGTAAATTTTATGAATTAGAATTACCCGTGAATTTGTTATATGCCCAAAATAAAAAATAATCCTTTACTTCCCCAAACGCCGTTGATTGCGAAAACTCATTTGAATGAGACCTCAAGGTCATTAGAATGAAATACCCCATCTCATTCGAATGAGACACAAAACTTATTAGAATGAGATACACCCAAATCGCCTCCTTCATCTCAGAAATGCAAGTTCCAAAATGAATATCCATCGTTAACCAAAAAGGATTTTAACAAATCGTCCCAACCAACATAGTTTCTACAATGATTATAGTGTGAATACATCAAATCAGTGTTCAATTCCTCAAAACTTACTGATTAAACCGAGTTCCTCTTTTACATTCAACATAAGATAATACATCTATGATTTCATATCCAATAAAGAAATTAACATAGGGATTCAACTTATATATAATCTTAAACCCTAAACATATGTTCCAATCACATAATCATATACCAAAGTGATCCATTTTAAGGTTTCTCTTCAAAATTTTAAGTCTTTCAAGTAGATTAATTCAAGACTAATTTAATCAATTCATTAAAAGACCATGAGTAAGATATTAAATCATAATCTTAAGCATGCGTTCTAAATCTCAAAATTACCACATAACATAAGTTATAAAGAAATTACAAATTATCCATGATAAATCTAGGGATTTCTTCCATGAGTATGAATGTTGAATCTCTATGCAACTATCCTTGTTATTATTGTCCCAAAATCATCCTCAAGCTCTCCAAATGGCATAACTTTGCTAGGTTTTATTTATTGAATGTAAAGTATGTTATTAATGAAGTCTAAATGCTTTAATTATTCCATAAATTCATAGTTTTATATTAGGCCTATTTTTGGGCCTCTAAATCAGCCCAAAATAATACCTAGAATAGTCCAAATCCTAGTCTTAGGAGAGAGTCACCCCTCATCCCATCTTAGGACGATAAAAACACGTATTCTAGCCCTGTATCAAAGTAGAGTTCGCTGGAAATGATACTAACTCATAACTCATGGTATAACTCCCACCATAAAATAAAATAAATACATATTTATTCTACGAGTATCCGTATACAATCGATATTTAATTAATTACACCCTTTAATTAAATATAACATAAGACA
This sequence comes from Sambucus nigra, assembly GCA_949130495.1. Lineage (NCBI taxonomy): Eukaryota > Viridiplantae > Streptophyta > Magnoliopsida > Dipsacales > Adoxaceae > Sambucus > Sambucus nigra. The sequence continues at coordinate 615,995,451 of OX422216.1, read as the reverse complement.
TAAATAAATCACATATCGTGGAAATTTAATTACACTTTTTTAATGGTTCCATGTCTTATTTTAGGACTCAATAGGGTGTATAATATGTAACAAGATGTAAATGATTTGAACTACAAGTATTAATCATTGGCTCTATGTTAAACATATGTTAAATTGACCCAATGTGGGTTACACAGCTTTAATCCTCATCTCTAGGTTTAATAGAGTGTCTAAGGGGACCCATATTGAGTTGTAAGACTACAATCCTTAGGTATATACGAATGATTGAGGTCTGGTAGATATCGGACCAATGACTCAATGGGTTGCAAGGCTTAAATCCTTGGCTTCTGAAGTCCCCAAAGGTCTTAAAAGGCCTAAAAATAGTTTTAAGGCATTCATCCCTTGCTCATAGAAAACATTCAAAGGTATAAAGACCCAAAAAAACAAAGAAATTACCTAGACTTTCATCCTTAACTCCGCCTAAATTGACTAAAGTCTAAAGACCCACAACAATCAACTTAAAAGAACATTTTGTTGCAACTAAAAATGTTTTCCAAAACACATAATTGTATAAAAATGAAAAAAATCTTAGCAAATCATCCTTCGCAACACCATTTTTTGAAAATGGCAAACTAGAGATATCAGAATTAACAACCATGAGACTAAAAAATCTCAGACATGGAAAAAACTTTTATTTTTAAAATTTATTGGGAGGCTAAGACATTACATGTAAAAAATTATTCAAAATAACAGTTTAATAAAAGTGGAAGGTCCCAACTTTGTAAGCCACAGTTTAGAGGTCTTAAGACCATTTTTGGAACCTCAGACTTACAGTACAAGCCTTTCATCCTAGTGGACACATGTTAACTTAAATGCCTTTTTGGAAAAAATGACCACTTAAAAATTCTTGCACCCCATAAATAATAAATAAATCATTTTACCAATTAGAACCATTACTTCTTCCAAGGATTTTGAGACTAAGGATCCTTCTAACTTTCAAATGTCTTCGAGTCCTGAGAAGTCGTGTAGGGGCAATGTTTATGTAGCTGGATATGCCAAAAATGAATATAGTACATGAAAAATTATAAATCTTTCTCTTACAAAAGGAAGCGAGTTAACAAAGTGTAAACACTCTGTCACACCCGAGAATCCTATTGCTCTGATACAATTTGTAACTCTCCAACCTAAAATTTGGTTACCGCCGGATCAAACCGCACCAAGTCAAGGATTTAAATGGGGGGGGGGGGATCCAATTATATTATTTAAGAAAACCCCTTTAATTTCACCATTTTATAATAATTGAATTACTAGTTTTTATTTGAGAAACAAGTGGCCACTTCAAGTAATTAGGTTAATTAACAAGGTTTATTGATGAAAATCCATTGAATCCATCAAAGCTTAATAAATCAGAAATAAACCACGATTATCCTTCTATTATTACATCACTTGGGAAAGGGCCCGAATAAAATGATTTAAAATATTCCAAATCAAATGTTTCAAAATAAAAAGTTTAAAATAATGAATGAGCATCTAATGACGTTTATTACCCTTCAAAGCCTTATCGACGTCCTTGCCAACGTCCTAACTCGATTTACTAGGAGTGGGTATGGTTTTTAATATAAAAAGCAGGGGTGAGTGAACACTCAACAAGGTGGAAAAAACTATGTTATATGTTTTCTACGAAAATATAATACATATGACTTATATTTTAAACAATTCTAAAAACGTTTAACAATTTAGCTAGTATTAATGCAACTACCATGCAATGCATTCGAGCAATGTGCTCATTCTCAAACTTAACCATTTCATAAAACCCTTTACTAGGTCTAGAGACTATTTAATCATTTTTATTCCTTAGTCTAAATTTTGTCCATTTCATTAGGTTGTCTTATTTACATTCCTAAGGCGAAACCATTTTCATTTTCATTTCCATTATCTTTTCTCGGAATCCTGTAATTATTCGCATACTTTAATGGGATCTACACCATCAGTTATGCTACCATATGCTCTGGCCAGTGATCTTGAGTCTTTCACCCTAAGGCTCGGAGATCTTCCTAATTATTTTTTTGTCACATCTGATTCCATATTAATGTGTTTTAACAACTTTACCAGTGTTCACATTATTCCTCTACTTTCACCATTCTCATGCCATTTCATTCATTTATCCATTTTTCATAAAACCAATTGATAACGTCAAATGAGGAAATCCAACCACAAGGACCCTCTGTTTTTATCAAAATTACCTTTTTACCCTTTATTTACGAAAACATCGTGAAAAACACATTTTTTTCATCACGTCATTATAAATCGCCATTTTACATTCAAAACTATCTTTCATGGTTTTATGTCCAAAAATCATACATTATCCCCTCTTCACTAAGAAAATCATATTTCTTTATATTTGTTTTCAAGAAACATATTTAATATCATAAAGACTATTTTTGCAAAATGTCTATCTTACCATTATGCCCGAATAGTGCATTAAATATTACTTTTTCTTCATTTTACCATGATTTTACAACATACTTAGGGATAATTTTTTCAAATTCTTTTTCATCAAGAAACCCATTTCAATTCCACATATCATGTCTATAAGTACTTATTTAATGTACTTCAACATTTTAAGCATTTTTGGAACAATTGCCAGTCCAGAAACCCTTAAATATGTAACTAACACATGATAGTAACATGGAAATATATTTTCATGCGTATTTCCTCATTTTCGAAGATTAAAATGCCATTTGTTCATCAAAAGCTATTTTAAACATAGTTTTCATAAAAAAAAATCCTATTTTTTGCACGAAAACCTTTAAATAGACATACTAGAAAACATTTTTGCACAATAAACTCTTGCAACATTCATCATAATAGCTTTTAATCTTGAAAACACTTATGGAAAAACCTTACCTTGTATTTGAAGAGGAGAAACTAAAGGAAATGACTTGAAATCTCCTAAAAACTCTAAAGCTCCAAGAAAGATCCAATAATGGCTTCTTCTACCCAACTTCTTCCTCAACGAGACTTCAAATGGGTGTATTTAGCCCTGGAATAACTTGAAAAATACTTGGTATGGAATGGGACCCTTGAAAATGGTGGAAAATAGGTGAGGAATGGAAGAGTGTAGTTTTAAAGAGAGAGAGAGAGAGAGAGAGAGAGAGAGAGAGCTCCAAAAATCTGATGAAAAGGGCCTCTCCAACCCTTTCACCTATATTCAAACCCAAAACCACTTAGCCCATTAACCAAGGGTTAAAAAAAATATTGATCTGAGCCACTGAGAGATCAACAACTAAGTAAATCCAATGCCGCCCATCATGACAACACATTAAATGTGCAAAAATGTCTGATTTTTGTTCGGTCGTTCTAATGACTTGGACCTCGTTCAAATGAGATCCCGTCTCATTCAAATGAGAGTTCTAATAAGGGAAAAAATAGGTGTAAAAGATCAAAGGAAACCATCTCATTCGAATGGAAAAATACCTCTAATTCGAAAAGAGCATTCCAACAAGATTATCGAGAATGATGGAAATCAAACATGTACTAGTCAATTAACGGTCGTTCAAATGACATGCCCGTTCTTCATTCGAACAACGTGGCCACTGATTCAAATGATGGAAAAATTTCATGAAACCAAATTTAGGCCTTTGAATCCCCAATTTAAATTGTATATAGGCCAAAACTCAAACTTAGTGGCCATTTATATTATACAGTTCATGGACAAAGGGAATACAAATTAAAAGGATTGAAGTACTAATCTCAGGCTTGGGTGTTATAAGTAGACCATTTTTTGGCATTATGGCAAAGAGGTATCACATAATGACACGAACTGACTATTAGACTTCGACTCCGCTAAGAATTGCAGTTATCCCTTCCTTCCATATGATTGACATTAAGTGATGTAGGTCTAGAAGTAACCCATGTAGCAAGATCCACTTGCCTTGGGATCCATAGATCAGCCTTAAGATACTCCTTCCGTGTCTTGAGAAATGAAGAATTATCTCCATAAGATTTAGAACAAGAGATGTGTTCTTTAGGGTTTGATAACATGATCTCAAATCATCAAAGGGTTTTGAATACGAAAAACATAAGAGTTTGATCATAAAAAGATGTCAAAAAGTCTTCATAAGAATTGCAAGTTGGTATATCGATATATAGGGAGAAAAATCTTCGAGAGATACACTTGAAATGATTTCATTTAAAATTAGGTAAAAAATAAAATTTTATTTGCTCATTCGAATGAGGTGCATATCCTTCAAGAGAAGTACCCTATCTCATTTAAATACACATCAAACAAACTTTCCAATGAGATTCCAGAGCAGCCAATGTTTGCTAAAATATATCTTGTTCAAAATCTCATTCGAAGATTTTCTATCGAGAACCGTGTACTCGTTCGAACGACATCTACTGTCATTCTAATGACTTTGTGAAATTTTTCGAAAACATTTTGGAAAATATTTTATATTTTCAAACACTTTTAAAATGCACTTGAATAAATTGATTACATAAAATGAACCTCACATGTACCTTCTCAATATTATTGTAGTGACAATCTCAACTCTTTGGTTTTTTATTGTTTCTTTTTGTGACTAACTTGTCTTAGCTTGAAGATCTCGATAATGTATATGATGATGTAGAGGTGTAAAAGAATATGGCAAACTTAAAATCACAATGAGAATTATAAAATTTGGCCTTATAGATCCCTTTTAAAATAATTTATTTCATTAGGGTTTCCACTATCAGATCTACCCATCTCCTCCCCTTGTATATCCACTTTCATTTGATGCGTTTTATGCCATGTGGCAAGTATACAAGTTCCCACACTTTATTTGAATACACCAAATCCTTCTTTGTATTCATGGATTTCAACTAAAGATCAACATCCTTGTCTTGGAGTGCATCATCATAGTTAATGGAATCCATTTTATGTTCCCTTAGGACTTTACCAAAGTGATTTCCCAAATATGCCAACCTATCATGTTGACGCCTAGCCCTATGACTATCATGTGGCTTCACTTTTGGTCTAGTATATGTGACACGCGTATCCTTATCATCTCTAATACTGCCACTATTATTAGGTAGTGCATTATCGATATCAAGTTGTATTTTATCCTATATGGGTAGTCCTAATGTAGTTTCTTTCTTTATTCCCCTTGGCTCTTGCAAGATAATCTTGGTCTTGGGCTTGTGGTTAATCATATAATATTTTTCTAAGAACCTAACATTTTCATTAAAAATGCTTTTTAGTCCTTTGGATCATAGAATTTGCCACCCTTGGTTCCTTAGAGGTCTTCCATAAATGGATATACATCCTTCCTTGATTCCAACTTCCTTGTATCCTTCCACAGCACATGGGTTTGTAAACCCCATATATGAATGCAAGCTAGACTTGGATTTCCCCCATTTACAGAGTTATAGAGGAGTTTAAAAGACAAATTTAGATGGAACTATGTTCAGTAAATATCTAGTTGTCTCTAATGCCTAACTCCAAAAGGAATTTGATGGCTAAAAATAGATCATAATGGATCTAACGATACCCCGAAGAGTCTTGCCACTTCTTTTTGCTACACCATTTAGTTGTACAGTTCCCTGATAGAAAATTGAGTTATAATACCCAACTCAGATAAGTGTTTCCTAAACTATCCCAAGAGTTATTCCCTTTCAAGATCATATCATAAATTATGGATGAGTTTGATGTGTAAACTCCCCAGCTCATCTTTATACTTTTTGAACTCATGAAAGGATTCATAATTATGGTGCATAAATTAAACACATAAAAACCTCGAGAAATCATCGATGAAAGTGGTAAAGTACTCATACACATACCTTCCCTGAATAGTCATAGTTCCACAAAAATCAATATAAAGAAGTTCTAACATATATTTTTCTATATACCCCATGACTATAAACAACCTTTTAGCCATCTTTCCAGCAAAGCAGTATTGACAATTGGAAATCCCCCCCCCCCCCCCCCCCTCTTAATGAACTCAATTAACTATTTGAAACCAATCTTTGTATCCTTTTTAGATTGATATGGCCTAATCCTAAGTGACAAATATATGTGTGGTTAAAATTATAACGTTCCTTTCTCTTAAGGTTATTTCCATCTATGTTATTTAATTAGGTCTTAAGCAACAGCGGTGAGACAAGTCTTATAATATAAAGATAATTTTCAAATGTTCTAGAACAGATAACAGATTTACCATTTTTGATAAAAAAAAATGTTTATTAAAATAAAACATGTATTTCTTCATCCAAATCTTAGAAATTGAAAGTAAATTTCTTCTAATACTAGGAACATAAAAACAATATACTAATAATAAATTATCGTTAGAAACAAAATTTAAAACTAAATTTCTTACTGTTACTACTGCTGCCTTTTGATGATCACATATGAATAGAAACATCTATCACTCGTTGAGCTCCCTAGTTAGTTGGAACCCCTACAAACAATTATAAACATGATTAGTGTCTACCAAATTTACACACCAGGTATTGGTAGATTACACCAAAAAATATGAATTAATGTTTCCATTCTTCCGAGATAAGAAGAATGGGCATTGCTTCTTCCAATGTTCTTCCTAATTGCGGATATAATAGCCAATTTTCAACTTCTTACGATCTCTATGGGGACTAAAGTTAATTTTAACAACTTTTGGTTGTTCTTGATGGTTTCCCTCTTTCTCACCTTTGAGGACAAAAGTAGATGGCCTTTTGTAGCAACCCGAATAAAACCCTTATGCCCATTGATATTCTACACAACCTCGAGTGCCTTAATCAGTTGCGCTAGTGAGTAATCAATTAATTGAGGGAAAACTGTTTAAAGGACTTCGGTAGTGATTAGATAACGAAATCAACTTTACTTTCCCAATAACTTTCGTATTCAAGCACCTCCACTTCTCCTAAGATGGATTTCATCTTTAGAATGTGATTGTGTGCAGGTGACTATCAGGCATCTTGATGTTGACCCACCTTGACATAGCTTATAACCTTGCGGTATAGTTTTGATCCACAAACAAATACCCAAGGTTCATAATCATATCATAAGAAATGGACATGTATTGTTGTTGGTATTATAACACATTATTTATGAAGGGCTATATCTAGTAGCTAGCCATTTGATCATCCTTTTTTCCACCTTTGGTAGGCTTGGACTTAACTTTTTGGTGCCTCTTCCTCCAGCTTAGCAAGGCATGTCACCATCAAGACGACCATAAAGTCCTCATCAGTAAAGACAATGTCAAGATTGTGTTTTTAGTCTATGTAGTCCATTGCAGTTAACTTGTTGTCCTTTAAAACCGAAGCAAGTGGGTTGAATGATGATCCTATTATTAAATATGAGAATATTAAAATTTAAAAATCCTATTAATTTAAAAAATACAATGAGAATTTAACTTTGTTTAATTTAAAATGGCTCCCTCACTACCATTTTAAAGCAAAAAGCCATTAGACATCCTGTTCACTTATGGAGTGATATTTCTCATGTGGATCTTAAATCACCCCACCTTGAACTAGATAGACTTTCTTCTTTCAATTATGTACTAAGATAGTTCAGGATCCTATGTCCAACATAACTGAATAATCAACATCACTACAAGAAAACTTGGTTTAGACGACGTTTTTTTTGCGACGTTTAGAAAAACGTCGATAAAGAGAGGAGATACCGACGTTTTATTTAGAACATCGATTATTTTACCACATTTGGATTAAACGTCGGATATGTATAAAGTTTATTTAAAAACATGGGATATTTTTTGTCATTTTTTTATTAAAAACGTCAAATATTTAGCTATTTCCCTCCAAATTTTTTTTGGTAACCTCTGCACACTACTCTTCCTCCCTAAAAATCAGCAATCCCACCATATCTCCGTCTCCATTATGGCACACAAAAATTTCTCCATAAATCCTTTCCCTATTCGTTCTGCATTTGTTCCATCTGAAATCAAGAGCTTCAGTAATGGAGTTCAAATTCAACGGTAACTGCAGACTTTGGATGTTTTGATTGTAACTATGCCTGAGTTTTTTTATGTGTGTTTTGATTGTGGATATCTGAAACTATACCTGCGATTTTTGGCTTTCCCTAGTGATTGTGATTTTTTATTTCATACTTGAATTTTTTTTCCTTATGTGTAATTATCTTGATTGTGACTATGGGCGGGATTTTTTTATTCCATACTTGGTAGTCACAGTCCTGTAGATAACATAATTGGTATCTATTAACTATAACTCGGCTTACTAACTATAACAAAATTTTTTATTTCATTAACTTTTGACTATAACTGGGGTTACTGACTTTCGATAGAGATTTTCACTTTGATTTCATTATTAGGATTTTACCCCGAATTTGATTGTATCGATTGTGACTACACCAAGGAATTTTGGATTTGGATTGTGATTATCATTATCCATTGTGATTGTATTTAGAATTTTTTATCTTATCTATAAAAAACTAATTATGACTGTATTGGGGGTTTTCGATATTTTTGCCTTTAACTATAACGCCGATTGTCATTGTACTTGGGGTTTTGCCTTTCCCAAATGTGATTATGCCTTTCCCGAATGTGATTATGCCTCTACCAATTGTGATTGTAATGGGGTTTTCCTTTTACCTATCATTCACGTGTTGATCATACTTGCCAATGTGATTTCATTGAGGGAAAATACTAGAATAAGAAATACGTTAGACCCATATCCCTATTTTGCCATGCCAATCACGTTGTCAAATAATTCGTAGAATATGAAATAGGTGATTAGAAGGGTCTTTTGTTGTTGATTTTAATACCCTGTATAATTCTTGAATTTCAACCTTGATTACAAAAGTGAAATCAAGGAGTTTCATTTTGTGTCTTGTTCTCATAACTAGTTGTTGTTTCCTCAAATGTTGAGTTTAATTCATTGATCTTTTAGCTTTTCCTTTTTAATTGACTTCTTTATCTAATTATAGCTTGTGTATGATTATAGTTATGTATTTCTTTGATATGTATAGGTGTGTTAAACTGTGAACTTTTGTCAACAATCATTTGGAAAGAATATAAGAATAGCACCAAATTGCTATTCCTGAGAATATCAATTTCCGACCCAAATGTCAGGACTTTCGACACAAATCGCCTTTCTGGAATAGATAAATATAAATTTCAAATCAATTTTTTAAAGTGAAACCCTTATTTTGTGCTTTCTACTAGGTAAATATAAATATTATCACTATCATTTGTATAAATATGATTATGGTAATTTTTTTTTGTGATATACTCATGTAGGGCTCAAGAAACTTGAAGAAATCGTAGACTAATTGACGTGAAATCTTTAGTCTTTCGATTTTTTCCTTGTTAGGTAAATTATTCCTCCCTAATATTTCTTATTCAAGCTCCTGATCTCTCTGACTCCCCGAATATTTTTGCCCTGTCAGCTGTGCTAATATTGATTTCCTCCCTACCTCAAGCTCGATTGAATTACGCAAAATAGTGGTAATCTCGTATTTCTCCCCCTTTGCTTCATCATTCTCTAATTAGTTTTTAGTTGTTTCTCAATTTTTAGTAACTGGTCATATGAGATTTTGTTTACCTGCTTGATATAATGATTTATTCATTTCCTAATCTCACCCGGGGAGTGTGTATTGATTGTTGAGTTGCTTAAAAATAATGTATTTCATATCTATTGATGGCTGCTGTGGAATTATGTTTTTGAGGAGATATAATGCTTGACTATGTAAAACACATCACATAATACCAACTTTACATGATGAATAGATATTATTAATACAAATTTGATTATAGATATTGATTTTTTTCCTTGTATTTTTTTTATCTTTTTGTTTTATTTGTCAATGGCATTGTAATGATTTGAACTCAATGATTTGACGGATATCATTGAGTTGCATTATTCAAAGGACTATAAGTTCATGTTGTTCAAGTGCTATTGGGTTGACAATAGTAGAGGTCTCATTGAGCAAGATGACTTTGGATTCATGCTTGTAAACTTCAATCAATTGTTGTATCCTAGGCATCAAAAAGCCGATGAACCATTCATACTAGCATCTCAGGCAAAGCAAGTATTTTATGTACAAGACCTGGTGGAGAAAGACTGGCATATTATTGTTAAAACAAAGCCTGGAGATTTTTTTGATGTGTTTGGGAAACAGTTAACAACTTAGAGCACTATGAATGATGAAACGGGGGCATGGAATGATCAATATTTGGACGATACAACATTGACACGTGATGATAATGCTAGTTGGGTTAGACAAGGTGTGGCTGGAGCATTAGTTGACGAAGAAACCACGGGGCATATGCATGAAGATGAATAGATTTTTGTTCTTTAGTCTATTTTCTTATTTTGAACTTTTTTCGATAGGTTGTATACAATGGTAACTTGGTTTTACGATTTGTTGTTTTCAATATTTATTTAAGCTTTGCATCCTCATATGACTGAATGTGACTAATATGGGAATGTTTGGATGTACACGAATGGAATAAATGAATTTTTGAAGGAGACTAATATAGTTGATGTTGACCCTGTATTAGATAAATTGAAATACCTCTAGCAAAGTAATCCAGCATACTGAGCAGTTCCCTCTTAAATACCAGTGGTGATATTCTTTTATCTTTTTAATTTTTTGTTTTGTTTTTTCTATGAATTAATCTACTCAATTATAAACTAGGGACTGGGAGTGTTCATTTGGAGCTTGAATTTATGGATTATAAATTCATTATATTTAGAAATATAGTCAGTGAATCTTAGCAGCTAAGGAATAAATCGATTAAAACACTTTGGATATAAAACAAAACAAAAGTCCCCTCCCCCCCAAGCAAAGTAATCCAGCATACTATGCAGTTCCCTCTTAAATACCAGTGGTGGTATTTTTGTTCTAATTTTTCTATGAATTGATCTGCTCAATGATAAACTTGGGACTGGGAGTGTTCATTTGGAGCTTGAATTTATGGATTATAAATTCATCATATTTAGAAATATAGCCACTGAATCTTAGCAGCTAATCCATGCTAAACAACTATCGCTGCTAGATGATCCTTGTGGAGTGATTGTTTCTCATTCACCCCAAGTTATGGAAAGAAATTTATCGAATAGATTAATTCTAGACTTCGTGGTTCCTTTTGATAATATAAGTTTTTTATGATATTGTTTTATTTAGTACCATGACGATCAACAAATCTCAAACCCAACATAATAGAGGAGCTATGCCAACTCCTGAGAAGGAGCAGGAGCATGTAGGAGCCAACCCTTCCATGCCTGAACCTCCATCGATTTGACCATCTATTACACCATTGGTCCCTCCATTGTCGAGCAGTAGCGAACAACAAGAAGAGCAAGTTACGTGTATGGTTTTTAGTTGAATTATTTATGTAAGGACATTTTTGTCCATTATCAATTTGTATGTCATACGCCGTTACACCGTTGAAGAAACTCAAGATCGCATCTACATCAACGGATCCGAATATCAAAGCATCTTCAACATCATAACCTCTGCGAGAATGAACTTGGTAAATTTTTGTTTTTAACTTCCTTAAAGTTCATACTTAGTATTGGGAAATTTTTATAAAATGGTTGTTTATAAAAATAAGGCTTTTAAAAGTTTTTTATTTTTTTGGAAAGCCGGACCAGTCCGCCTACATACTGGACCGATCCGCTTTGCACCAGAATACCCCGGATCGTAGGCAAACCGAAGAGGCCCTTTTGAAAAACGAACCGATCCGAGGTCGGACCGATCCACCTCCATACCGGACCGGTCCGCCTGGGATAAATTCGAATAGATCCGTGAGTTTTTTATCCACCATCTTATATTTCCTATAAATATACCTATTTCGGTGGTGTATTTTTTTAAGTCTTTGAGAAAACGTTTCTAAGAGTTCAAACACAACAAGACTTCATTTTTTGATGTGCCAAACATCTTTTTGATTCACAAAAAAAAAACCAATTACTTTTGTGAATCTTTTGGAACCCTAGAACACAAGCTTTGCTATTGTTCAACCTTTGTGGGGAGATCTTTATAACCGAGGGCTGCGTGTCATTACTGAGGGAGTCTCTACAAAGTGTTATGGATGCGTGTCATTGAGGAGAGCTTCGGTTCTTCCTTTGTTGTTTTGGCTACGAGTCCTTGGAGGGTGCTGCATGTATTCTCTTGCTGAGTTCAAGACTGCTTGTCTTTGTGGGTTGGCTGCGCGTTGATCCATTTGCAGATTTCTCTATGTAATTGTAAGTTGCGATTTATATATTCGTAGTGAAATAAAGGTTTTAACCGAAAGGTTTTTTTTCCTGAAATTTTTGTCTGAGCATATTTACTATGTTGCATGCTTTATTTTGATGGGTTGATTTAGATGCATGTTTAGGGGCTGTATTTATTTGTTTTAAAAGTAGACTCTAATTAAATAAGGGTTACTTGGAAACTTGCGAATTTAATTTAATCAATTATCACACCACCGTTATTCATACTTTTCAATTTATATTTGTAATTGATGAAAAATATTATTCTTGACATTTAAGTAATTCATTGATGAATTTTTTTATCAATCCTACTTAACACAGATCCGAGCTCTGGCCAAGAGGATGATCTAGAGGAGCATAGACGAGTTTGATACCCCACTTTAATGCATAGCGGGTGGGGTAAAGATGGTGGAATTTTAGATATTGAGGTGAATGAGCTTGGGCAACCCATTGAAGAACCCACATCTAGACTTGCTTAAATTTAGGGTTTCTAGAATGCAATGGCCAATAAGTACTATTGGCCTACTTTGATTGGAGACAAGTACCCGAAGAGGATAAGAACATGATTTGGATTCATATCAAGGTATAATGTTAATAAAATGAAAATAGGGGTCCTAATTTGAATACCTGAATATATATTTTCATGTTAATCTCTCTAACACGTCGATGTAATGTAGGAGAATACGAAGTCCACAGAAGAGATGAGAAAATTTATGATGAAATCCGTTAGAAGAAAGTGGAAGGAGTGGAAGGCCACGACAAAGCTCCAACGTTATACTAAATAGAGAACTAATGAGGAACGCTTGGAAAATTGTCCCCAACGAGTAGACGAAAATCAGTGGAAAACGCTCGTCTATAACAGGGACTCCGTCGAAGCACATGTATGTACTAGCTGTTAAGTCTAGTCATGAATTACGTGTACACACTATGCTTATCTCGCCTATAAAGAACATCATGAAATGGATTAATTTATTAAAAAGATTAATATTAGGATTTAATCAAAATTTGTTATATGACTAACTGTATTTCCATTGTATTAAGCCAAAAGTGCAAAGAACAAATCCATCCGTGCGCATTTGCAGACGCCGCACACAACTGATAGAAAATCCCATGCTCAAGTTAAGCACGCGATAAAAATTTAATACTTACTAATTCATTGTTATTATTGTATTGTATTGTATTGTTATGTATTGTTATGTTATTCTTTGACACTTAATATATTGTACTTGTAGATGACTAAAGCGATGGGATTCAAACCAAATCATAGGATGGTGTACAAGGAGACACATGTAACCAAAGGAAAGGGGCATGTTAATGAAGAAGCTGTCCAAGAGATTGTATGTATCTTTTGTTCTGTGACATTTTTTAGATAACTATACATAACCTCTTCGTTAATAGTTTTAATATAACTAAGCCCATGTTAGAGTTAGGAATACATACTAGCCCTCAACTAAGGAATTCCATAATTGTAGGCACCTTCAACTCTCTAAGCAATTAGGTGGTGGCACCACAACATCTACTATTAGAAAATGTGAAGTTGCCCTTCAGTAATAGTTTTCATATAACCAAAACCAAGTAAACATGTGCTATATATACTAGCCTTTAACTTCACATCTCCCGTATCAATCCATCCAAAAAAAGATAAGAAAATATCCCATGCTGATAAGAAGGTTACACTGAAATCCAAATTTTCTTTCCTAAAACTAGAACAAAACGAGCACCTAAGACTTAACACTACTCTCAGCACCAGCTAAAACCATTCAAGTAAAACCGCTTGCATTTTGAAGAAGTTTTGTTTTCATCACGGGCATTTAATTCTTGGCTGATCCTTAGCTTCCTTTAGTCCTATTGTGCCCATGTTTTGTCTTACAAGGGTATCTTGAGCTTTCTCCAATAGTGCTTGTAGGTACTTTCCTTGAGTTTCTATCCTCAGTTACGTGTTCAAAATGATCTCACAAGAAATTTTTTAGAGCCTCATAGTTTTAAGGTTCTTTTGATCATAGTTTTTAAGCTGCATATTACAACACATAGTTTTTAAGTTGTTGTTGTGTGGAAAGTCCCAAAAAAATTTCATACTGCACAAGAGGTTCTCTATGATATGAAGGTTATGGCGGGCCTCTACTGTTGCGTGGAATGTCCCAAAAATTGTTAACATGTCTGTAATTGAGTTAATTATAAATATTTGGCTGCCAGAGTAACGATGTCTAACTCACTCATGGAGGAATGCCCGAATCCCAAATCAGAAACTTTGATTGTTCACACGTATTTATTCGGACTCGGGGAGTTTTTTGTTGTTGTATATGTCGATTGTTCCATGAATATGGTTCACTATCTACACTACTTGCTTTCGAGTTGTCAATAAAAGTTTAGCATAAATAAAAGATGGACATTTAATATCTAAATATAAATTTGGTGTCTCCTCTTGATAATTTGCCACGTGTCTTCCAGTTTTGTAAATTTATAGCTGAACTATATAGTGTTAAGGAATTCAGAGACCACCAATGCACAAAATCTGGAATATTATGCAAAGACAACCAATGCACAAAATCTAGAATATTATTCTTCCTTATTTGTCTCGATTTGAATAGGAATGTAAATATGTATCTAAACTGTAGATCCACTACTTCAAGGAGTTATTTTATTCTGTATATATACCCCCACAATATCAATAAATCATATAACATAAATTTATTCAATTCTCATATAGGAAGGCAGAGCAAAAGTGGTATGACCATAAAATGACTGTGATATCCTCATTAAAGTAACTACGCATTGAGTAGTATGTGTATATATAGTTTATGTAGTAATATGTTGTCATTCCCATAAAATGACTAAAATTCTAAATAAAATTACTACGAATACAGTAGATGTCTTGTAACATAATTTCTCTTCTAATATTGCACATGCATCTGACTTGTGCCATGACTTTTAGTTTCCAAAAGGTTGGTAGAAAGTAATTTCCCGAATTTCTATTCTCCTATTGGAGAAATTCGGCAAATTATAGAACTTAATACTGAATATGGATTTTGTTATCAAGGTTTCAAGAGTAGACTCCAAACATATCATTTTTATAATTGATTGTACAGTGATGACAAGAGCCACCGTATATACCTCTAACAATCATTCCCTTCTCTCTGTTTGTCAATTAAATTCATCCGTCCTTTCATATTCTTAATTATGTCTTTTCATTTCCCATCTCTCTCCTACAAAATGAGATACTTGGAATGCGGGTCGATTTGATATGGCCAATAGTTATATATATCTAATGTGAGACTCAAAATTTTAATGTTCTTTGTATAGCTCTGTAATGGCAGTCATTTTCTCTAGCCGTCTCTCTTATTTGTATGTATTTGTATGTATTGTTTCTATACATGGATCATTACATAGTACAACAAAATGGTTGGGCAATATATGAATATCAAATCTGTAATTATGTTGCAAAAGTGATTGTATTGTTTGCAACGTAATTATTACTGTAATGAGTCTTGAAATGCCTGATTTCTTATGCATCCAACGTAATATTAAATCTATAATCTCTTACAAGTAGGCCTGTAAATTGAGCTCCCGAGGCCCGAAGCCCACCCATTCGACCTGCTATTTTTCGGCCGAGCTTTATTTAAGTTTGAGCCAAGCCGTGCCTGAGCCAAAATTTGAAGCCCGAATTAATTTCGGGCCGAGCTTGAGCTGAACTTTGCCAAGCCCGAATTTGGCCCGAAACCCGAACTTCATATTTATAAATAAATAAATAAATAATTTATATAATATAACATATTTATGTTAACATTGTTTAATTAGGTTTCGTTCTTTTGTTTCATTTACTACTTTAAAAAAAATCATTTATTACAATCCATTAGATTACATGTGATTTTCAATTTTGTGATTTTATTGTTAATCTCATTATGGGTATTTGATTTAATAATTACTCAAGTCACAATTGGCCTTTGGTAGTGATGACATTTTGCTAAATGTATGGAATTTAAATGGCATTTGTAGGTTTTCACTCTTATTTCCCTTGTTTCAATTTAATACATTTCATAATTATATATTTTATTTCATGAAATATCAATTATATTTTAATGTGTAATTTTGTCCATGATGGAAATACAAGAAAAAAAATTAATTCAAACTTTTTTAACTCAAAAAATTGAAATCGGGATAGCCTGAAATCGAGCCCGAAGCCCGTAATATTTGTGAGACGACTTCGGGCCTAGGTGGGAAAACATAATTCGGGCTGAGCTCGGGCTTCAGCATGGGTGAGTGAGTTCGGGCCGAGCCTGAGCAACCCCAAGCCCGGCTCACCCATCTCGATTTACAGCCCTACTTACAAGTAGTTGTTTCAAGATTTTCACCCACTTGGAGGGAAAAATCCTCATCCATAAGAGATAATTGAGTTTTCGTTTGAACCATAAATCTTGACCTCAAGCGTGAGAGCGAGTGGACAATTAGAATTTCCTAAAAAAATTCCAATTATATTATTTTATTTTTCTTGTCAAAATGATATAAGGTAAGGTCATGTTTGGATCAACCTTGCCTAAGTTATTGAAATAACTTAAAAATATTTTTCCTAAATTGCAATTTAACCCATCATGCCTTTTTCAACTTATGAATTTGACCCCCAAATTTTGTCTATGAATACCTCAAAATATTTAATGGAAAAAATCTCTTGCACTAAAGTTCAAATATGACCTTAAGTCCAATATTTTAAAATCCCAAAATATTTATAATTAAACCCCCGAAACTTTCAATGATACAATTTTTTGTATAAACTGACCAAACAAACCACAATTTCAACAAATATTTATATACCAAAACATTGTATACAAAGAATCAAGTATAGCTGCGCCCGATAACCTCTTGTAATCTATAAAGCCGTATGATATACCGAGTAAGTATGTTTTTCCACCTCTTCAATAGTAAATTTTGGGTATTTGACAGACTTCTATTGATATCATTGAGTGATAGCTCATATTTACTCTTAGTATGTGTATGTTGTAATACTTCCATACTACAAATTTTATTAAATATCATTGATATTTGAAATTGTACATGGATCAATTTAATCCCTCTCACCTAATAACTGATATCATGTTCCTTATATATTCAGTTCACCCCTGCACTTGTGTGAAAATATTTATATTACGAGCATCAGTATATACTAGGAAGTATACTGACGTGTTATCCCACGAAACTTTCTTCTTGGTCTAATGGTCTTAGATGATTAAGAGCCTTGATTATTGCTACATACATAGAGTGCCACGTTAATTGTATACCTGGATGGTTACTTTTCACCAAAGGTTTTGGGTTGATTATTATTTGGTTTTATTAATGGCTTAATTATTTCTATACCCGTTAGTGAACTGGTAAGTATGGGATTATTAGTTCAAAGATCCTTGACTTTCTTTATATTATCCTTAATGAATTGGTAAGTATGGGATAATTAGTTCAAAGATACTTAATTTTCTTTATAAACTGATAAGTATGGGATTATCATCTTTCTTTCTTTTGTGTTGCTAAACACTGAATTCTATACACACTCCAACTCTCTTCTCTGCATATACTTGTTATAGAATTGGTAAAGCCTGCTTAGCATATTTGTGCTAATTCTTTTTTCCTCTAGATGAATGCAAAGAAAGAGGATAATATATCTTCCCTTTTAAAGACAGATATCAGTCACCAGTTTTCATATGTGACTATATGGGCAGAGAGTAAGCTAGATGGTAGAAATGAGTGGCTTTTTTTATTTTCTACTTTATCGCCAGTTTTAAAAATATATAACCTACCTTTGGGGTACTACTACCCTATGTAAACTACTTTAATTATGAATAAAGTTATGTTATTATTCTTAAACTTAATTCATTGCTTTATTTATACTCTCTTGTGAATTCATACCATAAAGAAGGGTGTGATAGAGCCTCTCCATCCTTAGCCCTCTTGGAGGCCCTAGCTTGTCATCTACTCTTAGGTGGCATCTAAAATCGGGTTAAAATTTGTATAAGTTCACAGGAAAATACAAAATAACAACAGAACAACATAAGCGCATAAATTCATAAGTATGAATGCAACAGTCCTAACAATAGGGATCTATATCAAAGGACTCTATGTTGAAATCGTAGTAAGTCTCACAGATCCTAAAAGTCACTACAGCGTGATGCTCTACCCATCTTATTAAAATAATGGGTGGTTAGACCTATACCAAAATAAAATAGTAATCTCATTTGGAACATTCTTAGCATCACTATTGAAAATAAAATTAATTACTAACCACCTATCATTTAATTAAGACGTGACAAACTCTATTTTTCTTAAAATGACAAAAATGATAACCACCCATCATAACTCAATCAAAAAATAATATAAATACAACATCACCATAAGTAGATTGAATACTGGAATAAATGAAAATATAAATGACCGAATAAACCAGCAATGTAAATCCAATACAGTAATCCGTAATAACTGATATGAAATGAAGTATAAATAAAATAAACAATGTATGGTAACGGACAATATGCCCGAATCAATATCGAGAATGAAATCCTATCTAGAAATAAAAAAATAGATGCATCTATGAAAATCCCTGCAAGCATCCAAACTACTAAAGCACTGTCTAACTGGAAGGAATGATCATACCTGGGGTCCTTGCGGCTAGGCAGCTAAAAGGTTTTGGACAACATTTTGATATGGGTGAGAGCACATAATCATTTGAAAATATTTTTCCAGTGTTTAAAATATAATAATAAATATTCAATGCAATCATTTATATTTAAACTGGCATTGTACTCCCATGAGACAATCCTTACCCCTCGTTTATAGTGCGCACCTCACGCATGTATTTTAAACGCCTTAGTTATTCTACCCTCCCTAACTAGTACCAACACTCATCTTATATCCATATGTTAATTTCCTATCCCAACTGTGCTATAAGTAATTATTCTTTGCTTTAATTTTTTATTTAGCAACACATAAGCTTTATTATTGCAATTCTCATCGTTAGCGGATACATATAACTTCAGCTCCGTTGTTAATTCATTATTCACACACTCATATTATTCATCCGTATATATTTATTACGCTTATATATATATATATATATATATATATATATATATATATATATATATTGCTCATTATATACGTATAACCACATCCCCAGAGCTAATACCTCGCAGATGCATTCTCTATCATGCTATTTCCTCCAAGTACATCACGAATCACTCCTAGGCCAATGGGTCAAAATCTCTCCATCAAACCCAAATTATAGAATCATAACTAGAGGTGGTTATAGACTTACATCCGTGGGTCATAACCATACCACATTACCCCACTAGAATCTAAACTTACATACAGTAGTTATGCGATAGTCCTATGATCGAAAAAATTGATCCAACACCTGTTGGTCAATGCCAAGGTAGACCGCTCACTATGCGCAACCTCCAACGATAACATCCATAGAGTAGGTATGTTTACATATATCAATCACACACACACACACACACACACACACACACACACACACACACACACATATATATATATATATGCACATACTATCTCTCTATATATGTATGAATATGACACCAGTTAAATGTGCATCAATCACTCATAGCACTAGCATATAATTTTCAAGTATACCCTCAAATACCGAACGTTCAACTAGTAACTTACTTGAAATAAATTCATTAACAATATTATTATTGACACTAAGCTAACCTACTTCAGTCCGTATCCAAATTCTATCTGAAATCCCAAACCGATTTCATTAAATAATTTTTCGAATGTCATTCACCTTCAAACACCCATATTCCCACACTCGAATTTTATTCCCGGCCAATCGAAGTTATTTATATTGTCCCACATATTTTCTAGAAGTCTTAATTCTCTCATGGAATTTCCTAAACAAACCTGCACCCTAAACGGTCCGCAAAAACTCAAACAACCAAAGGTGGACAAACTCCAGTACCGAACCGATTCACTTGTCGAATGGATCTGGCCTCCCAAGGCGAATCTTTTCAATTATGGGCAGGGGGATGGTTTGTTTCAGATTGGATTCATCCATTCCCTATTAATCACATCACTCACAATCATCAATCCAATCCAAAATTCATACTTTCTATCAATTCTAAACATTATTATACTCATTTACACATTTGAAATCATTTGATAACAATCTAATTCATGGGATTCAACATTATTATTCAAGAATCGCGCACTTTCTTAATTTGAATTCAATATTTATTTTATCCTCACACCAATCATTCAAGATCAAAAATTTTTACATGAATAATTATCAAATTCTACATGGGATCATAAACCAATTATGCTTCTATAAGTTTATTCACAAAAATACCATCTTTCCACATGAGCCCAAAATTCATACTCCTGAACCAATTCTACTATGAATTATAGTACCAAAGCAAGTTAAACATTTGCCTTATATTGTTAGAGATTCTGAATTCCTTCTCTTTGGATCTTTATGCATAATAATTCTAGTCCAAAATTACTCAAATTTCTCCCCAGATTGACTTTCCTGAATCTTTATTAAGTTCTCTCCTATCCTTTCTCTTCTCTATCAAATTTATGTTCTACGTAATGGTGGAACAATTTCCCCTCCATTCCCCATAACTAATTAACCCCTAAATCCAGAAATTATGTTTTGGATTAGTTGTAAAATGACCCGAACGCCCCCATACGGGTCCTAGTTGATCTAAAAGCCCCCAAAACTTAATCACTACCCCCAGGTACTCAATTTAAACTATTTAGCCCCATTATGTATTAACTGTGCACTCAAAATCATCATCCGAGTCACCAATCATATATATCCCATCTCAACCTAGTATAACTCATACGCATGTCCCAATTGAGATATAGTCGAATCCTGTCGCTTTTATCCACTTTACGACGCAATACCATCTGACATGATTTGATTTAATTTATCACATTAGTAAATATATATCCATATAAATATTAATCCGTTTCTCGCTAATTAATTTTTATTTTAAAATTCACATTATTTCTTATTTCATTTAAATTATGTACACATGTGTAATTTAAATGCCAATTTATAATTACTCAAAATTACGAGATGTTACAAAGTAGAATTGAACGAAATAGTTAATAATCAATGGTGAGGGTGGTTATTTTGGAAAAGTACGAATGGGTACGAGGTCGCAGATTCAAACTTTGGAGAAGAAGTGTCTTCTCAATGAGAATACCCTAGACATAGTGATTCCCTTCTTGATATTGCTCGAGATTCCTTAGATAAGGTTGAGGAAACCCATGCTTTGTCTCAATCAAGCATAAATTTGTGGTGGGGGAATTTTAGTGTAAGACTCTCAAGATTTAAAGTTCCTACGACAAGATTCTTTAGGATAAAAATGACAAGGACTTTCTGAAGAAGAAAGTAGTAAATATCAATGACGTGAAGCATTTGTTGACATCTAATGGTCAAGATCCGTAAAAGGAGTACCATGTGGTTTTGGTGTGGCATACGGAGCCCCAAGGGAGGATTCATGCTACTTTAAATACTAAATTGGATGCATAACTTGAGTCTAAGGCTTATAAGAACTTTTCTCTAGAGTTATGGCTCTGGGTTTGAGGCCTTCAAAGCCAAGGTTAAAGAACTCTTTTCTAAGGTGGACGTCTCTAATCTATTTGCTGATGCTCCCGAGTCTTCTTATGAGTTCTATGAATGTAAGATAAGTAAGGGGAAGACTGTTGAAGCCTCTGGGTTGAAGGAAGATAAAAGGTCCAAAAAAAAGACCCCACTCCTCAGCTTGAGATATGCACTCTAAAGAAAGAAACCGAAATCCTTATGAAGGAAAACCACTTTAATCCCAAGCCTTGAGAATGATTTTTATGTAACTTCTTTTTATTTGAATCTTTTAGGTTGGGAGCCTTATATTTTAATCTTCAAACTCTTTATCATCAATGACAATGGTTTGGTTTTTTACCATCTTGACTTTCATGCTACTTTCTTTGTTCTTTCGTGGTTTACTTTTTCTTTGATGGTGAACTTTTACGTTTGTATTTATTTATTTGAGGTCTACCAAGTAGGTGGTATTCCCCATTAGCCCCAAGATTTCTAGGTAAAGAAAAATAACTTTGGTCGTAACATTGTGGAAGTAGACCTAGGCGTCCTGAGACCCATGCCATAAAAACTTGGAACCACCAAAACTTTTGAACTTGTACTTTTAAGTACTGAAATAACAAAATTATTGTACATAAACATTTAGCTCCCCCCACCCCCCCCCCCCCCCCACCCCCCCGCATACACACCCCAAAAAATATATAAATATTTGGTAGTGGAAGTCAAAAAGTAAATTTATTAAGGGTCCTAATACCTTTGATTCATAATTGAGCTTTAAAGTGTGAGCTTTTATATTTTGAAATTGTTCTTCAAAGGGTTATAATACCTATAACATGCTTCACTAAGGATTAATGCCTAATGATAAAAAAAAATACTCTTCTGTTGAGGGTCCTAAAACCTTCGAACTTAAAAACATAACAACTTGAAGTCCCCCAATGGGTCGTAAGACCTCTGGAGTTGAAAGTTTTTAAATATGTAGTCCAAAATGGGTCATAAGACCTATGAAGTTGGAAGTTTTTGAATTTGAAGTCCAAAAATGGTTCATAAGAACTTAGGACTTATAAGTGTTTGAATCTAATGTCCTATAATGTGTGATAAGATCAATGGGCATAAAACGTTTTGAATCTTAAGTCCCAAAATGGGTTATAAGACATTTGGACTTAAAATATTTTAAATCTAAAGTCCCATGGCGATAGTGGGTCATAAAACCTCTAGAATTATATGTTTCTAAATCTAAAGTCCCATAATGGGTCATAAGACCTTTGTACTTAGTAGTTTTTAAATTTGATGTCCCATAATGGGTCATAAGAACTCTGTTGAAATTGTAAAAAAATGTTAGAACACTCTAAATTGAAAATTGTGATATACGCCCCCCTTTCTCTTATTTTTTTTATCTAATACAATATTTATCAAGGCCTAATTATGAGAAGACTCTAAATTAGGTTGTTTTCCTTTTTCTCCGTTCAATGGCATGTTTTCAATTTTCTCTATTTTTGGTCACGTTCTCAAACCTGGCATCCCGTGACTAGGTAATTAGTTACTACGTAGTATGTTAGTCCCATGGGAGTTGTTTGCGCCTCTTGGAGAAGAATTTAGGGGTTGTTTTGCATTTTGACCATTCAATGACTATGTTTATTCTGCGGGAGGTGTAAGCGCCTCTTGTGGAGGTGTTTATAGGCCATTTTGTGTTTTCGCCCTTCAACGACATGTTTTCAGGCATAAGTCCAACTATTTGTAATTTTTGGTCATCGTCTAAAATTGGGTTTCTTGTGACAACGCGTGAGTTTCTACATTTTATGTTAGTATTGGGGAGTTTTTCGTGCCTGTTAGGGGGCGTTTAGGTCTTATTTTGCATTTTCACCCTTCAATCCCATGTTTTCAAGACAAAGTCTAACTGCTTTTAATTTTTGGTCATGTTATCAAATTAATCATCCCGTTACTCTGCAGTCAGTTGTTATGTGTTCCGTTGGTCCGGTGGGTGGTGTATATGCCTTTAGTATGGATGTCTGGGTGTTGTTTTGAATTTTTCATACTTCAACATCATGTTAAACTATTTGTAATTTTTTTTTCATGTTCTTAAAATAAGCATCCCATGACTACACGCTCAGTCGTTACATGTTGCGTTCATTCCGTGGGAGGGGCTCGTGCCTCTTGCGGGGGCATTTGGGGGTTGTTTTGCATTTTCACCCTTCAATGACATGTTTCATGCCCAAGTTTAACTATTTACAATTTTTGGTCTTGTTCTCAATCCGGGCATCCTGGACTACGCGTTTCGTTGCTATTTTTATATCAAAGTTTCAACTCGTGGGTCCCATGATTGCACGATCAATTTATACATGTTGCTTTTGTCATGTGTGAGGTTCTCGGGTAGCATTCTAAGTCATTTTGTTATTACTTTATGTTGTCACCCTTCGACGCTCAATTTTAAAGCTTTATACTTAGAATTTTCATGTTTTTAGATCAAAGTGTCAACCCATAAGTCCCACGACAGCACGGGTAGTTTCCATAAGTTACTTTTTTTTCATATGACATGCAAAGGTTTGTTTTTGGGTTTTTCAATTTTTACACAGCGTTTTCAACATCTAATACCCAATTTTAAAGATTTATACATGGAATTTTCAAGTTTCTAGGTCCAAGTGACGACTCGTGAGGCTCATGAATATAGGGGTTATTTATATAACTTACTTTGCTCCCGTGTGAAGAGGTCTTACCTCCTTTGGACCGTTTGATTATTATTTTATATTTTCACCCTTGAACGCCCCATTTCCTGGCACTAGACTTATCATTTTTGAGTTTAGATCGAAGTGATAACGTATGAGTCCAATGATTGGGATGACTATTTCTACAAGTTACATTCATCTCGTGTGTGTTTCTCGGGTGATCGTCTCGACCCAGTTGGTTCTTAATTTTGTCTTCACCGGCGAAGGCTAAGTTTTCATGCTTTAGACATAAGTTTTTAGATCCTAGTGTCAAACCATGATTCCCATGGTTACATGAGCTATTTTTACAAGTTACTTTTATTTTGTGTGACATATTTGGTCCTCTTTTTGGTCTGTTTGATTGTTATTTTAAATTTAGCGCCTTTAACACCATATTTTAAAGCTTTTTACATAGATTTTTTTTAGATTTTTAGATGACGCGACATCTAGTGAGTCCGATGACTATGCAGGTTGTCTCTACAACATACTTTGGTTCCGTTTGACGAGCTCATGCCTCTTTTTGAGTTTTTTTGTTTATATTTTATGTTTTCAAGATCCAACACCCAATTTTCAAGTTGTATACATAGAATTTTCATGTTTTAAATATAGGTGTCGGCTTGTGAGTCCTTTGACTAATCAGTTTATATCTACAAGTTACTTCGATCACGTGTGAGGAGCCACTCAAGCCTCTATCTGAGCTCTTTTATTGTTATTTTACATTTTCAACCTCTAACACCTCATTTTTAGGATTTATACATATAATTTTCAAGTTGAGAATGAAGTGTTAACCCGTGAGTCCCAAGACTGTACGATATATTTCTACAAGTTACTTTTGTCCCTAGTGAGGGGCCTGGGTTTCATTCATAGTCATTTCATTATTATTTTACATTTTCACCTTCCAAAGCTCAATTTCGTAGATTTATACTTAGAATTTTCATATTTATAGATCAAAGTGTCAACCTATGAGCCACATAAATTCATGAGTTACTAGTTCAAGTTACTCAGGTTCCCATTATTAAATCTTTAGTTTACACTTTCATCCTTCAACACTTAATTTTGAAGCTTTATATATAGAATTTTCAAGTTTTTAGATCCAACTTTCAAAGCGTGAGTCCCATGACTACAAATGTTATTTCTACAAGTTATTTGGGTCCATTTTGAGGGGTCGAGCCTCTTTCCAGGCCGCTTGGCTGTTATTTTAGGTTTTCATTCTTCAGCGCCCCATTTTTAGGCAGTATATTTAAAATATTCATGTTTAGATTGAAGTGTTAATCTACCAGTCCCTTGATTGGAGGGGCTATTTCTATAAATTACTTTCATCTCGTGTGTGTTTCTTTGGCATCTTTTTGGGTCGTTTGGTTAAGATTTTACATCTTCACACTTTAACATTGATTTTTTAAGCTTTACATGTAGGATTTTCATGTTTTCATGTTTTTAGATTTAGTGTCAACCCGCAGGTCCCATGATTTCATGGGCTATTTCTACAATGTACTTTGGTTTGATGTGATAAATTTGAGCATATTTTCGTGTTCTTTACTTGTTATGTTATGCTTTTTGCCTCCTATGTCCAATGTTGAGATTTATAGTTAGAATTTACAAGTTTTTAGATTGAATTGTAAACATGTGAGTCCCATGACTGTACAAACTATTTTTACGTGTTACCTTGGTCCCATGTCAGCTGGTCAGTCCTCATTTTGAGTAGTTTGGTTATTATTTTACGTTTTCACCCCCACCGCTCAATTTCCAAGTTTTATACCTAGAATTTTCATGTTTTAGGTAGAAGTGTCAACTCATGAGTTCTATAACTTCACGAGTTATTTTTAAAATTTACTTTGGTACCATGTGACATGCTTAGTCCTCCTTCGGGATTGTTTAATTTTTATTATATGTTTCACCCTCTAACACCTAATTTTCAAGTATTACACATAGCATTTTTAAATTTTAAGATTCAAGTGTTAACATGTGAGTCCTATGACGACATGAGTTCTTTCTACAAGTTACTTTAGTCTTGTGCGATGAGCATGAGCCTCTTTCCATTCATTTTGGAATTTATTTTGTGTTTCTCCCACCAATGCCCCAAAATTTTAGATGGTATACTTAAAAATATCAAGTTTAGATCAAAGTGTTAACCCATGGGTCCAATGATTGGACGAGATATTTCTGTAAGTTACTTTCATCCCGTGTGTTACTCGGGCATATTTTCGATCCATTTGGTTGTCATTTTACATGTTAACCCTCCTATGCCGATTTCTCAAGCTTTATATGTATAATTTTCACATTTTTAGATCGAAGTGTCAACCCATGAGTCCCATGACTATACGTTTTATATCTACAAGTTCTTTTGATTTTGTGTGACATGCTCGATCATCTTTCCAAAATGTTCAGTTGTTAAATTATGTTGTTAGCATCAAAAGCCCAATTTTGTGACATACTTAAAATTTTAAAGTTTATAGATCGACGTGTTAATCCATCAGTCGCATGGTTGCTTAAACTATTTTTGCGTGATATTGTCGTCCCGTATTAGGTGCTCGGGTCTCCTTGAAACTCATTTTGGTTGTCATTTTATGTTTCACTCATAAACTCTCAATTTTCGAGCTTTACACTTGAAATTTTCATGTTTTTTTTTATTGAAGTGTCAACCCATTAGTCCCGTGACTGCATGGGTTATTTCTAAAAGTTACTTTGGTTCCGTGTGATGTAATCGGGCCTCTTGTCAAGTTATTAAGTTTCTATTTTATGTTTTTACCCTCCATCACCAATTATTTGTATGTGTAATTTTTATGTTTTTAGATCTAAGTGTCAACTCTTTAGTTCCATGAATTCACGGGTTATTTCTAAACGTCATTTTGGTCCCGTGTGCGGAGCTTGAGCCATTTTTGGGGAATTTGGTAATTAATTTATATTTTCACAATCCACCACCACATCTTCAGGCATTATACCTGAAGTTTTAAAGTTTAGGTCAAAGTGTTAACCCGTGAGTCCAATGATTGGACATGATATTTTTATAAGTTAATTTCATCCCATGGGTGTTGCTTAGGCATATTTTTGGCCCATTAGGTTGTTATTTTGCATCTTCACCCTCCAATGCCCATTTTCAAGATTTATATATAAAGTTTTCAAGCTTTTGGATTAAAGTGTCAATCCATAAGTTCCATGACTACATGGGTTATTACTACAAGTTACTTTTGTTTTCTTGGGCATGCTTGGGCCTCCTTTTCGTTTTTTCGATTGATAAATTATATTCTTACCCTCGAATATATATTTAGAATTTCTAACTTTTTAAATTGATGTGTCACCCCATGAGTCCCGTGACTAGAGGGTTATTTCTTTAACTTACTTTGGTTTCATTTGATGTGCTCAATCCTCTCTCTAGGTTATTTAGTTTTCATTTTACGTTTTAGCCCCCTAATACCCCAACTTTTTAATTTTTATACATACATATTTCAAGTTTTAGATTGAAGTGTCAAATCGGGAGTCCAATGGCTACACATGTTCTTACTACAAGTTACTTTGGTTACGTGTGAGGAGCTCGGGGATCTTTTCGGACCATTTGGTTGTTATTTTACATTTTAACCCACAAACCCTCGATTTTCATGATTTAAAATTAGAATTTTCAAGTTTATATCAAATTGTTGCCCTGTGAGTTCCACGATTATAATGCTTGTTTTTACATTTTATTTTGTTTGTGGGTGGGGTGCACGGGTCACATTCTGAGTCTTTGGTTATTATTTTACTTTTTTTTCCCTCCAATGCTTAATTTTCAATGCTTTATACTTAGAATTTTCATGTTCTTATATCAAAGGGTCAACCCTTGAGTCCCGTGACAACACTTGTCATTTCTACAAGTTACTCAGTTCCGTGTGATGTGCCGAGGCCTCTTTTTGGGGTTACTTGGTTTCTATTTTACATTTTCAACCGTCAACCCCCAATTTTAAAGATTTACAATTAGAATTTTGATTTTTTTTATCCAAATGTCAACCCGTAAGTTCCACAGCTACATGGGTTATTTTTAAAAGTTATTTTGTCACGTGTGAAGGGTTCATGCCTCTTTTCGGGCCGTTTGGTTGTCATTTTACATTTTCATCCTCAAACACCCCATTTTCCGGTCTCATACCTAAAAGTTTCTAGTTTAAATCGAAGTGTTAACCCCTGGGTCCTATGATTATACGAGCTATATCTACAAGTTATTTTGGTTTGGTCTAATTTTTTCAAGCCTCTTTCCGGGTTGTTCGGTTGTTATGTTATGTTTTTAGCCTTTAACATCCAATTTTGATATTTATACTCATAAGTTTCAAATTTTTTTATCAAAGTTTCAACCCACGAGTCCCATGATAGCACGAACAATTTTTCCATGTAACTTTCGTCCTATATGAGTTACTTGGATATCATTCCTAGTTATTTGATGATTATTTTACGTGTTCACCTCCAATGCTCAATTTTGAAGCTTTATGCTTTGAATTTTAATGTTTTTTGGTCGAAGTGTCAACCCGAGAGTCCAATAACTGCAAGAGTTACCTTTACAAGTTACATTGTTTCGTGTGACATGCTTGAGCCTCATTTTTGGTTGTTCAATTTTTATTTTATGTTCACCCTCCAACACCCAATTTTCAAGCTTTATACATAGAATTTTTATGCTTTTAAGTCCAAACGTCAACTTAGGAGTCCCATGATTACACAGGTTGTTTGTATAAGATACTTTGATCCCATGTAAGGATCAAAATCCTTTTTTGAGGCCATTTGTTTATTATTTTACATTTTCACCCTCTAATGCACCATTTTCACACATTATACTTAGAATTTTCAAGATTACATTGAAGTGTTAACCTATGAGTCCCATGATTGGATGGGACATTTATTCAAGTTACTTTCATCCCATGTGTGTTTTTTCGGTATTTTTTCAATCCATTTTCTTGTAATTTTATATCGTTACCCTCCAATGCCAATTTTTTAGATTTTATACGTATAATTTTCTTTTTTTAGATCGAAGAGTCAATCTGTGAGTCCCATGATTGCATGCATTATTTCTACAAGTTAATTTTGTTTCATGTGATATTCTTGATCCCCATTCTAGGGATTTTGGTTCATAAGTTACCTTTTTATCCTCTAACACCAAATTTTGCAATTTATACTTATAATTTTTGAGTTTTTAGATCGTCGAGTAAAGCCACAAGTCCCATGATTGCAAAAAATATTTTTACATGTTATTGTGGTCCTGTGTGAGGTGCTTGGTTCTTATTCTGAGTCCTTTTGCCATTATTTTGTGTTTTCACTCACCAACGCACTATTTTTAAGCTTTATACTTTGAATCCTAATTTTTTTGATTGAATTCCTAACCTAGGAGTCCCATTACTAGACGTGTTATTTCTATAAGTTATTTTTGTTTTGTGTGATGTACTCGAGCCTCTTTTTGGGTCGTTTGGTTTTTATATTACATTGTCACACTCGAAAACCTAATTTTTAAGCTTTGTACAATGAATTTCAAGGTTTTAGATCCAAGTGTTAGCTGGAGACTTCTTCTCTTTATCATAAGCCTTCTTGGCAGAGGCAAGGGCTTCCTTCAACTTTTAAACAACTTCACTAAGCTCATCATTGGTTTTGGAATTTTCAGGCGACCATCCAAGATAGAAAAAAAGTATGCCAAAAATTCTAGACAAATAGATAAGGAAGCTATTAGTAACATCCATCCCAAAGCAGAGAAAAAAAAAGGAATACTTCAATTACCAGTGAAAGTTCTTGAGCAGCATGAGATGTCTACTTCTTATAAGACATCCACTTGACCTGCTCGCAGTCCATAGCGAGCACAACTATCTTCAGCAAATTATAGGCTAATAAGGGATTCTT
Source organism: Sambucus nigra (assembly GCA_949130495.1). Taxonomy (NCBI): domain Eukaryota; kingdom Viridiplantae; phylum Streptophyta; class Magnoliopsida; order Dipsacales; family Adoxaceae; genus Sambucus; species Sambucus nigra. Next base: position 615,965,136 of record OX422216.1, on the reverse strand, counting down.
GGCAACAAATCACTACACAAAATCCTAGGAATGGTCACCCCAAGTGGGCCACGGTCCTAAGCCGTGACCAGTTGGTCATACCCTAACATCGTAACCAAATCAACTTTGGGGTGACCATAACAATGACCAACTATGGTCATGGATGCTCTTGGAAGTGGTCACGACCCAAATCCCTGACCATTTTGGGTCAAAGCCTTAGCCCATGACAAGGTCATGACCACCATGGCACTAATTTTGTGCAACATTTCCCTCCAAGTTTCTTCACTGATGGATCATGGACATAGGTCATGACCGATTGTACAATGTACACCACATGGGGCACGAATTTAGGTCGTGACCATCTCAATCTATTCACGGGCGTGGGTCTTGTATTAGGTTCGTGACCACATGGTTGATTACGGGATGATATGGAAAAAATTTAAGGGTCACGGTAGTGGCTGATGGATCTATGTCGTGACAAGGTTCCTTATAATAACCCCCCCTGCCTTGATTTCATTTCTTTCTGTGTTGATCTCTCTCTCTCAAACCCTAATTTCGGCAATTTGCATTCTCTCTGTCTTAAATCCTAATTTTGTCCCTTATCTCTCTCAATCTCAAAGGTAAACCCTAGTTTTTGTGTTTCTAATTTAAACCCTAGTGTATATGTGTGTGAAAACTTGTGTATTATTGTGTATGTGTGTGTGTTTATATGTGCATGTGTGTGTACGTGTGTATATATATCTGTGTATATGTGTGTATATTTGTGTGAATTCGTATGTATGTGTGTGTACATATGTATATGTGTGTGTATATCTATGTATGTGTGTGTATCCTCGGCTTATGTGTGTGTATATCTATGTATGTGTGTGTATTGCGGTTTATGTGTGTGTATATCTGCGCTTGCTTGTGTATGTGTGTATATTTATTTTTCAAGAAAAGGGATGTTAAATTTAGGGGTTGAAATTTATTGCATTATTTATTGGGTATTGTTAACATTGATTGAAAATTGTTATTTAGAGGTTGAAAGTAACTGCATTATTTAAGGGTACTTATTGGTTATTATTAGTATTGACTGAATGTGGTTACTTAGAGATTAAAATAAATTGTGAAATTTATGCATATTATCATTTACGGCTTGAAATATATTTAGAGTTTTAAATTAATTAAGTGTTATTAGTATTGACTGAATGTGGCTACTTAGGGATTAAGATAAATTATATAGTTTAGAGTTTGAAATTAATTGAATATTTTGGGTTTCTCACCCTAATCAAACTAATATACTCAAAATCCTTTATTTATTACCAAAACCTTAAGCAAACTAATATACCCTAATATACACGCCCTCGTATATTTTTCTCAGGAAAAATGAGCCACGGTGATAATCACTGGCAATAAGAGTTGGAGAGGTTGCAATTGGATAGCAAATGTACCTATTTTAATACTGTGCGTCATATAACGGGTACTCCTATTTATAAGTGTGGAAATAAAAAGATTGAACAATTTAACTAACTTTTAAACCATGGAGTTAATTTTCGGCAATATTACTATTTCGATCGTATTCTATTTTCCCTATTAAAAATTGGGATGACGTTTTACAAAATATATTTCACACGCATAATCCTGGTGTATCCCCGATCTTGGTTACGTTTTTCAAGAAGGAAGAAAAAAATTCACCCATTAAGGATACAACTGCGTATAGAGATTATTGACATGGACTGTGATGTATCGCTCCATATTGACGCTAAATTGAATCTTTCTAACAAGTTAAAAATGATGGAATTCCAAGTTCATGTCACGGATATCTACACATCAATCATAGATAACCTTCCTTATAGTTGGCCAGGTGCAAAAATTCATAGGTTCTTAAAAACTAATACCGAATGAATGGAGATCTGGCACATTGAACTTACTTTAAAGTCTTACCTTCAAAAGGTATATATATATATATATATAATCTTGATTAATTCATTATAATTTTTTAGTCAATTATGGTTTTTCATTTTGTAGATAATGTCGGGATGAAAGAACCTAAGGAAATAAAGTGCCAAGGGAACACCACAACGAGGTTCACCATCTCGTGCATAGTCAAATTCTCAACACCAATTGGTGAGAAATACCAACTCCACCAATGGTTTCCTCCTCATCAAGTCCAACTGCTTCGACACCCTCATTCAGCACTCCCGTTGTTCCACTGCCCCCATCTAGCGTTGTCCACGCCTCTCTCTTAAACCAAAAGAAGTCCATTGGGTTCTCCCTTCTCGGGAATAACCCAATGGGTAATAGGAATGACGTGCTGGACTTTAAAGTCTGGTGTTTCGCTTTGGAAAAAATGAACAAGGGGGTTAATAGACCAGACAAATATAACCATGTTGATCAATCCATCAGGGATGATATATACAATCAACTTGTAATACCCCGTATTTTTATGGATATCTATTTATGGGATTAATTGAATTAATTGAGAATTAATCCGGATAAAATATTAACGAGATGTGAGTTAGTATTTGATTATAATGTGTATATATGGCAATATATGAATATTGGAACTATTGAAATTGTCGCGAGATTGAAATACGACAATTTGGGAAATTTTGTTGGGACGCGCGTGACAGTCACGTCAGGAATATAATTATTTGAATTAAAAAGAGATTTTTTTATCACCCGTATGGTCATTTTGAGTGCGCCAACGAGTCTGAAAGGGTCGAAATAGTCAGAAAACACTAGCCGGGGGTTAAGTTTGGGTCCCGGGGCATTATTGGGCCATACCGGTAACTTATAAGGGAATTTTGGTAATTTCGGAAATTGGGTAATTAAAACCCACGAAAATTAGAGTTAAAAATCTGACTTAGTCTTAACCCACTAAGCCATTTCCAACCCCAATTTAGGTAGTGGGCTGCGGGAGAAGTTTAGAAACCTTAAAACTTGGCAAAAACCAACCCCACCTCCATTATCACCTTGAGAAGAACTTGTAGAGAGAGAGAAAGAGAAGAATTCTGCAGAAAGAGAGAGAGAGGAATTCAACCACCTTCAATCAACAACAAATATGAAGAACAATTAAGGCAAGTGGTTTAATTACAATTGATTTCAATGCTATGCTTTTCCATGTTTAGGAAATTATCAAATTTATCTTGGAAGATTGATTAGACCCATGAATTTGAAGATGTAAAACTATGAACTATGTTAGGGACTGCATGTAGAAACATTCTGGACGAATTATGAAATCATAATTATGACCCTTGATGATTTAAAAATGGATTTAAGAAGAGATTTATTAATGTTCTTGAAAGAAATAGGAAACTAGGGTTCTTGATGAAGTTTTGATCCAAACAAAGTCCTTGGTTCATGAATTATTGGTTTTATAACGTTAACAATGTTGTAGGATGGTTGTATGATGATATTTTAACGTTATATTAGAGTTTCATGCATTAAAAGGATGTTTTGTGATGATTTGAAAACTGCAAAACGAAGCAGTCCGTAGCCATACCTGGTGCGTTCGATCGATCGACATTCATCAGTCGATCGATCGACCACCATCGATCGATCGAAGGAAAAGGTCGATCGATCGACCTTCCCAGAATGAGTAAAGTTTTCCCTATTTAAATTTTAATGATGTTAACCCTTGGAAAATATTATTGGAGACCTTATGAATACCCTTAAACTTAAGAAAGACCAGTAGGCATGGCTATGAAATTTGGACCTTAATTAGAATTCAATTTAAGGAATTATTCTAAATCTTATGGAATTCGATAAGCGAGATAATTTTTGGGTTAAAAGTATAAATTTGAATAATTGATGAAATGAGGTTCGGGGCAGAAGTAAGGACCTTAGGAATGATGAAGTTATATGTGGGAATACTAGGAACTTAATAATCTATTTAAGACTGGTTTTAAGTATAAGAAACTATGACGTGTGACGTGTCGACAGTTTAAACTCTATATTATCGGGAGACTTAAAATATATATAAAATTGGAATAATGGTATAAGGATGTAGAGTATACCTCTAATAATATTGAGATATCTAAGATGTGTGAATGCTTAGCATATGATTTTATGTGTATGACATACCTACCATACTTGCTATCACGGGAGGTTTACGTTCTCTTAGGCCCTTCTTATCCTTGTGTTGCCCGGATTTAGATTGGTACCTCGATGAACATAGGTCATAGAAGGACTTATTGGGATGTTAATAAGTCTGCTGATCGTGGGAGCGTAGGTATGTGCGTGACCCATGTGATGTGACTGTGTTCGCCTCCATTATTTATGATGTTGTTATCTAAGAACGATTCCTGAGAGATTAGGAATGCGTGATCCTTATGTACGTGATGTACCGGGATGGATAGCAGAGTATGTGTGCACCGCAGCTTAGCCTCGGGGTGCATGTATTGTATATTTATGATGTGAATAATATACGGTTAAATGAAAAGGAATCTGCTATGTTAAATTGTGAGTATTGTTATTGTAGCGTTATGAAAAGATAAAAGGGGACAGATATCAATAAATGGTTTTGTTAATAATTGGGAATCCGAGAATTAAAGTAGAACTCTCTATTTAATTGTTAAGGTTGGAATTAAAACGTGAACCGAGTAGAAGTGTTAGAAACTCTTTTGAACTAGATAGTTATGACAAAACACATGAATGGGTACAGGAACGTTAGGAGTGCATAGTTAGACGAGAGGTGAGTATTTCATGTGAGAGCACGTCCTAACATGTATTTTGCATTTATTGTTTTAAATGTTATTAAATCACTTGCTGTTTTTAAAATACTCTCCACTTTCGGGCTTTGACCCGTTTGCTTTCAAATCTATTTTTTTGTAAAAACCTTTTAGGTGCCCAGCCACAAGGACACCATGCATAGTATTTCCATTCAGGTGACGAGCTGTAGCTGTTGTGGAAGTTATAGGGCTTTGACAGTAGACGCCTATTTTCTAGTCTTGATTCCATATTCAGTTCCATCATTGTAGGGCATGTCGCCCATTTCTATTAGAGACATTTTATATTTCTATTATTCAGACTTTTGTTTGTATTTATTCAGGTTACACTATTTTATTCATTTCAGTTGTGGGATTGTTGGGAGGAGTATTTCCTCCAGACTTATTATTAATTATTGGTTATTCCATTACAACTTTATGGTGTATGGTGATGTTATTTTACATTTCCTTCATCGCATGTTAATCAGATTTAATTTAAAATTTGACATCTTATTTTTTAAATAATAGGTGGTTAGTAATCATTAAATGTTTTCGACAGTGATGCTATTAACTGAACCAACTTGACATTTTGAATTAATTTAATAAAGGAGTAGCTACCCGATATTTAATTAGTTGGGGTGTTACAGGTGGTATCAGAGCATCAGGTTCTAGTGTCCTTTAGGATCTGTATGGCTTATTATGTTTCCGCTGAGCTTTCTTTGATGTAGATCCCTATGTTTAGGATTTTTGATATCTTTGGTGAGATTTCATTCTCCTGCTTTAATACATATGGTAGTGAATCTTATTTGCGATCGGGTGTATTCGTGTGCCGAACAATGCAGTACGTCTGGTGAAGACAGTTGGGTGAATAGCAGGAGGTAAACATATATTGAGGTTAATTGATTTATTTAAAGAAGGACGACCGTAGTTGAAGTCACCGATATTATGGCACGGAAGTCCTGGAAGATATAGAAGGATAAGGCGCGACTTGAGACTTCCGGATACGGCTATAGTAGGAATGGGGTCAAATTTGACACATCCAACAAGGTTGGAACGAAAGAGAAAGAATTAAATGTAACATTGAAGAGAACCAGCAGTAGAAATACTCGAAAGGCGAAGACGGCAGGTGCTAGCCAAATGAACGCAATGTATCCAAAGGCTTGGACTTGTGTCGGAGTATGGGCAATCGAGCGTGAAAAAAAAATTTGAGGAATTTTTTTTTCTTGTCTCGTGAGAACGGAGTTCCAATGGGGAGAAACAATCCCCACACTTATAAGTGGAATGTGACGTCGAGAGAAGGCGTACACGAATGGTTAGACCATAAGTCCCATGATCAAATGTTTAGGATGAAAACCGAATGTCGTTCTGAACTCACACTAGAGTTCCAGACAGAGGTCACTCTATAAGAAGAAATAAAATTATTTAGTGAACCCTACACCGGGTGAAGTAGGTGAAACGGGGAAGGGGATATTAAAGGGAGAATTTGCATAGAAGAATTTCTAGTCCTTCTGGAAAAATTCTGCTTGGACGGTTAAAGCAAATAGTATTGTCGCAGTGTTAATTTGGAGGTAAACAACCCCGGGTGGGGATATACCAGAATCGAGAACTTTATATAAAGTAAGACTGGGGAAAACTGGTGTTGGAGAAGCACCACAATGGGAGGACCCAATGGAGAACCCGTTAAAATAATTCGATAGCGGAATTACTGCCGAGCGATGGTAATTCCAGTAAGAGAGGTGGAAAATTAGTAGCATGTTCCTTTGGGCCGTCAAAACTAAGGGAACAACAAAGATAGTCATCTGAGTCGAGACTACCAACGTTCGAGAGATGGACCACCTTAACATGATTTGTGAAAGAAAAGATAAGTGGAGTCTGTGTAGAGGTATTTCTGTGGGGAGTGAAACCCGTGCGTTATACAATTTTTCCCGATGCGAGAGTAGGGATCAAGGTATTATGCCTGGCGCGGGCAATAGTTATTGAAATATTCGGTTTGGGACAACATGTGTGGTAAGTCCAGAAACCATTTGAGCAGCCGGGACGATTGATAAGATAGAAGTATGAGTTACATCTTCAGATGATGATGCATGTCAATTGTGGCATGAATGAGTTGTTACCTTTATCATAATTGTTATTTTCACTTGAGAGTCGAGTTTGGTGAGTATATCAGTAATTGTATTATATATAAGAACAATTTTTTCCCTGCTAGTGTGAGGTTTACTTTTATTGTCATCCGCGGAGGATGAATGGGTATATTGATAGCAGTTTATACTTTAATGAAATTTCTCGTTTTAGTGTTGTATTATACGAGTAGGATATGATATTGTTTATGGTTTTATATATGATTATACCGATAGTGTGCTGGTATTACGAGTTTATTGGGATTGCCACCTTGGGGTAACATGTTTTGTTCTGGTGAGGCCCCATCTGTGAGAGGGCCGGACTCGCAATTGTACTTTTGTATATAGGTATATATACATATTTATGAATATGTTGTGATTTCTAAATGGTATACTGGTCTCGGATATTTAATCCCATGATGTGTAGGGATTTCATTATTATGAGTCGTATGTAATTGATTTACTAGTCAACAAAGAGTTAGTTGGTTTTATAATTAACGATATAGAAGTAGTAACAAAAAGAGTGCATTGTTTTATTCCCCGTTAGAGATTTGGGAGTTTATACTCGTAGTTGTGTGTCTGGGGACGGGATTTTGAGAACCCCGATTTTAGTTACATGGTGTCCATGGAATGTGATTACCATGAGTGTCAAGAGAAAGTGTCATTCGAAAGGAGTTCCTTGTTTAAGTGTCATTGCGATAGAATGTAACTTTGTTGAGAAATGAGAGTGTAGGGGTACATATTATGGACAGGGCTTAACGGATTCCGATGACCAACAATGTTAGGTAGTAGTGTATCGGGGGGTTCCTTATTTGGATTTCTCATTGCGAGACACCCCACGCATGAAACTTAGCGTAAGATTGGTAGTAAGGAGAAGTGTGGCCCTTCGTTCATGAATTGGATACCTCTATCGATATGGGAGTACATAGTTATAATGGGAAGTTACAAGGAAGAAATTATGTGGTAAGGCCATTAGATCCAGTTGTTAGTAAATTACGATATAAGTACTAATAATGTTGGTTTTGTCACGACATGTTGAAGGACGCATTGAGGATAAGGAGGATTTAGGATTTCTAATTCAGAAGCGATTGAGAACGCCCAAGTGGTATAGCACCGTTGTATTTACAGTGACAATAAAGAGTTTGGGATTTGTATGAAGCATATATAATGTTTAAAAACCATATGGTTGGGTTATAAGGGGCATAGACATCTTGATTTACTAAAGTGTAAATCAAAGGAAGAGGGAACATGGACGAGTGAGATTATTACTTGTGAGATTAAACGTCATAAGAAAAGGTGTAAGTGGATATCATATGTCAGTGTAACACGTTCAAATTTGGATAAAAGGTAGTAGAAAGCCATTTAATAAAGGAATGTCTCTTGAGAAGGCGAATAAATTATTATGAGAAATTTGGAGTAGAGTTCCGATCAATCGAAGGTTGTAGGTAACTCAAGAGTAAATAGAATGAGGATATCAATCAGGTATAAGTCCAGATATGCACAAAGTAGTGAAAAGGGTAAAGGTCCAAACTTTTGGTATTCGTCGGGAGGATAAGATCATTAAGTATCATTTAACGGGGAAAATTTTATGTGAATATCGGCATTGAAGGAGGTATAGTAAGTAGTAGAACAGTTGGGGTTAGATGACCAACCAGAAATTTTTTTATCAAGACAACGATTCCAAGAATGGGAGGTTCAAGTTGGAGAATTTTCTTGAGAGGTAGCCAACTTATTGATAAGTAATGAGTTCCTTCGATTATGTGGGACATGTTGTCCAGAAGGAGCGAAATTGTTATATACTTGGGGTGATTTACACTATTAGATAGTGAACACGCCGGTACGTGGTTCGACGTAGTATTATTTAGAACTGGGATGAAATCCCCGAAACCCAAATTCCGGTGGGGTGACAATAAGTAGTGGTAAATAACGATTCAAACTGAGGGTTGAATCACCTATAACCCGAGGTACAGGCGCAAGGTGACTAACGACTGATGGATTGTATGAAAGAAATTTTGGATTCATTACGATATTTTCAATTCCAAATCGAGTATAACTAGTGAGGTATATTGTAGTCATGAGGAGCAGATATTACCTAATGGTAGAGTTGGGGGAAAAGCACCCATATCTATTTTATAGTGAACAAGGTTCTTACAATTATTTTGTGCAACACCAACCGGCTATAGTAGTTTTCCTTATGTAAAGGTCACAACGTCGGGAATAGATATTCAAAGAGTGGACAAGAGTAGTCAGATGTGTTATTGATTCCTTCCAGAATGGGTGTTTTATGTTTTGATAAACGCGGGAGTTAATGCGTAGTGAGGTGAGGACTCATAATGATATTGAGATAAAATAACCAATGAAGTATAAGGTATTTTTATTCGAACGTTGTTTAATAAGAGCACAACGCGAGGTGCATTTATCGAAGATTATTCTGATAAGGTATCAATTATGTTAAACAAGCTTATTGTGAAACGAGGGTTTTACTGATTTGAGCTTTTCTTAATAATTGTTTTGAATACTGGAGGATACGTAATTTTTCCAGGTGTGCCTTACTTTTCTGAATTTCGGGACAAAATTCTGTTATTAGGGGGGAAGTATGTAATACCCCGTATTTTTATGGATATCTATTTATGGGATTAATTGAATTAAATGTGAATTAATTGAGAATTAATCCGGATAAAATATTAACGAGATGTGGGTTAGTATTTGATTATAATGTGTATATATGGCAATATATGAATATTGTAACTATTGAAATTGTCGCGAGATTGAAATACGGCAATTTGGGAAATTTTGTTGGGACGCGCGTGACAGTCACGTCAGGAATATAATTATTTGAATTAAAAAGTGAATTTTTTTTATCACCCGTATGGTCATTTTGAGTGCACCAACGAGTCCGTAAGGGTCGAAATAGTCAGAAAACACTAGCCGGGGGTTAAGTTTGGGTCCCGGGGCATTATTGGGCCATACCGGTAACTTATAAGGGCATTTTGGTAATTTCAGAAATTGGGTAATTAAAACCCACGAAAATTAGAGTTAAAAATCTGACTTAGTCTTAACCCACTAATCCATTTCCAACCCCAATTTAGGTAGTGGGCTACGGGAGAAGTTTAGAAACCTTAAAACATGGCAAAAACCAACCCCACCTCCATTATCACCTTGAGAAGAACTTGTAGAGAGAGAGAGAAAGAGAAGAATTCTGCAGAAAGAGAGAGAGAGGAATTCAACCACCTTCAATCAACAACAAATCTGAAGAACGATTAAGGCAAGTGGTTTAATTTCAATTGATTTCAATGCTATGCTTTTCCATGTTTAGGAAATTATCAAATTTATCTTGGAAGATTGATTAGATCCATGAATTTGAAGATGTAAAACTATGAACTATTTTAGGGACTGCATGTAGAAACATTCTGGACGAATTATGAATTCAGAATTATTACCCTTGATGATTTAAAAACGGATTTAAGAAGAGATTTATTAATGTTCTTGAAAGAAATAGGAAACTAGGGTTCTTGATGAAGTTTTGATCCAAACAAAGTCCTTGGTTGATGAATTATTGGTTTTAGAACGTTAACAATGTTGTAGGATGGTTGTATGATGATATTATAACTTTATATTAGAGTTTCATGCATTAAAAGGATGTTTTGTGATGATTTGAAAACTACAAAACGAAGCAGTCCGTAGCCATACCTGGTGCGTTCGATCGATCAACATTCATCACTCGATCGATCGATCACAATCGATCGATCGAAGGAAAAGGTCGATCGATCGACCTTCCCAGAATGAGTAAAGTTTTCCGTATTTAAATTTTAATGATGTTAACCCTTGGAAAATATTATTGGAGACCTTATGAATACCCTTAAACTTAAGGAAGACCAGTAGGCATGGCTACGAAATTTGGACCTTAATTAGAATTCAATTTGAGGAATTATTCTAAATCTTACGGAATTCGATAAGCGAGATAATTTTTGGGTTAAAAGTATAAATTTGAATAATTGATGAAATGAGGTTCGGGGCAGAAGTAAGGACCTTAGGAATGATGAAGTTATATGTGGGAATACTAGGAACTTAATAATCTATTTAAGATATGTTTGAAGTATAAGAAACTATGACGTGTGACATGTCGACAGTTTAAACTCTATATTATCGGGAGACTTAAAATATATATAAAATTGGAATAATGGTATAAGGATGTAGAGTATACCTCTAATAATATTGAGATATCTAAGATGTGTGAATGCTTAGCATATGATTTTATGTCTATAACATACCTACCATACTTGCTAGCACGAGAGGTTTACGTTCGCTTAGGGCCTTCTTATCCTTGTGTTTCCCGGATTTAGATTGGTACCTCGATGAACATAGGTCAGAGAATGACTTATTGGGATCTTAATAAGTCTGCTGATCGTGGGAGCGTAGGTATGTGCATGACCCATGTGATGTGACTGTGTTCGCCTCCATTATTTGTGATGTTGTTATCTGAGAACGATTCCTGAGAGATTCGGAATGCGTGATCCTTATGTACGTGATGCACCAGGATGGATAGCAGAGTATGTGTGCACCACAGCTTAGCCTCAGGTGCTTGTATTGTATATTTATTATGTGAATAATATACGGTTAAATGAAAAGGAATTTGCTATGTTAAATTGTGAGTATTGTTATTGTAGCATTATGAAAAGATAAAAGGGGACAGATATCAATAAATGGTTTTGTTAATAATTGGGAATCCGAGAATTAAAGTAGAACTCTCTATTTAATTGTTAAGGTTGGAATTAAAACGTGAACCGAGTAGAAGTGTTAGAAACTCTTTTGAACTAGATAGTTATGACAAAACACATGAATGGGTACAGGAACGTTAGGAGTGCATAGTTAGACGAGAGGTGAGTATTTCATGTGAGAGCACGTCCTAACATGTATTTTTCATTTATTGTTTTAAATGTTATTAAAGCACTTGCTGTTTTTAAAATACTCTCCACTTTCGGGCTCTGACCCGTTTGCTTTCAAATCTATTTTTTGTAAAAACCTTTTAGGTGCCCAGCCACAAGGACACCATGCATAGTATTTCCATTCAGGTGACGAGCTGTAGCTGTTGTGGAAGTTACAAGGCTTTGACAGTAGACGCCTCTTTTCTAGTCTTGATTCCATATTCAGTTCCATCATTGTAGGGCATGTCGCCCATTTCTATTAGAGACATTTTATATTTCTCTTATTCAGACGTTTGTTTGTATTTATTCAGGTTACACTATTTTATTCATTTCAGTTGTGGGATTGTTGGGAGGAGTATTTCCTCCAGACTTATTATTAATTATTGGTTATTCCATTACGACTTTATGGTGTATGGTGATGTTATTTTACTTTTCATTCATCGCATGTTAATCAGATTTAATTTAAAATTTGACATCTTACTTTTTAAATACTAGGTGGTTAGTAATCATTAAATGTTTTCAACAGTGATGCTATTAACTGAACCAACTTGACATTTTGAATTAATTTAATAAAGGAGTAGCTACCCGGTATTTAATTAGCAGGGGTGTTACACAACTCTCCAAGTATGTCTCACTTCCTGTTCGTTCCAATAATAAGGTTCCATCTTGGGTTGCTTAATCATTGAGAACATACAGGATAAACCTTCGAAAGAAACATTTCCCGAAGGAGGCAACAAGCTCTGATATTTTATATTTGAAAGCGAGAGTGCCTCCAAATCTTAAAGTTCCGACTGAGCAGTGGAATAAGTTTTTGGAGAATGAGGCAATGAGAAAAAGTTGGTCTAAAGGGATAAAAACAAAAAAATAGGGCACAAAAGACTTATATCCATAGGTTGGGATCCAAATCCTATGAGGATGTGAATAATGAGTGGGAGAGTAAGACAAAGGATGGTCCAGATGTGGGTAGAACACCAAATCTATCCAATGTTTACATTTATGCTGGATGAGGTAAAGATAATACATTCCTGCCGCGCTTGGATGAGATGCTAAAATCAATAGAGGCCGTTAGCAGTCAGTTAGGTTCGAGCCCTGCTACTGACTTTGACTTTGATAATGATGTACTGACCCAGACATTTGAAAAGGACAAAAGGGGAGGGCGAGAGGTGTTGGATCACATATGCCAAAAATAAAATTTTAATAGACCACACCTCACGTGGACTAGTTCTCTTCGATCAATAATCGTTTCTCTTCCAATGACAAACGACATGCCAAGACCGATGGGGATGTCCTGGAATTCAAAAAATAACCTGGGGTTATTGACAAATCAAATTGGGAAATTTGTGTCCCGCTTCTAAAATTATGGGATTACGATTCGGCCTCCTCTTCATCAAGGTTACCCTTACCCTCACCCTCCTCCTCAAGGTTTTACTTATCCTCCCCTTCAAGTTTCCCTTCCCAAATCTATCCTCATCCACCATTCACCTCCTAAATGCCACCTCATCCAACATTCCCCTCCCAAATGCCACCTCATCCGAAATTCCCCTCCCAAATGCTACCTCATCCAACATTCCCTTCCCAAATGCCGCCTGTCACTGGACTTATATCATCATCAAGAACTCACGGTGACTTTGGAGAAAAGTACTATTTTAAAGACCTGAGCAATAAGAGGCTTGTTGGGATATGCACACTCATCTCCAAGGTTATTGGAACTAAAATACACAGCTGACCATTGGAGATAGTTGTGGCTCAAATACTATTTGATGAAATATACAATGGTTGCGAATATGTACATGTGTTCGCTACAGGATGGGATGGGATGGAATTGAGAAATTATAAAAACTCTTTTCTTGCTTGGCCAATTAAGCCGTGATCTCCCCACACGGCCCCATGAGCGATGCCAACACCTCTCATGGGTCCATTGTAACTCATAGGATCCAATCGCGTGGTCACGGGACCCTCGGTTTGAGATCATGGCCCAAAAAATAAAAAATCCAAAAAATCCTGCCAAGTTTCTTTAGTATAGATAAAAATGGTCACGTCTAAAGGTCGTGACCATATTAATTTTTCTGTCACACATAATACGAGTCACAGACAATAGCCGTGGCCAGTAGTGTGACTGCCCAATAAAATATACGTGGGGGTCACGACCTTGGTCCATGACTAGTGATGTGACCATGCAACTATAACTAAGGTTGGGTTTCGGCCTAGGTCCATGATCACCATCCAACTAAATTTAATATTAGTTTATATCATAGGACCGTGACCAACATGATCAATGGTTCACGAACTTGATCTGCGACTAGGTTATATGACCCACTAAGATCCGTCACCACAAGAAATGTTCATGCATGATTTGGTCACGGACCAAATCCGTGATCCACAACTTTGGGTAGGGACAAAATTCGTGACCAATCGCCCAGTTTGGTGTAGTGGATGTCACCTATAAATACCTCACAGTTTGAAAGACATCACTCTTCTTAGAAGGTTGAGGGGGAATGGTCCCTTATCTTTCATATTCTTCTCTCAGATAGTCAATTATGAGTCAGTGGCCCTGGGGCCTTCTTTTTCAATCCTCTTAAAGGACATGGTCTTAGAAGAGGAGGAACAAGACTAAACATCATCGTCCTCGATCAAAAAAATTCTCATCCTAGGAGACCTTGATACTTATTCAATAAGGATGGACCTAATATTTAGGGATTCAAAAGAAGAGGGTACAAATCTTCCTCATCTGAAAGAGGAAGGTTAGGAATGTTGTCTACTGAACGAGGAGTATAATTGCCAGTAGGCTAATAGAAAATATGCTGAGAGAATTAAAACTACTAATTAGGGCCTCCTTTAACTTCCAAACTTTCAATAACTTTGCCTATTGATATGGGCAAAGGTGGTTTCCTTCTTCTTTGATCCATTTATGCAAACAAAGAAAGGTAAAATCATTAGTAAATACAATTTAGAAAGGAAACTCATAAAAAATGCATATAAGAAAAAGTGGTAACCTATATCGCTCCCCTCTTGTGGGCACATAAATCCATGGTACTATTCGCTCCCTGAAAAAGTAGGATTTTTCCAATGGCGGGAAATAAAACCCTGATCCCAATATCCCTTATTGGAATAAGGAAGGTTCACTATAAGAACCCTATCCGCCTTCCTCGCCTTTAGGTATAAACCATCATTATGGGTGTGAGACTAGGAGTAATAATAATTTATTTCTAAGATACCAAGTTTGGTCCTATACAATTAATTGATTCTATGAACCACATTGACAATATGCGAAGTATTGGAGGCACATTAAGGTGTAGCAACCTAAAGATATTCATAAAATTCTAAAATGAGTTTGTTTAGGGGACCCTGAACAATAGCAGGCATATGGATCTAGTGGTGTCGATCGACTACAATAGAGTTTCTGGGCAAGGGGACACACTCAATTGTAACCAAGGAAGGGATGGAATTTGTCTTTCTAAAGTCATTTAAGTTCTTTTCATGAAGAACATGCCTATTTTTGACAAAGATATATCGTATAATAATGAAGAAAGTACAACATAAAAGAAGTATGAAGGTTGAGAAACAAGATGAGTAGGAAGAACCAAGGTAACTCACAGAGCAAGAAAAGGAAAATGAGAGCTTGAGAGGTTATTATGCATCAAATAAGAAGTAATAGAAATTAAAATTCTCGACGTACTCAGAATTTAATTATATTTTTATGTCGATCTGAAACAGTCTAGTGATCAAAATTCACCATTTATTTTTTGTGATGGGAGTTATTTTGGCTATTTGTGCATGTTTAAGACCACAAAATCATAAATTTGTCATATTCAATAATAAAGTTGACAATTATATCTCTATTCAAAATTGTTTTAAAATTACTCGTATTGGGGAGTGTTTTAAAAAATTTCCCTAACACTTTTGTTATGATTGCTCAAATTTTTTCTATTACTAGACATTTTGGATATCTCGAGTCTATGTGTTTTAATAACTACATAAATTATCATTTATACAAAAAATAACTACACAAATTGTCCTTCCTTGTTTGACTATCAAAATATTCATATTATGTGATTTTTTTATATATACCAAATATTGTTATCAATGTTATATTTATGGTTATGGTTTTGACACCAATATTATGTTAGGTTTGGTGTCCATCAAAGTTCCTTACTCTATAATTGTAAATATAAAAATATTATGTATAATTGTGGTAGTTTAAAGATCCAAGTATAATAATGTATTTTAGGTTATGATGTGATAATGATGTGTCTTTTTCATTGTAAGTTGGTTTTCCAAAGATACAATTACAATTATTAAATAAACATTAATGAGTAATTACTTTTTCATCAGCTTAATCTCGAATGATGAAAAAAATTCGTAGAACTAGTATTTACGTGAAGTTTAATTAGCCACTCAAAATTGATCCAATCCAAAATTTTAAATATTAGATTAATGTGTATGTGCTTATTATGTCAAATATGATTTATGGAATTTAGAAGCAGTCCTCAAGGTTTTCATCACTATTTTAGTATCATGGTTAGGTTATTATTCAACCAAATTGGTCTAATATAATAAACTAAAAATGTTGTATTTTGTGTATACATTCAAGAACTGTATTTTGGTTCCTCCAAAGAGTTCAAATATGTATGTTAGTGTAAAAATTATTAATGATTTTATTATTATTAAGCCATTGTGATTAGGTTGCTCTAATAAGATCGAATGCAATGGTTAAGTTAATATGAAGGGCCAGTATGTTTGTTAATCTATGTCAATATAGGTTTCTTCGAAGAGTCCATATCCTTCCTTAATTTATAAGAATAATGCCCATATATGCCTTTTGTAATCATTAATGTTTGTTGAAATCATTATAAAATCTAGAAAATAATGTAATACTCATATATGAATAGTTTGGTAGTCACCAAAATGATCCAACTATAATTCATGTGAACATTAAATTTAAAGATAAAAATTTCAACTAAAGAAACTCACATTTATAAAATATTATTAATGTGTGTGTCAACTCATAGCATTAATGTAGCGAGTTATTTATCTCATTAATTGTATATCATTTCACTTTTCAAAATTTCAACTTTAATATATTTTAATACTCTCGAGACTACTTCTTAGGATGAAGTGAAGAATTTAAGTTTCACTTAAAAGTGTTAAATCATCATAATACAATTTTACTAAATGAAACCACTATTACTGATTAAATTAGTTTGACACTCTTTAGAATTGTAAAATGGATTAAGCATAAACTTTATGCAAAATTTCATAACGTTATAGACTAAAATATAAGTACCCATTATGTAACATATATAGTTTTAAGTTATATTATGTCCATTATAATGTATCATTCAATATAAATGACAATAATGTTTTTTTTGTAAAACAAGAGAGGTACAAAAAATATAAATGATTTTATATCACGATGACTGCAAGACAAACAATAAATAAATCATAAATTCTTGGATTCATTTTCTTACATCATTTTTTGAATCATTTAAAAAAACCTCGATCACCTTTATATTTTTACTCTATTTTAAATTTCATAGTGAGGGATTTATATTCAGTATACCAAAAGATCTTTGAGTTTATAAGAGAATATATTTTCCTTAATTATGGTATTATCATTAGTGGTTTGTAAAAATTCTGTTTTTGATAAAACATTTACAAGCAAAGTAATTTTGATCATATGTTATAGTGTTGAACTTAAAAGTATCTTTATTATTAAATTTTATTATCTTGTGGCACAATTGAATATGATACTCTTGAAATCTAGATTTACTTTGATAATTTAATAGAATGGATTATCTTGGGGTTATCGCTTAAGAATCTTGACACTCACAATTGAGCTCTTAAGGTTTTATAATTTTAGGAAGATATATGGGGATCAAGTAGGAGATTATAGTAATTTTCTTGGGCAGTGGACCTTATAGGTCATGTCATTACAAAACAACAAGCGAAGCGCAAACATAATGTCGTTACACGAGTTGTTCACACGTATATTTATGAAAATTAATTTGGATTCCAAACTTTGGTTGAGAAAAGTATTTGAATATATATATATATATATAGGAGAAGGCTTGCCTACATCATGCTATATACATCATCTATACATCACACCTAGTTGTAGCCCCTTAAAAACAATTTTTTTTTCCAAATTATTATGTTTCTCTTGAAATTAACCACCCAATAAGCCCATATTCAAAAAATGAGGTCAAAATACATTTTGTAGCTATTTTTAAAAAATCCACAAAAAAATGCCCAAAATACCTTATTTATAAGGTCTGCGCCAGCAGTTTTTTCTGAATTTTTTAAAAATAGCTACAAAGTGAGCCTTCCTCTCTCTCCCTCTCTTAGGGAAAAATAAAAACTTTGGAAATTATTTTTCTTAGGGCCTACAGCTTGATGTGATGTAGGTGAGCCTTCCTCTCTCTCTCTCTCTCTCTCTCTCTCTCTATATATATATATATATATATATATATATATATATATATATATATATATATATATATATATATATATATATATATATATATATATATATATATATATATAAGTGTATTATAAAAATTCTAGTTCACTCATTTTGACAGGTCAACGTGATTGAGAATGTCTATTAAATTCATGGATTTAGAATCCATGAAAAGAATCTAGTTTTAGGATTATGTCTCTACAATTTAAAAAGGGTATAATAATTACTAATGAAACCCAAAAATGTTAAATTCTGTAAAGAATGATATAATTAGTGGGAGTACCAGATAACTTGATGTGGTTATAGAGAAAGTTAAGGTGCATGTACCTTTGAACTAACATCTAAAATAATTATTCTCTAATTTGGTGATTTTTTTACAATTAAGAAAAAATAAATGATAGACCACCATATAATGGAATTACAATCAAGAAACAAATTTGGATAAAATTACAACGAATAGTTTTAAGAAGCTATTAAATAAGTAAGTTTTCCTTAATTATTATGATATTTATCTACAAGAATGTGAATTTGACAAAGGATTAAGAAAATAAATATTTTTACTGATTGCTCAGAATTCTTATGGATTTAGTACCTCTTTTTTATTAAGAGTTACATTTTAGTGTGAAAACTTAGGAGAGTTAAAAAAGAGTATAGATTAAGAAATAACTATATAATCTTATGTCAATTTCTCACCAATGGAATTTTAATAATATTTTATGTATTTACTTTAGTATGTATATACCTTGAGGACAGTGGGAGTAAGTTTATATATTTTGGACTTCTTTATACATTACTAATGAATGATAAATCAGACAAATAAAATATTTAAAAGTATGAAGTAATGAGATGCCTCAAAATATTACACGTTCACACTGATGAGAAATGTCCGCTCTTGATAAAGCAAATCTGATTTAGCTTAATGGCCAATATTATGAAATGTAAGGACAAATTTTTTAATAGAGTCAATTTGTATATATTTTCATATTCTATATTTGGACAAAACTCTTTGAACCATAGGTTAGGACTTGATTGTGTTGATCTTTCAAGCCTACTACATGATTTCTTCTGGACGTAATGACCAAGTTATAAGATCTACATCATTGTCTCATGTCTAGTGCCACATTTCGTTTTCATGTTCCAAGGATCTCCGAGGTATGAATGAGTAAATATTTTTATCCTTGGAAAATTTATATTTTTCTATTAGTTTTATTATAAAATATTTTTTTAAATTTTTTCAAATGATTTTATCATTTTTAATTTTTCTAAGAAAAATCTTTTTTTTGCAATGTCATTTGAATGAGAATTGGTATTCCGCTGGAATGAAATATGGTACCTAATTACAACAGGTGCCAACGAATTTTGTACGAACAAGATTTGACCATCGTTCAAATATCGTTTGATTTCTCGTTGGATACTAGTTCCAATGAGATTGTATACTTCATTTGAACGAGCTTCAAAATTGTTTGAATTACCCGATGCATTTTTTAATGTAATTTTTTTTGAAGTTATCTCATTTTTTAGAAACCTCCAATAAATAGGAGCACGAAGAAACAGTTTTATTAGAGAATTAGTCATTGCTTTTGAGTTCCCAAAGTCTCCCAAAAATTTGTCTATGTTTACCCAAACCCTAATTTAAACCGAAAAAAAATTTGATCTAATTTTTGTCATATTGTAATTTGATATTTAGTTTTCGGGAACCATTGGTTTATTATTTTCATCGTGTTTAGAATTTTTTCATATCTCTATATTTTCTATTCAAACAAGGTGGACTCGGTGGTGTGGGGTTACGATGAAGAAGTGGTGGACTTCGTGTTTTAGATTTATAGACTGTTATTGAGTTGTTTTGTAGATATCTAGTGTACGTACACTCACAAATTATCGTAATGTATGAGTGGAGTCTTACATGACAATAGGAAAAGATTGAGGAACGAAGAAATTTAAGTCCTAAGACGGAATCAAGTCCATATTGTAAGTCTTCTATCATGTCCTTTGTAATTCCATAGTGGATTTTGCATGGCTATGACATCCAAGTTTTGTCCCATTATGGGTTTTCCTCGTACTTTGGGTGTTATGGTTGTTTTATTTATTTATCTTGCACTCACCTAGATGCATGTTTTGGTTAAGTTAAATTGGTTAATCTTTTTAAAATTGGCGTTTAGTTTACTTTAGGTTAATTTGCTTAAGTTTAATCCTTAATTGGAAAAAAATAAGAACTAACTTTTTTTAGATTCCATATATCTACACATTCAAATTGGTATCAGAGTAGGTACACTAAGTTAACGTGTTGATCCGTATTTCGTGTTGTTTTAGGATTGCTCTCTCTCTCTCTCGCTCGCTCGCTCGCTCGCTCGCTCCCTCTTTTTTTTGTTTATCTCTCAATGAATCACCATAATGATAAGTTGTCTAATGTTTTTAGTGATGATGATGATTTTGGTATTCAAGAGGAGTTTACTAAATTAATTAGTTGTGTTTAAAAGTTAACTCATTTGATGTGAAGTTTGAAAAAATAATAAAATTTCTTGAAAATGAAAATTTGTGTTTTAAAGCTGCAATTGATTTTTTTTGCAAACTGTTCAAACTCAATAAGATATCCTTCATGAGAAGCTAATGCTCATGAATAGTTATTTTAAAATTTTAGGAGTTTTCAAGAAAGAGTCTGATGATAGAGTCTAGGTTTTAGAGAATTAACTAGAGTACACTAAGATGTTTAAGTCTAGGTTAATGAACATTCCATTTAGGATAATGATAAATTAATAAAAGTTTTAAAGGCACGTGAGAAGGCTCTTAGGGATAAGTTCACTTACATTGAGTGTGAGAGAGGGAACCTTAAAAGTATTAGTGAAAATTTGAATAAGGAGTCCCTAATATTTCAAGAGTCTAGATTTTTGCCTGATTCTAGGATTTTCAAGTTCCAAGATGATTTGAGAGACTCTAGTAGTGTTGAAACTGGCTTCTATAATATGATCTCTTCTACTGCTCCACACCAATCTGTGTTTAAGAGTGTCAAAAATTGACCAAGACATTAAAAAAGGTCAACCCATAGGCAATATTTCTTATGTTTACACAAGTTATAATTGTGTTAGGAAAGGTAACTGTAATACCCCATACTTTTAATATTAATTATTTCCGTGAGCTTATAATTATTATTCCATTGGGGAAATTAAATTGGGTTTCGATAAATATTAATTAGTGAAATAAAGGATAAATATTTATTATTAGTATTACTTACTTGCGTAGTATGAGTAAAAGTGACGGTTTATTATTATATGTCGATAGCGTGTTACATCCGGGGATAGATATAGTTATGGGCAACGTATACAACACGCATGTGTCGGTAACATTTAAGGAGATATTAAAATATTGATAGAGGGATGAACCAGATTACCTTTTTGATGCATCAGTGATCCAAAAAGGGTCAAAATAGTCTCGAATAGGTACCTCGGTGTTACGATTGGGTTTGGGGGACATTTTAGAGATAACAAGGCCCGTACAAGGGTAGGAGGGTCCTTTTACACATGGGGTTAAGAGGAAAATGGGATTAGGGTTAATTGAGGGAGTCTTTAAGGGTATGAAAGGTGGATGGCAGCCCACCTTTGATATTATGAACAGGTTAGATTGAGAGATTTCAAAAGAAGAGAAAAGAGGAAGAAATGAAGAGAAAAAGGCTTGGAGAGGAGAAATAATAGGCTTTCTCGAGATTTAACCCATCACCAAATGTAGAGATTTTCGTATTCAATCCACAAAGGCAAGTAGTACTTTCTTTAAGTTATAATTACATTTAGTTAATCACTTTCATGATTAATGAATAAAAATCAGGAATTTAAAGTTACAAAGATTGAAACTTTAATTGATTGATGTAGAGATATAGATGATAAAGGATCTTTGACATAAATTGATTGTTAGTTTGTATTAATCACATTATAATTTCAAAATTAAGTTTGGAATGAAAATATGAGCATGTGGAACTTTGATAGGAAGGTTGAATTAATGAAGATTGTATTGGCAAAAATTCTATGTTGAATTGGATTGATGTTTCATTTGTAATCCTAGGTTTTTTATATATTGGATTCATGGTTAATAATGGGTTATAATACTTCTGGAATAATAATATAATTATGTAGGAAGTTAATTTTATGTTTGGTCTTGAAGGAGAAAAAATGCGAGGAAGAAGTTTGTAGGCGTCCCAACAAACCGAACCTCTTTGCTGGGGGACTGAACCAGTTCGCTCAACCAAACCAGTTTGGTCTACTAACGAACCAATTCGATTTGCTGGCCTGCCCACTTTTTTCATGTGTTATTTTGATCCGATATGACTTGGGAAATGACCATAGGGGATTTTAGGGTATTATAGTTTTACCGTGGAATGATTTCTGGGATTTGGTACAAATAATAGATGGTTTTGAGTGGGAAGAACTGAAAATTCATGTGAGTGAACATTTGAATACTTAATCGATGTGTTGTTTCGAACTTCAGGATTGGGTGAACTGTTCGCTGTTGGATAGGTGCACAAGCTTGGTACTTTATATGTATATATTACAGTGGCGTGTGTATATATATATATATATATATATATATATATATATATATATATATATATACAGTCCTGCTCTTGTGCGGACTAGTCCGCATTTTAAGAATGCGGACCGAACATGTGTCACCTGGCGGTGAGCCCAAAAAAGAGAGATAGTGTGCCTATAATTTAGGCGATAATTTCTAGGCGCACCGTTAGGTGACACATGTCCGGTCCGCATTCTTAAAATGCGGACTAGTCTGCACAGGAGCATTATTATATATATATATATATATATATATATATATATATATATATATATATTGTATCTCCTAAATCTTCTTCAATATCTTCTAATATATTTATTTTTTCTTGTATTTTAGATATATTATTGTTTTTATTTCTATAAGGGCAATTAGGTCTAATGTGATTAGGGTCTCCACATATAAAACATTTACAATTTGTTACTTTATTAACTCCTTTATGATTATCTTTTGTTTCTTTTAAATCTTTATTATCTTTTATTTTTCTCTTTTTATACCATGGCAAAACGAAAAAATTCACCAATATAAGTTAGAATTAGAAATATTAAGCGAAAGGGGTAGATTTTAATGCAAACTGAAAAACAACAAATAAGAAGTTCAATAGAACATTGTAGACTTATAATAAAAAATCAAAATAAGCATTTAAGACGCATTATAAAATTTAGAAGTTTTCACTTAATAGATAGCACTATTAGAGTAATAGAATATTACGAAAAAAGAACATTAGCATTAGAAAATCAACTCGCAATATTAATAGAAAAAGGAAGACTTTAATTGTTAATGAGAACTGAGAAAGAAAGACTAAAAAATTCAATAACACTTACACGGAAAATAATAAAACTACTTTATGAATTTAAAGAGATCACAAAAAATCGTAACGATATACGAATAAAAGAAAGTATAACAAAACTAATCAACAAACAAGAAAAACGATCTTTAGCTTTAGAAACTAAGTTAGGTGTACTACCAGAAAAAGGTAGGTTTTAATTAATTTATGAATAATAACCTTTTAGAAAGAATTAAAAAGTTAGAAGATAACCAAGACTATATAAAAGAGTTGTTAGACGTTATTAATACTAAGGTACATCTTATAAAAATTGAATTAGATAAATTATCAAAATTTTTATACACAAGAGAAGAAAGACCTGACACACCTGAAATAAACGAACTAATTGAAAAATTTAGAAATCTAAAAACAGATCCTAAACCTGTTAAAACTAAATTAAATTTATTTTACTCTAAAGATGACATCTTCCTCAACATGTAAAGGAAAAGAGATATTTAGGATAGAAAATTTATATAATAACGAAGAAGACACTAAAAAATATATAGAAAAAGGTATTCAAAAGGCTAAGGGACAACAATTATATCAAAAGAATTTGTTAGATTTTACAAATAAAATATATAATCATACTAGTCAGAGAAAAATAACCGCAATTAATAGTGAAGTAATTTTAGATTTAATAACTAAAGAATCAGCAGAAAAACTAGCTAAAATAGACGCAGAATTTATGCATTTAGGAGTAATAGTTATAGGATTAGTAGGATTAACTAGGTTAGAAGCAGGAACTAAAGTTTTAGTATATATTTATGATGATAGATGGAGTAATCATAAACAGGCAAAAATATCTAGCGCTGAAGTAGAATTATCAAGAAATGCAGCAGTCAGAGGATGTATACCTAATTATTCTATAGATATAAATGAATTTGGTAAACATATAAAAATAGCCATAAGAACAAGAGGATATAATATGACAGGACAATATAATAATCTTCTAGTATATACTTTATTTATGGGAAAAGTATTTAATCACTATAAAATAAATTTTAAAGCTGAATTCGACTGCATAGTAAAATCATTTAATAGTTGTAATACCCCGTACTTTTGACTATAATTATTTTTGGGATTAATTAATTAATTGCGTATTAATTGGAAATTAATCCGGGTTATAAATACTAATGAGATGCGAATTGGTATTTGATTATGTGCATATATGATTATATATGTATTTGGTATTATAAAATTTGTCGTGGGATTTATATACGGCATTTTAGAAATTTTGTTGAGACGCGTGGGACCGCCGCGTCACGGTATATTGTTTTGTTAATAAAAGTGAATTTAAAATATATAATCCGTATGGTTGTTTTGAGTGCGCCAACGCGTCCGGAAGGGTCGAGATAGTCAGAAAACACTAGCCGGGGGTATAGTTTGGGTCCCGGGGTATTTTTAGGCCATACCGGCAACTTAAAGGGTATTTTGGTAATTTTACATTTTTAGGAATTAAAAGTGACGAAAATTGGTGATGTAAATCTGATGTGGGATTTGGCCCACTAAGCCCATAACCAACCCATATTAACTTAGAAAGCTACGTAGGTTATCATTTAGGTTTTCTAAGTTTCCCCAAATCAAAACCCTAGCCACCTTAACCCACCATTGGAGAAGAGCTTGGAGAGAGAGGAATTTCTGCAGAAAAATTCATCTAATCTACACCAAACTCAGAGACAACCAAGGCAAGTGACTTTATTCCATTTAATTTCTGAGAATGTTTCCTCCATGTTAGAAAATTCGGATTTATGGTTTGTTCTTGAAGAAAATATGAAAACCCATGTAGTTTAGATCATAGGAATTGAGAAATTGTGAAGAGAAATGCATGTAGCATGTTAGGTAGATGATTTCCCTTATAATAATGGTGATTTTAAGGAATTAAAACGAAATAAATTCTGGGATTTGATGATGATATAAACCTAGGGTTCATGTTCTAGAAAAATTGGGAAAAGTGTATAAATTTGTAAATTTGGGTGATGTTATGATGATTTAATCCTTGAAAACATGTTAGGAGATGATGTAAATATGTTTAGGATGAATTAGAGACCCTAAAACGTTATTTGGATGAACTTTGGAAGAGATTAGAATTGATAAAAATGGTGAAAAACGATTTTTGGAAAAATCTGGGTCGAAACTGGTGGCTCGTTAGAAGCAGCCCCCAGGTCGTTCGAACGAACTCGTTCGAATGAGCTTCTAACGAGTTGACCAGTCGTTACTAACGAGTAGGGATTTCGTTCGATATCTCGTTCGAACGAGATATCGTTAGAAGGGACAGTTCGTTCGAACGAACTGGGATCTCGTTCGAACAGTCTCGTTCGAACGAGACTTCTAACGACCTGACAGTCCAAACTCGTTCGAAGTCTCGTTCGAACGAGACTTCTAACGAGCTGGCAGTTTGGTCCTTTTTGGACTATTTTGACTTTTGGAGTTCCGTAAACTTGTTCGAGGATATAGTTAACCTTCGTAGTGATAATATTGGGACAATTGGGTATTTATGAGAAGGAATTTACATACGAGAGTGTTATTACATGGACGATTTGGGTTGAGACGTGAGTGTCTACTACGACGTGAGATAATTATGGCGCGTATAATTACAAACCGGAATAGTATGAATTGTGTTAATTATAGTTAGTATGAGAATATATACTACGATTAAAATACGGTACTACTAAGACGTGTGTTTACTTAGTATTAGTATATGGATTGTGTGTATGACATACCTACCATACTTGCTATCACGGGAGGTTGCGTTCGCTTAGGACCCTCTAATCCTTGTGTGCCTACGGGGGGGATATAGACTGGTACCTCGATGAACATAGGTCATAGAAAGACTTATTGTGATATTAATAAGTCCGCTGATCATGGGAGCGTAGGTATGTGCGTGACCCATGTGATGGTGACTGTGTTCGCCTCCATTATTTGTGATGTTGTTATCGGTAAACTATTCCTGAGAGATTCGGAATATGTAATCCTTATGTACGTGATGTACCGGGATGGATAGCAGAGTATGTGTGCACTACAGCTTAGATTGGGGTGCTTGTATTGTATATTTATGATATGAATAATATACATTATATTATGGGAATCCTCATGTTAATGTTGTAAAGATATTACGGTATTGTTTTGAGTTATATAATGAGTTAACTGATAATTATATCAATGGCATATTTAGTAACTGAGTTTACGGTAAACCTCTATTTAATTACGAGCGTTGTTATGTTAATGTAACCGAGTAATATGGGTAGAACCTTTGGCAGTCTAGCTAGTTATGTTGTCAGTTAGCTAGTAGTATGGGTCGTTATAGATGATTATTTGCGTTAGGAGTGCACAGTTAGACGAGAGGTGAGAATATCATGTGAGTGCACGTCCTAACATGTACTTTGCATTTAATGTTTTAAATGTTTTTAAAGCACTTGCAGGTTTTTAAAATATAACTCCACATTCGGGCTCTGACCCGTTTGCTTTTCAAATCTCTTTTTCTTTGTAAAGCCATTTTAGGTGCCCAGCCACAAGGACACCAAGCATAGGATACTCATTCAGGTGACGATTTGTAGCTGCTTGTGGAAGCTACAGGGATTTACATGTAGACGCTTCTATCTTTTGGATTCCAGAGTCACTATCTATCAGTTGTAGGGCATGTCGCCCATTTCTATTTAGAGCATCTTTTATATTTCAGTTTTCAGATTTAGCATGTTTTATTTCAGTTTCGGTTATTCATTTCAGTTATGGGATTGTAGAGAGGAGTTTTTCCTCCAGACTTTATTTACTCTATTGTGATGGTTATTCTGTTTACTTCAATATGGTGGATGATGTTATTTATTTCTTCATTTTACTTGTTGCATGTTAATCAGACTTTAATTAAAATTTGGCAACTTGATTTTTAAATACTAGGTGGTTAGTAATAATAAAATGTTTTCGACAGTGATGCTATTAACTGAGCCAACTTGGCATTTTGAATTAATTTTATAAAGGAGTAGCTACCCGGTATTTAATTAGTCGGGGTGTCACAGGTGGTATCAGAGCATCAGGTTCTAGTGTCCTTTAGGATCTGTACGGCTATTATGTTTCCGCTACGTTTTCTTTGATATAGAGCCCTATATTTTAGGACTGTTGTACTCTTTTTGTGTATGCTTCGTTCTTCAGCTATTTTAAGTTTATAAACCGTGAACTTATAAACTTTGTTCTTATTTCAGATGCCTCCACGACGTGCACGACGAGTTCCCAGGAATGCAACGCCCGAACCCCAGCTCGCTCCAGTTCAGGGCATGTTGAACGCCGCTGAGGTTGCAGCTATAGTAGCTCAAGCGGTGAATGCCGCGATTGCCGTTATTCAGCAGGCACCGCCTCAGGCACCGGTTGCCGCGCCAGCACATGTTAATGCATTCCCGTCTGCTTGGGAGCGTGTACGAGACGCTTTTCAGAAAGCGCATCCGCCAGAGTTTGCAGGTAGCTCAGACGTGGTAGTCTCGAGCCAATGGAGGAAGGACATACAGAGGCATTTGAGGATGCATGAGTGCACTGATGTTCAGAAACAGGTGCTAGCTACTTTCAAGCTAGTGGGATCTGCACTACAGTGGTGGGAGTCTATTACCACCGCGGAAGAGAGGGATACCCTCACGATTCAGGAGTTCTGGGTGCGGTTCGACCACAAGTACTTTCCGTCCGCAGTTCATACAGAGATGAGGAGGAAACTGATGAATTTGAAGCAGGAGGGCAAAACAGTGGCCGAATATGAGGCCGAGTTCACTAACCTGTTGAATATCGTTCCAGACGAGATTCCAACAGAGAAGAAGAAGATTGAGAAGTTCACCGACGGGCTGAATTGGAGGATCCGTCAGCATCTGCTAGGGAACCTATCGTTGGCCACGTATTCTGATGTGGTTAACGCTGCATTATTGCACTGCCAGGACCACCGTTTTCATATGGCCGAGGGCAAGCGGTCGGGAGAGTCTAGCCATCAGGGCAGGACTGGAGGACATGGTGCCAGCGGGGCACAAACCGGTCAGGGGCAGAGACAGAATGAGCAGGGTACCCAGCAGGGGGATAATAAGAGGTTCCGATCAGGGAACTACAGGCAGGGTCAAGGAGGTTTCCGCCAGGGCCATCAGGGCCAGCAGGAACAGAATGGGCAGCAGTTTCATCAGGCCCAGCAGGGCCAAGGGAGAAATGGTAATGGCCACCAGGGCCGGGGATAGCAGGGGCAGAGGGGAGGGAACTTCCAAGGGAAGTGCTTTACTTATGGCAAGACTGGTCATAAGAAGCAGGATTGTCCTGATAGGGGCAGGGCCCCACAGCATCAGCAGCAGGGTGCTCGCCAGGAGCCACAGAGACCTATGTTTCCCGCAACTCTTCCTGCACCGCCACAGATGGCAGCATTGCCACCCATTCCAGCAGTCCCAGCTCAGCAGGGGCAGCTACAGTATGGACGTGTCTACAACGTCCACCAGGCTGCAGTTCCACAGGCACCGCCCGCGATTGAGGGTACGTTTACTATCCATGGCACTATGGGTCGGGTGTTATTCGATACGGGTGCTACACACTATTTTATAGCTACACACTTCGCGAAAGCTTTAGGATTGTTAGCTACGGCAGAGAGCACAGTGACGTGTGTCGACTCACCATTAGGGAGTGGGTCACTTATTTTCTTTATATGCCGGGGAGTGGGGGTCGAGATTGGTGGTTTGGTATTGCCTGCAGACATGTTAGTGTTAGACATGCATGTTCACGATGTGATCATCGGTATGGATTGGCTCGTAGCATATAGGGCCATGATTGATTGCTTCAGCGGGAGCATTGTTTTTGCCATTTCGGGGAAAAAGATGTTTATAGTGGCGATGCCTCGCCCCGAGGGAGGATCGACCGCTCATCTGTATTACATAGAGGAGGATACCTCTAAGGAGGTTGTTATTCCTTTAGATTCGATCCCGGTTGTCAGGGAGTATTCGGATGTGTTTCAGGAGATACCAGGCTTACCACCCAGTCGAGAGATAGACTTCGTTATAGATTTGCTACCGGGTATGAGACCTATAGCACGTGCACCGTACCGTATGGCTCCGGCTGAGATGAGAGAGCTACGGGATCAGATAGAGCAGCTGTTAGGGCAGGGCTTTATTCGCAGGAGTACCTCACCTTGGGGCGCTCCGGTTTTGTTTGTGAAGAAGAGGGATGGTTCACTGAGATTGTACGTGGACTACCAAGAGTTGAATAAG
The DNA here is from genome assembly GCA_949130495.1 of Sambucus nigra. Classification (NCBI taxonomy): domain Eukaryota; kingdom Viridiplantae; phylum Streptophyta; class Magnoliopsida; order Dipsacales; family Adoxaceae; genus Sambucus; species Sambucus nigra. Next base: position 615,935,378 of record OX422216.1, on the reverse strand, counting down.
ATCACGATACGGAATAAGTATCCGTTGCCTCGAATCGATGACTTATTCGACCAGTTGAGAGGAGCTTCTTTCTTCTCAAAGATTGACTTGAGGTCAGGATACCATCAGTTGCGTATCAGGGAGGAGGATGTCTCGAAGACCGCATTCTTGTCGAGATATGGTTTTTACGAGTTTCGGGTTATGCCTTTCGGCTTGACCAATGCTCCAGCAGTGTTTATGGACTTGATGAACAGAGTGTTCAGGGACTTCCTAGACCAGTTTGTCATCGTCTTCATTGATGATATTCTGGTTTACTCTCAGACAGAGGAGGAGCATGCCGAGCATTTGAGGCAGGTTTTGCAGACACTTCGTCAGAACGAGTTATATGCAAAATATGAGAAGTGCGGGTTTTGGCTGAAGGAAGTCCAGTTCTTGGGTCACATTATTTCCGACCAGGGAATATCTGTCGATCCAGGGAAGGTATCAGCGGTGAGGGAGTGGGGACAGCCCACGACACCAACGGAGATTCGTAGTTTCTTGGGTTTAGCAGGATACTACAGGAGGTTTATTCGGGGTTTCTCGGAGATAGCAGGTCCTTTGACACATCTTACTCGTAAGGGTGTGCCATATATCTGGAGTGATGCCTGTCAGTTGGCATTCGATGAGTTGAAGGATAAATTGACCTCAGCACCTGCGTTAGCATTGCCGAGACCGGGAGTTGAGTATTTGGTTTACACCGATGCGTCTTTGCAAGGGCTTGGAGGTGTTTTGCAACAGGAGAGACAGGCCATAGCTTATGCTTCCCGTAAGCTTAAGCCTCATGAGAAGAATTACCCCACGTATGATTTGGAGTTGGCAGCAGTGGTATTTGCCTTACGGATTTGGAGGCACTATCTTTTGGGGGAGAAGTTTTAGCTGTTCACGGACCACAAGTCACTACAGTACCTGTTCACGCAGAAGGAATTGAATATGTGACAGCGTAGGTGGCTTGAATTTGTGAAGGACTACCAGTTCGACATCCAGTACCACCCGGGTAAGGCTAACGTAGTAGCAGACGCGTTGAGCCGTAGGCCAGCAGATGAGGTGGCAGAGGTGTGGAAAGCTAAGTGGAAGGAATTGGGACACCAAGATGCAGTGGCCCGATCTTTCATGTCTGTGATGACCGTTACACCGCAGATTGTCACGAAGGTAGTACGGGCATAGGCTAATGACTCATTCTGTCAGGAGCAGATAGTTCGATTACTTGCAGAGGGAGCCGAGTCCTATACCGTTAGCTCGGACGGGGGATTGCGCTTCAATGGGATATTGGTAGTTCCGGAAGGGGAGGAATTGCGGCACGATGTGATGGCAAAGTCGCACGGCTCACGGTTCGCGGTACATCCCGGAGGGGACAAAATGTACCAAGACATGAGACGGCAATATTGGTGGAGCGGTATGAAGAGAGATATCGCTGAGTTTGTCTCGAAATGCGCCACTTGTCAGCTTGTAAAAGTGGATCATCAGAGACCAACAGGATTGCTACAACCGTTGGAGGTTCCGGTGTGGATGTGGGAGAGCATATCCATGGATTTTGTCACGGGGTTGCCTACGTCGCAGAGGGGTCACGACTCCGTTTGGGTAATTGTGGACAGGTTGTCCAAGGTCGCTCACTTCTTACCCGTAAGGACTGACTACACTACGGGACAGTATGCCCAGCTTTTCATTTAAGAGATTGTGAGACTTCACGGTGTGCCCCTGAATATCGTGTCTGACAGAGACAAGATATTTGTTTCGAGGTTCTGGGAGAGTTTCCAAGAGGCAATGGGCACGGAATTGCGGTTGAGTACGGCTTATCATCCGCAGACCGATGGGCAGACAGAGTGCACCAACCAGATGTTGGAAGACATGCTACGCATGTGCATTATTTACTTCGGGGGTGGATGGGAGCAGTACCTTCCACTGGTGGAGTTTGCTTATAACAACTCCTATCAGTTCACGATTGGCATGGCTCCGTTTGAGGCATTGTACGGTAGGCCTTGTCGTTCTCCAGCATGTTGGTTAGAAGTGGGGGACAACAAACTACTTGGGCCGGAAGTGATTCAGGATACTTCGGCAAGGATTGAGTTGATTCGGAGTCGCATTCGGGTAGCTCAAGACAGGCAGAAGAGTTATGCTGATGCGAAGAGATTTTTCAGGGAGTTCCAAGTGGGGGACCAGGTTTTGCTCAGGGTTTCTCCGATGAAGGGGATTATGCGATTCGGGAAAAAGGGGAAGTTGGCACCGAGGTATGTGGGGCCGTTTCCTATTATTGAGCGGATAGGACCGGTTGCGTATAGACTTGGATTACCGGAGCATTTGCATCGGATTCACGATGTGTTCCATATTTCCTCGCTGAGGAAATACCTTAGAGATAATTTGGCTCATTCTCACATTGCTGTGGAGGACATCGATCTCCAGCCGGATAGCTCCTACGAAGAGGGGCCAATTGCTATTTTGGACCGAAGCGAGAGGAAACTGCGGTCAAAGATAGTCCCGTTAGTGCGTGTTCAGTGGCAACATCACAATGTCGAGGAGTCCACATGGGAGCGCGAGGATGAGATGCGCGAGCGTTATCCAGAGCTGTTTTTAGCAGGTACTTTCTAGTTTCGAATTTCGGGACGAAATTCAGTTATTAGGGGGGAAGTATGTAATACCCCGTACTTTTGACTCTAATTATTTTTGGGATTAATTAATTAATTGCGTATTAATTGGAAATTAATCCGGGTTATAAATACTAATGAGATGCGAATTGGTATTTGATTATGTGCATATATGATTATATATGTATTTGGTATTATAAAATTTGTCGTGGGATTTATATACGGCATTTTAGAAATTTTGTTGAGACGCGTGGGACCGCCACGTCACGGTATATTATTTTGTTAATAAAAGTGAATTTAAAATCTATCATCCGTATGGTCATTTTGAGTGCGCCAACACGTCCAGAAGGGTCGAGATAGTCAGAAAACACTAGCCGGGGGTATAGTTTGGGTCCCGGGGTATTTTTAGGCCATACCGGCAACTTAAAGGGTATTTTGGTAATTTTACATTTTTAGGAATTAAAAGTGACGAAAATTGGTGATGTAAATCTGATGTGGAATTTGGCCCACTAAGCCCATAACCAACCCATATTAACTTAGAAAACTACGTAGGTTATCATTTAGGTTTTCTAAGTTTCCCCAAATCAAAACCCTAGCCACCTTAACCCACCATTGGAGAAGAGCTTGGAGAGAGAGGAATTTTTGCAGAAAAATTCATCTAATCTACACCAAACTCAGAGACAACCAAGGCAAGTGACTTTATTCCATTTAATTTCTGAGAATGTTTCCTCCATGTTAGAAAATTCGGATTTATGGTTTGTTCTTGAAGAAAATATGAAAACCCATGTAGTTTAGATCATAGGAATTGAGAAATTGTGAAGAGAAATGCATGTAGTATGTTAGGTAGATGATTTCCCTTATAATAATGGTGATTTTAAGGAATTAAAACGAAATAAATTCTGGGATTTGATGATGATATAAACCTAGGGTTCATGTTCTAGAGAAATTGGGAAAAGTGTATAAATTTGTAAATTTGGGTGATGTTATGATGATTTAATCCTTGAAAACATGTTAGGAGATGATGTAAATATGTTTAGGATGAATTAGAGACCCTAAAACGTTATTTGGATGAACTTTGGAAGAGATTAGAATTGATAAAAATGGTGAAAAACGATTTTTGGAAAAATCTGGGCCGAAACTGGTGGCTCGTTAGAAGCAGCCCCCAGGTCGTTCGAACGAACTCGTTCGAACGAGCTTCTAACGAGTTGACCAGTCGTTACTAACGAGTAGGGATTTCATTCGATATCTCGTTCGAACGAGATATCGTTAGAAGGGACAGTTCGTTCGAACGAACTGGGATCTCGTTCGAACAGCCTCGTTCGAACGAGACTTCTAACGACCTGACAGTCCAAACTCGTTCGAAGTCTCGTTCGAACGAGACTTCTAACGAGCTGGCAGTTTGGTCCTTTTTGGACTGTTTTGACTTTTGGAGTTCCGTAAACTTGTTCGAGGATATAGTTAACCTTCGTAGTGATAATATTGGGACAATTGGGTATTTATGAGAAGGAATTTACATACGAGAGTGTTATTACATGGACGGTTTGGGTTGAGACGTGAGTGTCTACTACGACGTGAGATAATTATGGCGCGTATAATTACAAACCGGAATAGTATGAATTGTGTTAATTATAGTTAGTATGAGAATATATACTACGATTAAAATACGGTACTACTAAGACGTGTGTTTACTTAGTATTAGTATATGGATTGTGTGTATGACATACCTACCATACTTGCTATCACGGGAGGTTGCGTTCGCTTAGGACCCTCTAATCCTTGTGTGCCTACGGGGGGGATATAGACTGGTACCTCGATGAACATAGGTCATAGAAAGACTTGTTGTGATATTAATAAGTCCGCTGATCATGGGAGCGTAGGTATGTGCGTGACCCATGTGATGGTGACTGTGTTCGCCTCCATTATTTGTGATGTTGTTATCGGTAAACTATTCCTGAGAGATTCGGAATATGTAATCCTTATGTACGTGATGTACCGGGATGGATAGCAGAGTATGTGTGCACTACAGCTTAGATTGGGGTGCTTGTATTGTATATTTATGATATGAATAATATACATTATATTATGAGAATCCTCATGTTAATGTTGTAAAGATATTACGGTATTGTTTTGAGTTATATAATGAGTTAACTGATAATTATATCAATGGCATATTTAGTAACTGAGTTTACGGTAAACCTCTATTTAATTACGAGCGTTGTTATGTTAATGTAACCGAGTAATATGGGTAGAACCTTTGGCAGTCTAGCTAGTTATGTTGTCAGTTAGCTAGTAGTATGGGTCGTTATAGATGGGTATTTGCGTTAGGAGTGCACAGTTAGACGAGAGGTGAGAATATCATGTGAGTGCACGTCCTAACATGTACTTTGCATTTAATGTTTTAAATGTTTTTAAAGCACTTGCAGGTTTTTAAAATATAACTCCACATTCGGGCTCTGACCCGTTTGCTTTTCAAATCTCTTTTTCTTTGTAAAACCATTTTAGGTGCCCAGCCACAAGGACACCAAGCATAGGATACTCATTCAGGTGACGAGTTGTAGCTGCTTGTGGAAGCTACAGGGATTTGCATGTAGACGCTTCTATCTTTTGGATTCCAGAGTCACTATCTATCAGTTGTAGGGCATGTCGCCCATTTCTATTTAGAGCATCTTTTATCTTTCAGTTTTCAGACTTTAGCATGTTTTATTTCAGTTTCGGTTATTCATTTCAGTTATGGGATTGTAGAGAGGAGTTTTTCCTCCAGACTTTATTTACTCTATTGTGATGGTTATTCAGTTTACTTTAGTATGGTGGATGATGTTATTTATTTCTTCATTTTACTTGTTGCATGTTAATCAGACTTTAATTAAAATTTGGCAACTTGATTTTTAAATACTAGGTGGTTAGTAATAATAAAATGTTTTCGACAGTGATGCTATTAACTGAGCCAACTTGGCATTTTGAATTAATTTTATAAAGGAGTAGCTACCCGGTATTTAATTAGTCGGGGTGTCACAATAGTAAATATGTAGAAATGATAGAAGCACAAAAAATATATAGTAGTATCTATGAAGAAATCGAATGGAAATTACCTAATCTAACTATAACAAACCCGAAAAAACCTGAAAAGAATAAAATATATGAAAATCAAGTAGGACAAAGTAGTATTAAATTTAGTCGTTATAAACATATATAAGAAGAAAGCGAAGAATTATTAAATGAAATTAATGTTTTAATTGTAGAAGAACAAATAGAAGAACTATTTAATCTATTAGAAGATAAAATATATGATATAATTATAGAAGATTGTGATAATTTAACAACTGAACAATTAATTACAAAATATGGTAATGAAGAAAATAAAGAAACTATAATCTCAATATATTGCACTGAAGGAACTAATGAAGATAATAAAAGAAAAATAATAAACATAGGATTAGATAAATTTCTAAATGAACAAGAAATTATAAAAACTTTAGAAGAAATAAATCCAGCCGAAGAAACTACTGAAACCTCAACAGCACAAACCTCGAAATCAACCACTAGCGATTATTCAACACATCAACATTTAGGAGCTACAAAAGAAAAATACAATCAAAAACTGAAAACAAGCATCCAAGACTTCAGACCTCCTCTCTCTAAAAACAACCAAGCCACTTCCCTTCCAAGTTCCAGTTTCTCGCTTTAATAGTATGTAACTACTCTAGTAATAGTAAGCTTTCCTCTTACTTTGTATAATATAAGTGTTTCTCTTACTTTGTAAAATATGGCATGTATCTTTGTTTATATACCATCTGTAAATTAAGCTTGTAATCGCATGTTCAATTTCCAGTAATAATATTTCAAGTTTTTATTAAAACATTCGGGAAACCCACTCTGAGTACTTAGATAATATTCTTATTATGTTTTGATATATTATTAAAGGATCCTTAAGGATTTGTTTTTCATGATAATATTGACATAAATATTCTAAATAAACTTTGGAATGATCTTCAATTTATAAATTTTCCGGTGTCCTATGAGTTGTCATTGTCGCCGTTTTTAGCCATAGGCGTTGATATTGCCGTAGGCTTTATAACCTTGTGATAGGTTTTTGGCTTGACTGGGCTGCTACAGTTATCTGTAGTACTGTGGACTTGAGGATTATTTATAAGCTACTGTTCACTATTCACTGTTCATTTTTACTGTTCATGTCACTATTCATCCACGAAAAATAATGGTATACCTCCTCTCTCTAAAAACAACCAAGCCACTTCCCTTCCAAGTTCCAGTTTCTTGCTTTAATAGTCTGTAACTACTCTAGTAATAGTAAGCTTTCCTCTTACTTTGTATAATATAAGTTTTTCTCTTACTTTGTAAAATATGGCATGTATCTTTGTTTATATATCATCTGTAAATTAAGCTTGTAATCGCATGTTCAATTTCCAGTAATAATATTTCAAGTTTTTATTAAAACTTTCGGGAAACCCACTCTGAGTACTTAGATAATATTCTTATTATGTTTTGATATATTATTAAAGGATCCTTGAGGATTTGTTTTTCATGATAATATTGACATAAATATTCTAAATGAACTTTGGAATAATCTTCAGTTTATAAATTTTTCGGTGTCCTGTGAGTTGCCATTGTCGCCGTTTTTAGCCATAGGCGTTGATATTGCCGTAGGCTTTATAACCTCGTGATAGGTTTTTGGCTTGACTGGGCTGCTACAGTTATCTGTAGTACTGTGGACTTGAGGATTATTTATAAGCTACTGTTCACTATTCACTGTTCATTTTTTACTGTTCATGTCACTATTCATCCAACCAATTAGATACACTTCCTTGTAGAGTATTTTCAAAGTATGATTCGCATTCACTTTTATTTATAAATTCTATTAAAGTTGTTGTCCTATAACATCCTTTTATATATATATATATATATATATATATATATATATATATATATATATATATATATATATATATGTCTATGAAACTTATTTATATTGAACATACCCACTCGGTAGTCCTATCGTAGGAGGTTGTGCATAGTGGGCATTCCATCTTGGCATTGACCAGTAATTATCGGATTGATTCCCTGCGTCGTAGTACTTTTGCATGTCCACTATCCATGTGGGAGGATAGGTGTTGGTTTGAAGATCTATTGTGTGCGATATTGGATGGTTGTGACCCTCGGATGTATGTTTATGACCATCTCTGATGTATATATTTACGTTTGGGTTCGATGGTGAGATTCCAACCCGGTGTCTCAGGGTGATGCGTGATGCCTTGAGCCTGATAGCACATGAGGGTTATATCAGATAGGTTGATGTTCTTTGGATACTTTTTTAAGTATATAGCGAGTGATATATATATATATACACACACACACACACTAGGGCATGCCCGTGTCTGAAGTCAAGACGCTAATTTTCAAAAGTGTACATCATTAATAGGACCATACGTCGTGTTTAATTCGCAATAGATAAACAATTTTTTAAATAACCTATGGCACGAACCTATTAATTTAAAAAAAATGGCCAATTATTCCTTTATTTATGAGGCAATAATCCACCCTATTTAAGAACAAAAATACCAACTATACTATTATTAATGCTAAATCTGATCATTTAAAAAGTTTCGGCAGATGGCACGGTGAATATATTTTAGTAATTTATTATTTCACAAATTTATTAGTTTTAATCGTTATGGATCTGTTGAGAATTTTACACACGAAAGTAAAATCAGCACATTGATTCAAAATTGACATTTTTTAAGACGTATATGTGTCGTGGTTTACTTTCATGAATGTGTTATGTTCATTAAAAAAAACTTTGACTTGTGTTAATGATGTAAAATAGTTGGAATTTTAAATAGATTAAAATTTTGTGATTATTATAAATGCAAAAAAGGTTAAAAGTTAAATATTCGTTAATAAAAATATAAACTAACAAACGGGGTTAATCTATATAAAGCTTGAAATTTTTTGTTATATTATATTTTTATTAAAATGAACGTTAATAAAAAAAACTTTAGCTATGTATTTTAAAAAGTGGGTGTTATTTTTATCCCAAAAAATTGACGTTAGTTATATTAAACCCAAAAACTAATCATTTTTTAAAAAAAACTCGACAAATTAATCGTTTCATTAGGGGGCGTGTTTTTCAACTAACATTAATACAATGACACGACTAATTTAGAATTTTACTTGTATTATTCTTGTTAAATAATATTTTAATGTGGTGTGAAATGTAAGTGGCAATAGTATTTTTGAAATTAAAAAAAGATATTTATTTTAAAAAAGATATTTCTCGAATGCAAGCGTCTTTATTGTATCAAGAATTTTGTTCGACCGCCCAGTATGGTGCCACGTTCGGAATGCAATACAGGTTAACAAAGATGAGTTCAAATTGCAGAGATTGCACAATAATTAGTTGTATAGCATCAAAAAATAGCATAATTGAAAAAAGATAGTTATATGCATATTCAATAAGTTGATGTGCATTCAATAAGTTTAAGGGTCCATTCATGGTCTTTATTTTAAAATGAAAGTTGTATTTTTATTTTTATTTTCTCAAAAATTAGTACTGTGTAACAAAGGATAGAGTCTAAACCATTTTGACTTTAAAAATAGTCTTTTATTCTATGCAGATAACTTTATGTTGTCATTGAACTAAACTAAAACAATTAAACTCATTGATCATAACTTTAGCTGGCTCATCAAAGACCAAAACCACCAAAGTCATTAGGCAATCAACAAAATCTATGTAATACTTTAATAAGTAAATTGGATGAACATCCCCGGTTGTTAAGCTATTACGGATAACTCCCATCTTGTTTTAGATATCACTCACCTCCCTTGTTATTTTAAACATTACACTCTTACACCCTCTTATTTCAAAATTTGCACACTGACTAACCCTTACTACTCTATAAACATATATAGTGATCATCCAAGGGAGATAACAAACATCAAATCATTTTAAAATATGATATATAAATCATGCCACTATCAAAAATCTCAAAATTAACTCTTGTACTATTATAATCTAAGCGCCCTTCGCACATTCAATTCATAATCACCCAAAACTCGATATAGTCACTAGTGTAAATTGAGAATTAACAAATAAAAAAGGGAACTTCCTTACTCACAATATATATACAATAACCTCTCTTATAGCATCAAATAAGGGCTCTGGGGGAGGAACAAAAATACATCTGAAACTAAAAGCTCTGGTGAATGAGCTATCTTTATTTGGAATTAAATAAGCTTATTGGTTCGACGCCTTGATGGTCCTTTGATAAAGAGCTTCATTATCCACCCTAACAACCTTTCCACCACGTCGTCACCTTCATCCTCATAAGCATTGTTCTCCTGCATGGTGGGAAAGTTCGGTAGTCTCATTATGATATTATCTATTGCCATACTTGGAGCAGTCACAATCTACATAAGATACCAAACCTTCCAAAGTTATACCCTGCATAAACCGCACCAAAAGAACTCATATTTCTATAAAATACCAAAAAGAAAAGATACCCAAAATTATATAGATTTCAAGTTGAACCCTAAATAAAAATGTTGAAACATAATTGAGAAAAAAGATATGTAGCTATGTATTGTGATTCTTGTGTAAAAGATCAAGACTCACTTAGAAGAACATTGAAGAAATGGTAAACCACGTCTTCATCCTCCCCATCTCTATTTAATGAACTCCTACTAATTTGCTTCAATTGTAAAAATCTCTCTACTCAATGGACGAGAACATCGTGCCACTATTGTGTTGTTGTTGATCATGCACACAGACCATTATACCGTGGCAAGATCACCCTCGGGCACTACTGTTGGTGGCTAATAATTGCTACTGCATTTAAATCCAGTTGGGCACTAATAAACGAACTGAACAGTCCCCATTGTACATCAAGCAATAGGCCATATACTTCCCGTGTCTAGGATCATATTTTTCCATCATGCTTGAAGGCTCAAACACTGCACTTGTGATTTCACCTAACAATGAAAACTAAATAAACGCGCAACATACAATCACCAAATTAGGTATATAAAAGAGATAAAAGCACATAAGAAAATTTGATACGATACTATTGTCAAATAAGTGGTACTAAATATGTGTGTTGCAACGAAAAATAAACACAATTAAAATAATTCATACAAAGAATGTTTTGTCGGTCCTAATAAGCACAAAACATCTATCTCAGCAACAGGTTACAAATATTCATTTGATTCATTATCTTCAATACAAAAACCAGCACATTGTTATCAACATTGAATAAACCTCATATAAAAACATAGGTTAAATCAATGCCATATAAAGCCACATTAAAGTGCATATATGATCCAAACATATTGAATCCAAACTGAAAATTATAAATCTTAGATACCAAAAAAATTAAAATTAATGTGTCCGGTACTATTCTTTAATAGATGTAATTTGAAAATGAAAATTTAAAACACTCGGAATCAGTATAATTCAGTTTACATACATACCTAACATGGACAAATATAATTCAGTGTTGTAATCATATAATTCAGTGTTATACATACCTGCCTTACCTGAACCAATATTACAATCATGTATAAATTTTAAATCAAACATCAAATTCCTGAGTAACTTTGAGCTATGAAATAATGTAAGGAAAAAGGATTTGAACAAATATGTAGCACCACAACTGCCTTCATTTCTATATCAACTCTAATGCTACATAGAAGATTAGGAGCTGAACTTACAATAACAAATACCATTTATGCGCCATAAAATGCATCTTCCATGGCCAATCTACTTTCCTTAGCTTTATTCAGGCCAATATCCGAGTTCCATCCAGCACCAAAATCCCTTGTCAACTCTTGACTAATTTGTAACCATTGCTTATCAAACACCGATGACATTCTCATGGCTTGAACATCATTGTTAACAATCCAAAAATCCACACCCTTCATGCAACTCTCAATTATTCCATTAACCGCATTTGAACTACCACCTTCAACACCAATCACTTTGATCTCAGCCTCATTATAATTACTTAAACTCGATGAATCTCCCAAGATTTGAGTCCCACTTGAACTATAAATATCCTGTCTCAGGTTAGTCATTAAATTATTTTCCTCACCTCTAAGCATCAAAATTTTGGGGTGAAGATCCATAAATGGATCCTTGCTATGATAATTGTTGGCACTTTGAGAGTTGGATGAACATCTAAATGGAAAACAATTTGTAGCAGTTATCCTTACTGAGCACTTAGACGCATAATATTTATTTGGGAAGACGGGAGATGGAAGTGGCCAAAGGCAAAGGATAAACTTAAATTTATAGCTTATGTTTAAATTTAAGTTTCAGTATACACGTTTGTGTATTTTCATATAAATATATGTATATATGAGGAAATGAGTATAGCTAACCTGTGTAAAACCTTGAATTAAGATTCTTAAGATCATTTGATGGGTGTTATTCCTCTCAAAACTGGATGTAAACATTCCCCACCTATTTTACAAATTGGAAAAGTTTGAGGACACACAATTGAATTACAAAAACAAAAAAAATAGAGTTGAAATAAAAGAAGACATACAAATTGGAAAAGTGTGAAACTGACACACAATTGAAGTATGCATCTTTGGTCTGTACATGATGAGTGTAAGATGATAAATAAGAATTATTTTAGAAGAAAACATGGACTATAGTCAATGATAATTTTTAATCATTCAAGATCATGTTGTGAAGAATTGTTTGCTAGATGTACCAAACTTCAGTATCAATATTGAAGTTTGGTACATTCAATATTGGAGTCAAACTTATCTAAAAAGGATCACATGAGCATATCGCAAAAATAGCCACAAATTTTTATCTAAAAGGGAAAAACATAGATTAAAATCTTAATAAAAAAGATCTACGATTGAGCTCACAATTGCAAATAAAAAACTAAATTCACTTATAATATGGAAAAAATAGAGATGATTAATTAATTAACTAAAAGCTGAAACACAAAACTGTATGGAAATATGAAAAGTGATACTTTTCTTTTGATAAGGTATTAAGAAAAGGATAATGAATATAACAAACCAAGCAGTTGTGAATATAACAAACCAAGAGATTAAAATTGAGTCGTTAGTTCAGAATAAATTTTGGGGTTACCCAACATTAGTTATCATGAGAAAAAAGAAACTCGTGGTATTCATGTCCCCATATAACCACAAAAATACAAACAAATCCTTAGAGAACCCTAAAAGGACAAAAAGAGAGAGAAAGAGATGAGTAGAGAGAGGAAAAGAGAGAGAATAGAGAGCTGAGAAAGTTTCAGAGATAGGGGGCCTGTGTATACGTGAAAAAGAAAAATAAACAAAATAATACACGCAAAACAAAAATTAACACAATATTGACACAAAAGTAGAGATCTTGAACCCCAATAATCCAAATTGAAAAAACAAATGTAAAAGACCAACTCAGTTTTCAAATAAAAAATGTAATAATAATCCTTGATTAAACACAAAAAATCTTTGAATACATGTGAATATTTTAAAATCAATCCTAAAATACTAATCCCTAAGCATATAACCCATAAACAGTATTATAAGGGAAGAATATGAAAGTGAGATAGATAGATCATTCGCAACTAGGACAATGTAACAAATAAAATAAAAAGAATGGCACAGTTATACCTGAAATGAACTTACCATGCTCTATGAAGTCATTGTATTCTAACCTACATCATTCTCAACAAAATCCGCCTGAAACAACCCAAATTTTTTTTTAGGAATTATTAAGGCATACAGACATATATAGGCCATATACATTGACCATTTCATCATCAAACTTACATTTTAACAACCCAAGATTTCAAAGCATAAAAACCTAATACATGGAGATACAAAAGCGAGGGAATTAGAACTCCTAATGTACAAATGGTAATAGACCCCAAAATTCGTATATTCCGTGTCCAAATCCAAAAAACATAAAACTCACATACCCATAAACTAATACCTTGAGTCTCGTGAGCAGATTCTGGCGAACCATTTGATGTCCCAAGCCAAAAAACATAAAATCCTCGTACCCATAAACAAAAAAAAAATACCTTGAATCTAGTGAGGAGATCCGGTGGAGAACTGGAGAGGGATGTGAGAGACGGGAAACAGCGAGGAAGGAAACGGAAGCAAGGGAAGGGGGCTTTCTGAGGGTGGCAACGTGGGGGAAAGCAGAAACTAAGGAGGTTTGGGGGAGAAGTGTGGTATTTTTTTTTAGTTGTAGGGTTTTATTTGCGTTGTGGGAGTGAAGTGATGGAAAGTGATGACCAGGTTTGTTTTTCCCTGGCAAGAGTAAAGTGAGAGAGAAAAAGAAGATGGGTAGGGGGAACGAGAGAGTAAGTGTGAGAGTGGGTACAAATCCTGTTTTACCCTGGTTTTTGAATTTTAAAGAGAAAGTGGGAAACAAATTAGGGTATCAAAAGAGGGGGAATCCAAAATTTTCAAAGGCAAAAGGGGTACTGCAAGAAAATTTTATATAGACGACATCATATTTTGATCTTATGACATACGTAAGTTTTGTAACTTATTATATAAATATCTAATTATAGCACAAGTGTAGCGATGTTATATTTATTATGAGAATAGTTATACATAGTGCATGTGTCTCTACGATATTGTTTATGAATGTACACCTAATGAGGGTAGTTTATACTTAGCTAATAGAGAGTATTAGCAAGATTAGGTTTGGATTGCAGTTATATGTCCTATCTAGACTTGGTAGTTTAATTAGGAGAATGAAATGAATGCATTAGGTGCACATTATAGATAAGAGGTGAAGCTTTATCTCCTGTGAGTGCGACTAATAAATTAATTATGGAAGTAATACAATACAAGTTTTAATATATTTAAAATTATTATCTATATGCAAAACAATTTCTACTTTTAGGGATTTGACGCGCATGAAATTATTTTTCCTTTTTTTCCCTTTAAAACACTAGGTGTACACCGGCAACAACCATGACCATAGGATAGATCCATGATTGTTACTGCAGTAGTTGTGGAAGCTATAGGATTATTTTAGACACCTTATCTTATTCTATCTAGATAGGATCTTTCATTCCAGTTTTCAGTTTGGGTGTGTTGCATGTATATGGATAGGATTGTATATCACAGTCAGGATATTTTACTTCAGTATTATATTTTTATTCAGTTTGATTGAAAGGGTGTTATTTTCGGTTATTGATAATTTATTCGGTTCACTTGTATTATTATATATGCATAGTGATTTATCTATTCATTATAGTTGTATGGTTTTATTCATATTTTATTAGATTGTTTGTTGCGACGGTGATGCTAAGAATGAAGCCATACTAAGACTCATGCTTTATCTTACTAGAGGATTAATCACTCGATATTATAATAGGTCGGTTGTCACAGTAACCTTAGGGAGATTTGTTACAATCTTAGAAGAGGTTCTAGGAAGTCTAGATCTCGTATCACCATTATTCCAAAAACTCAATGTGTTAACTATGCATCTATTTGGCTTACTAAATCCATTTTTGAGGCACTAAATGTTACATTGGCTGATACTCGAATGCTTGCACATGGTTCTTCTCATGCTATATCTTACAGTTGATCGAGTTCACCTGTTTACATACATTAGCTTTTATACTTTATGTTATATATGTTTCTAATAATACAAAAAGATTTTGTTTGTTTATTAAGCTACTTTGAAAATTTGATTAAATAACTTAAAAAGATCTTTAGTTTACGTTTAGTTTAATTTTACACATTTTGGGTGGCGTATTGGTGTATGTGAATCCACATTCTTCCATGTTTCCATGTGTTTAGGACATTTGATTATGATTTGCAATGTTAGATTGTTCTTAACCATGCTTGAAGGGAGTAGTTTGAAAATGACTTTCTTAATGGATTTACTTTGCATATTCCTCCTCACACACATGCACGATCCCCTTTGAATTTTAACTTCATATGTTACTTGAGATAATTGAGGTATTCTCCTAAAAATCTTTTCATATTCATATATAACTGATTGGGGGAATTGTCGCATGTAAGAACCATTGCCCATGAGATTTGCAATTTTTATTGTAAATAAGAGTGTTTGCAGGAAAGGTGTATGAAAAAACAAATCTTCCTTGCGTGAAAGGCCATTGTTGGAAAGAACCTGGAAAATTAAGGTGCGAAAGAAAATAAAATATTTTCAAGGCCAAAATTTTATTTCATTGATTCTTTAATTGAATGGATATCTACAAATTTAGAGTCAAAATGATATATTTACCATTTTGAGGGTGTCATATCATGAAGATCAATAGGTTTGGACAGTTAGTCCTAGTTATTTAATGTTTGAAACTACTAATTTCGGAATAATAAATACTTTTTAGGCTAGTATGGATTGCGTTGGTTTCTTCATTTATGAGTTCACTTTGCCTGTCACTATGGGGCTAAATACTTTTTTTGATAAAGTTCAAGAAGTGAAATATAACTCCTTAGATATATTTGAGTGATTAGGTTATAATTTATTTGTTTCTAGTTCAATCCCCTTCACTCGATTTACCACATGTTGGTTTAGACACATCGATACTGTGCTAGTCTATAACACTTATGTGTTTTTGTCGTTTTGTATTTTTTTATACCAATATATATAAGTGCTTGTGTGTCAATGGTGTCTTTTTCACACACACACACACACATATACATATATATATATATATATATATATATATATATATATATATATATATATATATATATATATATATATATATATATGGTACCATTTGGTTTTAGTCTCTACATTTGGATTTAATCTATGTTTTTCATGTGCCTTTAAATCAAATTTGCACACTATATGATTGTATTGCTATCTCATATTGCTTTTTACATTGGTATGTCATGATTCATTTTTGTATTTAAGTTAGGATCATTCATTGCATCAATATTACTATTTAATGGTCATTGCTTGGATTATTTCTGATTTCCCTACAATGTTGTGTTTGTTGCACTTTCACCATTACATGACATTATTCTTTCCGCTCGCGTTTTCACATTTAGGGGGAGAAATTATTTATGGGGGAGGAATGCTTTATTATGCATTATTTCTTTGTATATTACTAAACAAAAAGTGTCTTTCACTTTAGTGTTACGAGGAGGTCTTTGTTTTAGGGGAAGACCTCTTACATAAATGGGAATATTAGACATCGGGAAAAGCTTATTCTTATGCAGATTTTATATATTGTTATATTATCTTTAATTTCAAAGATTCATTTAAACGTGCAGGTTTGTAACGTGTGGAGAAATTTACAACCGATCAAAGCTACTCAAGTTTTATAAGTTCGTCAAGTTGCACTTTTTATTTTGGAGGTTGGGGATTGGTTCTTAGATGACCTTGACGGCCCATTGGAGTTTCATTTTTTATTTTGTATCGGAATAGCCAAAGGGGGATATTTGTAAGGAAAATTTTCTGAATATAGTCAATTTATATGTTTTAGTGTATTCTGTGTTTGGACAAAACTCTTTCAGTTATAGGTTAGTACATGAGTGGGTTTACCTTTTCGGCATATGTCAAGGTTCCTTGAAGACGTAGTGACTAAGTTAGAAGATCTACAACATTATGTCATGTTTAGTTTGATGCTTCATCTTCTTGTTCCAAGGAACTCTCAAGTATGAATGCATAAATATTTTGATCCATGGGGATTTTATATTTGGGTGTTAGTTTTTAAAAAAAAATTATATGATTTTATCATTTTTCAAATATTTTTAAGTAAAATATTTCTTAGCAGCGTAGTTTGATTGAGAATGGGCATGTCGTTAGAATAAGATATGGTACCTCGTTAGAAAAGGTTCCAAGAACTTTGACTAAACTAACTTTTGCCTTCGCTTGAATATCATTTGGTAGCTCGTTAGATAATAATCTGAATGAGATCTTATACTTTGTTCGAATGAGGATCAAAATCATTTGAACAGTTGAATGCATGTTTCCATGTAATATAGTTTTCGAAGTTCTCATTGTTGGAAAACCTCTTATAATAGGAGTTCAGAGCAACAATTTTGTTTAAGAATTTTTTATTGCCAAAATCTCTCTATGTTTACCTAAACACGAGTTTACACACAAACAATTTTATATCCAACTCATCATATTATTCTTTGAGATCTAGTTTGTGGGCACTGTTGGTTTATTCCCTCCATCTTGCTGATAATTATTTCATATGGTGGACTCTGTATTTGTTATTGATACGTGGTGAACTCTGTGGTGTGGCATTGCGGTGAAGAATAGATAGACATTATGTTCCAGATTTGTTGATGGTTACTAAGATGATCGACAAATGTCAAGGCATTTATCGACTCTTGCGTGACATATGGCAATGCACGAGTGGACTCTTGGATGACACTAAGTGAAGGTTGAGTAACTAAGATCATAAATTCCTGTAAGGGCATTGAGTGTGTGTTGTATGTCTCATATCGTGCCCTTTGTAATTCCATACTCAGTCAATTTTTCTTAGCTGGGCCATTTGAGGTTTTTCCCGTTGTGAGTTTTCGTCGTACATCGTGCATTGTGGTTGATTTACTTATTTTATCACGCACTCACCAAGATGCACGTTTTAGATTAAGTTAAAATTGGTTAATTTGTTTAGTCATAACTAGTTTAAAATTGGTGATAAGTTTACTTTGGGTTAATTTGTTTAATTTTATTGTTTAATTTGGAAAAATAAAAATTAACTTTTGTTTCGACCACTCCAAATATCCTCACTTTCATGAAAGAATGAGAAGCAAATAATTATTGATTGCATCATGCTTTGAGGCTATAATTTATGAATTATGGGTATAGAAACTTATTTCAGGAGTCAGAGTTATTAGAATTATTACCAAGTTGCTGAAGTATTATGATAATGTCGCTACAATATTAGTTATGGAGTACTACTAGGTATTCTAAATAACCTAATCACGTTAGGATATAATAACTATAACACCCCGTATTTTTAGGAATATTTAAATTATACGTGTACTCCTAATTTCATTAATTTGAGGAATAAAATAGATTAAATATATGTTAATAAAGAATATTGGATTATTATATATATTCTAATATATTTACTTGTGTGATAAGTAAATGAGATTGTAGTATTTTGTATTATGTCATAACTGGGTAAAATCGAAAGGTTGACGATATCTTATTTGGGATACAAGTGTGGGGACGTGTTGGGAATATGGCGTTAAATTGATGATAGGTGACTCGAATGGTGATTTAGAGTGCACAAATAATATGGGATGGGTTGAGATAGTCAGAATTAGGTTCCTTGGGGTTGTAATCAGATTTTGAGGACTTTTTTGGCTGTACAAACCCCGTACGGGGGAATTTGGATATTTTTAATATTATAACTTATCCTAATTTTGGGATTAAGGGAATATTAAGGGATATTAGATATGGGAAACAACCATTTGATAATTTCAAATTACCTAGTCTTGATAGAGAGGCAAAAGCGAAATGAAAACTCAAGCAAAAAATCAAGAAGGCAATCCGGGGAAATGATTGGAATAATTTTTGAGCGAGGAATCTTGTGCAAGGAAGACCTACAAAGAAGGTGTGGGTACCTATATTTGTCACCGCAGGCCCAGACGAGTAGCCCAGAAAAGGCCCAAAGTCTGGAGGCCTCTCTTCCCTACTAGAACTAATTACGACTTAGTCTATCCTGAAATCTCGTAAGAGATATCTTCTAGGAAGTGAAGGACTGATGTGAGGGAGTCCAACACCCCCACTCCCTGAGAAAAAAACATGTATATAACAAACCCTAGGCTTGGGGCAAAAGACATGCATTGTATTTTCTGAAAAACACTCCCCAAAGTATCGAGAAATAATATTGAGAGCACCACTGTGGACGTAGGCATTCTTACTGAACCACGTACATATTGTGTTGTGTGATTGGAATTCGTTATATTCTTTATTTTCTTTGGTGATTGTATTTTCTTGTGAAATTGTGTTGAATATAATTGTCACCACAATTGGTGCTGTCTGTGGGAAGCGTTTATCTTCCTTAAGAAAGCCCCCACCAATAAAGAAGCTAGAATGTCTGGTTACAGTAGCAACGCCCCTCAGGCAGGGGATATCCAAGAACAGCCTGCCCCTCGCAGGATCAGATCTGAAGTTTGGCGTTCAAATCAGAGGGCTCGCCCAGAGCGACAAGCTTAAGAGGAAAGTCAGGGACCAGCGAAGTCCACACAAATATCCAAGTTGATCGACGCCTATGAGGCAAGGATCCAAGAGCAAGAGGATGAGAATGCTCACCTCAAAAGGAGATTATAGAGGATGGAAAAAAAACTCCATCTCAGCACTAGGTGACATCCATACCGCACTTCTAGCCCTCGGGCGAGCAAGTCTCGCAGCCGAGGAAGGAGCCCATGATGCGGGTCCCAAAGAAGTGAGAACCTCATGTCAAATGATGACTTGATCGAGCAACAATGACCATCTCGCCATTACAGGAGCCCAGCTCGAGGTGATGAGGATATACAAAATTTGGCTCGAAGAGAAATGGACCAGCACCCAGCACATCGGGGTGACAGATCTACCAAAGAGCTTTCTTGGAGAGCTCTCAGGACCCAAATGAAATCCCCTTTCTCAAGGGAGATAGAAGAAGAAAAAGGCACCAAGAAAATCACAATTACAAGATTCAAGATCTATGACAAAAAGACTGACCCTATAAATCACGTTAGTCAGTACAGGCAAGAAATGACTCTCTAAAACCACAGGGATGCACTGAGGTGTCAAATTTTTCCCTCAAGTCTGCATGATGTGGCCCAGAAGTGGTTCGAGAGACTCCCTCATAGGTCCATTAGGAGTTTTGAGTCCCTGGGAAAGCTCTTTACTGTTCACTTCATTACCAGTAGCTCCCATCCGAAAAGGATGGATGCTTTCCTAATAATAAAGAAGACGCCTCTAGAGAACCTCCAGGACTATGCGAAGAGGTACTGGGAGTTATTCAACAAGGTCAAGGACTGCTCGAAATAGGTTGCAGTGGCCTCTTTCAATATTGTCCTACCCATCTCTTGCCTTTTGTACCAATCCCTTACGAAAAAGGAGGTCACGACCATCAATGACCTGATGGCTCGCATCGAGAAGTATTCCAAAGTGGAAGACGTCACTCGCATCAGTGCAGGGGACAATAGCCAGACTAAGCTCGCCACCAAGGGCAATGATAAACCCAAAAACCAAAAAAAAGGGGGAAAGAATGGGGGCAAGGGTGTCCCCAAGAATAGAGGAAATAACGATGTCTCGAAAGCATTCCAGGTAGTCACTGTCTTTAAAGAACCAATCTACAAGATCCTAGCAAAGATAAAAGATGAGCCATTTGTTAAGTGGCCCAGAAAGATAGGGGGAGATCCCTCGAAGAGAAATAACGCGTTGAGATGCGCGTTTCACAAGGAGGGAGGACATAAGACCGAGCACTGCAAGGCTCTTAAGTCGCACCTTGAAGAGTTGGCCCAATCCGGGCATCTGAACGAGTTTATAGAGAAGAAGGTAGAGAAGGTTGCTGCCAATGGAGACACGAGGCCTGACAACGTACTTGAGGATGATGCTGGTCATGAATTTATAGCTATTCATGAGGCATCTGATATGAAGCAGTTTCAAAGGAATTCAGCTCGGATGGAAGTGAAAAATCTTAGAGCAGTAATACAAGATTTTCAGATCGATCCAGCAAAGACACGGTCGAGAAAGTATCGACGAGCAGGTGGCGTCGACTATAGCAAACACATCGTGTTCACAAATGAAGACCTAGTGGGATTAAGAACCCCACATCTTGACTCCTTGATCATCACCCTCAGGATAGCCAACTATGGCGTCGATAAGTTACTTTTTGACCAGGGAATCTCATCTGAGGTAATGTATCTCGACCTATTTAGAAAGTTAAAGTTAAGCGTTTCCGACCTGAAGGAAGCTACCGTCCCTCTAGTTGGCTTCGCTGGAAATGTAACTATCCCATTGGGAAAGATCGTGTTACCAGTAAGGGCAGGCAGTGTCTCCAAAATGATCGAGTTTCTAGTAGTCGACATTGACTCGCCATACCAAGCTATCCTCGGTAGAGGGTGGTGTAACAACCCATCCTTTTGGAAACAATTAAATTCCATAATTGAGTATAAATTGGCAATTTGGAGAATTTCTCGAAATACTGATTTTGGGATTTTCGAGGACTAGATGATTTTCGATTGGTGTTGTATTTACTTTTGGGATTAAGTAAATATGTTGAAGTTTTTTAATAATATGTCACCATTGAGCAAAGCGACAAAAGGTAAGATTTTAATTAGAAAACCCGCATTAAGTTATATTGGGTTAGAATAGTGATTTGCGGTCAAGTACCTCGGATTGGAATTTCGAGTGCGCCTTGAGTCTCGGAATGGGATAGTCGAAAAAGAGTGTCTGATTGCCGAAATTGAGTTTCGAGGAATTTTGGAGTTAAAAAGGACTCATAAATGAGTAAACGAGTCGTTTTGAGGTTTTAAGGGGTTAAACTTTTTTTCTTTCTATATAAAGAGGGAGAGAGGGAGAAAAGTGAAAGAAAGAAAGAAAAGAGAGAGAAGAGAGAGAGGGTGAGAGAAAAGAGGAGAAAAGGGGAGATTCCGGCCAAACTCCATGGGATTCAGCTCAAGGTCGTCAGATTATATCCACGAGGCAAGTGTTTAATTGCATTATTTATTTTTGAGCATAAATATCTCATATCATTGTTGGTATAAACAAACCCTAAAGATTTTGGGTTGGGTTTTCGTGGAAAAAACGGGTTTCGGGAGTTAAAACGAATAAACCCCCATAATTTCCTAATTAGCGAAACTTAGGATTTAATCAAAATAAATTGGTGTTTACGGGTTCTAGGACTTTTAGAACCCTTATTATATGTGTAGATGTTGTTCATCGAGGTTGTAGGATGTCGGGAGAGGCGACAAAAGTTTTAATGGCCAAAAACAGCTTCTCGGAGAAGAAGCTGTCCGACGTGATCGATCGATCGACTGGCAGAAGTCGATCAATCGAAGCCTCGATCGATCGATGACCAGGGGTCAATCAATCGACCCTTCTGAAAGTTGGGCAATTTTCTTAGGCTGAGTTGGATGGGTTGGATTCCAATTCTAATTGGTCCGAGGTCATTTATGGGGTAACATAAGGGATCTATTAGAATAATATAGTCCTCTAATTGAGGCAATTTAGGAGGGCAAGGTGAGGGTTTTAAATGTTTGACCCTAAATTATATTTTCAAGGAAAATGGAATAATTATAGAATTTGAGGGTTTAGGGTTCCTAACTTAGGGTGGGGACCTTTAAGTGATTATATGGACAAGATGTAGTCATTAGGTTCATGGAAATGAAATCCATAACCCCCTAAATTTAAGGTTGTTCGGGAGAGATAAATCCCTAGGATATTTTAGTGGGATTCTAGGCCTATACAGTTTGTGCGTATAGGAAAGCATGAATATATTGATATTGGTTGAGTAAATCCTATGAGATGATTAGGATGAAATTTGGAAATATAGATATATATTCGCTTAATGTAAAATGGTATAATTGAAGATATCCAATATATCTCTAGATGGGAATAAGGTATGTATTACTTATCAAAGTAAGGAAATACTTTGGGTTTAGTATCATGCATATATGAATGCATGATTATGATTCTTTGAGATAATCTTTGGGATTATTGGTCATCGCTAGATGTAATTGGCAAACGTGGCCATTTATATATATTCGAGGAGGAATATATGGTATATGTATATACTATGTGATTAAAGTATATATATATATATATATATATATATATATATATATATATATATATATATATATATGATATAAATGATTTTTGAAAATACAAAACATGAATGTTTTTCAAAATGGAAAAAGAAATGATTTTCATAAATAATAATTTATGGATACACACCTCTCTAAATCGCTATCATAAGGGAAGTTGCATACGTATAGTGAAGCCCCCTGGCTAATGAATGTAGGGTGGATATAGTCCTATAGGCCATATGAGCGATTATTATATGTTTTTGCGCTGGTGAGGTGATTATGGGTGTAGTCATGACTCTCCCGCAGGCATATGGCCGCTTCCCGACGTTTCGGTAGGTTCCCAGGTTGTCTTGTTTGATAGGCCTTGGAAGATGATAGCCATTTCGGGGCGCGTCCAGTGGGGAAACTCGGAGGGACGGTCTTAGATATGTAAAAGAAATTCATGATAATGAATTGTCTTTAAATACATTTCTTAGATATAAGAAGGGAAATGGGATAAACGATTTGGCTTCGGATACATTTACCGGATGGAAGATGGGAAATGGAAGCATGTGTTATGAAAAAGCATTTTTATGATAATAAAAATGGCTTTTAAATACATTTCCCGGGTGGAAAAAGGCAAATGGGATGTTATAAAACGGATAAGAATTTTTATAATAATAAAATTTACTTTAAATACATTTCCTGGATATAAGAAAGGAAATGGAAAGTTTTGAGAAAAATGAAAAGTGATTTGGTAAAAATGTTGTAAAAGAATCCTCACTCCTGGAGATAGATCTGGATGTGTTTTATAAAGATGAAAGTAAAGTAAACCTCAGTTCGGGAGGTATTATCCGGATGTATATAGTAAGATGTATATGAGAATGAATATGATATGTATGTTAATATATAAGTATGTATTTATACATTAGTTTTGTGCTACGGGCCTAATGGATCTCTACCATTAACCCTACCATGTAGTAGTGTATCGAGGGGGTTCCTTGTTTGGATTTAGCTTCGCGAGACATCCCACGCATGAACTTAGCGCAGTGTTGAGAATGGAGAGAAGTTTAGCCCTTAGTGCTCGGGTTGTGGAGGTTTCTAGTAGACGGGAGTTTTAGATTAGTTAGGAAGGGTAACTTAACTAGAAAGTTAAGTGCGTTAGGTGTGCACTGTTAGAAGAGAGGTAAGGGGTATCTCATGGGAGTGCGATACCAATTTAAATATGAGATAAAACCTTTTTCTAAAAATAAGGCATTTATGCACTTGGTAAATATTTTCAAAACTCGGGCTCTGACCCGTTTATTTACTTTTCCTCTATTGCTATATATTATATATATTATATAGGTGTCCAGATAGAGGGACGCTTGGATGACACTTCTTTCGAGTCAGACGTCAGCTGCAGCAGCTGTGGATGCGTGCAGGTTCTCGATAGACGCTTCTATCATTGTACTCTAGATAGGAGGTATTGTATACACATTCGGGCCAATGACCCAATTGCATTTATTAATTCTTTTATCGCCTTTTGTGCGGCATTCGATATGGTTGTATTATTTCAACCGAGTGTTCGGTTATTTTAGTTCATTTCAGTTTCACTTACGCATAAATTGTGTGGATGTTTTATTTATAATCATTTAAAAAGAGTAGTTAGGTAAAATTTTGATGCCAACCTAATAGATTATTAGTAATAAAAATGGATTTTCGACAGTGATGCTAATAATGATCCATATGCGACTCCGCTTTTAATTTGACATAGGAGTGATCACCCAGTATTTTATTAGGCAGCTTATCACAGGTGGATACATGCCATGAGGGCAGTCCCATCGACCTACCATCAGAAACTCAAGTTTGTGACTGAGCGAGGAGTAATGGAGATCCACGGAGATCAAGCGATGGCAAGAAGGTGCCTCATAGAGGCCATCCGCCCGAAACTAGAGAAGAATGTCGAGAAGGCCAAAGAGAAGATCGAGGAGCAAGAAGGTTTGATACCCTCGAAATAGCAACTAAATTATGGAAGACCCGAGGTGGAGGTGACCAGGCTCCTCCCCTCTGAGCGGGTCATTGAAAACTTGGAAGAGATCACAGCTGGTGGGAGCAAGAAGGACAGTATGTTCTTGATTGGAGCTTCTCTCACAGATCAAGAAAAAAAGGAATTTGCGGTATTATGGAGAAGCAATCTAGACATTTCTGCGTGGGAACCATACGAGCTGCCTGGAATTGACCCAGTGTGGTTTGTCATCGGTTGCACATCGACCCAAATTTTAAGCCTATCACGCAGAAGGCACGACAAACTGCCCTCGAAAAGGCCAAAGCTGTAAAAAAGAAAGTAGAGAAGCTACTGGATGTAGGATCCATACAAGATGTTCAATTCCCTAAATGTCTTTCCAAGCAAATATTAGTTCCAAAGAGGAATGAAAAATAGAGAGTTTTTATAGACTTCATTGACCTTAACAGGGCATACCCTAAGGACAGTTTCCCCCCCCAAAGATCGACCAATTAGTGGACGCTACAGCAACTCATGAGAGAATGAGTTTTCTAGATGCATATTCGGGGTATCACCATATTCCTCTGTATGCACTAGACCAAGACAAGGCCGCGTTCATTACCACCGTCGGATTATACTGCTACAAAGTTATGCCCTTTGGGCTCAAGAATGCAAGAGTAACTTACCAGTGGCTGGTCACCAAGATGTTCAAAGACCAAATGGGAGATACCATGGAAGTCTACATTGATGATATGCTCGTCAAGAGCAAATGCAAAGGAGACCACCTCTCAGACCTTTCTAGGACCTTTGAAATCCTCAGGAAATACCAATGAAACTCAACGTGAGCAAATGTTCTTTCGGTGTCCAGTCAGGAAAATTTCTCGGGTACTTGGTTAGCAAGAGAGGCATTGAGGCCAACCCGGACCAGATCGATGCAATTAATAAGGTACAATCTCCTCGCACTATAAGATATGTGCAGAAGCATACGGGTATGCTCGCCTCTTTGAATAGGTTCATCTCGAAGTTCTCTGAGAAGTGCAAGTCGTTATTCTAGCTCTTGAAAGGAAACAAGAGAGTATGGTGGAATCAAGATTGCTCGGAAGCATTGGAAGAGCTAAACGCTTATCTCAGCACACCCCCTTTGCTCATCATACCTCAAGAAAATGATTCCTTTTACTTATAACTCGCCATCTCTAGCCACACCGTTATATCTGCATTGGTGTGTGAGAAAGAAGGAACCCAACACCCAGTCTACTACGCGAGCAAGACCTTATTGGACGCCGAGCAGCGGTACCTACCACGAGAAAATCTTGCCTTTGCACTAGTGATAGAGTCAAAGAAGATGAAGCACTACTTTGAAGCTCACACTATCATCGTCCTTAAATCTCACCCCCATAAAGAAATTCTACAGAAAGAGGACCTGTCTGGCAGATTATCTAAGTGGTCACTCAAGCTCGGACGATTTGACATCCAATTTCAACCCAGGAATGCAATCAAAGGGCAGGTCCTCGCTGATTTTAACACGGAGTTCACAGGCGAGCAGCCTTGCGACCAACCTCAGCCCATAAAGCAAAGGAAGATCACTCATTAGAAGGAGTTTAGTGATTATTTGTTGATGGAGCCTCCAAATCAAAGGGGGCAAGAGTAGGCATTGTACTTGTTACTCCAAAAGATATAATCCTCGAGTAAGGAATTAGACTTAGATTTGAAGCCTCAAATAATGAGGCAGAATATAAGGCTCTGATAGCCGGCCTGCAGAAGGTACAGGCGTTGGGGGCAAGGTAGCTGTAGGTGTTCGGCGACTCATAATTAGTCTCCAATCAGATAAGTTGGAACTTCAATGCAAGAGACGAAAGGATGGCAGTCTTTCTCGCCTTGGCAAAGAAGTTAATGTCCCCCTTTGAGAAAGTCAGTGTCCAACAGTTTTCCAGAGGATAAAACAGCCATGCCGATGCCCTGGCATCCATGAGTTCAGCAATCGATTCTGACTTAAAGAGAATGATCTCTATCGACTTCCTCGCCTATCCAAGCATCAACCAGAGCGATGAGCTACTAGACATGGGACATATGCTCCAGATTGAGTCGGCACCCAGTTGGATGGACCCTCTGAGGGACTATCTGAAGAGTAGTGCACTTCCAGACAATAAGAAGGTCGCCCATCAGATAAGAGTCAAAGATGCTTGTTTTCACTTATCTCCTGATGGAAAACTATACAAGAGATCATTCATCGCCCCTTACCTTTATTGTGTTCACCTGAAGGACGTCGAGAAAGTTCTATGCGAGATATATGAAGTAATCTGTGAAATCTATATTGGAGGGAGGTCATTAGCTTTCTGAGCAATGAAGGAAGGTTACTGGTGGCCATACATGTAGAGAGATTCGGGGGTATATGTTCGTAAGTGAGAGAAATGTCAACTACATGGTCCCCTGGTCCACCTATCTGCCAGCGATCTAAAGTCACTTACCATCCCCTGGCCTTTTGCTCAATGGGGAATGGACATCTTAGGTCCTCTTCCTAACGCTGTTGGCAATCGCAAATATCTGTTGGTCATAATAGACTACTTCTCAAAATGGATCGAGGCAGAGCCGTTAGCAAACATCAGAGATGCAGACATGATGAGATTCATATAGAGAAACAAAATTACCCATTTTGGAATCCACAGAACCATCATCACTGACAACGGAACGCATTTTAAGAGCGGCCCCTTCTAGAACTTCTGGAATAAACACGGGATAAGGCACTATTTTAACTCAGTGGCATACCCCAAAGTAACGATCAAGCCAAAGCTTCCAACAAAATAGTGATTTATGGGTTGAAGAAATGGCTGGAGTGAGCCAAGGGCCCATGGGTGAGCGAGCTACCACATATTCTGTGGGCCTACCGCACTACCCTACGACGAGCAATTGGGGAAACCCAATTCTCACTAACGTATGGAATGGAAGAAATCATCCCTTTGGAAGCTCGCCTACTAACCATGAGATCCAACCTGGTCGACCAGGGCCAGAATGATGCAGGATTACTTGCTGAACTTGGCCTAGCTGATGAACGCAGAGAACTAGCCTTAGTGAGACTAGCGAGCTATCAGCAACAACTTGCGAAACACTATTACAAGAGGATCAATCCAAGAGCATTCCAGGTTGGGGACTACGTCCTGAGAAAAGTCCTTAGCATCGCAGTAAAACCATCAGATGGAAAGTTCGGAACGAACTTGGAAGTACCATTCAAGGTAAAAAGAGACGATCTAAAAGGAGCCTATCACTTAGAAACGCTGGAGGGCAGAGAGATACCTCGAGTTTGGAATGATGCTAACCTGAAAAAATTCTATTTCTAGATTTTATTCATTTATCTTTTATTACATTTTTTGAAGTGGCAACTCATTTTTTATTTTAATTAATAAAAGATTGTTTGTCAATAGCATTTTATGAAGTGTTAATTCTTTATTAGGAACTTTATAACTTTCACATTTTTCCCAAGCGATAGGCACCTTACTCAAAGAAAAAAATCAGGGTCTCACCCTCCTCAAGTTTTCATTTTGAAACACGAACAACCTCCTAGCATTGCCCTGGAAATATATGAAGCCCTACAAGGAACCCTTAGGCTGTTCAACCAAATCCAATTGGTTACCAAACTATGTTTGGTTCAGAAAACCTGATCGGATAGAACATCCAACACCAGGTGTGTCCTCGCCATCCCCAAACTTAGGCCTAAGGTAGTGTGATGACACGACCTAAAAGGTAAAGTGAGGCAGAATGGTATCCGAAAAAGTAAACAGGACTGGGAGGATACTCACTCAAAGAAACAACCCTACAAATCTAGTCGACCAAGAAGGGCCCAAGATAATCAAGTGGGAAATAAATGAAGTAAAAAAATATACAACGCATATTTAGTCAGCAAAATCGCCCAAGACATAAATATTACATTACTTCATTACATGTACAACGAGTTACATTCGGTAAAATCTTAATGAGGATGAGGCCTTTGAACAAGATAATCAGCCACTTGTGCTCTTTGATCGTCGTCCGGATGAGGAGACAACTCCTCCTCGACCTCATTCCCATTTGGCTCTAATACTTGCCTGGGGATAGCATCTATAGGGATCCACTGGTTGTCCCTCCTGATAGGATTAGTCCTCAATGTTGAAGGAGAGATCTCGTGACGATACCAGAGTACTGAGTTCCTTGAAACTTCTATCTCCCTCAGGGTGCTCAACCATCCCCTAAAAAAGGATAGTTCTTCAAACTCTATGAGCCTTGTCGGAGCATCTATCCAACCTTGTTCATAACCATCAGCCCACACTTGCCGAGGACCTTTCTTGAACGGAAGCCTCGAACATGTGACGTCTCTTTGAAGCCTAGCAGCAATCACATATGCTCGACGGACATCTTCTCGGAGCTCCTCCATCTCCCTAGTTGGACCCCCTGTGTCTGGACCAGTTTGTGAAGCAGCTAATGAGGTAAAACCTTGAAAAATTATAGGGGCACCGCTCGATCCTGTTCTAGCTTGCAGAACAGTCGATAAGGTAGAACCTCGTAAAACACGAGGTGCGACGCTCAGTGAATGATCCCTGAGCCATGACACCTCCTTCCTCAGAGTCTCATTCTCCTGCTAAAGAACTTCTCCGACTGGATTGATTTCAGAGGCATCTAAAATCTTAGCTCTAAAAGTTTTTACCTCTTCTTGGATAGAGGCACCAACTTCTTCCATCCCCTGAAGTCTATTCTTCAATATAGTAATGAGCTCAGACTGGTCTTTGAAGCTATTATTCCTCAACCCGAGAGACTTACAAATCCTAACAAAGGCTTGGCGAACCTGATTACTCGCATTAGGACCAAGGATCCTTACCAGTGGAGAGGTGGAAGGGATATAATCATCTACATCAATAAACTACAAGCCATACAAGCATTTAAAAGCAGAAGAATCAGTATGTAGAAAAGAAAGTACTTTCATTTTATTCAAATAAAGGGGTCCAAGTACATTGGTAATTAAAAAATAGTAGTACAAATAAAGTAAAAGATGCAGAGGAAATCCTAAGAACAGGCTAGATAACAACCTCAGTTTGTTCAGAGCTCGTCGTTGCTTTCCCTTATCGATAGCAGCAGAGGTAGCACCATCAGATAGAAAAACTGTTATTCCATGAGAAGGAGAAGCACCAGTAGGAATGGTCTGAAAAATAAGGACTACACCTTCAACGACTGGGGCAGGCGCATCATTTATAATGGGCTTTGGGCCTAGATAATGCCCATCGAATAAGGGAGAGTCAATATCCACCCCGGCAGCCAGAAGGGCCTTGTTCCAGCCCTTCTTGAAGTTCAAATGACTGATGTAGCCTATCTGAACATCAACATCCTCATATGCGACTGCCCACCCAAAATTGTATGAACTTTCCTTGATAGTTACTGCCTCAGAATCCATCTACTTTACCTTCTCCGCTAGCACCTTATTTTCCTCAACCCCAGTCAACTTGTTCGTGAAGACCAGATCGTAGGGCTACCGTAACTTATTTAGCTCATTGATCGTCGCGTCCTTCGCTTTGCTGGCTTCAGTGAGGGAGAGATTGGAGGACTTCTGGGCCTCGCTGGCATCATTTAAACTGGCCTCTAGCTCGACGCCTTTCCCCTTCAGTTCAATGTTCTGCATCTCTAAATCCGCATTCCTACTCACCAGCTCATCGTGAGTACGGTAAAGAACAGCGAATTCGATCACTAAATGCAAGAAAAAAGAGAGCACTAGAAGAAAGCATTGAAAAGAATATTACAAGTATTAAAAAATAGTAAAAGATTTACCAAGGCTAGCCTCTGACTCGCTTGCAGGGCTAACTGGTCAGTCCCTATTGCCCTTTGTGGATCAGTAGGCATAACTGCTCTCTCGAGAAGCGCAGGAGCCAGTTGAGGAGAGGTGGCGATAGAGGCCCCCTCAGGAAATGCGAACACGGACATCAAAGCTTGCTCGTCCTTCGTCCTCGCTTCCACTCTCCTTCTCTCCTCTTCCCTCTCTTTCACCCTCTCAGCTTTCCACCTATCTTCCACCTTCTTTCTCTCTCCAACCTTCTTCTCCTCTTCCCTCTTTATCTCTTTCTCTCTCAATTATTCTTCCTCCTTCCTCTTCTTTTCCTACTCGATGTCAGCAGGTGGAGAGCTAGTGGCAACTTCTCCACTGCCAGAATTTAGCTTCTTTGCCCAACTAGAAAGGATCACATCATCCTCATCATCATCATCCCAAATTAGGTTCCTCCTGGGAGGAGACATATCTTCCTCGTTGGAAGTACTTGACTCACTAGAGGAATCTAGAGCTTCTACAACCTCTTTCGAGTTGGAAGACCCTTCACCACTAGAGCTTGTCTCACTGGAACCACCTTCAGCAACACCCCTAGTATCACCTTCACTCTCCTCACCAGAGATGCTCTCTTCCTCATTTAACTAGATGTGGTCTGTAGTAATTTTCTTAGTAATGTCCAACTCACGGATGCTGTCTATAGGTCGTACGATGAAACTAGACCCAATATTTTTATACTACAAAAGAAAAGCAGCTGATCGAGGATGTTCACCATCAGCCAAAGGTTCTCTGATGTTCCAAGCTCTGGTCTGCTCTGCAGCTCGAACCTCACTAAGAGCAGGTTCTAAATTCTTTGTCCTCGCAGAAAAGAAGAGAGAAGAATATCATAGAAATCATATATTAATAAGAAGATCGAAGAGCAGAACAAAAATTAAGCCTACCTATGTACTCCTCCCCATCAAAGGGAACCGTGAACCTGTCAGACCTCGACCCCTCGGTATGGGGAGGAAATTGCCAATTGATAGCAAGAAAACCCTATTGCCAGTAATCCTTGTGGGAATGAGGTAAATTTACCACCAATATCCTATTAGGACTCCTGGCCTTGAGGTAAAGAAGACCAGAACTTGTTCGCGAGAAAGAGTAGCAGAAACATATTTTAGCAAGCCCTAGACTGGTGCCATAGATTTGGTTTATTTTATGGATACCATTAACAATCTTCCAAACGTTTGGTGAGCACTGTGCAGGGATAATATTGAAGTAACCAAAGAAGTGCAAAAACAAATTACTTGGGAGGAAAGTGAGCCACCCTTGGGACAGTAAAAGAACGTGAATCCAGTGAGCACCCTCTATTTCTCTCACATTTTTAGGGATAGGGGCACACTCAATTCCTACCCAATCGGGGATGTTGTAGTATTTCCTAAAATCAGTTACAGACCGATTGCCTATTTTTGACATCCACAAAACCCTAACTACAAATACAAGGAGATTGCAATGGAAAAAAGTACAGGAAAAAAGAACAAGAAGAACTTAGGAAATACGAACTTGTCTTGGGACAATGGGAAGTCACAAGCGAAGGCGATGGAGGAGATTGATATTGAAAGATGATGACCTGGGAACGAGGGAGCAACGGTAGGATCTTAGAGAAGATGATAAAGTTTGGAGAAGTTTGAAACGACAACAACGAAATACTTCTCCAATCATATCGCACGAGACCCGAAGCAAGCTGCCGCTAAAATCAAGATGAGAGGAGAACTTCAATCTTGGGAAGAGTTACACAATTTACAAGAGAGGCATTATGACAAACCATTTAAATTTATTGAGCCCAAATTATGGCCCAATAACTTTAGGGGTAATTGTGGGTACCTCGATTTGTCACTGCGAGCCCAAACGAGTAGCCCAGAAAAGGCCCAAAGTTTGGAGGCCTCGCTTCCCTACTAGAACCAATTACGACTTAGTCTATTCCTGAAATATCGTAAGAGAGATATTCTATGAAGTGAAGGACTGACGCGGGGGATTCCAACACCCCCACTACCAGAGAAAAAACATGTATATAACAAACCCTAGGCCTGGGGCAAAAGGCATGCATTGTATTTTCTAAAAAACACTCCTCGGAGTATCGAGAAATAATATTGAGAGCACCACCGTGGACGTAGGCATTCTTGCTAAACCATGTACATACTGTGTTGTGTGACTGGAATTCGTTACATTCTTTATTTTCTTTTGTGATTGTCTTTTCTAGTGAACTTGTGTTCAATATAATTGTCACCACATAAAGGAATAAAAATCCACAGTTAGAGGCAATTGTTTAACTTGATTGATATCATATGTTGTGTTTCAGTTTATATCATAATTGATGAACCAAATATGATCTTTTGGGGTGAGATTCACACGTCTAAATGGGGTTTTGGAGAAAAAAAGGGATTTCATAT
Organism: Sambucus nigra; assembly: GCA_949130495.1. Classification (NCBI taxonomy): domain Eukaryota; kingdom Viridiplantae; phylum Streptophyta; class Magnoliopsida; order Dipsacales; family Adoxaceae; genus Sambucus; species Sambucus nigra. The sequence continues at coordinate 615,901,883 of OX422216.1, read as the reverse complement.
AATTTAATTTGTTATTAGTCCATACGAAATCGATGAATTGAATACTATATGATAGATACATTCTTGATAAATAAATCTAAGATTGATTCAATTATAAATGTGTTCTTGAAATAGAAATGTGTTAACTGGATAATTTAGTCATTGAATTAAAGTGTGGATTAATTATGGATAATTTGATGTTAAATCCCATGATTTGGATAGATATTGGATGAATTAAATCATATACACATGTGTTCTTTCGTATAATATTGATGGGGTTGTGTTAGTTTGGTTTAGAATAAAGATTAATACAATTTTGGGGTTTGAAAGTGGGGGAAATTTCGTCCAAAGTCAGAGAAGAACCATCCTTGTAAAGAACCCAAGGGTGAGCCGATCAGGCCACCTACTTCACCCACAATGGTTACTTTAATAGTTCTGCAGATTTGGTTGGGTCTGGGTTAAATTTGGAAGGTCTATAAATGGTGTTTATGACTTCTTGGAATTTACAGAATATAATTTTAGCTTGGGAATAGTTGAGAATAAAATTGGGGGTATGGAATTAGGAGTGTTCAGGATAAACAACACTTGAGAATATATTAATGGATTCGAATGGGAACTTTGAATGGAGTTGGGACACGAGCTAGATGGATATAGGCGTAATGTCTGGAATAAAATATAATCATGATATAAAAATAAGTAAATGACTACTTATGGATTCCAGAGTCAGATTTAGACTCAGAGATTTTAGCCCAGCGCTACAAGTGATACATGCAAGAAAAGTCATTTTTTAGTATATATATACACAAGTATTGAGACGATATATATATAATAATCACAATTAAGCAAGAAAACAAACAATCGCACACACAACACTACTATGTACGTGGTTCCGCAACTTGCCTACGTCCACAAAGAGGTCTACTATTTTATTAAGTATCTCTCTATATGTTTCATTAAAATTTCAGCTAATATCGTGGGCTGAGAATAAATGGGTTCCTACAATTTCCCCTAAAATCATTGGGCCATTAGTTGGAACAATGGATTTTAAATGAGTCCAAGAACGCAACACCTTTTACAATGGTATGTTTGTAATTTGTTGAAATAGGAGGAACACACTTGTGTTTTAGTGGGAAATTCAAGCGCAATCTTCCTCGAGGAGTGTAGAACATCATTTGAGTACTTGAAACTAGCTGTTGGGCAAAACTTTACCATCAGTTCCTTGTCCTTGGTCATTCTTGCACATATTGTGTTCTTAAGCTTCACTTCTTACTTTCATTCTTCAAAATCAATGATTTCGTCACTTCCCAAGATTAATTTCTGTCTTGTAAGTTTCAGCTCTTCTCTTCCTTCTAGTTTTAATCTTATATAAATCATTCTTCTACTGTAGCTAGGGTTTATACATTTTTCTTATGGCGATGCTTGATAACAAATCTCTATCCGAGTTAGAAAATGTTATAATATTCCTGATTGGGTAGATATAAAATGTACCTTAGTACCCAGTATTGTCCATGATCTGGATAATGGTCACTAGATTCATGTGCTCTTTGTTTCCCAAAGGGGTTTAACATTTTCCTCTAATCCTTTGTTCTAGTACTTTTTTTAAATACTTTGAAATTGTTCTCGCCCAATGTTCTCCAAATGTTTAGATGATTGTCAATGGACTCATAGGCTTTCACACAAGTATGTCTCTCCTGTACTTGAAAGTAAGAAGTTCTGATAGGGTTTTGGTAGTAAATCTACCGTATTCATGTAAAGATTATTGATCTGAAGTCTTCATTGCCACAAATATGCAGTGTCCTCCCCAATCGAAGGGCGTAAGGTATAAGAGACCTAGTATCCCTACTTTTGGGGAGGAGTACATTTGTTGTCATCTGTAAGGACATAATTTTATAAATGTACGGGGTAGAATCTAGGAATTTTCTATTTTCTCATAGATCACAGTTTATATGTCTGATACCGCTACATTCGGCACGTCAATTCGATCAACCTCGACGGCCTTTATTCAAATTTAATGCATCCATTATCTTCACGGGCATCATGCTACATGATACGTGCTGCTTAGATCATTCCCACTACTCCACTACACTTTATCGGAAAAAAGGTTTATTTTAGCTTTAATATTTGGGAAATTTTTTAGAAAATTATTTTTGAAGTCTGGATTAATATTTTTATCAAAAGCAGAATTTTTTCTAAGTGTAGAAGCAAAGTGCCTTGAACGACGATCTCGCTCAAATGACTTTGACGATCGTTCATGCGAGATAGGCATGTTGTTCGATCTCGTTCGAATGACTAATGTCCTTCATTCGAGCGACATGGCTATCTCGTTCGAACGAGCCACCGCCTCAATTTTTGTATAAATACCTGTTCACCTTCTACACGATTTTTAAGTCTTTTTGCAATCTCAAAATTCGGTGAAAACAGTCCAGAATAAGACTTCATCTTTTTAGGGTTTTCTAAACCTTTTTTAATTCACAAAACCATTCCCATATATGTGTGTGAATCTTTAAACCTTCAAGAGGATCTTTTACTCATCTGGAGTAATTTATGAGGAAGTCGTTTTCTTCTTCATTGTTGCCCTACTGGAAAGGGATAGTTCAAGCCGACGACATCAGAACCGACACTCGAGGGTATTTCTGTGTCATGTACTTTCATTGTAACCCGTGTAATATGTTTTCTTACAAAATTATAGTGAAAATAAAAGGTTTTGCCACTTTGGGGGATTTTTCCTCATTTTTGTGTGTTTGAATGTTCTTGCTTGATTTTATCATCATCAATCACACCTATATGCATGTTTAGGGCTTAATTGATAAAAACTGAGTTAATTAAATAACTTCCTTATTTGAACGCAAGTGCACTCTTCTCAAATTGGTATCAGAGCCAGTTACACAATTTTACCGTGTAATTTTCCGCAAAATTTTTCTAAGATATCAATTTTCTAAAAAAAATGATTTTTGAAAATGAGTGTGTTCATAATGGAGAAGTTATATAATAAAATGCTAATTTTTAACGGGACAAATTATGCATACTGGAAAGCCCGCATGGGATCTGCATTAAAAGCCATTGATGAACGTGTCTGGATTTTGGTTGAAAGAGGGTGGACACCTCCCTCCATCACTCTTGAAAACGTTACCAATTAGAAACATGTTACTACATGGACTGAAATAGAAATTAAATGGTCATCTTTTAATTATAAGGGTTTAAGTGCTATTTCTGGGTCTGTCACACCTGATGAGTTCAAACGCATAATGACGTGCACTACGTCAAAAGAGGCATGGGATGTTTTGCAACTTACCCATGAAGGAACTAATGCTGTGAAAGAGTCTAAACTGAAAAATTTAACAACTCAATTTGAAACAATCACCATTCTTGAATCTGAATGTTTTGATGAATTTTATGCTAGACTGTCTGATATTGTTAACACTAGCTTTAATCTTGGTGAACACATTCCTAATGCTAGAGTTGTTAAAAAGATTCTTAGATCACTGCCTAAGAGTTTTATCCCCAAAGTCACTGTGTTACATTCTATGGGTAATTTAAATATGCTTAAATTTGAGGAACTTGAAGGAGACTTGCAAACGTATGAAATTGATATGTTTCTTAAATCTGTCAATTCTAAAGATAAGAGAATTGCACTTAATGCCCATGAGAGAAAGAGTGAGGGGTCGTCAAGAAAGAGGGGAGAGTCATCTAGAAAAACAGAGACAGATACGTCAGATTCTTAGTGTGATTTTGACTTAGATGATTTGGCCCTATTTGCTAAAAATTTCAAGAGAATTCTCAAATTTAAGAAAAATGGTAATTTTAAAGATAAAAAGAAGTTTGAGAAAAATAAGTTTGAAAAGAAAAATATTTTAAAGATCCTCCTAAAAAGGAAAGTGAGAGATGCTTTGAGTGTGACGGTAGGGGTCATAGAGCTGTTGAGTGTGCTACTAGGCTGAACAGAGAAAAGGGTAAAGTTTTCCTTAATGCTACCCTTAGTGACGACAGTGAGGCCGAGTCGGTGGATTCTAGAGATGAGTCACCACATGAGTGTAACTTCACCGCATTCATGGCTAGTCATGTGAGTACTTCTAGTGCTCCTCACGACGATGAGGATGTTGATTCACAGGGACACCTTGACGGTGAGATCGATGTGAGCGAGGGGTAGGATGATGCAAGTGAAAGAGAGAGTGATATTCAACGCGCCTACGCTGAGTTATATTCTGAGTCACGTGAGACCAAAAAACGTAACAAATCATTAGTTCATAGAATCACCGCTTTAGAGAAATAGTTAACATTGTTTGGAGAAAGAGAAAGTTTTTATGAGAAAGAAAAAGAGAGAAATGAAAACCTTGAGAAAATAAGATGTTTTGAGTGTGATGGTACAGGGCACAAGAAATTAGAGTGTCCCACCAGACTTAGGAAAGAGGGCAAGAAAGTTGCCATGCTCGCTACCCTAAGCTATAGTGAGGATGAGAAAGGTGATGAAAGTGTGATCGAAAAAGCTTTTAAAAAGTTATTTATCGAGACCATGGAAACAAAAAGGTCAAATATAATTCTAGGTCTTCAGATTTGTGAGTTGAAGGAAGAGAATGTTAAGCTAAAAAGGGAAAAATGTGACTTGACCAACACGGTGTCTAGTCTGACGACGTGTGTATCCCATCTTGAGGATGATCTCATACAAGCACGGGAGGTCTAAGTCTCATTCGAGAATGCATCTGAGAAGGTTGATAAGATGGTTCCCAATCCCGGTTTGAATAATGGTGAAAATGTTGGAAAAGGTCATGACGGTGCATTCACTACTTCTAATGCGCTCGAGCCTATCTCCACTTTGGTGAGTGATTCTCATGGGTGTCCGTCTAGGATAGTTCATCCTAAAAAAATTGATCAATTAGTTCCTAGACCGGTTTATGTTTGCTCCCATTGCAAGAAATGAGGACATCTTAGGGAGTTTTGTTCTAAGTTGGGTTTTGTGTCACATCATTCTCCTTCACGCATTCATGCACATGTACCCACTCATGATACCTTGCTTGCACATAATGATAGAGAGTGTGAACACATTCGTGAGAAAGTGAAGTTTTTTATCAAGACCACACATGATCTTATGGAGTTGTTTGCTAGCATAGGGTGGTTTTCATGATATCTCTTTTACCTATTGCTAGCATGTACCATTAATTTGTATTTTTATTTATTTCTTTAAAAAAAATCCAAAAAGGTTTTTGTTTTATAAATTTTTTAGAAAAGTTCAAAAATATTTTTTGTATTTTATTTGCACCTTTTATGGATGAGCATTTAAGATAGACAAGTCACAATTTCATTCCATTTATCCATGTGACTATTTGATAGAGATTTGAGATGCTACATCATTTTATCCATGTGCTTTACATTGTTTGGAGTCTTTGAGATGTGATTAGTGATATCTTCCTACACGTTTGACTCATATCTTCTTTATTGCACACATGCACGACTTTATTTGATTATTGTACTTGCCTATCACATATTGTCTCAAGTGTTTCCATCTCAATTCTGTCTATACAACTAACCATATGCGATAAAACTTTACAAGATTGGAATGCATGTAAAAACCGTTTTGGTGAGACTCTGTGTTTATTTGAAAATGGGGAAGGGCTGCAAAAGGTTCATTTAGCCTTTGCGATTCTAAGCCACCATTAAAAAGGACCTAAAAAATTGAGGAATTTTATTATCCGGGGTCCAAAGAGTTTAAAGGTCCCGAAAAAAATTAAAGGCAATAAAAAGCAAAATATGCTATCTATGGGCCATTAGGTTTCACCATCAATTCTCCAAAGATTGAGAATTTAGATCACCTCTATTCAAAATATATATCTGAGGGTGTTTGGTTGGAGAATATAAACCGGTTTGCACTTCCTTGAAAGTCCTGAAAAAGCATGAAATAGTTTTGGACGTTATTGGTGTGAAAATCACTTTGAGGTTTGATTTGTTGATTTGATTAAGTCAATGTCTCATATTACCACCTTTTTACACCAAAGGAAGATTTTGAGTTCATTCGTTAGGGGTATCCGATATTCAGCGTGCACATATGTCATGTTTGTATGCATTGATTTTCCTATCAAATTTTATCACACCCCTTCATTTTCGCTATCATCGGCTTGGTTGTTTTTGTGGTGTGATTCTTTGTTATATATTATGTGTGAAAACTTTTGAAAAATACAAAAATAGCAGTTTATTCCCGTGTGTCATTCCCCATGTGCATTCATTTATGCTTCTCGTATCTGTCTATTTGGGGACATCATAAAAACGAGGAGAAGAATTATGGGGGAGAATTGTTTTGGTGTTTGGTTGATTTATGAATGATTTGCTTAAGCTTAATTGATCATAAATTTTTGCATATCATTATATTTCAAACTGTTTCTTGTCATGGGTATTTGCTTTATCTCATGTGTGTAGGTAAAACATTTCTCATAATTTGATTACACACCCTGATGAGAAAAGCTTTCGATGTTTCTGAAGAGCTGAAGATTTGGAAGACATGTCACTTAGTATTCTCAGTTTGAGGGTTTAATGGGGATATTATCTTGTATGTAATTTGAGTGCATAATTCGGATTTTTTATGTATGTACCAGCATAGACAAAGGGAAAGATTTATAAGGATATAATTTTATAAATGTCCGGGGTAGAATCTAGGAATATTATGTTTTCTCCTAGATCACAGTTTGTATGTCTGATACCGCTACATTCGGCACGTCAACTCGATCAACCTCGACGGTCTTTATCCGAATTCAATGCATCCATTATCTTCACATGCATCATGCTACATGCGACGTGCTGCTCAGCTCATTTCCATTACTCCACTACACTTTATCGGTAAAATGGTTTATTGGAGCTTTAATATTTGCATAAATATTTATGAAATTTTTTAGAAAATTATTTTTAAAGTCTGGATTATTTTTTTTATCAAAAGCAGAATTTTTTCTAAGTGTAGAAGCAAATTGCCTTGAACGACGATCTCGCTCAAACGACTTTGACTATCATTCAAGCGAGATAGGCATGTCAGGAGATCTCGTTCGAACGACTTCTGACTTTCGTTCGAGCGACATGGCTATCTCGTTCGAACGAGCCATCGCCTCAATTTTCGTATAAATACTTGTTCACCTTTTACACGATTTTTAAGTCTTTTTGCAATCTCAAAATTCGGTGAAAACAGTCCAGAATAAGACCTAATCTTTTTAAGGTTTTCTAAACCTTTTTTGATTCAAAAAACCATTCCCATATTTGTGTGTGAATCTTTAAACCTTCAAGAGGATCTTTTACTCATCTGGAGTTATGAGGAAGCCGTTCTCTTCTTCATTGTTGCCCTACTGGAAAGGGATAGTTCAAGCCGACGACATCAGAACCGACACCCAAGGGTATTTCTGTGTCACGTATTTTCTTACAAAATTATAGTGAAAATAAAAGGTTTTGACCCTTTGGGGGATTTTTCCTCATTTGTGCATGTTTGAATGTTCTTGCTTGATTTTATCATCATCAATCACACCTAGATGCATGTTTAGGACTTGATTGATAAAAATTGAGTTTAATTAAATAACTTCCTTATTTGAACTCAAACGCACTCTTCTTATCATCACCATGTCTTTTTCCATTATTTGTTCTTCTATCCTTGTATATTCTTCCTATGATATTTCTGCTTTTCTCTTTTTTATGTAGCATAGACTAAAAACCAAGGACCTGCTCTTCACGAGATCTAAGATGCTAAAATTTTAAAAGCTTGGAGGATAAGGGACACTGTTACTAAGGGAACATCCTCGATCGACTATGTTTTTGCTGGAATAAAAGAAAATTACTTCTAGCTTTATTGCTCATCTAATAGATTTGATTCCTCATTTGGATAATATAGAAGAAGAGGTTGGTGGTGTTTTTGAGCCCATTGATTTAGAGGATGAGGAGGACAAAAGTTTGAGAGAGGATTCAGGAGAAGTCAGCGAGGAGGGTTATGAAGGAGAGAGTAGTGAGGAAGAATTTATTGAGTAAAAAATGGCCCCTCCAAGGAGAAGGAATTTAATCCAGGATGATGATGATGATGATGATGATGATGACAATAACTTGTTGTCTAATAGGGTGAGATTTCTGAATCATAAAGATGAAGAGTCCATTAGTGGCTCCAGGGTGAGATCTCGGTAGAGTGAAGTGGAGAAATGAAAGAAATAAGAGCAGGGGAAATGGGAGAAGGAAAGAAAAAGGGAAGAAGAGAGAAAGAGAGGAGGGGAGGAGAATGGCACGGGCCTCAAAGGCCTATTTGGTTCCATATACTATTGATTTTAAAGGTCCTTCAGTGGCTATTACCCCCCATATTGCCCCTTTACTATTGGAGAAGGCAATGCCGCAGCTGACCGCAAGCGATCAATGACCATTGGGTCAGAGCAGTTGGCCCTTAAGTCTCCTCAGGGGCTTCCTTTGATGAGTCTTATTCTCTCTATATTCTTTATTCCTTATTCTCTTGGATTATCTCACACTAAAATGTGTTTCTTCTAATTTGCCGTTTGTTTTTTACTACGATGTACCGCTCCATGATCGGACTAATCTGTGGAGGAGAAATTTAGAGCTTGGCGATGCTCAAATTTTTTTTAGAAGGCTCTGGCAGATGCAAATGTGCCCTTTGAACGGGAAATAGAGTAGTCGATGAAGGAGCTGGTCAACCTCCGATCTGCCTATAGTACCATAATTACTGATAAATTGGCAGTAGCTGAGGTGTATAAAGAGTTGGTCGCCAAAGTGGATAAGCTTGGGGGAAGTGGCGACCATCAGGGAGAGAGGGTATAATGAAGGTTGGGAGGCGACATATGACTATAACGAGAGCTAAATAGACTACCTCTGGTGAGCATGATTTAAAAAATGTAGCATCAATACTTTGTTGCTACTGAGGTTACTGCTAACTCCCACTTGTTCTCCCAGCATCACCCATGCCTTAATCCTGTCGAGGTATCCTCGGAGGCTCAAAATGTTGTGGACCCCATTGTCCATCCAGCCTAACTTGCTTTTGAAAATCCAGTGGGGGTCTTTACTTCATCTAGAGGAGTTGCCCCTCTAAATCCAAGCACTGGTGGAAGTTTAGTTGCCGACCAAGCTACTAATAAGAGGAATGGGCCTTCGACTTCTGATCAGTTTGAGGCCTCCTAAAAATCCTTCTAGGAATTTTAGCTTTTTTCCTTTTTTTTCCCAATGTTGTATTTGCAGTTTTTCCCTTTCTTTGTACTGGCTTGTGCCTCTCATTTGATTTAAATGGAAAGTAAACTTCATTTCATTATTGATGTTTGTTGTTTCTTGTTCTGTTAATTATAGCTCGTTGATTTAGATGAGTACAGTCTCGCTAACTCTCGCCTACGCCAGGTTTTTAGCCTGAATATAAGCATTCAAGTTTGTAGAGCCTTTATAAGGATCTATAATCCATCAGAATAAGAAACCAGGACTATAAAGATCATCCTGAGGTGGTCTCTAAGCTTAAAGATAGGCTAGAGGAAATGGATAAAATTAGCGCTTTTGTACAGGAGGAGATGGATCCGTTGAAGGAAAAGATTTTGGATGTCTTTGAAGTCAAGCATGTAGGGAGTCATTGTATAGAGATAATGATTCTTTGATAAGAGAAATCTCTAATTTTAAGGAAAATAGTCCATTTGGTCCCCCTAGTGTGCTGCGAGGATCCTCTTCATCATAAACTATAGTCGCTCAAATAAATAATCAAGATTTCAGGAGGGATATTGCCGAGTTAAAAGAAGACGTTCAATGAGCCTATGTGGTAGTTGTGGGTCTCCATAGGGATGTTACACAACTAAGAAATTCATTTTGAAAGGTTCCTCGATAGGTCTAGGCTGATGGTTATGACCAAGGTTGGATAATTGCTCCAACAAGGCTGAAAGAGGCCAATGACCTTGATTTTGCTACGGGATGGCTGAGCGCTCTTAAGGAATTGAAAATTACTAAGGGATCTGACCTGTGGTATAAGTGTAAAATCGTTCACTCATTCGGTAGGAAGAATCCCTTTTCGAGGGATGACCGTTGAATCCCAATAGATGTTATTCCTGCGCACCTTCTGGAGCCACGCCCAAATGGAACTGAAGAAGACTTAGTTTCTCATCCAATGATGGTCAAAGGGCTCAAGTATCGGACTACATTGCTCATCATCTAGAGCCATCATAGGTCTTTAAGTTTTTCTTGGTCTTTTGATGTAAATGTAATCATATGATTTTCAGTGAAAGATACAACTAGTTATTTATGGTTTGAGCATGTGATGACTAAAAATATATTAACCATGTTTTTTGATTGCTTGACATCACTGTTTGACCAAAAAATACATGGTATAACTAATCATAGCATAAACAGTACAAAGCGTTAATCATTTTGGGCGTTTTAACAGAATAAATGATTTTGAATTTTTATTATCTTGTATTTAAACATTATCCCAGTCCAATACGCCTTAGCCATATCATTCCGTCCACTTTAGCTTTTAAGTCGTGTCGTCATGCTTCATTAGGCCTAAGTAGGATGATGGTGAGAATGTACTTGGTTAGTGGGACATCTGTCCAAGTAGGATTTTTTAACCAACCTGAGTTCGCGACCAATTGCCTAAGGGTCTCTTGTAGGTCTTTTATTATTATTAGGCAACTCAAGAGGTCAATTGTGTTTCCAACAAAGACCTAAGAAAGGTTTATTATAAGCTTTGCTTTATATATTTTAGATCTTCCTGATTGGGACAGATTTAACACATTCTTGTAATCATGTGATCAACTTGCGGTAATCTAGGAGTTCAGTCATGCATTGAAGGGAGTATATTTCTTAAAAAAAGATGTGTATTGAAGTGCGATCAAGAGATATTAAAGAACCAAGATAAAAATGTGTGGGCCAAGCATTCTGTACTGATTAAAATGATAAATAAAAGGCAGCATTAGTTTGTAAATGAAAATTTTCCTATACTAATGATGCTGAAAATAAAAGATTTCGCAGTCTACAAGTTGAACTTATTTAGGTTGGTAGCATTCTAAGTCCTTAGTATCTCCCTGCCCTCTTGAGTTTCTAAGTGATATGCTCCCTACAAGTCGTCCCTTGTTACCTTTAAAGGTCCTTCCTAATTTGGTCCTAGTTTATCGTCTGATGGTATTATAGCACTTCCATGAACTTTCCTTAAGACTTAGTCCCCCATTTGGAAACTCCTCAGATTGAATTTTTAGTTATATTATTTTTCCATCTATTGTTGGTGAGATGACAACTTCACTAGTGTCAGTTCTCATCGCTCATCATCTAAGTCAAGTTCAGTGAGTAATGCTTCATCTTTGGGGCCTTGGTCGACCAAGGATGTTTTTATAGTAGGGAGGCTCACTTCTAATGGGATGACTGCCTCCATTCGCTAAGCAAGATCGAAAGGGGTCTCCCATGTTTCTCTCCTAGGAGTTGTACGATAAGCCCATAAAACATGGGGTAGTTCGTCTACCAAAGAACCTTTTACTCTTTCCAGCCATTTTTTTAGTCCGTCGATCATTGTATTGTTGGAAGCTTCTTCTTTCCTATTTCTTTGGGGGTATGATACAAAACTAAAGTGGTTCTTGATGCCATGTGCATTGAAAAAGACTTAAAATGAGACACTTTCAAGCTGTATGCCATTATTAGTAATGATCGTTCTTGGTTTCCCAAAGTAGGTGATGATGATCTTCCATATGAACCTCATCATATCAGAGTCCCGATTGTTTGGGAGAAGTTTGTCCTCCACATATTTGGTGAAGTAGTCAGTTCCGACCAGTAGATACGTGCAGTTTCTAGATGCGAAAGGCCATGGGCTGGCTAATGACTTGAGGTTGCTAAATAGATGGTGGACCATAGAGGAGTTCTTTTGGATCCTTTCACACTTGTGAACGTAAATTCCAACATCCTTATGCATGTATGGACACTTGTAATCTTACTTAATTGCTCAAAAATACAACGATCTTCCTCTTGCATAACTCCCACAAATGCATTCATGAAGTTTGCTAAGAAGCTGCTCGACATCTTTTGGGTAAATGCATTGGAGGTAGGGGCCAGTGAAAGACTTTTTGTAGAGTTTTTCCTTAGAAAATAAGTGAAAGTGAGAAGCCTTGACTCTTATCTGGTAGCATACTAATCAGATGTAGGAGGATATGCTACCCATGTGTGTCCTTGATTTTGGAGGAGGATGGGACCATTACCTTCCTTTGGTGGACTTCACTTGTAATGACTCCCACTAGTTTACAATTGGCATACCCCCTTTCGAGGCGTTGTACGGAAGACCTTATCATTCTCCCAATTATTGGCTAGAGGTGGGGGACAACAAGCTACTTAGTCCAGAGGTGATTCAAGAGACGTCAACAAGGATTGATTTAATTAGGAATTCCATTTGGGTAGCCTAGGATAGGCAAAAAAGCTACGCCAATGCAAATCTGTTCTTCAGGGAGTTTAGTGTAGGGAACCAAGTATTATTACGAGTGTCTCCTATGAGAGGAGTTATGAGGTTGGGGAAGAAAAGGAAATTGGCTCCGAGGAACGTATGAGCATTCCCCATTATCAAGAGGATTGGACTGATGAAATACAAGCTTGGGTTACCGGAGCACTTGCACCATATTCATGATGTGTTCCACATTTTGTCGTTGAGGCCGTATCTTTGGGATAATTGGACCCACACTCATATTACGATAGAGGATATTAATTTTCAGCTGATAGTTCTTATGAGGAGAGACTAGTGACTATCCTAGATCATAGTGAGAGGAGATTGAGGTTGAAGGTAGTCCCACTTGTACGGGTTCAGTGGGAGCATCATAATGTAGAGGACCCCACTTAGAAGTGCAAGGCAGATATGCGCAAAAAGTATCTGGAATTAATTTTTACCAGGTATGCCTTTTTTCGAATTTCGAGACAAAATTCCTTTATTAGGGGGTGGGAGTATGTAATACCCAATATTTTTATGGCATTTACTTATGGGTTAATTAAATTAAATTGGGATAGATTAAGTTAATATTAATTCTAATTTTAAAATAAATATCTACTAGCGTGATGAGAGTTTGTAATTATTGTTAAGAATTATGTGGAATATTACTTAATGGGTAAAATAATACATGAGATTGAAATTATTAAAATGGTCGCGAGTGAATAGTATGACAATGATAGAAATTATGTCGGGACCTGCGTGTGTCGTGTCGGGACTAAATTAATGGGATAAAAATTAAAATTAATTCTAGGTCATACATATAGTCATTTAGAGTGTACCAATGTGTTCGGAAGGGTCGAGTTAGTCCGAAAAGTGTACCCGAGGATTTAGTTTGGGTCTCAAGACGTTTTTAGGCCTAACCGGCAACTCGAGAGGGTATTTTGGTAATTTCCAATTTTAAGCCTTAATTAATGATAAAAATTGAGAGGTTATATCTAATGGAAGTGGGAGTCCTCGAGGGTTAGAAACACTAGAGTTGTAGAGGCTAAGGAATAGAGAAGAGAGAAGGTTTCCAAGGAGGAAAACCACCATCCGTACACTATTCTGACCAATTCCACCACTAACGTGTAGATCGGGGAACGAGGAGCGGGATCATACCCATCCTATTCTACAATTCAGACTTTCATTCTTGAGGCAAGTATCTAACTTACTGTTCTTTAGTTAATAACATATCCATGCTAGTGTAGGATATAATAATTTTATGTTTTCATGAAAGTTAAATGATATTTGGAAGATTTATAATGAAATTCTGAGTAGAAACCATGTTAGGACAAATCTATTGATATATAGATGATTAACTACGAAATTGATGTCCAGTAGAGGTTAAATTCTAGAATAATTAGGAAGATATTAATTTTGATGATAAAAATAGGGTTCTTGATGAATAACTTGAATTAACCCTTTAATTGATGGCCTTTGATGAATTTGTATATGTTTTTCGTTAGTAATCATGGATGTAGGATACTATAACTCTTAGTTTGATTATTTGGAAGTTTGGGACGAATTAATAGAGGTTTTGAGGATTTAAGTTGATGAAACCCGTAGGTAAAGTATTGCAAAAACTGTGCCAAGAAGTGCTCGATCGATCGATCGATCCTTTTCATCGATCGATCAACTCCTCCGGGAAATGGAAACTTCATTCCCTTTTTAATGATCCCAATGTGTAAGGACCTTTGGACATAATTTAAATATCATAATGGGACTTGGGAAGGACTAGTATGGTATAGGCAAGGTCCGGGTAAAACGACCTTATATGGAATTTAATCGGTGGATTTCGGGGTATGAAATGGAGTGGAAATTGTGCGTACGTTAAATGAGGTATTGTGACAATTAAGAATAACTTCGACCAGTATGGTAGCGAATGTACACCTATTGATTTTATATTTATCAAGATGTCACACTTCGAGAGTCGAGAAGAACTTAAGGACTTCTGGGAATTTAGAAAGTAAGAGTTGATTAATTATACATAGGAGTCGGGCGCTACATGTCACGTATGGTCAGAATATAATTTTTGTTGTGTGTGTACCTATCTGAATGATGAAAATATAAATGTGTGTGAATATTTATTATATAAATATCTGAATTTAATCATACCAATGCTACTTTCTACCATGGAGGTTTTCGCGTCCGGATAGTCTTATCTCGATTGGACCTTGTGGGGGATATTGACTTGTACCCTAGGACATAGCATCCTTGGTACAGGCAATCTGAGAATGATGGTCTGGTGGCCCTAAAAGACGCGAGGGTATGTGCTGACCCCTTATTGACTTAGAACTATGCTTCACCCCCAATATGTGTGTTTTGTGTTAATACAATTCGAGAGGGATTCTTAACTAGTATTCCCCTTTTGTACGAGTGATACGGGGACTTGATCGTAGAGTATGACAACACCATAGATTTATGCGGGATGCCCTATTAGTATATATATTATGAGCAATAAATATATATGTACCGGTGACTAATCTACTGTGCTTGTAAGTAGTTAAAATTGAATAATTACAATTAAATGAATTAAGTAGTTAAGAACCTAAGTTTGTATTGAGATGAACATAACTGGTTTAATTAATTCATAGGAAAGGTTATCTGATATAAACTGTAGTCATGTGATCACTTGAATCAGGATTGGTGAAGGAAGATTAGGTTAGACTAGTTAACTGGGTTAGCTTTATCTAGATTAATCCGGAAGTACATTAGGCTATAACAACCTGTCCTTTTGGAGACCATTAAATTCCATAATTGGATATAAACTGGAATTTGGGGGATTTTCCTAAATAGTAATTTTTGGGATTTTCGAGGATTAAATGATTTTCGAAGGATGTTGTGATTATTTTTGGGACTATATAGGTCGAAATATTTTAATTATATGTCGTTGTTGAGTAAAGCGACACGAGGTAAGATTTTTAATTGGAAAACCCGCATTTATTTATTTTGGGTTGGAATAGTGATTTGCGGTCAAGTACCTCGTATGGAAATTTCGACTGCGCCGTGAGTCTCGGAATGTTCGAGATAGTCGGAAAAGAGTGTCCGATTGTCGAAAATGAGTTTCGGATAATTTTAGAGGTAAAAGTAACTCGTAATTCGGTAAACGAGTCGTTTTTGGGTTTTAAGGATTTAAAACCCTTTTCTTCTTATTTAAATAGGGAGAAAGGGGAAGAAAAGAAGGATTTAAAACCCTTAATGGCCGAAACCTTCTTGAAGAAGGTGATGAATAGTAAACCCGTCACCTTAGGGGGCCTTTTTGGCCAGCAAAAGAATTGATTTAGCTTTCTCCCAAAACACAAAAGTTGTAGATATTTTCGATACAGTCGCGTGGGCACCGACCGCGTATTTTTCTGAATTTTCTACGATTTGATATGATTTTTACAAGATGATAGCTCCGGGTTGAAATCATCAACTCGGAAATCAAATCGGGAATTGGAAAATTTACGGCTAGAATTAATGTCGTAGATGTTCGGGATAATTTTTGGGGTAGTTTAGAAACCCCGAAAATGAATTTGGGTTGTTGGTTAAGGGAATTGAGGAATTAAAGTTTTGAGGACCTGGTGTGACCGGTCGATTGCGCCCCTATGGCCGGTCGACCGCGTCAAGGAGAGAGGGTCTACTGCTTTGTTTTGTAGGCTTATTTACAACCCGCGGTCGACCGGGGGTCTAAGACCGGTCGATCGGTGCCCTGTTTTCAGCCCAAGATTTTGGAGATTATAATTATTTCTCCCCTTTGAGATTAAAGTTTAAGGGCCTTCTAAATTAAAGTATATTAGAGGGTTATGTCTTAAAGGACTTAAGGAATTGGGAATATATATATGTATATATTCACTTAGAGTGAATTATTATATTTGGAGATATCCAATAAACCTTTAAGAGTTGATTAAGGTAATTATTAGTCATCAAAGTAAGAAAATACTTTGGGCTTAGTATCATGCTTATATGAATGCATGATTGTGATTCCTGGAGGGAATCTTTGGGATTATGGTCATCGCTAGATGATATAGGCCATTATGTCCGGTTATGTATTCTAGGAGGAATATATAGGATATGTATATACTGTGTGATTTAGGTATATATATATATGTTATGAAGGAAATGATTTTGAAAATATATAAATGAATATTTTCAAAATGGAAAGATAAATGATTTTCATAATTGATAAATTATGGTTACACACCTCCCTAAATCGCTATCATAGGGAAGTTGCGCGCGTTGTGGTGAAGCCTTCCTGGATGTTGAGCAGTTTGGATATAGTCTCTAGGTCATATGGGCGGTTATTTGTTTTTTTGCGCTGGTTAGGGGATTCTGGGTGTGGTCCTGACTTTCCCGCAGGCAATATGGTCGCTTCCCGACGTTGGTAGGTTCCCAGGTTGTCTTGTATAGATAGGCCCTGGAAGATGATAGCAATTTAGGGGCGTGTCCAGTGGGGAAACCCGGAGGGGCGGTCTTAGATTTATTGAAGCAATTCATGATAATGGATTGGCTTCAATTTACATTTCCTGAGTATAAAAAGGGAAATGGGATAGAGGTTTGTCTTCGGTAACACTCCCGGATGGAAGAAGGGATGTGGAAGCATGGTTTGATCAAAGCATTTTCATGATAATGAAAATGGCTTTGGGTACATTTCCTGAGTATAAAAAGGGAAATGGGATGACATAAAGGAAAAGCATTTTTATGATAATAAAACTGGCTTTTAAAAGTATATGATTTGTTAAAGCAATTCATGATAATGAATTGGCTTTTATATATACATTTCCTGAGTATAAAAAGGGAAATGGGAAGTTTTGAGAAATTATGAGTATTGATAAATACTTTGTATATGAATCCTCAGTCCGGGAGATAGATCCGGATGGTTATGGTAAAATATGTATATGTATATAAATGGATAAATCGAGTGCCGAGGGTCTAATGGATCCCGACGATCGACCTTGTCGCATAGTAGTGTATCGGGGGGGGGTTCCTTGTTTGGATTTCGCTTTGCGAGACACCCCACGCACGAATATGGCATTGGGTCAAGACTGGGGAGAAGTTTAAATCCTTAGTTCTTTAATATTATAAATGTTTATGGTATGTATATATATATATATATATATATATATATATATATATATATATATATATATATATATATATATATATATATATATCTTTCTGTACATAAGGACTGGCGGATCTCGACTATCGACCGTGCCGCGTAGTAGTGTATCGGGGGGGTTCCTTGTTTGGATTTCACTTTGCGAGACACCCCACGCACGAACATGGCATAGCGTTGAGACTGGGGTGAAGCTTAGCCCTTAGTACATTACTTGGACTATCTAGGGTAGATAGTGGTGGGGTGATAGGCTAGTTTAGCAGGGTAGCTTGACTAGAATGTTCTAGATAGATGCGCTAGGAGTGCACTATTAGCGGAGAGGTGAGGGGTATCTCATGGGAGTGCGATACCAAACTTAAATATGAGATAAAACCTTTTTCAAAATAATAAGGCATTTATGCACTTGCAAAATATTTTCAAAAACTCAGGCTCTGACCCGTTTATCTACTTTCATTTCTTGCTATATTATATATATACATAGGTGTTCAAACACAGGGACGCCTGGATGAAAATTATTTCGAGTCAGACGTCAGCTGCAGCAGCTGTGGATGCGTGCAGGTTTTCGATAGCCGCTTCCATCGTTGTACTCTAGATAGGAGGTACTGTATAAACATTAGAGCCAATGGCTCAACTGCATTTATATATTCTTTCGGTACAGCATTCGATATGGTTGTATATTTTGACCGAGTGTTCGGTTATTTTAATTTATTTCAGTTTCATTTATGCATTAACTTGTAGATGTTTTATTTTTTATCGTTAAAAAGAGTAGCAAAGTTAAAATTTTGACACCGGCCCAATAGGTTATTAGTAATTAAATGGATTTTTCGACAGTGATGCTAAGAATGATCCATATGAGACTCTTGTTTTAATTTATATTGGAGTGATCACCCGATATCTTATTAGGCGGGTTGTCACATAGGCATGCACACTAGTTGGGAGGCGAGAATTCTCATGTGAGTGTCGAGGTACTAACATGTATATAATATCAACTTGTAAGCATTTTAAATACTTGCTAAACTACTTTTAAAGTTGTTTTACACACGGGATCTGGCATGTTTCCTATTATCTCTTCCTTCTCTTGTGTGTGTGTGTGTGTGTGTGTGTGTGTGTGTGTCTATATATATATATATACTATCAACTGGTAAGCATTTTAAATACTTGCTAAACTATTTTCAAAGTTGTTTTACACTCAAGATCTGACATGTTTCCTGTCAGAGGGGCGCCAGGCTTAGACCTTTGGACTGTTAACGTGCTGCAGTTAGTTTGGAAATTGTAGGTCCTTGCAGTAGACAACTTCATCCTTGTCTTCTCAGTCTTCTATTTTGTCATTATTAGATGGGGCATATGTCGCCCATTTCCAGTTTTATTTAGTTCAGAGAGACTTGTACTCTTTATTATTTCAGTCTTTAGTTTCAGTTGGGATTATTTGAATTATTTCATTATCCTTTGTTGTGGGATATATTATTTGTATTGGTTGATCTAGCCTGGTTATTTTATTTGTATGGTTTGGTTTTTAATATAATTGTCTGTGTTCATGAAAATGGTTTCATATAGTAAATAATAACAATATGACTTAATCTATAAAATGAAATGTTTTGATACGTAGCTTAATTATGTATTAGGTGATTAATGAAGAAAAATTGTTTTTGATAGTGATGCTAAGAATGAACCAACTGTACACTTTGATTTAATTTAACAAAGGACTGGTCATCCGGTATTTAATTAGGAGGGGTGTCACATATATGTGAAACATATCTACTCTAGGGGATACTATCGGTGGAGGTTGCATGTAATGGGTGGTCTACCTTAGCGAATATCAGCGAGTGTAGGATTGATTCCCCAGGTCACAGGTCTATCATAAAATCACCCTATATAAGTTTTGAGTCCAGTGGGGGTAATGTCGCATGGTTATGACCCACGAATGTACGATTTTACATTTATGATTTGGGTTCGGTGGCACGATTTTGCCCTGGTGGCCCAGGTTGATGTATATAACCCCGAAGCCTGATAGCATGCTAGAGTTACATCCAATGAGGTAATGCTTAGATTAATGTTTGCATCGAGTAAGGTAATGCCCGAAGGGATTGTAGTTATACGTATATAGTGAGCAATATATTTGTATGTGTATGAGTTATGATATATATATATGTGTGTGTGTGTGTGTGTGTGTGTGTGTGTGTAAATATATATATTTGCATATTAAAGGATTTTACGAATGGTAAATTATATGCATCCGGGAGGACATATCGGGGATGCTATGTGTAAATACTTATATAAGTGTGGTAGAAAATTATATGAGTGCGTGGAACTAATGTGTGAAAGTCGAAATAATAACTAAGTAAAGTTATGTGAAATTAAATAAGAAGATTATAAATGAGATTTATAATGAATAATCACAAGTGAAAGATTACTCTAAAATCGAATTTAAATAAAAGTATACATGGGACATAAGGCAACATATGGGACTAAGATTTGCAGAGGTATATGACTCCATGCTTATGAAAATAACGGGTGGTCTGCCATCTGCTAAAATATTGTAGTTATACGTATATAGCGAGAATGTGTATGTGTATGAGTTGTGATATATATATATATATATATATATATATATATATATATATATGTGTGTGTGTGTGTGTGTGTGTGTGTGTGTGTGTGTGTGTAAATATATATACTTGCATATTAAAGGATTTTATGAATAGTAAATTATATGCATCCGGGAGGACATCTCGGGGATGCTATGTGTAAATACGTATATAAGTGTGGTTGAAAATTATATGAGTGCATGGAACTAATGTGTGAATATCAAAATGATAACCAGAGTAAAGTTATGTGAAATTAAATGAGAAGATTATAAATGAGATTTATAATGAATAATTAGAAGTGAAAGATTACTCTAAAATCGAATTTAAATAAAAGTATACATGGGTCATAAGGCAACATATGGGACTGAGATTAGTAGAGGTATATGATACCCTGCTTATAAAAATAACAGGTGGTCTACCCTTTACTAAAATAAAATATGAATCTACTTTGGCTAATTATTAGCGTCGCTATAAAAAACTAATTAATTACTAACCACCTATTATTCATGTATGTACCAAATCAAAACTTTAATTAAATTATTACAAATAAATCCATTCACTACAAACTAGTGCAGATTAATAATTAAATTAACAATCACACAGTCTAATAGTGAATACTAGAATTAGATAAAAGTCCATTAATCGAATAAATTATCAGTTTATAATCAATACAATAATCCAATAATTAAAATAAAAGAAACTGCAATAAAAACTAACATTGAGCCACATGGCCGAATAGTAACTGACTGAATCCTATCTTGAACATCAAAAATATAAAATGTCTATAGTAATCCCTCCAAGCATTCTACAGCTACTGTATCTCCGACAACTTGGGATAGATACTCAAGTTTTGCATCCATGTGGCTGAAAACCTAAAAGGTTTTGGAAACATTTTTTATATGGATTAGAACCCATCTCCTTTTTAATATATTTTACAAGTAATTAAAATACATTAATAAATATGAGTGCATTCTTCCATATTTAAATCAGTGTCACAATTTCAATGAGATAATACTCGCCCCTCAAATTGAGCACCTAACGTATGCATTTGAAATCCCTACTTATGCTACCCAGCTTAACTAGCCTCAATATACCCTTAAGTCCATACACTACCCTATGTCACGCATATTTTATATAATATGTTTCACATGCTTAACAATTATAATTATCAATTATAATTAATCAGCTCATTTCAAATAACTTTCACTAGTTACTAAGTTGATTCCTGCACTACAATGTCTTATCCCCGTATATAATTTTCTTCACTTTTATTTATGTGTTTTCATATCGCATCAAATACACACCTATGTATCACTCACTGTATATGTATGACCTCCATCCCTTATATTAATAACTCTTTGGATGTGAATATCTAGCATGTTATCTTGCTTGAGGGAAAACACATCACATCCTGGGACACCAAGTCAAAATTGAACCATTAAATGCAAATCAGATATGTATATGGAGGCGATCATATTCTTAAGTCAGTGGTCATAACCATACGACATTTTTCCACTTAGACTGTAACCTCATATAGAGTGGGTATACACAGACATATGACCTTGGGAACTGATACGACACCTATTGAGGCTCGTCAGGAGAGATTTCCCACTACGTACAACCTCCATAGATAGCATCTCCTAGAGTAGGTATGTTTCAAGTATATAGCATACACACATATATAATCATACATATATACTATCTTTATATATATATGTGTGTGGGTGTGTGTGTGTGTATACGCACACTAAACTCGACTAACCATGCATGTCATTTGAAACACTAGCCGATAATTCCTGAGTTTAAACCGAACTCTAAATTATTAAATAGTCATTATTTAAATGAATTCATCCGTATAATAACACTTTTGGACATGTAACCTTTCTTAACCAACTCGTATCCCCTTTAAACTAAATTTCCTCACAAATTCATTACTAAATTCTTCGAGAATTATTATCCCGAAATACTAACTTTCACTCTGAATATATCTCAATAATTAGAAGGTATTTTATCCTTTTTACAATAATATTTCTAGATGTCCTAACTCATTTACAAACATCCTAAATTAACAAACCTCAAATGGTTCCCAAATTAAAGTAAACAAACACAATTTTCCCTTGCAGCAGGTTCAAATCGATTCGGCTTCCAGGTTCGAATCGATTCTCCTATGAAGCTCGAATCAATTCGATTCTGAGCAATGGCCTAAATTTTTTTCCAAAACAGGATTTCACAAAAAAAAAAATAACACACAATTCATTATTTAACTCCAATATAACTAAGGTTTCCCATTCTCCATTAACCCAAAACTATGAATTTAACATTTTTTATAATTAAATTCATATATAAATTATCAATTTCATGGAGTTAATTATTATTTTCAAGATTTATCTCATTTTCACTAATAATGCTATAATTCACCAACTCAATATGAATTGAATTACAACCCCAAAATATTTAGAAAATTAACTATTCGCCTTAAGGATTATAGGGTCTGATTTGCGCCTTGAAGAATGAAACCTAGAAGTCTTCCAATTCCCCCCTCTTTCCTTCTCTTCCCTCTCTCTCTCTCTCTCTCTCTCTCTCTCTCTCTCTATATATATATATATATATATATATATATATATATATATATATATATATATATATATATATATATATATATATATCCTTCTCTATTTTTCTCTCCATCTATCTCTTAGGTTTAGAACAATGGGGTGGCTACCCCCTTTCCCTTTTAATAACAATTATAACCTAAATTCCGAATTTAGGTTATAATACACATGTAAAATAACTCGTTTACCCTGACGCGGGTAGTGACTAGTCTAAAAGGCCCTCGGAACCCAATTTCTTCCCCCGAGTACTTAATTTTGACTATCTCAACTCATTATGGATTAACCGTGCACTTAAAATCATCATCTAAATCACTCGTCATAAATGTCCCATCTCAATCTAATATAACTCACACATGTCAAATCCAATCACTTTTCCCAACTCATGACGCAATACCAATTAACACTAATTTATTCACGTTATCACACGAGTAAATATATAATCACATATATTTTAACCCATTTCTCGCAAGTTAATGTTTATTTTAAATTCCTATTATTTCTCAATTTATTTAAACTACGTGCACATGTAATTTAAATGCCAAAAATAAGTATTAAAAAATACGGGGTGTTACACACTCCCCCCTGTAAAGGAGTTTCATCCCTAAAATTCGATCATACTTGGCATAAAATTCTCGGGATACTTCTCTCGAATATCATCCTCCCACTCCCATGTCGACTCATCGACATTGTGATTCCCCCACTGAACAGGAACCAAAGCCACCACCTTAAAGTGTATATTACCTTCACTATAATTCAAAATATCAAATGGTGTCTCCCCACATGATATGTCAAGATAAAAATTTATCTCCTCCAGTGGAATGTTCCAATAATCCATCTTACTCATCTGATACTTATTTAACGATGATGCATGAAACACATCGTGAGTCCACTATAGATTCTCTGACAAAGCGAGCCTATATGCCACCACCCTTATCCTCTCGATAATCGAGAAAGATACCACATACCTCAATGCCAGCTTCCCTTTCTTCCCAAATCACATCACTCCTTTTATAGGAGACACACGTAATAATACTTGTTCACCCACTTTTAACTCCAATTACCTCCTATATGCATCGGCGTAGATCTTCTGCTGATTTTGAGAAATAGAGATACGACCTCGAACAAGCTCAATCATAGTAGAAGTATCTTGTATCATATCGTATCGAAGGAGCCTGTTGTCTCCCACCTCTAACCAACAAGAGGGCAAATTATAAGGTCGACCATAGAATGCCTCATAAGGTTCCATGCCAATAGTGAACTGGTAAGAATTGTTTTACGAAAGGTCTACCTATGAAAGGTACTACTACCAACCTCCGCTAAATTCAAGTATACACATCCTAAACATACCCTCCGACATCAGATTAACTCGTTAGTCTCCCCATTAGTCTACGGATGATAAGTCGTACTCAACTGCAACTCAGTCCCCAATGCCTCCTAGAAACTCTCCCAAAATGGGAAACAAAGATCATATCCCGATGAGATACAATATTATCAATACCTTATGTAGCCTCACTATTTAGGCTATAAAGAGTTGGGCATAATATGTCATCATATAGTCAGTCATTACTAGTAGAAAGTTGTTATCCATGTTTGGGGTCAAGACTAGTGCTTAGTTAGAGAACGTTGTTATCCATGTTTACTACCCGTCCAAAGTCGAGCCCAAGAACTATAAGGAAGCACTCAATGATGAAAACTAAATATGTGTTATGCAGGATGAGTTGCTTCAGTTTAGAAAGAATCATGTCTGGGAACTGGTTTGCTGACCTAGTGAGACAAATATGATTGGTACCAAATCGATCTTCAAGAATAAGGTGGATGAGACTGGTACCATTATTTGAAATAAGGCTAGGTTGGTCATTCAAGGCTACACACATATTGAAGGTATAGACTTTGACGAGACATTCGCTTCTGTTACGAGGCTTGAATCCATCCGCTCACTAGTCGTCATTGCATGCCATCTGCGCTTCAAGTTATATAAGATGGATGTCAAGAGTGGCTTTATGAATGGCATTCTATAGGAGGAGGTTTACGTGGAATAAATAAAATGGTTTAAAGACCCTAAGCACCCTAATAACATCTACTATCAGAGGAAATTAAAGACTTACTTCCTATCTCTTAGCCCATGGCTTCAAGAAGGGGGAGTTGATATGATATTGTTCATCAGGAGAGATGACGGAGCTATTTTGGTTGCCCAGGTCTATGTGGACGACATAGTCTTTGGATTTACGTGCTCCTAGCATGCTCAGAACTTTGAGGACAAGATAAAGAGTGAGTTTGAGATGAGCATGATTGGTGAGCTTACTTTCTTCCTTGGTCTCCAGGTTTGTCAGCTAGAGGATGGGATGTTCACCTCCCAATCCAAGTATTCTAGAGACCTTGTAAAGAAATTTGGTCTAAACTCCTCTAAGCATGCATGTACACTAATGATTACCTCAACTCAGCTTAGCAAGGACACTTTAGGCAAGGATGTAGAGAAAACCTTGTATCAGAGTATGATAGGTAATCTTCTCTACTTGACTACCAGTCGTCCTGACATAGCCTTTAGTGTTGGAGTCTGTGCGAGATATCAGGCGTCCCCAAAAGAGTCACACTTACTCGTTATTAAACGTATTATCAAATACGTGAGTGGGACTCTCTCTCACTTGGTATTTGGTATTCCTTTAATACTAATAGCCATTTATCCGCCTATTCGGATGCTGATTGGGTCGGGGATATAGATGGATGTAGGAGCACTTCTAGTGGGTGTTTCTTCTTTGGTTCTTCTCTTGTCTATTGGTTGAGAAAGAAGCAAAACTCCATCTCTTTTTCCACTACGAAGGCTAAGTACATAACTGCGGGAGTTGCTGCACGTAACTTCTATGGATGAAGCAGATGTTGGAGGATCAAGGGATATCAGAGGACACCATGACTATTTCCTGTGATAACACGAGCGCGATACACATATCCTGTAATCCATTCCAGCATTCGTGCACAAACATATTAGGATACGCTAGCACTTTATCCATGAGCTTGTAGAGGAAATGGTCATATTCTTGAGTTTTGTATCTGCCGACCTCTAGTTAGTCGATATATTCACAAAGCCTTTAGATGCCCTTAGATTCGAGAGTCTTAGGAAGTCTTTAGGAATTTACATAGTTGACTGAGGGTTGGTCACTAGGTCTAGAGTAGGTTATTCTTATTATTTATCATATCATTTGATTCTTATCTCTAGATTGTATCATTTATATATCTATTTTTTCAAAATTAAAAAATTCAATTTTTTTTTTAATTTTTAGAAAAAGCCAAAAATATTTTCTTTTGATCATTTTTTTTTTAAAACACAAAAAGATTTTTGTATTTTGTTTAAATTGTTTATGGATGAATATTTAAGATAACCATAGTCACAACTTCATTGCATATTTCATGTGACTGTTTGATAGTGATTTGAGATGCTACATCATTTCATCCATGTTTATTACATTGATTGGAGTCTTTGAGATGTGATTAGTGATATATTCTACATGTTTGGCTTCTTATCTCCTTTATTGCACACATGCACGACATTAGTTGAGTATTGTACTTGTCTATCACATATTGGCTTGAGCGTTTCAATCTCAATTTTGTCTATACAACGACCATAATGCGATAAAACTTGACAAGATAGTAGTGCCTGTAAAAATAATTTACTGTGATTAATAAATTGCAACAAAATACGATGAGTGACTCTCGAGAAATGGCTATGAGATTTTAAAAAATCAACTCATCGAGAAAGCCACCGTTTGAAAAAGAGCCTGAAAACTTTTAATGGCAATAAAAAGAAAAATATGCCAATGGGCCATTTGTTATAGATTCATCACCTCAAAAAGAAAAAAAAAATAATGTATAATTATTTATGAGGGAGTTTGGATGGAAATAAATGAACAACGGGTTTGAACATCCTTGAAAGTCATGAAAAAGCGTTTCACACATTTTGGACGTTATTGGTGTGGAAATCACTTTGATCTTTGATTTGCTTATTAGATTGAGTTAATTCCATAATTTTCACACCTAAGGAAGATATTGAGTTTATTCGTTAGAAATATCCAACATTCATCATGCACATATGTTATGGTTGCATGTATTGATTTTCACATTAAATTTCTTCACATCCTTTCATTTACACTATCATGGACTTGGTTTTTTTGTTATTCTTTCATTGTGTGATTTTGTTTTCTTTAAAAAATTTTAAAAAATTCAAAATGAGAAAGTTTATTTCCATGTGACTTTCTCCATTTGCATTGTGTATGTTCTTCATACCCGTCTATTTGGGGACATAATAAAAAGGGGGAGAACGAATTATGGGGGAGAATTGCTTGTTTGTTTATATAATGATTTTCTTGCTCATAAATTGATATTTGTTTCTTCTTATAATTATATTTCAAACTGGTGCGCGACACGGGTACTTATTTTTTGTCTCATGTGTGTAGGTATGAAAATGGATAATGAACTGAACATCACGCAACCAAAATCCACATTTCTCGAACGTAGTATACAACCAATCATCCTATAATGTCAGCAGAACCATACATAAATGTTCTACGTGTTTGCTCTTAATCCTAGAATTGTCCATAATGTCATCTACTCAACTCAACTCAACTCCACTCAACAAAGCCTTTTCCCAATTATTTGGGGTCGGCTACATGAATCCTATTTTTCCATTCCATTCTGTCTAGTGCAATATCTTCAGTTAAACCACATGATATCATGTCCTTTTTTATAATATACCACCAAGTTAATTTAGGCCTACCTCTACCCCTTGGGTTACCATCAATAATAACTAAATCACTCTTCCTTACAGGAGCATCCATTGGTCTACGCTTGACGTGTCCAAACCATCTAAGTCGATTTTCTCTCAATTTATCTTCTATAGGAGCTACTTTTACCGTTTCACGAATTTGTTCATTTTTTATTTTATCCTTTCGAGTTTTACCACAAATCCATCTCAGCATTCGCATCTCCGCCACACTCATTTTCTGCACATTTTGTTTCTTGGTTGCCCAACACTCTGTCCCATATAACATGGCGGGTCTAATGGCTATCCTATAAAATTTTCCTTTTAACTTCAAAGGTATACGCCTATCACACAGAACTCTGGTCGCACTTCTCCACTTCACCCAACCTGCTCTAATCTTATGCGTAACATCATCACTAATATCTCCATCTTTTTGTATAATCGATCCTAAATAATGAAAATGATCATTTCTAGGTATTTCTTGACCATCCAATTTCACCACATCTCCATTTGTCCTCCTATTACTACTAAAATTACACTCCACATATTCTGTTTTAGTTCTGCTTATTTTAAATCCTCTTGTTTCTAAAGTTTCTCTCCACAATTCCAACCTAGCATTTATCCCCATCTTAGTCTCATCGACTAAAACAATATCATCTGCAAATAGCATACACCATGGCACCTCATCTTGTATTTGTCCAGTCAACTCATCCATAACAAGAGCAAAGAGATAAGGACTTAATGTTGAACCTTGGTGTAGCCCTACCATAATTAAAATTTACTACTTTCTTCAGCTGATGTTCTTACTGTAGTCATCGCACCATCATACATATCCTTGATCACGTCAATATATCTGCGAGTCACTCCTCTTTTATGTAGAATCCACCATATTATATCTCTGGGTATCCTATCATACGCCTTCTCCAAATCTATAAAAATCATATGAAGATCCTTCTTTTTCTCTCTATACCTCTCCATTAATTTCCTTAATAAATAGATTGCTTCCATTGTTGACCTCCCAGGCATAAACCCAAATTGATTCTCAGATATTGTTGTCTTCAATATCAATCTATATTCAATCACTCTCTCCCAAAGTTTCATTGTATGACTCATTAACTTAAAACCACAATAACTTCAACAACTTTGTATGTCCCCTTTATTTTTATAAATAGGTACTAAAATACTTTTTCTCCATTCATCGGGCATCCTATTAGTCATTAAAATTCTATTAAATAATTTTGTAAGCCATGATACTCCATCCTCCCCTAAGCACTTCCAAACCTCAATAGGGATACCATCTAGTCCTAAAGCCTTCCCTATTTTCATCTTTTTTAGAGCAATCCTGACCTCTGTTGTCCTAATTCTACGAAAAAATATATCTTCTCGAGTCTCCCTAAGTTCCTCTATATCTAATCTACTCCCATTATCTCCATTTAATAACCTCTCAAATTCGTTTTTCCATCTTTCCATAATTTCATCAACTTTGACTAGGACACTCGAATCATCAATTTTGATGCACTTAACGTTATTAAAATCTTTTGTTTTCCTATCCCGCAGTTTAGCAAGCTTATAAATACTTTTTTCCTCTTCTTGTGTTCCTAATTTTTTATAAAGATCATCATACGCTTTTAACTTAGCATCTCTTACCACTTTCTTAACTTCCTTTTTAGCCCATTTATATTTCTCAAAATTCTCTTCATTTCTATTTGTTTTCCATGTTTTAAAGCACTCCCTTTTAATTTTTACTATATTCTGTACTTCTTCATTCCACCACCAAGTTTCTTTAGACTGTGGCCCTTTGCCTTTTGATTCTCCTAGAATTTCTTTTTATATTCCCCTAATGCATGTGGCCATCTTATTCCACATTATGTTAGTTTCTTCTTCACAATTCCATGTTGCTTCATTTAATACTTTATCTTTAAATAGTTCTAATTTCTCTCCTTTTAAATTCCACCACCTAGTTCGTGGGTTAATCTTCACTTTTCGCACTCGTGATTGATTTTTAATATTTATATCCAACACCATTATCCTATGTTGTGAGGTTAAGCTCTCTCCCGGGATAACCTTACAATCTTTACACGTTATTCGGTATCCTTTCCTAGTAATGAAAAAATCTATTTGGCTATTATGTGTTCCACTTTTATAAGTTATTAAGTGTTCAAGCCTCTTTTTAAAACATGTATTTACTAGTACAAAATCATAATCCATCGCAAAATCTAAGATAAACTCTCCCACGTCGTTCCTATCTCCAAAACCATGTCCTCCATGCACTATCTCATATCCTACACGATCTTCTCCTACATGGCCATTAAAATCTCCACCTATATAGATTTTCTCACCTAAGGGTATTTCTTGAATTAGTTCATCCATTTGTTCCCAAAATTGTACTTTAGTTTGCTCATCTAATCCTACTTGAGGTGCATAAGCACTAACAATATTAATTATGTTTTCACCTAATACCAATTTTACAAGTATAAGTCTAGCACCTTTCCTAATAACGGTTACGATATCGTCCTTAAAATTTTTATCTACTATTATTCCAACTCCATTCTTATTTCTATGTTTTCCTGTATAATATAATTTAAATCCTGTATTTTCTATTTCTCTAGCTTTCTCACCGACCCATTTATGAACACAATAACAAACTTGTCCAAAAACTTTCTAAGCGCCCTATTTATGAGATCCATGAAAATTATTGGTGTGTTGGTTACCCTAAACGGCATAGCGTTGAACACAAGCAACCCATACCACATCAGGAATTTAGTATCAGGGACATTCTTCTTCATAATGAGCAACTGGTGATGCCTCGGTCTCAAATCTATCTTGGAGAAGTATGACTCTCCTTTCAACTAGTCAAATAATTATTGATTCGGGGAAATGGATATTTATTCCAAATCATGACCATGTTCAACTTTTGAATAACCGATACACAACCTAAGCGAGCCGCCCTTCTTTTTCACAAACATCACTAGAGCACCACATGGCGATGTACTTTGCCAAATAAATATCAACCCCAAGAGTCTTGAAGCTTGTCTCATAACTCCCCGATATCCAAATGGGACATACAATATGATGCTCGTATAATCGGCCTAGTCCCAACTACTAAATCGATAACAAATTCTATCTCCCGACTCCGCGGTAAACCGAGTATCTCTTGATTCACGTCTGCAAATGCCCTAGCCACTTGGATCGAGTCTAAAGATATAAAAATATCCTGTGAGGTTTCCTCATAGATATAATATAAGTGTGTGCCGGAGCCTCCCTCGGGAAGAGGCATCACTACCCAAAACATTTCTTAGCCTAGGATGGAAAACACAATGGTTCTCATAAAATAATCCACAATCACTCAATACCTTGCCAACTAGCTCATTTTGAGAATGACATCAAACCCAATCATATCTAACACGAGTAATTTGGATGCTAAACACAATCTCCCGATGTCTATCCCCACCGCTCCACATACGAAAAAAATAAGTGCCCCACTACCCAAAGGCGAATTTACACACATTTTAATGCTATTAGTTGTCTCTAACAAATTGGCCATCTGTGAAAAACTAACAACTATGAAAAAATGAAATTCTCCCATATCAAATATCACCCTACCCATATGCCCATGGATAGGAAATGCACCCTCAAGTGTGGGTGGCACTTGTGGAACCGGTGGTATCATCGCATTATGGATGTTATAAACACACCCAAACTGCATTTTTCCCTACTATTCTAGGACTAATAGAGCTAGTGCTGCATGTTGTAATTGTACCTATGGCCCTTGTTGGTCTCCTTACTGTTGTACCTGACCCTGTCGTAGGCAATCGCTCTTCTTGTGGCTTATATCTCCACACTGAAAGAAACAACATGTATATTTCCCTGTCCCTAGCCCTATCAGCCATATCGGGCTTCTCCCAGTCATTATCCATGGTGTCCATAACCCTATTGGACACCTCCATCATTACCTTGGTCCTGGGGAACATGCTACTATTGATGGTGTGGGACATATTGACCATTTCTGAACCCACAAACATTGGGCCTAAAACCACCTAAACAAAATCTTTTAGCATACTCCCCCAATTAGGAATCTTGCTTCTATTGACGACCAGTCTTCTTATGGTGCCTCCTAGAACCATTATCCATTGACTTGCCTGACTAGCTAGATTCCCCTGTCCTCTTGCCTCCCTTCATATAGAAGCGAGGGTCCTAATAGTGTAGTAGTGCGGAATTGACAACTCCAGTGTAAGTCTTTAATGTCCAGTTACCTAACAAATGTTTCCTGGTCATCCAATTCATCCCATCCATAAACTTGAACATATTCTTTTCCTTAGTATTCACCTTGTCGGGCAGGAAGTTCGCCAGGTGGGTAAATTCCTCCTCATACTTGACCACAGATTGGCCCTCATGTGCAACATCGAAACATCTCCTCCTCATCTCAGTATGAACTTTTGGAGCAAAGTAATTACGATCAAAACTCGACTCTAGTCATTGAGTCTCTATACTTGAACATAGTGACTGATTCCAACCATTTTAGTAGTTCAGTCACTAGCTTAAATATAGTCAATATCTGTTTCTGAACATCAATAAAGTTGACTATGCGAAGATGATGTTATTTGTCATTCTACCACTGGCTAAAAACCACCACATCCGCATTACCCTAGAACTGTTGTGGGTGCCCTTTTTGAAAGGCCTACCGAACTCTCTCCCATATAGACGGTCCCCGATGGGGCCGGACGAGCCGTTCCACCGGCTATAGCATAACGGTCCTTGTGGCATTTACCACCTGAGCAACTGTATTGGTCACCTCTGCGATAGTGAATATACCATATGGCACCTGGGGCTCCTGTTGAGCCTCCCCCTCATTGGCCTACCTGGAGGCCCTAATTCTTCATCCTCTCTTTGGAAACATATGAAACCAGACCGAATTTGTATTTGTCCACAACAAATAAATATCATATCAACAGATGAAAGTAAATTCATAATGAATGCAACAGTCCAAACAATAGGGCTATATCAAAGAAATCTAGTCTGGAAAACATAAAAATTCCACACAGATCATATGGACATTAGAACCTGATGCTCTGATGCCATCTATGACAGCCTACTTATTATAATAACGAGTGGAGAACCCCTTCTAAAATAAAAAGGAATCTTATTTAGCTAATTCTTAGCATCACTGTCGAAAACCAATTAATTACTAATCACCTATTATTAACGCATGTGCCAGATTAAAAATTTAATTAAATTACAAAAGATAAATCCATTCACTACAAACCGATCCAGGTAAATAATTGAATTGAAAATCATGTAATTTAATACTACATATTGGAATAAGATAAAAGTCCATTACCTGAGTAAACTATCGGTTTACCATCCAAAATGATACTCCAATAAGTAAAACAAAATAAAATTGAAATACAAACTAATAGTGGGAATCATTCTCGGATAATATCTAAATGAATCCTATCTACAACATCAAAGATAGAAAGTTCTATAACAATCCCTATAAGCACTCCACAACTGCTGCAGCTCTGACAACCTGGGATAGATACTTAAGTTTGGTATCCCTATGACTCGACACCTCAAAGGTTTTTAAAAAAAATTTTATATGGGTAAGAATCCAAATCCTTTTGAAAATATTGTGCAAGTAATTAAAATTAACCAATAAATATGAGTTCATTCTTCCATATTTAAATCAGTGTCGCACTACCATTAGGTAATACTTGCCCCTCAACTATAGCGCGCACTGAACATGTGCTTTGTAACTGCATAGTTATGCTACCCAACCTAACTAATATCAATATACCCTTAAGTCCATTAGCTACCCTATTTCACGCCTATTTTATATTAATATATTTCATATTCTTACCAATTATAATTCTCAATTATAATTAATTAATTCATTTCAAATTACGTTTACTAGTTATGAAGTTAATATTCTAACCTTAGCGTCTTATGCCCGCATATAATTTTCTTCACTTTTATATACGTATTTTCATATCACATCAAATACACACATATGTATCATTCACTATATATGTATAACCACCATTCCTCAAATTTATAACTCACATGATGTGAATCTCTAGCATGCTCTCATGCTCGAGGGAAAACACATCACATCTTGGGCCAAATGGTCAGAATCGTACAATCAAACCCAAATCGTAAACATAACTAGAGTCAATCATATTTTTAAGTCAGTGGGTCATAAGCATACCACATTACTCCACTTTGACTGCAACCTCACATAAAGTAGGCATGCATAAACATATGACCTTGGGTGTCAATACTACACCTACTGAGATTTGTTAAGAGAGATCGCGAACTACACACCTCCACCGATAGCATTCCCTATAGTAGATATGTTTTAAGTATATATCACACACAAAGATATAATCATACATACATGCATACATACATACATATATATATATATATATATATATATATATATATATATATATATATATATATATATATTATCTTTATCCCCGTATATATATCTCCCATAAACTCAGATAATCATGCATTTATTTTGTACCCCTTGTCAATAATTCCTGAATCTAAACCCGACTCCAAATTACAAAATAATCACCATTTAAATTAATTCATTAATGTAATAATATTAGTGGACACGTAACGATTATCTACCTGCCCATATCCTCTTCTGACCTAATTTCCATCACAAATTTATTATTAAATTTTTTGAGTATTATTATCCCCAAATACTCAAAATCTCACCACAAATATATCCCAATCATCACAAGGTATTTCATCCCCTGTACAGTAATATTTCCACACATCCTAAACCATTTACGAACATCCAAAATTGACAAACTACAAATGGTTCCCAAATTAATGTAAAACAAACCCGACCTTCCCTTACAGTAGGTCCGAATTTGACCTCCAAGCTCGAATCGATTCGCTTGTCGAATAAATTCACCTATGAAACCTGAATCAATTCGATTCTGGGCAGCAACGCATATTTGTTGCCAAAACGGGATTTCACAAAAATATAACACCCAATCCATTATATAACTCCAATATAACTAAGTTATCCCATTCTCTATTAACCCCCAATTATGAATTTAATATTTCTCATAATTAATTCATATATAAATCATCAATTTCATTTTGTTCATCATTATTTTCAAGATTTGTATCATTTTCACTAATAATACTACAATTCACCAACTCAAGATGAAATGAATTACAAACATGAAATATTTAGCCAGTCAATCACTTGCTTAAAGGTTTGTCAGGTCTAATTTTTTCCTTTGTTGAAGAATCAAGCCTATAAGTCTTCCATCTCCCCCTCTTTCATTCTCTTTCGTCTCTTTATTCTCTTATTTCTCACTCTCTCCCCCTCTCTCTCTCTCTCTCTTAGATCTAAATTAATGGGGTGGTTTCCCACATTCCCTTATAATCTCAATTATAAACTAAAACCTGAATTGAAGTTATAGTACACATGTAAAATGATCTGTATACACTTATGAGGGTACCCACTAGTCTAAAAGAACCAGGAACCCAATTAATACCATTAGCTACTTAACTTTGATGATCTCAACCCTTTTTGGATCAACCGTTCACTCAAAATCATCATCTGAGTCACTTATCATAAATGTCCTATCTCAATGTAATATAACCCACACATGTGCCCTAGTTGAGATATACTTAAATCCCATCATTCTTACCCACTCGTGACGTAATACCATTTGACATTAATTTATTTACTTGATCACGCTAGTAAATATATAATCATATAAACATTAACCCACTTCTCGCAATATAATATTTATTTTAAATTCCCATTATTTATTAACTTATTTAAATTACATACACATGTAATTTAAATGCTAAAATTAAGTATTAAAAAATATGGGGTGTTATAAGACATTAGTTAGTATTGCTA
The DNA here is from genome assembly GCA_949130495.1 of Sambucus nigra. Classification (NCBI taxonomy): domain Eukaryota; kingdom Viridiplantae; phylum Streptophyta; class Magnoliopsida; order Dipsacales; family Adoxaceae; genus Sambucus; species Sambucus nigra. The sequence goes on along the minus strand of OX422216.1, from coordinate 615,866,541 downwards.
GCGTCACTAGGGTGTTTAAAATATATGCATTAGCTGTGCACTAGAGATGAGAGGCGAGGGGTATCTCATGGGAGTGCGACACCGATTTAAATATGAAAAACTACATTGCATTTATATTAATATATTTCCAACACTTTCAAAATACTTTCAAAAACGTTTTGGGCTCTGACCCGAATCAAAATATTTTTAAAACTTTTAGGTGCTCATCTGCAAGGACGCCTGGTTAGCCATCCTTCTAGTTAAATAATGATGCAGTAGTTGTGGATGCCTACAAGGATTGATTAGATGCTACCATCCTAAATATCTTGATAGGATGCACGTAAGAGTTATTTACGGCATGTTGCCCAGTTAGTTAGTATTTATTTTATTCAGATTTTATTTCCTTCTAGTTAGTTAGATTATTGTATTGCGACTATTTATCGGGAGTTATTGGTTAATTTATTTATTCAATCTTAGTGTGTATACAAGGTGTTATGATGGTGAACATGTATCTTGTTATCAGAATAAGTAGTTATGTGAATTGAATTTTATATAAGCAAGTTACTAAGTTTTAAAATTTAACACTATGCCTAATAGAGTATTAGTGATTAAGATATTTTTGACAATGATGCTAAGAATGAACTAGATGAGATTCCTGTTTTATTTTAGTAGAGGATTGATCACCAGTTATTAAAATAGGAGGGGTGTCAAAGATGGTATCAGAGCATCAAGATCTAGTCTTTTTAGGATCTGTGTGGACTTGCTACGTTTTTAGCATTATTTTCTCTTTGATGTTGAGCCTTATTCTTAGGATTATTGATTCATATTAGATGTTACATAGTCCAGGTATTATTTATATTTCAAGTGGATCTTATATGAGTTCGGATCGGTTTCCTATGCCATACATTAGAGGATGACCAATGAGGTCCATTAGGAGAACCACAGGAAAAGAGGCTCAGTCGGAGATGTAGACTATTTTTTATTGTCAAGACGCCATTTGAGGCTTATTTTGGGAAACCTTATTGTCTCCCCTCTGGCCACTTAGAGGTGGGAGATAACTATTTTTATGAGCCGAACGTGAATCAAGGGTCGTCGGCATGGATTGAGTTAATCTAAAGTTATTTTTGCATAGTCATAGACATCGTAGGGGTTAAATAATAGCGAATCAAATATTTCAAAGACTAATGTGAGTGATCAAATAGTAATGCGGGTGTATCCCATGAACTGAGTCATATGGTTTATCAAGAAGGGATGCCGGCACCAAGGGATGTAGGGCATTTTCCCTGGTAATGGGATGATATATCTAGTGATGTGTAGGCTTGTCTTATTAGACATACTTTGCTATAGTTTTATGTATCTTCATCAATTGATACCTTAAGAATGATGGAATATATCTATATAAAATAATCTGAACAGACTTGTCTCTAGCTTTTGGCTGAAGTGAGTAGGTCTTCAGGCGGGATGGTACCACTAGCTAGTGTATAGTGGATGCACCATAGTGTTATCATGAGTTGATTTTGGGTACCGAAGGAGTGAATATTCAAACTTCTTTTGTACTGGGTATATTTAATTTTCTGGTACAAAATTCTTTTGTAATGGGGGAGGTGTGTAACACCCCGTATTTTGGGAATATTTAAATTACACGTGTACTCGTAATTTCATTAATTTGAGGAATAAAGTGAATTGAATAAATGTTAATTAGAGAATTTTGGATTAATATTTATGTTCTATTACATTTACTTGCACGATAAGTTACGAAATTGTATTATTTTATATTACGTCGCAAGTGGTTTAAATTGACATGTTTACGGTATCTTGAGAATTCCCGTTACTCACAAAGGGTGATTTTAACAAAAAATTGTGACACCAATTATAATTATGTTGAAATAACTTTTTAAACCAACTTTATCATGTTTATCCGAAACATGCAAGTAAGTGATAAAACGAATAAATCAAACCACGCAAATACGACACGATTAATATGACGATAAAAATCCTTTTGGGTAAAACCTTTTATTTCACTATAAACTGTAAATCACAACTTACACGGATTATAACGAAATCGACAATGGATCAACACACAAAAATCCACTAGAAGCGCAGATCTATATCAGGAAGGAGAAGCCTAGATATGTCCTAATTATCGCAGTCGGCATCGTCGTAAGCCCAGTACCTCTCTCACGTGGCACCTAGTCAGCCATGGAGTGCCTCTCCGCAAGGTGTATGAAAATAGATACAAATAATCTAGGGTTCTAAACTAATTTACAAGAATCGTATTCAAGGATTCTTTGGTTGTGAATTAAAAGGTATTTTGACACACAAAACTTGAAGAACTTTTGAACAAAATTTGCAGTATCATTTTCGTCAAAAGTCTTGAGAAAAAGTGAACTATGAAATAGGTATTTATACTAATAAAAAATTCCTTGAGGCGGCGCGTCATTCCAGCGAGATGAACTATCATTTGGGTGATATAGCATCTCGTTAGAATGAGATATCTGTCATTCACGCGATAAGCACATGTCGTCCGAACGATGGGCACTTTCGTTTGAACGAGGCAAATGTCAAAAAAGTCTTCACTCCTTGACTTAGAAAAGAATTGTTTACGTAAACAAAAAAATCATATTCGTATTTTTATAAAAATAAAGATCCGAAATATAATTTTCCGAATCAAATCAAAACTCTAAATACGTTTTATACCTTTTGGGATGTTGGGAAGTTTCAAACTTTGGAGATCTTTGTGTTCGGTTCGTCTTGATATTGTGTGACTATGTGTAACGGCATACGCCAAGCTAGCCTAAAGCAATGATATGAACATCATTGAAAAATATGTTCTTACAAATCTCCCCCTTTGGCTATTCCTGTAAAAAAAACATGTCCAAAACAACAAATTAAAACTCTCTTATTACAAAGTTACTAATACCCTCCCAACCCTAGAAAAATAAAACGGTATAGGTTCTTCCGCTTTAAAAACATTATCTTACCTTTTCTAAATATGTGTTCATCCATGTGTTTGAGCATTCTGCAATTAGGTATCAACACACATGAGACAATCAAAAATACCCTCTTGAAGCATTGAGTTTGATATGAAATAAATGTAAATTTAAATATCGATGAGATAGACATAAATCATAAGTCAAATTAAATCAATTATCCCCCATAATAAAAACTCTAAAACTACCCTATAAATCAAACTCATCTTAAAAAAAACTCCATTTTAATTTTCTCTCCCCCTTTGTTTTTATCGAAATAGACAAAACGACAAAGAAGTAAAAAATAACCATTACGTGCAAGGCATCACGACAACAAAACTCACTAACTATTTTGAAATTTTCAATTTTTTCCAAAAAAAATGACATAGTACAAAATATCATACAAACAATCAGAACATGCTACACAAAATATATAAGTAGTACACATTAACATAGTATCGATGTGTTCAACCGTGTTGGATGGAATGAATGGGTGTGAACTAAAACAAATGAATTATAACCCAAACATTAAAAAATGTTCAAAAAGTTCTAATCAACCGCTAAACTTTTGAAAACTAAGCATTAGCCTTTTTTGACAAATAAATTTGAACTTAATTGAACAAAACAAGCACAATGAACACAAGCCTAGAATTGTAATAATTCTACAAATCAATAGCGTCATGACAAAAGGCTTAAGTAGGTTACATTGTCATTGTGTAAACTCATTGATATTTCCATCCAAACTCCCTAAAAATATTTCTTTCTTTTGAATGAATATATCAAACTAAACAAATTGGCCCATTTTTTGCATCTTATTCTTTTTATTGCTTAATTTTTGGGGGGGCTTTCACAACGAGTTAATTTTTCACTCATGTAGCCCTTTCTCATACACTCATCATTTTTTCAATTCAAAATAAATTCTTCGTGGCAAGCGTTTATTGCATGCACAAATACTCCATAGTCAAATAAACATGCAAATGACAAGATTGATAGGAGAACATCTCACCCAGCTCAAGTGTACATCATGAAGTCAAAATTTAATAAGCTTGTGCATGTGTGTATAGGCATCAACAAAGTTGAATCCGTAAAGAAAATCAATGTCGAAACAATTCCATAAACATGTTTAAGATCAATTCACGTATTTAAAGTCAAAACCAAAGGTCCTAGTCACATGAAAATTGCGTAGTGAATTGGATCCAAACACACTAATATGCCACACCGAATATGTAAAACTAAAACATACTTAGAACCCAAAATCTTTTTGACTTTTCAAAATATTTTTCAAAAAATAAAATATTTTTGTCTTTTTTCAAAAAATATAGAAACCAATTTTTTTGAATTTTTCCAAAAGTTTTCAAACCCAAAAAAATTAAATACAAAAGTACTTGTCAAAACACTAGAAAAAATATATCATGAAACCACAACTATTGTATGACAAAAATCATGCAAGCAATCAATGATATGAACTAACAAGATACGCATCATGTGCAAGGATGTGAGAATCATAATGTCTAAAATCTAATGTCACTAAAAGTTATTTCCTAACCCAAACGGATGTGACACGATGACAAGGGGATTTGGGAACAAAAAAAACACTAGACTTTGGCTACCTAAAACATCTTCCAGGATTAAAACAATATCCCTTAAGGTGATCTTTCTTACCACAATGTGAACATGTGAAAATGGGAGGAATATTACCTCTAGTGTGATCTTTTCTAATGTCCTTAGGAATTGTTAACCCTCTAAAACAAATAATGGTCTTGGTTTTAGCAATGGAAAAATAAGGAACACATGATCTATTACCATTACTACTAACACTACCCGAGCCTAGAAAATCATCTTTTAACATCAAAATTTTAGACACCAGCAAAGAATTTGACTCTTACCAAATTAGGGAGTCCTTCACTACGTTTTCAATTTTTAGTAGAAGGTTATCACGCTCACCCTTAAAATAAGCACACTTATCCCTAAACGTCTCGTCAAGTGCCATAAAATCAATAAAAATATTTTTGTTCTCCTTGACACAAACACAAATCGTAGTATTTTTCAAGTCGTCCAATTATTTTTCTAAAAATAGGAATCTACCATCACTCTCCTTTTTGACAATTTTAAAGAATTAAAGTCATGTTAAAAAGAAACAAACTTATCACAATAAAAATCTATTTGATGTTGAACCGTTTGCAAAATATCCATAACGAATTTAAAATGTGAAGTTTCTTTTTCCAAAAAATTAATTCTTTTCGCAAACGTCAAATTCAAACTATTTATATCGTCAAAACAGGGAGAATCCATCGAGAGTAAAATAAATCATAGGACTGGTAAAAAAATCAATCACTCAAAGAGAGATAAATAAGATCTAACGCAATAAATTAGCGTAACCCGCTCTGATGCCAATTTGAGAATGCCTGTTACTCGCAAAAGGTGATTTTAACAAAAAAATGTGATACCAATTATAATTATGCTGAAATGAATTTTTAATCCATTTTTATCTTGTTAATCCTAAACACACAACTATGTGATAAAATGAATAAATCAAACCACATAAATACGACACAATCAATATGAGGAAAAAAACCTTCAGGGTAAAACCTTTTATTTCACTATAAACTGTAAATCACAACTTACACGGATTATAATGAAATCTGCAATGGATCAACATGTAGAAAATCCACAAGAATCACATATGTATATCATTAAGGATAACCATCGATTCATCCAAATGGTCGCAGTCATCGTCGTCAGCCCAGTACCCTCCCAAGTGGTATTTAGTCAACCATGGAGTGCCTCTCCACAAGGTGTATGCAAATTTATACAAATAATCTAGGGTTCTAAAATAATTCACAAGAATAATATTCAAGGATGCTTTGATTGTGAATTAAAAGGTGTTTTGACACGCAAAACTTGAAGAACTTTTGAACAGAATATGCAATATCGCTTTCGTCAAAAGTATTGATAAAAAGTGAATCAGAAAATAGGTATTTATCCTAATAAAAAATACCTTGAGGCGGTGCGTCATTCGAGCGAAAAGACCTGTTGTTCGAGTGATATAACATCTCTTTTGAACGAGATATCTATGTCCTTTACGCGATAAGCACATGTCATTCGAACAACAGGTACTTACGTTTGAATAAAGCACACATAAAAAAAAGTTTTCACCCCTTGACTTAGAAAAAAATTCTTTTCATAAATGAATAAATCTGTTCATATTTTTATAAAAATAAACATCCCAAATATAATTTTATCAATTAAATCAAAACTCTAAATACGTTTTATACATTTTGGGATGTTTGTAAGTCTTCAAACTTTGGGGATCTTTGTGTTCAGTTCGTCTTGATATTACGTGATGATGTGTAACAGTATATGCCAAACTAGCCTAAAGCTATACTATGAACATTATTGAAAAACATGTACTAATATCTTATTCGAGATGCACATGTGGGGTCATGTTGGGAATAAGGTGGTAAATAGATGATAGGTTACTCAGATGGTGATGGTGAGTGCACGAATAATACCGGATGAGTCGGGTTGTGCAGGGAAGACCTACAAAAAAAGGATAAAAAATATAAGGTTAGAGGCAATTGTTTAACTTGATTGATATTATATGTTTTTTTAGTTCATGTCAAAATTGATGAACTAAATATGAACTTTTGGGGTTGCATTCACATGTCTAAGTGGGTTTCTAAAAAAAGGATTTCATAGAATTTAATTGGTGATTAGTCCATATGAGATCGGTGAATTGAATCCCATATGATTGATAGATTCTTGATAAAGAAAAATGATATTGATTCAATTAATGAGGTGATCTTGAATTAAAAATCTAGAAATTGGATAACTTAGTCCTTGATTTAAAGTGTGGATTAATTCTAGATAATTTGATGTTAAATTCCATGAATTGGATTGAGATTGGGTGAATTAAGTCATAAAAACATGTACCCTTATGTGTAAAATTGATAGGGTTATGTTAATTTGGGTTGGAATGAAGATGGATACAATTTTGGTGTTCAAAAGTGGGGGAAATTCCTTCAAAAGTCTAAGCAGGCCCATCCCTGTGCATAACCCAGGGGCGAATTAGTTTGGTCGGGGGCAAATCGGTTCGATCCATCTACTTTCCCTAGGATGATTACTTTCATAGTTTCGCATATTGGGTTTGGTCGGGGTTATTTTTGGAAGGTATGTAGATGGTTTTTAGAACTTCTGGAATTTTAGGATATATAATATTACATTGGGAATAGTCGGGAATAAACTCGGGGTATGGAATTTGGAGTGTTTAGGATGAACGATACTCGAAAATATATTAATGGATTCGAATGGGACCTTCATATGGAATTGGTATATGGTCTAGATGGAGATAGGTTTAGTGCTAAGAATAAAATATAATCATGATATAAAAATAGTGACTACTTATGGATTCAGGAGTTCGATTTAGAATCGAAGATTTTAGGCTAGTTCTACTAGTGATAAATGGACGAATAGCCAATTCTTATTATATATATGTATGTATGTATGTATGTATGTATGTATGTATGTATGTATGTATGTATGTATGTATGCATGTATGTATGTATGTATGTGTGTGTGTGTGTGTGTGTGTGATTGATATATGTGAAACATACCTACTCTAGGGGATGCTATCGTTGGAGGTTATGTGTAATGCGAGGTCTACCCTAGAAAATACCAGCACGTGTAGGATCGATTCCCCAGGTCATAAGTCTGTCGCACACCCATCCTATGTGAGTTATGAGTCCAGTGGGGTAATGTGGTATGGTTATGACCCACAAATTTATGAGTATGATCACCTACTTTTTTACATTTACAATTTGGGTTCGGTGGCACGATTCTGATCCGGTGGCCTAGGTTGAGGTATATATCCCTGAAACCTGATAGCATGCCAGAGTTGCATCCAACAAGGTGCTTAGAGGAATGTTTGCATCCAGGGAGGTAATAATTGGAGGGATTACGGTTACACATATATAGAGATTGATATATATCTATGTGTATGAGTTTTGATATGTGTATACTTATATTTATGTGCATGTACATATACATACGGGAAAATTAAAGGATTTTATTAATAGTAAATTTATATGCATCCGGGAGGACAATTCATGGATGCTATGTGTAAATATGTATAAAAGTGTGATCGAAATATATATTGATGCATGCCACTAATGTGTGAATATAGAATTAATAACTAGAGTGAAGTCTTATGAAATGAATTGAGAAGATTATAAATTAGATTTATAATGAACAAGAAAATGCTAAATCTAAATTTGAATTCCAATTTAAATCAAAGTATATGTGGGGCATAAGGCAGCATATAGGACTAATATTAGTAGAGGTACTAGTTATGTTAGGTAGCGTAACTAGGGTGTTTAAAATACATGTGTTAGGTGCACACTATAAATGAGGAGAGAAGGAATCTCATAGGAGTGGGACATCAAATTAAATTTGAAAGACAGCATTGCATAAGTATTAATGCAGTTTAAACACTTAAAATGTATTTTCAAAAGGTTTTGTTCTCTTACCCGCATCAAAATATTTTTAAAACTTTTAAGTGCTTAGCCACATGGACGCTTGGATTAACCATCCTTCTAGTTGGATTATGCTTCAATGGTTGTGGGATTAATTAGGTTCTTATATTCTTTAGATATAGCTAGGACTTAAGAGTTTTTTTGGTCAAGTCACCCAGTTAGCCGATAATTATTTTATTCCGATTCTATTTCGTTCCAGTAAGTTGGATTATTGTTTTACGACTATTTACCAAGAGTTATCAGTTAATTTATTTATTTAATCTTAGTATGTATGCATGGTGTTATAGTGATGAATGTGGATCTTATTTATCTTAATGAGTAATTATGTGAATGGAATTTCATATGAGCAAGTTATTAAGTTTGAAAATTTTGACATCATGCCTAATAGATTATTAGTAATTAAGGTGTTTTTGATAGTGATGCTAATAATGAACCAGATTAGATTTTTTTAGTAGAGTATTGATCACCCATTATTAAAATAGGTTGGGTGTCACAATAAATATTTGTGAACGAAGAAGTTCAAAAACAAAAAGTGTTAGTTGAATACATTAGTACAAGTGTTAACATATCATGCCCAAAATTAAATGGGATATCACCAAAGGACTTTCATTAAGCAAGCTTAAGTTATGGATCTTGAGTATAGCCAACTAAGTATAAGTGTAATGGACTGTACGGGGAAATTTTTATTACACTATGGTCGATATCAATTTAAGTGTATTCTGAACACTTCAATTTATTTCTTGTAATAGAAGTTTACCTACATGTAAATTGATTAATGTGACAAAAGTAATCTTTTATATAGGACTTTATGGGACCACTATTGAATAACCCAAATTATTAACCATATTGGATAAATTGTTAGTGTTGTGGTACAAGGAAGCGATCATGGTCTTGAATTATTATGTGAGCTCCATGACTCCCATTAGTAGTTTGTTTGATTAAAGTGTTTATGATAAACAATTTAAGGATTACTCAAATATTATTGTGCGCCTATGATTATTATGGACCAGGTGGGAGACTATAACATCCCAAACATACAAATACACAATGATATCACAACTTTAATTATATAGAGGAACCATGACTACTCACCAGTAAAAAATTAGAAATATCTTGTACAAATATGCCAAAGAATAAAGGTAATCGTTTGTTTAAATACCTAACTAGCAACCTAAGAAAACATAAATTACTTAGAAGATTTTTATGTTATAATAATTGCAAAAGTGACCACGGAAATTTCAAAACCTTTGTTAAATCTATAATCAAACCCTAAACCCAAAACTTTATACACACAACCTATAACTTCAAAAATTACCACCAGTGCCATCACATAACCTCAAAAATTTATAAAATTTCATTTTAGCCACTAAAACTTAAAACCAATTAGATAAAGAACTATATACTTAAACCTAAACTATGTAAGGACCAAATATATAAACCAAACTAATTTCACAAACCCCTTGCTTATCTAGAAGACACTTAGGTAGCTACCTAGTTCATGTAAAACCACATGGTAGCCATTCTCCCATAACTAAAACTCACACAATAAACTTCTGAAATCCACCTCTAAAACCACCAATCATCACTCCATCTTCAACCATATAAAAGGCCCTTATTATCGCTTTAAAACGTACTTATTTAGCATCCAAAAGCCAAGCTCAAAATTTGGAAGATTTAGAATCTTAACATTTTATGTATCAAACTTAGTTTTCTTAATTCAAGTATATTTCTTCACTAACCTAGGATTTTTTTTTATCTTTTTCATGTAAGAAGTCACATTGGTTTGTCATTAAAATGGGCCAGAAAACTCGATTGGATCTTGAGCTTCAATGGTGGAATCTATGTTCCTGACCTTAAGCCATTTTCAAGGTGGGAAAGTCAGATCTTTGGCTCTCATGAACCTAGGTGCAATGGCCAATTTTAGTGTAATATTGTTTAGATAGCCGAAATCACGAATTATCATTAATGGCTTGAAATTTTAGAACTTAAAATTCTTCGTATAAAATACAAATTAGAATCGCAAACCAAAACATTCACTACAAGAAAAAGTAATTTCCACAACATACAATTATGTTGCTAAAGTTAGAAATGTGTTACTAAAAGGTATTGACGACATATTTCTCGATGTTCCCAGCTTGTTGCCCATCGTCTCCCTAGAAAATCCTTGGCAACATAGCAGGATTTTGTTACCGAATGTATACTTTTGGCAACATGCAATTATGTGCCCAAGGATATTTTATAATTTGTCATATTTATAATAAAAAATATTATTTATGTTTCCAAAGGTCACCCAATAACGACAAAAATATTTATGTTGCCAAAAAGTAACCTTTCAGCGACAAAACTTATGTTGCAGAGCATAAGGTAAATGATATTAAAAAGAACTTTCAACAACAGAACTATTGTGTTTCCAAAAGCTATACCAATGAAAACACAAGAGTTATTTTGCCAAAAGCTATACCTTTGGCATCATGACTCTTGTGTTGTGCAAAGCTATACCTACAGCAATAAAAGAGTTGTGTTACCAAAATTTATAGCTTTTGAAACACAACTCTTGTGTTGCCAAAGGCTATATTTTTATTTATTACCTATTATTTTTTTCATATTTGAAAGAACTTTTATTTTAAATCGGCAAATTTTTCATCAAAATTCACACAAAATTAAACATGCAGCCTTATAATACAAAATCACATTGCGCAATTTTTATGCAATCATATGTAATACAAGGTTCCACAATTTTCATCCAAATCTCATAAATATAAATTAGAAAATAATATTTCATCACAATCCAAGTATAAAGGTACAAAAGAAATGCCTCTTAAATAAGAAAATAACCAATCCTAACACATCAAAAGATGTAAACATGATATAACCTAATACATTAACACATGAAAAGATATAAAAAAATCCAAGTAAACTGAAATGATAATGGAAATATGGCTCCGCTACAAAAAAAGAAAACGCAACTCCAAGCGACCTCGAATATATTAACTCCATGAAAAATCCATTATCAACCGACATAAGATACTAAAACAAATCATTACATGGGTTTATATAACTTCAAATGCATGTATGTTTCACTTGATGAATTTAAAACATTATTTAATTTCAGAAAATTTTGACAGAGTTTTCTTTGTTTATTCTTGTCATCCATCATGTTTTAACACTAAAATAAACCCAACAAAAGCCTAAGCTAAACCACCAATAAATTCCATCCACCGATTTAACATCTGAAAATATTATATATAAGCCCGCACAGCCACAAACATCATACAAGTGTAACAATATAATATAACCTTCGGAAGATCATCAAATAACCCTATCTCTGGTGTCAAAATAAAAACTGAATATCATAAAATAAACTCAAATAAGTATCCAAGTAACTACGTACTTGGCTCCTCCATATCAACTGACTTTACAATGTGTAGCAAATCCATAATCATTTTACACAAAATAAAAAAAAAATTATTATCAATCCGACTTCAAAAGATTATAATAATTTATAATTTATAAGTAGTGTATATAAAGCAGTGATCATTGTGTTTTATTGGAGCATTAATACTCCATTACCATTAGAAGCTTATAATTATAAGCAGTTAATTGTTACAACTACACACACACACACACACACACACACACACACACGCACGCACTAACTGTTATAATAGTCATATATATATAACTGTTACAGTTTTATATATAAACATTTATATAAAAATTGTTATATATAATTGTTTACATATATAAGAACTTATATATATATATATATATATATATATATATATATATATATATATATATATATATATATATATATAAACAGTTATATATAAACATATATAAACAGTTATATATTACATATATAAGAACTTATATATATATATATAAACAGTTATATATTACATATATAAGAACTTATATATATATATATATATATAGAAAGTCTCCTCTAATGACTCCTTACAGTGCAGACCCAGTAAATATCATTTTTTAAAATAGTTAAAAAATGAAAATTTTGATGAAACTTCATGAATATGATGCCCATCATTAGAACATCATCACCGATTTTTTTCATCAAAATTTTCAATAAAAAAACCATTGAGATGAGTTGATATGTAAAAAAATGGTGTAAGGACACAAGTCTCCAATTGAGTCTTCATGTAGAGTTGGCTCAATTCCGGACAAAAATATTTGAGTTATAGGATAGTGTTCAAGTGTATCCATCCAAGCCTATGACGTGTTAGTTGAAGATGTAACGGCCAAGATTATAAAGCTTCGTCATATGCCAAGTTTAGTGTGCCTCGTTTCTACGTCAACAACATTGTTCCAATGCTCCTAAGGTATGAATGCATTATATATATATATATATATATATATATATATATATATATATATATATATATATATATATATATATATATATATATAATGCATTAAGGTATGAATGCATTATATATATATATATATATATATATATATATATATAAGAGCTTGGAAATTTATTGGGTGTAATCTATAATTTTTATAAAATAGTTTTAACGACTTTGTTTTACCGATAAAATATTTTTTATAACTTTTCCTAAAAAGTTTTGGGCTTAAAAATAATATTTTATTTTTCTGACACGTCGATCGAACCATCTAGCATCTCGTTCGAACGAGATTGCTAGGTCGTTTGAACGAGACTTCTGACGATATTCCTTTTTCCCTTCTGGAACCTCGTTAGTAAAGTCGTTCGAACGAAAAATTCGTTCGAACGACTTTGGTGGGAATATTTATTTGGCAGTTTTCACCATGTTCCCACTACCTTTTCCCCACTACTTTTTGACAGAATTATGTAGTACGGTAACCAACCTTTTACAAGCAACTTTTCATATACCTCCATCTCCTAGAGAGAGTTTTAGAGATTTTCAATTCCAAATGAAAAAGTTCAAGTTTGATTGTTTGTCTTTTAAGAAAAATCCTTAAACACTTTTGTTTACACCTAATTATTTAGTTTATCCAAGTTCCTTAATATATATACTTTCCTTGGAGTTTTAGGCACCGGTTTTATCTCTACACCTTGAAGAAGAGAAGTTTGGGTTTACTTCTACATCCCACAAAGAAGAAGACTTGTTTGTTGCTGCGGCATTCTCATACGGTGAAAGGCACCCTGTATTGTTGATGGGTTCTTAAAAGTCTGATCGATGGATTCCGAGACCGCGGTGGACCTCCGTGGTTATTCGCTAGGTAGAGGTGTGTACAAGAAGGAGCGTGGGGCATGGACGGAGTCAAGTCGAATGTTTTTAAGTCTTTTTGTCTTGTACTTGTAAAATCGTACTTAGTGGATTGAAAGCTAGGGTTGTCCGAGGTTTTTTCCCATTGTGGGTTTTTCCTCATGCATCGCGATGTAGTGGTTGTGTACTTATTTTATCTTTTGCAAATCACATTAGATGCATGCTTAGGTAAAACGATAAATTGGCATATTTAATTTGGTGCAAATTCAACTTAGGTAAATGTTAATTTAATTCAAGTCATTACTTTAATTTGATAAATTTTTGTTTGGCCTAAATTGCAAAATTGAATATTTATTGTTAAGAAAATTTCTAGGACTTGGATTGAACTATGTTGTTTAAGTGAAAATTAATTTGTTATTTAATTTAATCTCACTTTGAGTTTATTTAATTTTAATTCAAAAGAAATTAAAATTTGGTGTTTATGTAATTGTTTAATTGAACCATCTCTATTCCGCACGTGTTAGGAAATTAATCATATTTAATTGAAAGAAGAATTTAAAAAAAAAAAGAAATTACTTTTGTAAAATATAAAAATTGGCGGTCATTATTTACAACAAGTGGTATCAGAGCGGGATCGATAATTTATTGTGTTTAAGATCCTTTTAAATATTTTTGACAAAAATGGAATTTTCTCCATTTTCAAAATTTCCTATTTTCGATGGTTCTAATTACGCATATTGGAAAGCACGTATGCATTCGACACTTAGGTCTCTAGATGAGAGGGTTTGATTGTCTGTCGTGAATGGCTGGTCCCCACCTACATATGTAGTTGTAAATGAACGTGTTCCCAAACCCACCGATAGATGGAGTGAGAATGAATTTAAACTTGCAAACTTTAATTCCCAAGGTTTAAATGCCATGTTTAGCGCAGTCACACCGGATGAACTCCGTCGCATTATGACGTGTGAAACTGTTAAAGAAGCTTGGGATATTTTATAACTCACTCATGAAGAAACTAGTGTCGTAAAAGCTTCTAAACTTCAAAACCTCACCACTCAATTTGAAACCATCAAAATAAATGAAAAATAAACTTTTGATGAATTTTATGCTAGACTTTCCGATATAGTTAATTCATCTTTTAATTTGGGAGAGAAAATATCCGACAACTGAGTAGTAAAGAAAATTTTAAGGTCCCTACCCAATATATTTATTCCTAAGGTGACCGTGTTAAATCCTTTACCCACTTTATCATCTACGAAATTAGAAGAACTCGTAGGTGATTTAAAAACCTATGAACTAGACATGTTTACCTCTAAAACTGAAAAGAAAATAGATAAGGGCGTTTCTTTGAAAGCCTGAAAGGAGGAAAAATAAGTAATAGAGAGTGAAATTGAGAGTGACTCGGAAGATAGGGCTATGTTTGATAGGAAGTTTCGAAAATTTCTTAAATTTAACAAAGATAAATTTTTAAATGATTTTAAGAAATTTGAAAAATCTAAGCATGACAAAGCCGAGAAGATCCCTAAAACTTTTAATGAAAATTTAAATAGGGACAAGTCAAATAGGTGTTATGGTTGTGAAGGGTATGGCCATAGGGTAAAAGAGTACCCCACTAAAATAAGGAGAGAGGGTAAGCAACCAATTTCTTTTAATGCAACCCTTAGTGATAGCCATAAGGAAGAGGGACCCGATTCCCCCTCTAAGCCTAACTTTGTGGCTTTTATGGCTAGTCATGTGTGTAATAATGAGCACTCTTCTATTGATGCAATTTTAACACATGACACTTCCAAGGTCAAAGTTTATGATTCCCTTGTTTTTTATGGCAGTGAGAGTGGAGAAGAAAGAGAGAGTGAAAGTGAAAATGAGGTTGATGTGAGTTAACTTCAAATCGTGTTTCAAGAAAAATTTGATGAATCTATTAAATTAAAAAGAAAAATTTTTAGGTTAGAAGCTAGTTTAAGAGAGCATGTTAAGGTCATTGATGAGAGTGTGTTAGTGAAAGACCTTAGAACACGTGAGAGAGCTCTTCGTGAGAAGATCGAATATGTAGAAGGCGAGAGAGATAGCCTTAAAAGTTTAATGGAATCTTTGAAAAAGGAGCTTCTCGCGTTTCAAGAGCATGATATTTTATTAGAGTCTCACATTTTAGATTTAGAAAATAAACTAAAAGACTATAGTAAAGTCAAATTTGATTTGGAGTGTCGTTCGGATAAATTAGATAAAATATTAGGAATGGTTCAAATAAAAAATGGCACTTGTGGTTTAGGCTTCGATACTTGTAATGAATCAACTCGTAAAGACAAAACCAATGTTTTAGGAAAATATTCTAGGAACAATGTTATAGATCATTCCTTAGGTAATTATTTTCACCGAGTCTTGAGGTGCTCACATTTTGGTCGAAAAGGTCATCTTAAGAAATTTTGTTTTGATCTTAAACGAGGTCCTAGAAAATCCCCATGTAAGGCAACCGAGGTAGCCAAGATTCCTGCAACTCGAAATCTTCATTCGTCATTAGTTTGGGTTAGGAGATTAGACTTGGTATCTTTACAAGATAGGATTTTTCATTCTCATTTACTTTCACATGCTTCCTCCCTTGCTAAATCTAAAGCTTGAATGTGTTATTTATTTGCATACTCTAGCTTTTTGCGCCTCATATTATATATCATTGATAGGTGTATGCATGTTTAGTCATTTTCTAGTAATTGCTTTATTACATCACAAGCTACAATTATGATTGTTGTTTATCATTTGTATTATAGCTCTTTCATTTTAGTTTACATTAAATGAAAAATATAAAAAGATTTTTGTTTATCATTTGTGTTTTACATTTTTAGTAATTTAGGCTTAATGAAAAATTCAAATGATTTTTATTTGTCTTTTGAGTACATATTTTTTATTTTTGGTTAAAAATTTTCAAAAACTCAAAAAGATTTTTGTTTTGTGTGTATTTTAGTTTGACACACTCTATGTGGCATATACTTGTGTTTGAATCCCTTCTTTTTCCCTTCCATGTGGCTAGAACTTTTGGTTTAGATTGCCAATCCTTAAAATGTTCTTTACCATGCTTACATGGAGTAGTTGGATTTTGTGTTACTATAATGGATTCTATTTTTATATTCCTCACTTCACACATGCATGAGCTCACTTGAAATTTTAGTTTCATATGTATATTTGAGGTTTGTGAGGTGCTCTCCTTCCAATCAAGTCATCTACATATTATATGATCAAGGAGGACTAGTTCATGTTAAAATCCGTTGCACGTGAGATTTATGAGAGATATAAAAAATAATGTATATAAATGTTCACGGGGAAGGGCTCCGAAAGGAAAAATCATCCTTTGCGAGTAAGCCACCGTTTGCTTGGACCTAAAAGAAATACGTGATCCAACGGCCTAAAAGATTAATGGCATTAAAATAAAATATTTGGCAAGGCCAATTTTGTTTACTTGATTTATTCATTCAAAAAATTAAACTCTATATGCTTAAATTGAGGGAGGTTGGATGTTATATCAACGGTTTGCACAATGTCCATTTATCCTAGTTGTACTTTCAATTGTAATACCCCGTAATTTTATTGATTTTTATTTAAAGGATTAATTGAATTAAATGAGAATTATTTGGGAATTAATCCGGATATCAATACTAGCGAGACATGAGTTGGTATTTGAGTATGATGTTAAAAGTAAATATTTATGAGAATATATGAGTATTGAAAATATTAATATTGTCACGAGGCAGAAATACGACAATTTGAGAAATTTAGTTGGGACGCCCATGTCAATCGCATCAGGAATGAATATATTTAAATTAAAAAGTAAATTATATTTTTATCAACCGAATGATCATTTTGAGTGCGCCAATGTGTCCAAAAGGGTCAAAATAGACATAAAACACTAGTCGGGGGTTTAGTTTGGGTCCTGGGGCACTTTTAGGCCAAACCGACAACTTATAAGGGTATTTTGGTAATTTTAAAAATTGAGAAATTAAAACCCACGAATTTTAGAGGTTAATTACATATTATTTGAGAGGCCCCAAAGGCCATTACCAGCAAAAGATAAGAGAGTGGGCTACGGGGTTTTGAGAGAAGTTAGAAAGAGTGTAAAGGAGGTTCCAAACCAAACCATCTCCCATCACCAAAAATTTGAAAGGATTTGTGACCGGAAAGAAGAGAGAGAGCCAACCTTGATCATCAACAACGAACCAGAACATCGGATTTAAGGCAAGTGATTTGATGTCATTAATTGCAATGAATATTTCCTCCATGTTTAGTGTAGAAACTTTATATGCTTTGAAAGTTTTGTGGAAAACCCAATGGGATTGTTGTAGAAACTCTTAATTCTGGTTAGGAATTGCATGTAGAATGATTTTGGATGAAATTATTACCCTAAAACTTAACTTTGATGATTTAAAAATGGATTTATGATGAGTATTTAGGTACAATAAAATTATGGGTTCATGTTTATAGGGGTTGGGTCAAAATTGGGGATTTATGATTATGGCATGTTGATTAGTAAGAATTGACCCCAAAAATATGTTAAGGAGTGACCTAGGGTCACTTATAATTATTTAGAAACATTAAAGCGTTATTGGTATGATCTTAGGATGGATTTAGATAAGAGAAAAATGAAGAAAAATGAAATTTGGAAATTCTGGGCGTCTTCTACCATCTCGTTAGAAGACCTGCCCAGGTCGTTCGAACGACCTCGTTCGAACGAGACTTCTAACGAGATGAGAGTATTCTTTCTAACGAGTTCGTTCAAAGACTTCATTCGAATGACACTCATTCGAACAACTTCGTTCGAAAAATATTTCTAACGAGTTGACACAATGGCCTTTTTAGGCCTGATTTTATTTCAAACTTCCAGTAGACTTATTTAATTGAGTATTAACCTTCCCTTGTTGACTAGTGGGTATAGTTGTGAGATTGGAGTACGTTGAGGATTAAAACTTAGAATTTTGTAATAAACCGGATGACATCTATGGGTTAGGAAATAAGTACTTGAATCTGCGACGTGAGAAGAGTTGATTATCTATGATGTGTATTATTCAGGGATTATTAGTGTACTACATTAATGACGGTATAAGAATGTAAAATATACCTCTATTAAAATTATAAGATATCTAAGATGTGTGAATGCTTAGTATATGTGGTTATCTGTGTATAACATACCTACCATACTTGCTATCACGGGAGGTCGGCGATCGAATCAAGGCCATCTAATCTTTGTGTGCCTATGGGGAGGATTTAGATTGGTACCTCGAGGACATAGGTCAGAGAATTACTTATTGAGGAGTTAATAAGTCTGCTGATCATGGGAGCGTAGGTATGTGCATGACCCATGTGATGTGAACTATGTTCGCCTCCATTATGTGTGTTTGTTACTTGTCAAAACGGTTCCTGAGAGATTCGGAATACGTGATCCTTATGTACGTGATGTATCGGGATTTGATAGCAGAGTATGTGAGCACCGCAGCTTAGCCTAGGGGTCCCATTATTGTATATTTATGATGAGATTAATATACTGATAATTGAGATGAATCGCTTATTAAAGTGTAAGTGTGAATAATTGTAACATTTTTATTAGAGTTAAAGATGGAGAAATTCTTAAAAATTATTATAACAAATTCTGAGTAAAAATAGTAAAACCTCGAGTTTATATTAAGACATTGGGAAATGAACTTTGAATTGTAAAGAAATGTCAGGTTACGGATTGGACTAGCTTGATAGTAGAATAACTAGAACGGCTACGGGTACGGGTACGATAGGTGTGCACAATTTTTTGAGAGGTGAGGAACTCACGCACTATCATGTATTTTATATTCACTATTTAATGATATTAATCACTTGCAGTATTTTAAACTATTTTCACAATCGGGCTCTGACCCGTTTGCTTTCAAATCTATGTTCTTGTAAAACCTTTTAGGTGCCCTGCCACAAGGACACCAAGCGTAGGAGTTCCAATCCAGCGACGTGCTGTAGCTGCTGTGGAAGTTACAGGACCTCGATAGTAGACGCTTCCACTTTCTATCTTAACTCTATTCCATATTTACTCATCTGTAGGGCATGTCGCCCCTTTTCTTTTAGAGACATCTTACTTACTCAGTTTTATTTCAGATTTTGGGTTGTAATTATTCAGTGATTCAGACTTGGTATTCAGTTTATTTCAGTATTTCGGATTATTTTCGAGGAGTGTTCCTCCAGATTCATTTATTCCTTTATCATTGTAATGTGACTGTAATGTGGTTGTGTTATCATTATTTCATAATTTAATACATATTGCATGTTAATCGAATTTAATTAAAATTGACAACTCACTTTTTAAATATTAGGTGGCTAGTAACTGTTAAAACGTTTTTCAACAGTGATGCTATGAGTTGAACCAAGTTGACATTTTGTATTAATTTGAATAAAAGAATAGCTAACCGGTATTTAATTAGTCGGGGTGACACATCAATGTCATGACTCTATTGGTTTGTAGAATCATCAAAAGTTTAGGCTTGTATGTATTCAAATAATATTGTCACACGAGGTTATATTCAAATGTGATGAAGTTTGGAATCAAATGAGAACTCCGTGAACATGTTTGAAGTGATTGGGTCTAAATTTAATTGTTACTAGTTCACACCCCTACACTTTCGTTTCCATATGACACATTTTTGCTATACGAGTGTGAAAAGCTTATTGTATTTTGTGTCATGTGTGGTCTATATACCTATATATATGTGTGTGTGTGCATTAGTGATATTCATTATGTCTACATATATATGGTATCTTTTTTCTTTGCCTCGTTTTCTAGTCCATCTATGCTTCTCATTCATAATTGGTATCTATCGTGTTGCATATTGTTGTTGATATCACATGCTTAGTATCTTATATATCACATTGGTATCATTTGTTTTTGCATCTTCGTTGGTATCCGTTATTATTTGTATGGATTAGTTATAATTGTGTTGCCCATATGCTTGTAATAACCCGCCCTTTTGGAGACGATCAAATTCCATAATTAAGTATATTTTAGAATTTGGAGAATTTCTCGAAATAGTGATTTCTGGGATTTTCAAGGATTTAATGATTTTCGATGGGTGTTATTAATTATTTTGGGACCATATAGGTCGAAATATTTTATTTATATGTCGCCATGGAGTATAGCGACAAAAGAGGTGAGATTTGGAGTAGAACACCGCATTTAATTATTTTGGATTAGAATAGTGATTTGCGGTCAAGTACCTCAGATGGAAATTTCGACTGCGCCACGAGTCTCGGAATGTCCGAGATAGTCGGAAAAGAGTGTCCGATTGTCAAAATTAAGTTTCGGGTAATTTTGGAGTTAAATAGACTCGTAATTGGGTAAACGAGTCGTTTTTCGGTTTTTAGGGTTAAAACCCTTTTTCTCTATATATATAGAGGAAGAGGGGAAAGAAAGAAGAAAGAAAAGAAGGAAGAGAGAGAGAGAGGGAAGAAAAGAAGAAAAAGGGGGAGATTCCGGCCGGCCTCCGCGGGATTCGGCTCGAGGACGTCGGATTTTATCCACGAGGCAAGTGTTTACTTGCTTTATTTATTTTTGAGCATAAATATCTCATATCATTGTTGGTATAACAAACCCTAAGGATTTTGGGTTGGGTATTCGTGAATAAAACGGGTTTTCGGGAGATAAAACGAATAAACCCCTAAAATTGGTAAATTGGAGATTTTAGTAATAAATTAAAATTATTGGGTGATTCCGGGTCCTGGGATGTTTAGGACCCGTATTATAAGTGTATTTGTTGTTGGTAGAAGTTGTAGGCCGTTGGGTGGAGAGATGGAAGCTTTGGGGAAGCTTCCATGGCCGAAACAGCTTCTCGGAGAAGAAGCTGCCTGACTTGATCGATCGATCGAGCCTCGGGGATCGATTGATCGAAGCCTTCGATCGATCGAAGGCCATGGGTCGATCGATCGACCTCTGCTGAAAAGGGACAATTTCCTTAGGATGATTTGGATGAGATAGATTCCATTTCATCTTGTTTTGAGGTTAATTAGGTGATAACCTAAGGGATCTTTTAGGACTTCATGGTCCATAAATTGAGGTAATTGAGGAGGGTAAAGTTAGGGTTTTAAGTATATAACCCTTAATCTATATTTTTGAGGAAAATAGAGTAATTGTAGAAATTGATGGATTAGAGCTCCTAACTTTAATTGGGGACTTCTAAACGATTATTTGGACTAGGTATAGTCTTGGGGTTTAAGGAAATGAAATCCTTAACCCATTAAGTTTAAGGTTGTTCGGGTGAGAGAAATCCTGAGGATATTTCTCGTAGGCCTATAAGCCTATATAATTATGCTTATGGAAGGCATCATTATATCGATTATCGTTAAGTATATCCTAAGAGATAATTAGGATAATTTGGGGGTATATATATATATATATATATATATATATATATATATATATATATATATATATATATATATATACTTCATTTAGAGAAGAATAGTATCATTGGAGATATCCAATAAATCCTTAGAATAGGATTAAAGTATATAGTGATTATTAAAGTAAGAAATACTTTGGATTTAGAATCATGCTAATATCAACGCATGATTATGATTCCCGGAGGGAATCTTTGGGATTATTATCATCGTTAGATGCTATAGGCCATTATGGCCGTTCATATATATTCTAGGAAGAATATATCGGATATATGTATACTGTGTGTTTTAGGTATATATATAAATATGTTGATGGAAATGATTTTGAAAATATATAAATGAATATTTTCAAAATGGAAAGAGAAATGTTTTTCATAATTAATAAAATATGGATTACACACCTCTCTAAATCTCTATCATATGGGAAGTTGCGTTCGTATGGTGAAGCCCCTGGCTAATGATGCAGGGTGGATATAGTCCTATAGGCCATGTGAGCGTTTGTTGTTATATTTCCTGCGCTGGTTAGGAGATTCCGGGTGTGGTCTTGACTATCCCGCAGGCACATGGTCGCTTCCCGACGTCTTTCGATATAGGATCCCAGGTTGTCTTGGAGGCCCTGGAAGATGATAGCCATTTAGGGGCGCGCACAGTGGAGAAATCCGGACGGGCGGTCTTAGAACGCGTTTATTAAAGCAGTTCATAATAATGGATTTGCTTTAATTACATTTCCTGGATATAGGAAGGGAAATGGGTTATATATAAAGTGGCTTTGGTAACACTTCCCGGATGGAAGAAGGGATGTGGAAGCATATGTTATGATCAAAGCATTTTTATGATAATGAAAATGTCTTTGAATACATTTCCTGAGTATAAAAAGGGAAATGGGATATTTTGATAAGGAAAAGCATTTTATGATAATAAAACTGGCTTTTAAAAGGTATATGATTTATTAAAGCAATTCATGATAATGAATTGGCTTTTAAATACATTTCCTGGATATGAGAAGGGAAATGGAAGTTTTTGAAATGAAAAGGATAAGTATTTATAAATACTTCATGTATCAAGTAGTCCTCAGTCCGGGAGATATTTGTATTATCCGGAAGTATAATGTAGATGTATGTATATGTATAAATTGGGTGCCGAGGGTCTAATGAATCCCGACGATCGACCGTGCCGCATAGTAGTGTATCGGGGGGGTTCCTTGTTTGGATTTCGCTTTGCGAGACACCCCACGCACGAATATGGCACTGTGTTGAGACTGGGGAGAAGTTTAATCCTTAGTTCTCTTATATCATTAAATGTTTATGATATATATATATATATATATTATATATCTTTCTGTACTGAGGGACTGGCGGATCTCAAAGATCGACCTTGCTGCATAGTAGTGTATCGGGGGGGTTCCTTGTTTGGATTTCGCTTCGCGAGACACCCCACGCATGAACATGGCATAGCGTCGAGATTAAAGCGAAGTTAACCCTTAGTACATCTATTTGACTATCTAGGTTAGATAGTGGTTGGGTATTAGATTAGTTTAGCAGGGTATCTTGACTAGGAGGTTTAAGGCGCGCTAGGAGTGCACTGTTAGAGGAGAGGCGAGGGGTCTCTCACGAGAGTGCGATACCAATTTAAATATGAGATAAAACTATTTTTCTAAAAATAAAGCATTTATGCACTTGCAAAATATTTTCTAAACATTCGGGCTCTGACCCGTTTTTCTACTCTCCTTTCTTTCTCTCTACTATATATATATATATAGGTGTCCAGACACAGGGACGCCTGGATGGAAACTCTTTCGAGTCAGACGTCTGCTGCAGCAGCTGTGGATGCTTGCAGGTTATCGGTAGACGTTTTTTTCCTTGTACTCTAGATAGGAGTTATTGTATAAACACTCGAGCCAATGGATCAATTGCATTTATTTATTCTTTCAGTACAACATTCGATATGGTTGTATTATTTGGACCGAGTGTTCGGTTATTTTAGTTCCTTTCATTTCCATTTCAGTTCATTACGCTTTTAATTGTGAATGTTTTAATTTGTGCGCTAAAAAGAGTAGTTAGATAAAAGTTTTTAACGGCCACCTAATAGGATATTAGTAATTAATTGGATTTTCGACAGTGATGCTAAGAATGATCCATATGAAACTCCTGTTTTAATTTAATATTGGAGTGATCGCCCGATATCTTATTAGGCGGGGTGTTACAGATGGTATCAGAGCATCAGGTTCTAGTGTCTTTAGGAATCTGTGCAGACGTACTACGCTTTCAGCGTTGCTCTCTATTTGTATAGAGCCTCAGGAATAGGATTGTTGATTTCTATTGCGAGATTTCGTTCTCCTGCCATATTATGAGATTATAGAAATCTTTTGCGCGCTCGTTTGAGAATCGTGTGCGGAGCTTGGATGGCAGCAGGAGGTGAGGCTTAGCTGGTGCAGCTGGTAGAAGGTTGGGATGAGTACCTTAGTAGAGGTCACTCTCTCTATGGTAATTGTTAAGGATTATCTCAATGACTACTAAAGCATAGTAGTTACGAGTACCATAGTGCCGCCGTAGTAGAGTGTGGTACTAAAGTTGGATTTCCCAGTGAAGTAAGGATTCGAAAGGGATCTTACGGATAGTTCTAACCGTGAGCCCCCATAAATCAGCAGGATGAGAAGAATGCAGCTTTGGGAATTATTCGCCTAAGGTTAAGCAGAGGTATATGGTGTGAGTATTTGGCGTGACTAGATAAATTCGCGGTATTAGTTAGCCCTAGACTCGTGTGTGTATTTTGAGTTGTGACAGTCTCGATAACATTATAATGTATGATTATGTGTTTTCCGCAATAGCGAAATTTTATTTTTCTTCGTTCTCCATATAGGCGGGTGATTATATTTTGTATATATACGTATACGGTATATGGTGTAACGGAGCGATAGCAGGCTAATGATGGCAAGTCTATCGTGTCCGCAGTTCCTGGAGAGAACAGGTTGTTATTGTGGTGTCTCACCTTGATACAGGTTGAGTACACCTTTGTTATTATGGACTTATGGAACCTCGATGAGCAGAGGCTTCCTTATTTTGGATGGTATATGTGGCAACCTTATAGATATAATTTAAGGCCCACAGAATCGTTGTTGAGCGATAAGATTTAGCTCAGTATTGGTTTGCGCAAGGACTTATAAATGAGTGCGAGCGCAGGGTGGTATGACTCTTAGTTAGAGATAGGAGTTCAGATCACCTTTTGTTAGATTAGGGGATGGGGTTATCCCGGTTGCATGTTGAAATGACTGAACTCCACAACCAACGAAGTCAAGGGTTAATGTGTGGAGGGGTTCCTTGTTTGGATTTTGCTTTGCGAGACACTCCACACATGACTCTTAACGGCGTCGGGAGTGGGGAGCTGTTATGGGATGCAAGGATGTTGATCTTGTGGAAAGGTCTTATAGTGTGGATGAACCACTATAGGCTATGAGCCACATAATGTTAATATACTTATGGAAATATTGTGCTATGGAGAAGCACTAAAGTGGTCCCTTCGCCACAAATGGGTGGGTGAGGTTGGACTTAGAGAAATTGATTTGAGGACAATAGTCAGGCCTTAATGAAAAGGCAAGTTTTGAGGAGCTACATTTTGGGTATTACGTTCGTGACACTTTATACAGAAAGTGGGCACTTTGATTTGTTAGGTTTCCTTCTGTATGGGCGAAAGGATAAGATAGTAGAAATGCGTTCATAGGCTAGCCTAGTAGGATTTAGGACGTTCCGCTTTTGTGCCTTGGGTCGTTATATCTCAATGACCGACTACGCGAGGGAGTAGTGTAACGGGAGGGTTCCTTGTTTGGATTTCGCCTTGGCGAGACGTCCCATGCATGAAACCAAGCACTTGTCGGGAGTTGAGAGAGGCCTTGGGCACTAGGGACATACTTAGGATTATATTAGTTTCGTGTAGGTAGGGTAACGCTTAGATCGTAGCATTTTTAGGATATAGGTTCGCTAGTATTAGCAGTGCCGAGGTTAGGAGTATTGAAATGCGCGGGTTCGGAGGACCCATAGGTGAATATTACACCGAGGAAAGGAGATCCTTATTGGGAGAGAGTGATGCATGTTAGACGTTCGTAATGTTTGTGCTGATATGCACAAGTTGGAAAGGTGTATGGGTACCTTTGGTAAGGTGGTTTGATGTACCGCCTAGCTAAGATAGGAGTGGTACACAAGATTGAAATCCATGCCAAGAGGCATTTTAGAGGATGGGTATTGAGTGACGTATTAGAGTTACTTTATGAATGCGGTAGCCGCATAGTGTATGGTTCGGAACCATTAGGTTAGTATCTTTTTCCTTGAGGTTTTAGAATTTGTAGTAATCCTAGTTAGAGGGTGTAGGCTACATCTGAATTTCGAGGACGAAATTCTGTTGTAAGGGGGGGAGTATGTAATAACCCGCCCTTTTGGAGACGATCAAATTCCATAATTAAGTATATTTTAGAATTTCTCGAAATAGTGATTTCTGGGATTTTCGAGGATTTAATGATTTTCGAAGGGTGTTATTAATTATTTTGGGACCATATAGGTCGAAATATTTTATTTATATGTCGCCATGGAGTATAGCGACAAAAGAGGTGAGATTTGGAGTAGAACACCGCATTTAATTATTTTGGATTAGAATAATGATTTGTGGTCAAGTACCTCAGATGGAAATTTTGACTGCGCCACGAGTCTCGGAATGTCCGAGATAGTCGGAAAAGAGTGTCCGATTGTCGAAATTAAGTTTCGGATAATTTTGGAGTTAAATAGGCTCGTAATTGGGTAAACGAGTCGTTTTTGGGTTTTTAGGGTTAAAACCCTTTTTCTCTCTATATATAGAGGAAGAGAGGAAAGAAAGAAGAAAGAAAATAAGGAAGAGAGAGAGAGGGAAGAAAAGAAGAAAAAGGGGGAGATTCCGGCCGGCCTCCGCGGGATTCGGCTCGAGGACGTCGGATTTTATCCACGAGGCAAGTGTTTACTTGCTTTATTTATTTTTGAGCATAAATATCTCATATCATTGTTGGTATAACAAACCCTAATGATTTTGGGTTGGGTATTCGTGAATAAAACGGGTTTTCGGGAGATAAAACGAATAAACCCCTAAAATTGGTAAATTGGAGAATTTAGTAATTAACCAAAATTATTGGGTGATTCCGGGTCCTGGGATGTTTAGGACCCGTATTATAAGTGTATTTGTTGTTGGTAGAAGTTGTAGGCCGTTGGGTGGAGAGATGGAAGCTTGGGGGAAGCTTCCATGGCCGAAACAGCTTCTCGGAGAAGAAGCTTCCCGACTTGATCGATCGATCGAGCCTCGGGGATCGATCGATCGAAGGCCATGGGTCGATCGATCGACCTCTGCTGAACAGGGACAATTTCCTTAGGATGATTTGGATGAGATAGATTCCATTTCATCTTGTCTTGAGGTTAATTAGGTGATAACCTAAGGGATCTTTTAGGACTTCATGGTCCATAAATTGAGGTAATTGAGGAGGGTAAAGTTAGGGTTTTAAGTATATAACCCTTAATCTATATTTTTGAGGAAAATAGAGTAATTGTAGAAATTGATGGATTAGAGCTCCTAACTTTAATTGGGGACTTCTAAACGATTATTTGGACTAGGTATAGTCTTGGGGTTTAAGGAAATGAAATCCTTAACCCATTAAGTTTAAGGTTGTTCGGATGAGAGAAATCCTGAGGATATTTCTCGTAGGCCTATAAGCCTATATAATTATGCTTATGGAAGGCATCATTATATCGATTATCGTTAAGTATATCCTAAGAGATAATTAGGATAATTTGGGGGTATGTATATATACATATATATATATATATATATATACTTCATTTAGAGAAGAATAGTATCATTTGAGATATCCAATAAATCCTTAGAATAGGATTAAAGTATATAGTGATTATTAAAGTAAGAAATACTTTGGATTTAGAATCATGCTAATATCAACGCATGATTATGATTCCCGGAGGGAATCTTTGGGATTATTATCATCGTTAGATGCTATAGGCCATTATGGCCGTTCATATATATTCTAGGAAGAATATATCGGATATATGTATACTGTGTGTTTTAGGTATATATATAAATATGTTTATGGAAATGATTTTGAAACTATATAAATGAATATTTTCAAAATGGAAAGAGAAATGTTTTTCATAATTAATAAAATATGGATTACACACCTCTCTAAATCGCTATCATATGGGAAGTTGCGTTCGTATGGTGAAGCCCCTGGCTAATGATGCAGGGTGGATATAGTCCTATAGGCCATGTGAGCGTTTGTTGTTATATTTCCTGCGCTGGTTAGGAGATTCCGGGTGTGGTCTTGACTATCCCGCAGGCACATGGTCGCTTCCCGACGTCTTTCGATATAGGATCCCAGGTTGTCTTGGAGGCCCTGGAAGATGATAGCCATTTAGGGGTGCGCACAGTGGAGAAATCCGGACGGGTGGTCTTAGAACGCGTTTATTAAAGCAGTTCATAATAATGGATCTGCTTTAATTACATTTCCTGGATATAGGAAGGGAAATGGGTTATATATAAAGTGGCTTCGGTAACACTTCCCGGATGGAAGAAGGGATGTGGAAGAATATGTTATGATCAAAGCATTTTTATGATAATGAAAATTTCTTTGAATACATTTCCTGAGTATAAAAAGGGAAATGGGATATTTTGATAAGGAAAAGCATTTTATGATAATAAAACTGGCTTTTAAAAGGTATATGATTTATTAAAGCAATTCATGATAATGAATTGTCTTTTAAATACATTTCCTGGATATGGGAAGGGAAATGGAAGTTTTTGAAATGAAAAGGATAAGTATTTATAAATACTTCATGTATCAAGTAATCCTCAGTCCGGGAGATATTTATATTATCCGGAAGTATATTGTAGATGTATGTATATGTATAAATTGGGTGCCGAGGGTCTAATGAATCCCGACGATCGACCGTGCGGCATAGTAGTGTATCGGGGGGGTTCCTTGTTTGGATTTCGCTTTGCGAGACACCCCACGCACGAATATGGCACTGTGTTGAGACTGGGGAGAAGTTTAATCCTTAGTGCTCTTATATCATTAAATGTTTATGATATATATATATTATATATCTTTCTGTACTGAGGGACTGGCGGATCTCAAAGATCGACCTTGCTGCATAGTAGTGTATCGGGAGGGTTCCTTGTTTGGATTTCGCTTCGCGAGACACCCCACGCACGAACATTGCATAGCGTCGAGATTAAAGTGAAGTTAACCCTTAGTACATCTATTTGACTATCTAGGTTAGATAGTGGTTGGGTATTAGATTATTTTAGCAGGGTAGCTTGACTATGAGGTTTAAGGCGCACTAGGAGTGCACTGTTAGAGGAGAGGTGAGGAGTATCTCACGAGAGTGCGATACCAATTTAAATATGAGATAAAACTATTTTTCTAAAAATAAAGCATTTATGCACTTGCAAAAAATTTTCTAAACATTCGGGCTCTGACCTGTTTGTCTACTCTCCTTTCTTTCTCTCTACTATATATATATATAGGTGTCCGGACACAGGGACGCCTGGATGGAAACTCTTTCGAGTCAGACGTCTGCTGCAGCAGCTGTGGATGCTTGCAGGTTTACGGTAGACGTTTCTTTCCTTGTACTCTAGATAGGAGTTATTGTATAAACACTCGAGCCAATGGCTCAATTGCATTTATTTATTCTTTCAGTACAACATTCGATATGGTTGTATTATTTGGACCGAGTGTTCGATTATTTTAGTTCCTTTCATTTCCATTTCAGTTCATTACGCTTTTAATTGTGAATGTTTTAATCTGTGCGCTAAAAAGAGTAGTTAGATAAAAGTTTTTAACGGCCACCTAATAGGATATTAGTAATTAATTGGATTTTCGACAGTGATGCTAAGAATGATCCATATGAAACTCCTGTTTTAATTTAATATTGGAGTGATCGCCCGATATCTTATTAGGCGGGGTGTTACAATGCTTTCATGTTCTTATAACTCTAAGCTTCATCTTGTTTAAAATTAGTTTTTATTATTTGTCTATTCCTGAACAAAAAGGGGGAGAATGATACGGGAGAAATGCTATCTAATCCTATTGTACTCATATCTTAGTTTGGGAGATTTATCTTAGGGGGATACGTCTTTCTAAGTAGGTCTTTTATTTGATAAAGGGGAGAATTAATTTAGGGGGAGTGTTTATCTTAATTGCATTTAATATTCCTGATTCCCTATGTGTTTGATAGTTTGATTAAGTGTGCAGAAATTCTTCTAAATGGAAACTTTCATCGTCGGCAAAGATATTGATCCTTGGGTTTTAACTCAAGCTGTGTAATTTTTATTTTGGGTGGGATATTTTTTAAGTCTGGTAGTGTTTGACGGCCCTTTAGGATTTTTGTTTGGTTTTTGTCCCGGAATAGCCAAAGGGGGAGATTTGTAAGGACACAAGTCTCCGATTGGGTCTTCATATAGTGTTGGATCAATTCTAGATAAAAACATTTGAGTCATAGGATAGTGTTCAAGTGTATACATCCAAGCCTATGATGTGTTAGTTAAAGACGTAGCGGCCAAGATTATAAAGCTTCATCATATGCAGGGTTTAATGTGCCTCATTTCTACATCAACAACATTATTCCAATGATCCTAAGGCATGAATGCATTTTATATATATATAGGAGCTTGGAAATTTATTGGGTGTAATCTATAATTTTTATAAAATAGTTTTAATGACTTTGTTTTACTCAAAAAATATTTTTTAGATCCTTTCATAAAAGGTTTTGGGCTTAAAAATAATATTTTATTTTTCTGACTCGTCGTTCGAACTATCTGGAATCTCGTTCGAACGAGATTTCCATGTCGTTCGAATGAGACTTCTGACAATATTCCGTTTTCCCTTTTGGAACCTCGTTAGTAAAGTCATTCGAATGAAAAAGTCGTTCAAATGAAAAAGTCGTTCGAACGACTTTGGCGGGAACAGTTTTTTTGGCGTTTTTGGAAATTTTCACCATGTTCCGACTACATTTTCCCCACTACTTTTTTACAGAATTATGTAGTGCTGGAACCAATCTTTTCAAAGAAAAATTTCACATTCCTCCATCTCCTAGAGAGAGTTTTAGAGAGTTTCAATTACAAATGAAAAAGTTCAAGTTTGAGTGTTTATCTTTTAAGAAAAATCCTTAAACACATTTGTTTACACCCAATTGTTTAGTTTATCCAAGTTCATTAATATATATAATTTTCTTGGAGTTTTGGAGACTGGTTTTATCTCTACACCTTGAAGAAGAGAACTCTGGGTTTACCTCTACATCCCATAAAGAAGTAGACTTGTTTGTTGCTGCGGCATTCTCACACGGTGAAAGGCACCGTGTGTGGTTGACGGGTTCCTAAAAGTCCGATCGGTTGATTTCGAGACCGCGGTGGACCTCTGTGATTACTCTCTAGGCAGAGGCGTGTACAAGAAGGAGCGTCGGGGCTTAAACAGAGTCAAGTCGAGTGTTTTTAAGTCTTTTTGTCATGTACTTGTAAAACCGTACTTAGTGGATTTGAGGCTAGGGTCGTTCGAGATTTTTTTCCGTTGTGAGTTTTTCCTCGTACATCGCGGCGTAGTGGTTGTTTACTTATTTTATCTTTTGCAAATCACATTAGATGCATGCTTAGGTACAAAGATAAATTTGGCATATTTAATTTGGTTCAAATTCAATTTGGGTAAATATTAATGTAATTCAAGTCATTACTTTAATTTGATAAAATTTTATTTGGCCTAAATTGCAAAATTGAATATTTATTGTTAGGCAAATTTCTAGGACTTGGATTGAATTATGTTGTTTAAGTGAAAATTATTTTGTTGTTTAATTTAATGTCACTTTGAGATTGTTAAATTTTAATTTGAAAGAAATTAAAATTTGGTGTTTATGTAATTATTTAATTGAACCATCTTTATTCCACATGTGTTAGGAAATTAATCATATTTAATTGAAAGAAGAATTAAAAAAAAAAAAGGAAATCACATTTTGTAAAATCTAAAAATTGGGGGTCATCATTTACAACAAATGGTAGAAATATTCATTTTGAATTACTGAAATGTTGGGTCGGCGCCAGCCACTTTATTGATTGAATTTTTTTATGAAATTTCATGGATATGATCTTATTACTATTGAGATCATATACATAAGGTTTCATCAAAAAATTCAATCCAAAAGTGGGTGAGATGATCGTCAACATTTCAACGGTCGAAAATGCATATTTATACCATTTTTTTACTTATCACCTCATCTCAATGTATTTTTTATTTAATTTTTTGGTGAAAAAAATTGGAGATGATTTTCTTAGCGTGGATATCAAATCCAAGAAGTTTCATCAAAAAAATTATTATTTTACTTTTTTAAAAAAATGGTATGTGTCGGAGTTTGCACCATAAGGAGTACTTACAGGAAGAGACCTCTCTCTATCTCCCCCCCCCCCCCTCTCTCTCTCTCTCTCTCTCTCTCTATATATATATATATATATATATATATATATATATATATATATATATATATATATATATATATAAGTACTCATATATAAGTACTCATATATAATAGTTATATATAAGTACTCATATATAACTATTATATAACACACATCATCACAACACCTAATCTATCTGTCTCCTCTACTTGGGCCTCCAGCTATCGTTGCATACATATATCTATGGTATACTCACAATGTGGACTAATACTTGAGATGAATAGAAATAATATGAATAACTTTAAAGTATGTAACTTGTAAGTTATAGTGAAGATGATGAGTCAATGATGATGAGTCGATGATGTTAAATGAAATTGTGTGAGGTGTTAGTGCCTCTTACGGGACCATTTTGAGGCTATTTTACATTTCCACCCATTTGCGGCATGTTTTTTTGCCTAAGTATAAATTTTTACAAATTTAGGTCATACACTCAAACCGAAAGTCCCGTGACTACATGGTCAATTCCTACTAGTTACATTGGTCCCGTACGAGGTGTTCGTGCCTCTTAAGGGACAATTTTGTGGCTATTTTATGCTTTCACTCGTTGATAACAAGTTTTTGTGCCTAAGTATAAATTTTTACAAATATAAATTTTATATTGAAATCGGAAGTCCCGTGACTACGCGGTCGATTCCTACGAGTTATATTGATCGCACGCTTGGTGTTTGTACTATTAGGGGACCATAATGTGTTCGTTTTAAGTTTTCACCCTTTAACATGTTTTTATGTCTAAGTTGTAGATTTTTACAAATTTACATCATACACTCAAAATGAGATCCCCGTGACTAGACATTCAGTTCCTTCAAGTTAGATTGGTCCCGTGTGAGGTGTTCGTGCCTCTTATGAGACCGTTCTGTTGTTGTTTTATGTTTTCACCCTTTAATGGGAAGTTTGTATGCCTAAGTCTAAATTTTGGTAAATTTACATTTTATAATCATACTGGGGGTCCCGTGAATATGCGGTTAATTCCTATGAGTTACATTTGTCTCGTGAAAGGTGCTTGTGCCTCTTACGGGACCATTTTGTGACTGTTTTACGTTATCACCCATTTATGCTACATTTTATGCCTAAGTAATTTTTGAAAATTTATGTTGCATTCTCAAACCGGGAGTCCCATGAGTACGCCGTCCATTCCTATGAGTTAAATTGGTCATGTATGAGGTGTTCATGCCTCTTGCGGAACCGTTTTGTGGTTGTTTCACGTTTTCAACCTTTAACGACATGTTTTATGCCCAAGTCTAACTTTTTGCAAATTTATGTCGTATTATTTTTTCCTCCCACTCACCATCACAAAAGACCAACAATTACCTCGCCCCCACATGACTACCCTTACCTCATATCACCATTTACCCTCTCCATCATCCACAAAAACACCTTGAGCCTCCCCATCTTCCCACAATTCCCCCAGCTCCATCCTCTACCACACACACCCATCTACCCCATATAACCTTCCCCAACTTCTCACCCCTACGTATTCTACACCGTACCCTCACTCGGTCCCCCAATACATGTTCCCCATCCTTATTCTACATGGGATGCCCACTCTGTTCATTCTGCACCCATTAACTCACATGAGCGGGTCTGAAAGTGGATTCGTCTATTTCCACATGGTGTCCCCTCTTTGCCCCAATCCCACTCCACTCCAGAGTTTAAACCACCCCCGTCTACTGAGTGGCGCATCAATGTCTCTCCTTTTGATTCTCTGGGTCCGAAAGTCACTCCATATGTACCTCTTTTCGAGTGACATTGTTTCTTGTGTTATCAGAAGGGGCACCATATGAACACATTATATTGAAATCGGAAGTCCCGTGACTACGCGGTCGATTCCTACGAGTTATATTGATCGCACGCTTGGTGTTTGTACTATTAGGGGACCATAATGTGTTCGTTTTAAGTTTTCACCCTTTAACATGTTTTTATGTCTAAGTTGTAGATTTTTACAAATTTACATCATACACTCAAAATGAGATCCCCGTGACTAGACATTCAGTTCCTTCAAGTTAGATTGGTCCCGTGTGAGGTGTTCGTGCCTCTTATGAGACCGTTCTGTTGTTGTTTTATGTTTTCACCCTTTAATGGGAAGTTTGTATGCCTAAGTCTAAATTTTGGTAAATTTACATTTTATAATCATACTGGGGGTCCCGTGAATATGCGGTTAATTCCTATGAGTTACATTTGTCTCGTGAAAGGTGCTTGTGCCTCTTACGGGACCATTTTGTGACTGTTTTACGTTATCACCCATTTATGCTACATTTTATGCCTAAGTAATTTTTGAAAATTTATGTTGCATTCTCAAACCGGGAGTCCCATGAGTACGCCGTCCATTCCTATGAGTTAAATTGGTCATGTATGAGGTGTTCATGCCTCTTGCGGAACCGTTTTGTGGTTGTTTCACGTTTTCAACCTTTAACGACATGTTTTATGCCCAAGTCTAACTTTTTGCAAATTTATGTCGTATTATTTTTTCCTCCCACTCACCATCACAAAAGACCAACAATTACCTCGCCCCCACATGACTACCCTTACCTCATATCACCATTTACCCTCTCCATCATCCACAAAAACACCTTGAGCCTCCCCATCTTCCCACAATTCCCCCAGCTCCATCCTCTACCACACACACCCATCTACCCCATATAACCTTCCCCAACTTCTCACCCCTACGTATTCTACACCGTACCCTCACTCGGTCCCCCAATACATGTTCCCCATCCTTATTCTACATGGGATGCCCACTCTGTTCATTCTGCACCCATTAACTCACATGAGCGGGTCTGAAAGTGGATTCGTCTATTTCCACATGGTGTCCCCTCTTTGCCCCAATCCCACTCCACTCCAGAGTTTAAACCACCCCCGTCTACTGAGTGGCGCATCAATGTCTCTCCTTTTGATTCTCTGGGTCCGAAAGTCACTCCATATGTACCTCTTTTCGAGTGACATTGTTTCTTGTGTTATCAGAAGGGGCACCATATGAATCATTGTCCCTACTTCCAGTCATTGGTTCCAGCTCTACCACCTCCCCTCATCCCCCCCCCCCCCCCCCCCCCCCGCCCCCGCCCCCTAGAACAAATAGTAACCCTTGCTCTGAAATATTCCATTGAACAAGGGAGGTCCGTAACATAGTTAGAGTATAGTCTTTTCCATTGCAATAAAGTTAGGTGGTGACTTTTTTTCTTTGATATAGGGGTATTTCCATAGGTTTGCCTTGGTGTCGTATTCATATCGTTGTATTGAATGATCCCGGTCGATTGATTTCTTTCCATCCCCATGAGAGACCATTCCACCTTATACACCTCCCCCACCCCCCACCACTACCAGCTCCGGATTCTCCTCATCCACAACCTCAGAGACAACCACAGACATAATTACTTCTCGAGCCTCCACTAGGCGATAATGACCTCGAGGAGGATGCTTTGTCCCTATAGGGTAGTTACACCATTACACATTTGTCACTTGAGTTATTATTGAGGATCATGTAGGGTGACATACATTGATGTCCCAATGTTTGATAGCCACCTACAATCCAATGTTATTGTTGAATGGCTTACCACCATAGAGAATATATTTGAGTACATGTGACTGAAAGGCCATCGATGTGTTATGTTGCCGCCCATAAAATTTTAAGTCTATACAATTGATTGGAGGAATGACTTGTAGCAGCGTCATGTTTTTGAGGGCCAACCTCCTATCCAGTCTTGGACAAATCTTCGTGAACAATTGATGGCCACTTTTTTCTTTCCACCTACGGGCGTGATCTCTTCTTACGAGTCTGGTCTCTTCGGTAGGACATTACAGTCCTAGACTACACCGAGCACTTCCAGCTTCTTTGTACTTGTGCTTGCCTCGGTGAGAGCAAGTAATAGAGGATCAGTCGATATATCCATGGCCATCAGAGATATATCCAATGCGATGTCTCTTTACCTAGCATCACCTTCTTTGCCAAGGCAGTGTAGTATGCCATTAAAGTTGTGTCATTTCATATATCTACTCCTCTTCTCCATGGCCACTCCATGCCATCTCCTCCAGCACCGATAACTTCTGTTGCTCCTATGAACCCACCTACTTTAGTTGCTCCTACCACCACAATTCCTCCTCCAGCACCCACTCACCCTGTAACATTCAAATGTTATAATTGTGAGGTGATTAGCCACATATCCTCATATTACTCCCTTCACTACCATCGTGCACTCCTAGATTCAGGAGATTTTGAGTATCTTGAGGAGACACCTAACATTCCAACCCATCCTGCCCTTACTACTATCCTCGATGGTGACACTGAAGGAATACCCGTCTAAGTTAAAGGATGAACTCTTTCACGGCGGGAGAGTGATGTGAATAAGGGGCTTTTTATCTTTTTTGTCATTTTTAATCTCTCTTTTATTTTTAGTATTCATTGTATTTTTGCTTTTATTTAGTATTTAGAAGAAGGAAGGTTATTATATCCTAGGGACATAATTATAATTAGGTTCTTAGCTTAGAGGTCAAGTCACCTCCTTCATATAAATACTTATAGGTAGCCTTATTTAAGGCGTCCTTTCATTTTATGAAATAGTGATTTGAGAGATGTTAGAGAGATTTATATTTTCTTATTCCCATTTGACATCATTTACGTCACACTCATTGATAGCATGTTTATATGCCTAAGTGTGACTTTTTGTAAATTTACGTCATATACTCAAACCGAAAGTCTCGTTACTATTCGGTCGATATTTACGAGTTGAAGTGGTCCCGTGTTAGGTGTTCATACCTCTTACGGGGCCATATTGAGGATATTTTACATTTTCAACCTTTAAGGGTGTGGTTTTATGCCTAAGTCTTACTTTTTGCAAATTTACATCACATACTTAAATCGGGAGTGTTGTGGTTATGCGGTCGATTCTTATGAGTTACACTTATCCCGTACGAGGTGTTTCTGCCTCTTACATGACCGTTTGTGGTTGTTTTACATTGACACACCGCATGTTTTTATGCTTAAGCCTAACTTTTGTCAAATTGACATCGTAAACTCAAATCGTGAGTCTCGTGACTATGCAATTGATTCCTACAAGTTACATTGGTGCAGTGTGAGGTATTTGTGCCCCTTACGGGACCATTTTGTAGTTTTTTTAAATTTTCACCCATTAACGGCATGTTATATTCCCAGCTCTAACTTTTTGTAAATTTACATCGTACACTCCAATCGAGAGTCCCTTGACTACGCAGTCGATTGCTATGAGTTACAGTGGTCTCGTGTAAGATGTCCGTGCCTCTCATAGTACCATTTTGTTATTGTTTATGTTTTTACCATTTGATGACATGTTTTTATGCTGAAGTCTAACTTTTTTCAAATTTATGCTATGCACTCAAATTGGGAGCCACATGACTACGTAGTCGGTTCTTACGAGTTACATGGTCTGGGCTAGAGGTCCGTACATCTGACGGGACCGTATTGTAACTATTTTACATTTTTACCCTATGAAAGCATGATTGTATGCCTAAGTCTAACTTTAGTAAATTCATGCGTTATACTCAAACCGAGAGTCATGTCATTAAGAGGTTTGTTCCTATGAGCTACATTGGTCATGTGCGAGGATTTTGTGCCTCCTATGGGAACGTTTTATGGTTGTTTTATGTTTTCACTCTTTGACAACATGCTTTATGCCTATGTCTAACTTTTGGAAAATTTATTTCGTGTAGTCAAACCAAAATTCAAGTGACTATGTGGTCGGTTACCATGAGTTTCATTAGTCTCGTATGAGTTGTTCTTGCCTATTACAAGCCATTTTGCGGTTCTTTTATGTTTTTACCATCTGACAGCATGTTTTTATACCTATGTCTAATATAACAAATTTACCTTGTATACTCAAACCGAGAGGCCCATGACTACACGATCAGTTCCTATAAGTGATATCGGTCCCGTAAGAGGTGTTCTTTCTTCTTATGGGATCTTATTGTGGTTGTTTTATGTTTTCACCATTGACGACATGTTTTTATGAATAAGTCCAACATTTTGAAAATTTACATCATATACTCAAATCGAGAGTCTCATGACTTTGTGGTCAGTTCCTAGGAGTTACGTTGGTCCCGTGCAACGGAAACATTTTGTGATTTTCACCCATTTACGGCATGTTTTTAGACTAAATCTAACTATATGTAATTTTTCTTCTTATTCTCAAATCGGTAGTCTTGTGAGAATGTGGTCAGTTCTTACGGGTGAAATTGGTCCCACGTAAGGTGTCCTTGCTTCTTACGGGACCGTTTTGCATTTTTTTTTACTTTTTCACCCATTTGTGGCATGTTTTATGCCTATGTCTAACTTTGTGCAAATATATGTCGTATACTCAAACTGAGAGTCCTGTGATTACACGGTCAGTTCCTACGAGATATATTTGTCCCATGTGAGGTGTTCGTGCTTCTTACAGGATAGTTTTGTGGTTATTTTATGTTTTCATCATTTTCTGGCATGTTTTTATCCTTAAGTTTAATGTTTTGCAAATTTATGCCATATACTCAAATCGAGAGCCCCGTGGCTATGCGGTCGGTTCCTTGGAGTCACATTGGTCCCGTACGAGGTGTTCGTGCCTCTTACGGCACCATTTTTGTGGTTGTTTTATATTTTCCCCTTTTAACGACATGTTTTTATGCCTAAGTCTAACATTTGAAAATTTTATGTTCTATACTCAAATCGAGAGTGTCGTGACTACGCGTGCCTCATTCTAGTATGTTTATTAGTTGTTTTACATTTTCATTATCCAACGCCTAATTTCCAAATGTTTTATGTTCGACTTAATCAATTTAGAACACTTATTTATTTCATAAAATTTTAAAAGAGATTCCTTTCTTAATTCATGAATTCTAACCTATTATAAAATTAAAATAAACCCAACAACAAAAGCCCAGCTAAACCACCAATAAATCCTTTCCACCGATTTAGATCTAAAAATAGTATATAAATCCATATACCCCCTTCCTCCATGTCAACCACTTGTTAAAGCCTTATTAGACACACACACTTCTTACACGGCTCACATGCACACACACACCTAAATGAAGAATTTACTTTGGTAAAGGTGCACTTCATAGAAAATCTTGTATCATGAATATAAAATACTTACCAAATTTATTCTCAATTTCACATCCTCTGGATAATCTCCCTCATTCTCGATCCTTGTGTATTTATGCAAAAAATTTGAGATTTTCCCTTTTCTAATCACTTCATCGAGCTCCTCTTTGGATTTCTCTATATTGCGCAGTACTAAAAGTATTCATTTTATAGAAATATGTAACTTTATTTCCTCACTTCTGAAATGTTTATAGTTTTTTGTTTTATTTACCGGTGGCATAGGACATACATGAATGATTAGTAAAAATGACTAAGTAATTAAGAAAGGTATCAAACCAAGCACGTGTGTTCAATGTAAGTCCTGTCAATTTATTCTAGGTTGTGAAATATTGAGTGTTTTCCTCACCCTGAGTTTGCACGAGGGAGTAATTCGAATAAGGATCCAAATTAGGAACATACACAAGCAAGAATACTCCAAATAAAGCCTACATAAAAACCAAGGCACATAATGATTAATTGCATGAAGTGAACTGTAATCAAAGTCAAAATAATTCAAAATCTCCACCACTACTAGTGTTCGTGTTTAATTTACCCAAATTGGGACTAAAGGTAGATACTTTGCAATGTGAAATGGACAAGGGATAAACAAGAGCATCGAAGTTGTAGGAAAAACTCACTGATATACATATATAAAATAGATCTTCAGGGATAAAACAAAACGATGAATTTATATTGCCCATTGAGATATATATTCAAATTGAGCATTTCCTATGAAAATTGTGTCCATGAATTTATTAAAATTAGGCATATTCTAAGTAAAGAAGCATTTAAGAGTTCAATGTGAAGGAAAAGTAAGAAATTAACTAAAGTACTATGGATATGTGATTATTTATTATTTGTCCTTGAGTTTGTTTCATGTTAAACAACTACAATGGCAATAAGCACAAAATTATACTTACTATGAAGAAGGATATGATTTCAGGAAAGTTCAAGAAGCTAGAAAAGACTAACCTATGATAAAAATTCCGCACTCAAAGAATAAAATTCATTATCACAGCATCCCCAACCAAAGCATAATTGTGGTAGAATATAATCTTTTCGACAATTTTCAGTGTTGAGTTTTATAGGGTTGAAATTACAAATAATGTTGATATCTGATTAAAACATAGTATTGAAACTGTCTCAAACTTAGCATCTAGATTTCCTCAAACAGAACATCTTTGATTGATAAATCATTCTCATTAACATGTATTAGAACTATTATTCAAACAGTTGACAATCTTGGTGTCAATTATAGAAGAGGGAAATTCATGTTTTCCGTGTAGAGAAGTCGATATGCATAGTAAAATGGATGTAAATACTTGCAAACATAAGATCCGTTCCATAAAATGCAACTATATAACAGGACAACCAATCACTACTGGTGTTATACTTTTTAAAGTAAAAATAAAGAACAGTTTCTTAGAAGATGGGACTAAATCCATAAAAAGAATAATCTATTAAGATATTTTGGATGACATTAATCAATGACTAACCTGTAAATAAATCAGGTCACAAAATATCATAAAGTTCATAAGAAAAATCACTCAATAAGAATAACTAAATAGAATTGAAAGTCCACAACCAAAAATTGATTAGAGAAATTGAACAAAAATCAAACATGATAAATTGAAAACATAACTAACTAACTTAATGAAATGAAAACACAGACCCTAGGTTGAAAACATGATGTAATTATACAACTTAAAAGTAACAAAGAATATGAATGAGAAGATGAGATTACGGGAATGGACATTTGTAAATGAACAAGTTCATACCTTCGTAAGCAGCGGTACACCAATCTTTGCAAGTAGATGAAATTACAAGTAGAAGAGAGAGAATCCCTGCGAAGGAGAAGATGAGAAATAGAGTCAGCAAAAGGATAAGGAGTTGGGGGTAGGGCTTCACATATGTGAGAGAGATGGGGGGGGGGGGGGGGGGGGGAGGAACGCAATCGATTTTATTTTTTTTGAATAATTTGATTTACTTTGGTATCTTACATTTAAAAATATATATAAAACACCTTTTAATCACAATTTACGTTGTTGTCAAATGTTGTATATTTTTCTCAACACACTCTCATGTTGCCAAAATTTAGGTCATGTTTGGCCTTTTATTTTGCTAACTTCCCACTTAAATTTTAACCTTTTGCAACTAGATTTATTTTATGTTGTCAAAAGTACAATGTAAAATGGTCTTTTGAAACATAAAATAAGATTTTGTTGCCAAAACGGTAAGCTTGTGTTGCTAAATATTGTTGCTAATGGTGTAAATTATTGTAGTGATTTTTTTTCTAAAACTAACCCAATTGTAAAACCATAAGCATGTTGAATTCGAATTTACACAGAAAACTATGAATATCAATTCAAAAATTTTAACTTGTTATAGAAACTGGAGAGGAAGCTACACTAAATATCTATCCATAAAAGTTATATAATTGGATTCCTTCTGAAAAATTAGGAAGAATGGCCTTTGAATCAGTTAAAATAGTATTCTATACAGGATGTAATTGATGGTCAATGTTTAAAAATCTAAAGTCAAATATCAAGAGGTTAAACAATTGAAGTGTTAAACACATGTGTGGGTGAGGTCAACAAAAGTGCATAGAAAGTTTGACTAAACATGTTAGGGCACGTGACAAATAAAAAAAAATTGGATTTTGTTTTTCCAAAATTTTATTTCATTTTTCTGATTAAAATGATATATTACATCACCCTGTTTGGTCAACCAAAACCATTTTAGTGGAAACCTTAAGAATGATATTTAAAAACATAGAAGTAAGTTTAAAAATAAACCCCTTAACTTTTTCAACTATAAATTTAGACCCCAAACTTAATATATAGGTTTATCAATACAACCATTTTTTAATATACCTAGAAACCTTATTGAGTAAAATAGTTATAAAAGTACAAATTAAACCCTAAAATTATTTTCATTATGTAATAAAACTTTAGTTTAAAATCGAAATGCCTTACTTATTTCTTTTGCAACTTTCAAACAATCCAGGTCCTCAACCTCAACATGACAAATCAATTCGTGACCCAAAAGCCCTTATCCTAGTAGGAAACATCTATTTCGGTACTATTTTAAGAAATTACCTAGATTATGCCAATTCTTTATTTCACCACGTGATATCCCTAGATATCTTATTCCCATTTATGAACTCATTTATGCATTTCACAATATGTTAAACTTGATTCAATTTAAAAAGAAAAAACAATGTTGATTTTGAACCAATGATTTCGATTTAATCTGATTTCATTGAACCCATTTTTATATAGCATACATTATAATTGGGGAATAAATTACCGTTCTACTCATGGCGTTATTATTTGGCCTGTAGGACTCAGGGTATTAAGTGTCTAGTTTTGCTTACTATTAGGCTGTCTCTCTTTGAAGTTTGGGCTAAGTAATGTTACTCTGGTTCGTATTATCATTATCTCAAAT
The DNA here is from genome assembly GCA_949130495.1 of Sambucus nigra. Taxonomy (NCBI): domain Eukaryota; kingdom Viridiplantae; phylum Streptophyta; class Magnoliopsida; order Dipsacales; family Adoxaceae; genus Sambucus; species Sambucus nigra. The sequence continues at coordinate 615,823,397 of OX422216.1, read as the reverse complement.
TTTATATTTTATGACTGATATATGTATTGATATTAACCTTAATACTTTTTATATTATAAAATAATATCGGGGCAAGAACAACTGACATCTACCTCTAGCAGACCCTAAAGTGAAGTTAGAGCCTTATACACTCGGTACGACCTTTTTTATTGGGTTATCTTGTTTTAGAAACAATCTTCAACCTTAACCGTTCTAACTTGATATTTTTATTTTTAGTTATATCATTATCCTTCTAATGATACTTTGTCATTCGGATTAGAGTTATTTCAAGTCTCACTTTCTTTTATCACTACAATTGATTCTACTAATACTCCAAAATTATTTCATAAATTGTATATAGTTACAATTATCTACTTGAAAAAAGTGTACTTACTCTTTTCCCTTTTAGATGAACCCTGAGCGTAAGGAATGCAAAAAAATGCCCGACCTCAAGAACTTTATAGCAACTTCAAAAATCTCCTTATCAGTTATGTACGTACGAAAATCCATTAACAAGGTTGGCAAAACCACATGGATGATATATACTATCAGTTATCAACTCATGTAATGATTATGTTTAATCGTTTCTTTCTATATATTTTTCACTGCAAAAACTTATGGATGTAATAAATAAGGTTCTTAGTAACTATGTACTTAATAACGTTCAGTTACCAAGAATAATTGTTACATGTTATGTATTATTCTAATATATATGTGGGTACCCATTATACGTGCCGAAATTTTGGGGATGTGACAAGTTAGTATCAAAGCGATCTCCATGTTTCTCACTCCTATGTGGGATTTTAGATTGTATATAACTATTTTAATTTTGTAACTTCTTTGTAATATTATGACACTGAAAATTTGACTTGGAGACATGAATGTCTGGGACACCATCTACCGTAATTCTCAAGGAATCACTCAGGAGCATTTTAGTCAGACCATAAGGTACGAGGGTTATAAAAGTTATACAAAACTATCAGTGACATAGTCAAGGAGTGCGCCTTAGCATCATTAGGCATTAAACATAACCTAGTTTTTACAATAAGCCATTCACTTAGCCTGGAATTTAGCTTTAGAGGCATAACTGCACATGACTCCTCCCATATCCACGGAGGACTAAAAATTGACATACCATATATAAAAATTTCCACATCTTCATTAACTAAAGGACCGAAAGCTTAAGGGTAGAAATGGACTAGGTAGTACCCTATGTGGGCTGCGAACAAAAGCAAGAGGAAGGTAACAAGGCAGAATGTAGATAACCAACCAACAAAATAGGATGTGTTATCTGTCGTCAAGATGGTAACTTACATGGCAAGATGAAGTTACGTTATATGTAATAGTAGTTAGTACGACAATGTGATAGATATATAAGATGTAAAAGTCGTTAGTGCGGAAATTATATGTGTGTACTGATCATAGTTCCTGCATTTTGTATCACCTGGGAACTTAATGGACTATATCGTAAATTAGATAATCTAACTAGTTTTGTTTATATATAATACTTTTTGTTATTTTATTTTTTAGATGTTTATCATATAGGATGGTGAAAACACGAAAATCAAATGTGATAGGAAGAAGAGGAAAACAAGAGGAACATGCTCTACCATCTCCTCCCACTGTTACAAAAAACATAATGCAATGATTACAAGAACTAAGAGCATTAAACAATGAGAAACAAAATAATCCACCTCAAAACATTTGCTAAAGCAAGCCAAATGAATTCCCTGGAGGAATTTCTCCGACAATGACCCCAGTATTTTACAAAAAACTTCATGTGGAAGAACAATGGTTTAGACAGACTCTGAAGATTTTAACTGGAGTGGGTATAGTACCCGAACTTAGGGCAGGTTTATAAATTATTTATTAGAAAGAAAAGGTGATCAATGGTGGTAGTTGAAAGACTGCACTCAAAATATCAAATGATTAAATTAGGAAAAATTAGAATGTATAATTTTCAAAAACTATTTATCAAAAACCACAAGGGATCATTTCACAATGGAATTTTTGGGGTTATGTAATACCCCGTACTTTTATGGATATTTATTTATGGGATTAATTAAATTAAATGTGAATTAATTGAGAATTAATCCGGATAAAATACTAACGATATGTGAGTTGGTATTTTATTATAACGTTATATGAATATTGAAAATATTGAATTTGTCGTGAGATAGAAATATGGCAATTTGGAAATTTTGTTGGGACGCGTGTGACAGTCGCGTCAGGAATATAATTATTTTAATTAAAAAGTGAATTTTATTTTTATCAACCGTATTGTCATTTTGAGTGCGCCAACGTGTCTGGAAGGGACGAAATAGTCAGAAAACACTAGTCGGGGGTTTAATTTGGGTCCCGGGGCATTTTTAGGCCATACCGGCAACTTAAAAGGGTATTTTGGTAATTTTGGAATTTTAGGAATTTTTGACCAACGAATTTTGGGAGTTTAAAATAGGGAATTTAATAACCCACTAACCCATTACCAACACTTAACTGATTAGAGGGCTACGGGGGTTTCATGAGAAGTTAAGAGAAGTTCCCAAAAGAGAAAATCTTAACCTCCATCTTCAACCTTCAAGCTTGGGAGAAAAGGAGAGAGAGAAACCATCATCAATTCAACACCAAATTCAGAGAATAATCCAAGGCAAGTGGTTTAATTACGTTAATTTCAAGCGAATGTTTCTTCCATGCTTAGAAATCTACAAAATTGCATTGTTTTGGGAGAATGATAAAAACCCATGAATTTGAGGATTAAAACTATAAACCATGTTAGGAATTGCATGTAGACATATTCTGGACGAATTATGAATCCAAAATATAACCCTTGATGATCTAAAAATGGATTTAAGAAGAGAATTATTATTGTTCTTGAAAGAAATAGAAAACTAGGGTTCTTGATGAAGTTTTGATCCAAATAAAGCCCTTGGTTGATGATTTATTGGTTTTAGAACGTTAACAATGTTGTAGGATGGTTGTATGATGATATTATAACGTTAGATTAGAGTTTCATGCATTATAATGGAATTTTGGGGCGAAACTTGGACTGTAAAATAAAACAGTCCGTAGCATAACTGGTGCGCTCGATCGATCGGCATTCATAGGTCGATCGATCGATCACCATCGATCGATCGAACATACAAGGTCGATCGATCGACCTTCCCAGAATGAGTAAAATCTTCCCATTTAAAATTTTAAGGATGTTAACCCTAGAAAATTATTGATGGAGACTTTGTGAGTATTCTTAGACTCAAGGAAGACCAGTAGGTATGGTTGTGAAATCGGTCCTTAATTAGAATTTAATTTGGGATAGTTGTCTAAAATCCAATAAAGCTCGACGAGTGAGATAATGTTAGGGTTAAAGGAGTAAATTCGAATAATTTGATGAAATGAGGTTTGGGGCAGAAGTAAGGATCTAAGAATAATGATGTTATATGTGGGAATAATAGGAGACTTTGTAATTCCTTTGAGATAGGTTTTAAGTATAAGAAACTATGACGTGAGATGTGTCGACAGTCTACATTATATATTATCGAAAGATTTAAAAATGTATAAAATTGGAATAATGGTATAAGGATGTAGAATCGACCTTTATTAATAATGAGATATCTAAGATGTGTGAATGCTTAGTATACGATTTTATGTGTATGACATACCTACCATACTTTCTATCACGGGAGGTTTCCGTTCGCTTAGGGCCATCTAATCTTTGTGTGCCTACGGGGGGGATATAGATTGGTACCTCGAGAACATAGGTCAGAGAAGGACTTATTGGGAAGTTAATAAGTCTGCTGATCGTGGGAGCGTAGGTATGTGCGTGACCCATGTGATGTGATTGTGTTCGCCTCCATTGATTGTGATTGTTGTTATCTGAGAACGATTCCTGAGAGATTCGGAATGCGTAATCCTTATGTACGTGAGGTACCGGGATGAATAGCAGAGTATGTGTGCACCGCAGCTTTGTCTCGGGGTGTTTGTATTGTATATTTATGATGTGAATGATATACGGTTAAATGAACAGACTTGTCATGTTAAATTATGAGAATAATTTAGAGTAACTCCTTGAGAAGATAAATAAGGGGATAACTTCCAGTAAATGGTAATGCTAATAATTGAGAATCCAAGTTTAAGTAAAGCTATCTATTCAAGTGATAACATTGGGAATTCATGTTGTGAATCGAGTAGATGGGTTAGAACTTATGTCGGTTTAGTTAGATATAAATACCACTTAGATAGGTACAGTACGTTAGGAGTGCACAAGTAGTCGAGAGGTGAGTATTTCATGTGAGAGCACGTCCTAACATGTATTTTGCATTCATTGTTTTAATGTTATTAAAACACTTGCTATTTTTAAAATACTCTCCACTTTCGGGCTCTGACCCGTTTGCTTTCAAATTTATTTTTGTAAAAACCTTTATAGGTGCCAAGCCACAAGGACACCATGCATAGGAATTCTATTCAGGTGACGAGTTGTAGCTGTTGTGGAAGTTACAGGGCTTTGACAATAGACGCCTCTTTTCTAGTCTTGACTCCATATTCAGTTTCATCATTTGTAGGGCATGTCGCCCATTTCTTTTAGAGACATTTTATATTTCAGTTATTCAGATTGTGGATTGTAATTAATTCAGGATTCAGACTTGTTGTATTATTTCAGTTGTGGGATTGTTGTGAGGAGTATTTCCTCCAGCCTCTTTATTACTTGTTGATTACACTATTGGGACTTTATTGTGTATGGTTATGTTATTCTTTTATTCTTTTACTGAATGTTAATTAGATTTAATTTAAAATTTGACAACTTACTTTTTAAATACTAGGTGGTTAGTAATCATTAAATGTTTTCGACAGTGATGTTATTTACTGAACAAACTTGGCATTTTGAATTAATTTAATAAAGGAGTAGCTACCCGGTATTTAATTATTCGGGGTGTCACAGGTGATATCAGAGCATCAGGTTCTAGTTTCCTTTAGGATCTGTACGGCTTATTATGCTTCCAGCGTAACTTTCTTTGATATAGAGCCCTATGCTTAGGATTGTTAATATCCTTGGTGAGATTTCGTTCTCCTACTTCGATATTTATGGTAGTGAATTTTATATGCAAACGGGTGTGTTCGTGTGCCAAACAGTATAGTACGTCAGGTGAAGACATTTGGACGAACAGCAGGAGGCAAGGATCAGTTGAGATTGTTAAATTAATTAGAGGGAAGACCGTAGTCGAGGTCACCCATATCAGGGTACGGAAGTCCTGGACGGTCCAAACGGCCAAGGCGCGACTTGTGACTTCCAGGCACAACAATAGTAGGAGGTGGGGTCAATTGAGACTCACCCAACAAGGTTGGATTGAGGGAGAAAGAGTTAGGTGTAACATTAAAGGGAACCAGCAGTAGCAATACTCGAAGGGCGAAGACGGCATGTGCTAGCCAAACGAACGCAATGTATCCAAAGTCTTGGACATATGTCAGGATATGACCAATTGAGAGTGAAAATTTAGAGAAATTTTTCCTTGACTCGTAAGAGCGGAGATTCAATGGTGAGAAACAAGAAAACCACTTAAAAGTGGAATGTGATGTCGAGAGGGTGTACACGTATGGTTTGACCATAAGTTCCTTCATCAGATGTTCAGGTTGAAAGGCGAACGTTATTCTGAACTCACATAAGAGGGCCAAACAGGGGTCAACTTGTGAGGAAAATTAATGTTGTAGCGAACCTTACACCGGGTGGAGAAGGTGGTATGGAGAAGAGGATGTTAAAGGGAGAATCTACATACAAGAAGAACTATTAGCTCTTATGGGGAATTCTGCTTGGATGATAAACACATATGGTAATTATATCGCGTGGTGTAAATTTGGAGGTAAATGTTCCCTTGGGTAGGGAGATACAAAAATCGAAATTTTTGTATAGAATAAGACTGGGAAAATGGTGTTGGAGAAACACCACAAGGAGGAAGACCCAATGGAGAAGCCGTTAAAATAATTCGATAGCGATATTTCTACCGAGCGATGGTAATTTCAGTAAGAGAGGTGGAAAAATAGTAGCGTGTTCCTTAGGTACATCAAAATAAGGGAACAACGGAGGTAGTCGTCCGAGTCGAGACTACCAATGTCCGAGGAAAGGACCACTTTAACATGGTCAGGGTGACCGGAAATAAGTGGAGTATGTATAGAGGTACTTTTTGGGAGTGAAAACCCGTACATTATAAATTTTTCCCGATACAAGAGTAGGGATCAAGGTATTGTGCCTGGCAAGGGAAACAGTTATTGAAATATCCGGTTTGGGACAGACATGTGTGATAAGTCCAGGAACCATTTGAGCAGCCGAGACGATTATTAGGATAGAAGTATGAGTTATATCCTCAGACGAGGATGCATGTTATTGGTGGCATGAATGAGTTACTACATTTGTTACAATTGTACTTTCACTTGAGAGTCGAGTTTAGTGAGTATATCAGTAAGTTTATTATATATAAGAACATTTTCCCTGATAGTGTGGGGGTTACTTTATTGTCATTCGCGGAGGATGAATGGGTATATTAATAGCGGTTTATGCTTTATCGAAATTACTCGTTTTAGTGATGTGTTATACGAGTATGATATGATCTTAATTATTGTTTTATATGTATGATTATACCGATAGTGTGCTGGTATTGCAAGTTTATTGGGATTGCTACATCGGGTTAGCATGTTTTGTTCTGGCGAGGCCCTATCTGTTAGAGGGTCGGGCTCGCAATTGTACTTCCATGCATATATGTACATATATATATATATATATATGTTGTGATTTCAAAGGGTATAATTGTCTCGGATATTTAATCCCAGTATGCGTAGGGATTTCATTGTTATGACTCGTATGTAATTGATTTACTAGTCAACAAGGAGTTAGTTGGTTTTTATAATTAACGATAGAGAGGTCGTAACAAAAAGAGTGCATTGTTTTATCACCCGTTAGAGATTTGGAAGTTTATACTCATAGTTGTGTGTTTGGGGAAGGGAATTTGAGGGTCTCAAAATGTCTCGCATGTTGTATATGAAATGTGATTTCCATCACTGTAAAGAGAAAAGTGTCTTTCAGAAGGAGTTCTTTGTTTATGTATAATTGCGAACTGAGATGAAACTTTGTTGTTAAAAGATGAGAGTGTAGGGGTACATATTATGGACAGGGCTTAATGGATTACGATGACCAACAATGTTAGGTAGTAGTGTATCGGGGGGGTTCCTTGTTTGGATTTCTCTTTGCGAGACACCCCACGCATGAAACTTAGCGTAAGGTTGGTAGTAAGGAAATGTGTGGTCCTTTGTTCATGATTTGGATACCTCTATCGTTATGGGAGTATGTAGTTATAACGGGAAGTTACAAGAAGTAAATTATTATGTACGACCATTAGAGCCAGTTGTTAGTATATTACGATATAAGTACTAATAATGTTGGTTTTGTCACGGCGTGTTGAAGGATGCATGGAGGATAAGGAGGATTTAGGATTTCTAATTCAGAAGCGATTGAGAATGCCCAAGTGGTATAGCACCGTTGTATTTACAGTGACAATAAAGAGTTTGGGATTTGTATGAAGCGTATATAATGTTTAAAAAAAACGTATGGTTGAGTATAAGTGGCGTAGACATCTTGATTTGCTAAAGTGTAAATCAAAGGAAGAGAGAACATAGACGGGTGAGATTATTACTTATGAGATTAAACGCCATAAGAAAAGGTGTAAGTGAATATCATGTGTAGTCAGTGTAGCACGTTCAAATTTGGAGGAAAGGCAGTAGAAAACCATTTAATAAAAGGATATCTCTTGAGAAGGCGAATAAATTATTATGAGCAATTTGGAGTAGAGTTTCGACTAATCAAATGTTATGGGTGACTCAAGATTAAATAGAGTGAGAATGTTAATAAGGTATAAGGAGTCCGAATTTTCACAAAGAGGTGAGGAAGTGTAAGGGTAGAAACTTTGGCATACGCCAAGAGAAGCAGAGGATCGTTAAGTATAAATTAACGGGAAGGAACATTTACAAGAAAGTCAGCATTTAAAGGGGTGTAGTAAGTAGTAGAACGGTTGGGTGTTAGATGATTAACCAATTAATTTTGTATCCAATCGATGATTCCAGGGATGGAAGAGTCAAGTTAGTAAATTCCTTGAGGGGTAACAAATTCCTTCAAATACATGAGTCATGTTGTTCAGAAGGAGACAAATTGTTATATACTTGAATGGTTTACACTATTAGATAGTGAACACGCCGGTACGTGGTTCGACGTAGTATTATTTAGAACTGGGACGAAATCCCCGAAATCCACATTTAGGTGGGGTGACAATAAGTAGTGGTAAATAACGATTCAAACTGAGGGTTGTATCACCTATAACCCGAGGTGCAGGCGCAAGGTGACTAACGACTGATGGATTGTATGAAAGAAATTTTGGATTCATTACGATATTTTCAAATTCCAAATCGGGTATAACTAGTGAGGTATATTTTAGTCATGAGGAGGAGATATTACCTAATGGTAGAGTTGGGAGAAAAGCACCTGTATCTATTTATGGTGGACAAGGTGCTTACAAAGGTTTGTGTGACACCAACAGGCTGAAGCGGTTTTCCCTTGTGTAAAAGTCACAACGTCGGGATATTTCAAGGAATGGACAAGCGTAGTCAGATGTGTTATTGATTCCTCCGAGGATGGGAGTTTGGTGTTTTGATAAACGCGGGAGTTAGTAGTTAGGTGAGGACTCACAATACTAATAAAAATAATGTGGCTAATGATGTATAGGCTATTTTTTATTCGAATGTTGTTTAATAAGAGCACGACGTGAGGTTCATTTATCGAAGATTATTCTGATAAGGTATCAAGTATGTTAAACAAGCTTGTTGTGAATAAGGGCTTTAGTGATTGGGATTTTCTTTATATTTTGTTTGGAACACTGGAGGGTACCGAATTTTTCCAGGTATGCCTTATTTTTCTTTTCCGAATTTCGGGACGAAATTTTGTTATTAGGGGGAAAGTATGTAATACCCCGTACTTTTATAGATATTTATTTATGGGATTAATTAAATTAAATGTGAATTAATTAACAATTAATCCGGATAAAATGCTAACGAGATGTGAGTTAGTATTTGATTATAACGTTATATGAATATTGAAAATATTGAATTTGTCGTGAGATAGAAATATGGCAATTTGGAAATTTTGTTGGGACGCGTGTGACAGTCGCGTCAGGAATATAATTATTTTAATTAAAAAGTGAATTTTATTTTTATCAACCGTATGGTCATTTTGAGTGCGCCAACGTGTCCGGAAGGGTCGAAATAGTCAGAAAACACTAGCCGGGGGTTTAATTTGGGTCCCGGGGCATTTTTAGGCCATACCGGCAACTTAAAAGGGTATTTTGGTAATTTTGTAATTTTAGGAATTTTGACCAACGAATTTTGGGAGTTTAAAATAGGGAATTTAATAACCCACTAACCCATTACCAACACTTAAGTGATTAGAGGGCTACGGGGGTTTCATGAGAAGTTAAGAGAAGTTCCCAAAAGAGAAAACTTTAACCTCCATTTTCAACCTTCAACCTTGGGAGAAAAGGAGAGAGAGCAACCTTCATCAATTCAACACCAAATTCAGAGAATAATCCAAGGCAAGTGGTTTAATTACGTTAATTTCAAGTGAATGTTTCTTCCATGCTTAGAAATCTACAAAATTGCATTATTTTGGGAGATTGATAAAAACCCATGAATTTGAGGATTAAAACTATAAACCATGTTAGGAATTGCATGTAGACATACTCTGGATGAATTATGAATCCAAAATATAACCCTTGATGATGTAAAAACGGATTTAAGAAGAGAATTATTATTGTTCTTGAAAGAAATAGAAAACTAGGGTTCTTGATGAAGTTTTGATCCAAATAAAGCCCTTGGTTGATGATTTATTGGTTTTAGAATGTTAACAATGTTGTAGGATGGTTGTATGATGATATTATAACGTTAGATTAGAGTTTCATCCATTATAATGGAATTTTGGGGCCAAACTTGGACTGTAAAACAAAGCAGTCCGTAGCATAACTGGTGCGCTCGATCGATCGACATTCATAGGTCGATCGATCGATCACCATCAATCGATCGAACATACAAGGTCGATCGATCGACCTTCCCAGAATGAGTAAAATCTTCCCATTTAAAATTTTAAGGATGTTAACCCTAGAAAATTATTGATGGAGACTTTGTGAGTATTCTTAGACTTAAGGAAGACCAATAGGTATGGTTGTGAAATCGGACCTTAATTAGAATTTAATTTGGGATAGTTGTCCAAAATCCAATAAATCTCGACGAGTGAGATAATGTTAGGGCTAAAGGAGTAAATTTGAATAATTTGATGAAATGAGGTTTGGGGCAGAAGTAAGGATCTAAGAATAATGATGTTATATGTGGGAATAATAGGAGACTTAGTAATCTCTTTGAGATAGGTTTTAAGTACAAGAAACTATGGCGTGAGATGTGTCGACAGTCTACATTATATATTATCGAAAGATTTGAAAATGTATAAAATTGGAATAATGGTATAAGGATGTAGAATCTACCTTTATTAATAATAAGATATCTAAGATGTGTGAATGCTTAGTATACGATTTTATGTGTATGCCATACCTACCATACTTGCTATCATGGGAGGTTTGCTTTCGCTTAGGGCCATCTAATCTTTGTGTGCCTACGGGGGAATATAGATTGGTACCTCGAGAACATAGGTCAGAGAAGGACTTATTGGGAAGTTAATAAGTCTGCTGATCGTGGGAGCGTAGGTATGTGCGTGACCCATGTGATGTGATTGTGTTCGCCTCCATTGATTGTGATTGTTGTTATCTGAGAACGATTCCTGAGAGATTCGAAATGCGTGATCCTTATGTACGTGAGGTACCTGGATGAATAGCAGAGTATGTGTGCACCGCAGCTTTGTCTCGGGGTGTTTGTATTGTATATTTATGATGTGAATGATATACGGTTAAATGAACAGACTTGTCATGTTAAATTATGAGAATAATTTAGAGTAACTCCTTGAGAAGATAAATAAGGGGATAAATTCCAGTAAATGGTAATGCTAATAATTGAGAATCCAAGTTTAAGTAAATATATCCATTCAAGTGATAACATTGGGAATTCATGTTGTGAATCGAGTAGATGTGTTAGAACTTATGTCGGTTTAGTTAGATATAAATACCACTTAGATAGGTACTGTACGTTAGGAGTGCACAAGTAGTCGAGAGGTGAGTATTTCATGTGAGATCACGTCCTAACATGAGAGCACGTCCTAACATGTATTTTTCATTCATTGCTATTTTCAAAATACTCTCCACTTTCGGGCTCTGACCCGTTTTCTTTCAAATCTATTTTTGTAAAAACCTTTTTAGGTGCCCAGCCACAAGGACACCATGCATAGGAATTCTATTCAGGTGACGAGCTATAGCTGTTGTGGAATTTACAGGGCTTTGACAATAGACGCCTCTTTTCTAGTCTTGACTCCATATTCAGTTTCATCATTTGTAGGGCATGTCGCCCATTTCTTTTAGAGACATTTTATATTTCAGTTATTCAGATTGTGGATTGTAATTAATTCAGGATTCAGACTTGTTTTATTATTTCAGTTGTGGGATTGTTGTGAGGAGTATTTCCTCCAGACTCTTTATTACTTGTTTATTACACTATTGGGACTTTATTGTGTATGGTTATGTTATTCTTTTATTCTTTTACTCCATGTTAATCCGATTTAATTTAAAATTTGACAACTTACTTTTTAAATACTAGGTGGTTAGTAATCATTAAATGTTTTCGACAGTGATGCTATTAACTGAACCAACTTGGCATGTTGAATTAATTTAATAAAGGAGTAGCTACCCGGTATTTAATTAGTCGGGGTGTCACAGGTTATAACAACAAGATGTGGTGATAGCTCAGTATGAGGCACGATTATTAGAATTATCCCGATAAGAACATGAATATGTAAACACGGACACCAAGAAATGCAAGCACTTTAAAATAGGGTGGAAGACATTTTTTATTCTATTACAAATACGATATTTTGGGAAGATAATAAAAATAGCCACTCTCTTTGAAGAAAAACTGACATCAAATAATAATTTTCTTGATCAAACCCTAATTCCAAGAAATAATTCCAACAATCGCCATTTTAACAATAAGGTCAAGGACCGCCCCTTTTTCAAACCCATATATTTCCCTATGTATAGATAAATACACCATAAAGACATTAGAACCATGATCCGTTGTCATAAATGCAACGAACTCGAACATATTAGGCCCCAATGCCAAAAATTATGTAAGCCCAATCTACATATAACCCAGTCATCCTTAGGAAACCCCGGTAGATCCCTTAATTTTTTGAGCCCCTTATTTTTAGTTCCCAAATAGAGACTCCAAGTCCTAAGGGAAAAGGTTACTTATTCATGACCACCTAAATTTATGTAGAAAAGAAAACCAACACCAGGCAATATGACATAGGATCAGACTTTTGCCATATTAGCTAGCTCAAATAATCATGATGTCGTTAAATATAATATTTTTGTTCAAAATAATATATAGAGCATGTATTAATTTATTATAGATCTTCGCATTCATTCATTACAACTAACTTAGTGGAATTATCAAAATTAATTCCTTGTCCTATAAACTATACCTTGTTTATAGGCATCTCAGCCAGTGATAGTACTAGCTAGTCAGATTTATAATAACTGTAGGATAAAATTAAAACTAGCAGTTATTACCATTAATTTGATAGTACTCAATATCAAAGCATTTGACATTATCATTGGAATTTACTCTCTATCATCAAGATTCAGTCATATTGATTATCATACAAAGAAAGTGACTTTTAGGAATCCTCGAACTAAAGTATTTTATTTTCAATGACAATAATATGAAAATATTTTTCGCGTGTCATCCTACTATCTTTCAATTTTAGACAAGTATAAAGACGTTTTCTAAAAGAATTACCTGGTATTCCCCCACTAAGAGAAATAGAGTTCTTAATCGAGCTCCTACCAAATACTTTCCCTATCTCCATACCTCCATATACAATGGCACCACTAGAGTTACGAGAACTCATAACTTAATTGGATAAATTATTAGGAAAGGATTTACCAATTTCAGTACATCTCCTAAGGTTGCACCGGTATTTTTCGTCAAAAAGAAAGATGGAGCAATTAGCTTGTGCATTGATTATCTCCAATCAAACCAGGTCACGATAAAAAATATATATCCATTACCTAGAATTGGTGATTTTTTTTACTAATTACGAGGCATGAACATATTTTCAAAAATATATTTAAGGTCTGGATATCATCAATTACGAGTGAGCGAAGAAGTCACATTGAAGAGTGTATTTAGAACTTATTATCAGAATTTTGAATTTTTAGTTATGTCCTTTGGATTGACCAACGCACATGTAGATTTTATGAATTTAATGCATCAAGTATTGGAACCATTTTTAGATGAGTTTGTGATCTTTTCAATACATGATATTCTAGAATATACTAAAGCAATCCAAGATCACGAACAACATTTATAGATTGTACTAGAAACTTTATGACAATAACACCAGTATGCAGAGAAAAGTAAATGTGACTTTCTAAAGAGAGAAATGAAGTTCCTAGGACATGTAATTACTGAGTTAGGAATATAAGTTGAACCAAAAAAAACCGCAATAGTAATTGAGTGGTCACAACCTTCTACCGTTATAAAAATTTGAAGTTTTTCAGGACTTCAGGTTATTACCAATGTTTTATGGAAGGATTCTAAATAATTGTAATACCCTTGATGAAATTAACTCACAAGAATGTAATATTTGAATGGACAAATGAATGCAAACAAGAACTTCAAACTTTAAAGGGAAAATTAGCTATTACCCATGTGCTTACTATACCTTTGTGACAACCTGCCTATTAAAATAATAGGTGGCCAGCCCAATACTCTAATAATCACAGGAATCATAGATGATTCATTCTCAGCATCACTGTCGATTAAAATAATAGTATGAGATAACCACCAATCATTTTAGAAAACGAACTGTCAATTTAAAAAAAATAGTAATTAAAAGAAAAACACTGAGACAATCCCATTTGCAAAAATGGTGGATATCAAAATTCAATAATGAAGAACGACAGTTATCATAAATACTCACCGAATAAGCTGTCGGTGAACAGATCAATACAAATAATTACATCGAGTATCACATTTCAATATTTACAATATAATAAATAAGTGCAACGCTTGGGCAAATACCCCCGAATAAATAAACTGAACATAATTAGAGTACAATGAAAAAAAGCGTCTAATACAAATAACCTACAACCTCCGAAATATGTTGTCGCTGCTTGACAACTGGAATGGAAATGTAAATACGGGTGTCCATGAGGTAGAGCACCTGTACGAAAAGTAGTATATGCAAAAACAAAGAAACATAAACAGGTCAGGGCCCGATTTGATATGATTCCCATCCGACCAAAATGCATGACAGTTAAGTGCGTAATTCTCTCGCAATTAACAATACATTTCTCACCTCTCAATCTAAAAGAAACCTAGTGCAATATCAATGAGATGATCTAGTTAACCCAAAGTACTAAGGTCTAACTTCTCCCCATTCTCAACACTATGCCCTATTCGTGCGTGGGGTGTCTCACAAAGCGAAATCCAGACACGGAACCCCCCTATACACTACTACTTAGTAAAGGTTGATCGTTGAGATCCATTAGACCCTAAGCATGAACTTAATATGTATGTAAGTGTGTGCATATCATCTACAACTACTCACGGAAATATAAGTAAATCCATTCAACATCTAAATCATCATTCCCATTCCTTTCTTTAGGAATATATATAAATGGTACAACATTTCATCAAATGTTTACCATATCAATTTCATAAATCTTTATGTACCGTTCCTATTTCTTTCTTAGGAATATAAATAAATGGTACAACATTTTATCAAATGTTTACCAATCTCTCATTTATACAATTTCTTTACCGATTTTATTTCCTTTCTTCCATCCAGGAAGAATACATTTTTAAAGCAAGTTTTATTAACATAAAAATGCTTTATCCTTTTTCATAAAACCCCACTTCCCTTCTTCCATTCGGGAAGTGTAATCAAAAGTCATTTTTATTAACATAAAAATACTTTTGTATACCATGTATCCCATTTCCCTTCTTCCATCCAGGAAATGTAATTAAAGCCAATTCATTATCATGAATTTCTTTAATAAATCTAAGACCGTCCCTCCGGGTTTCCCCACTGGACGCGCCCCTAAATCGCTATCATCTTCCAGGGCCTATATATACAAGACAACCTGGGAACCTACCAAAGTCGGGAAGCGGTCATATTGCTTGCGGGAAAGTCAAGACCACACCCAGAATCTCCTAACCAGCGCAGTATAATAAATTCCCATATGGCCTAGGGACTATATCCACCCTCCGTTCATTAGTCAGGGGGCTTCACCACACGCACGCAACTTCCTTTATGATAAAGATTTAGGGAGGTGTGTAACCATAGGTTAACACTTATGAAAATCATTACTTTTTCCTTTGAAAACATCAAATTTTACATTCTCAAACCATTTGAACTTATTCATTTAATACCACGTTTTATAATATGCATTTCTTATTTATTAAGTCATATGTTATTAATGAATTCAAATCCGAAATGCCATTAACCTCAACTAGTCCCCAAGACTTCAATATAATATCATAAACCATTTAAAATGAATTTCCCTCAAAGAGTGTCTCCCACATGTCTGAACATTAATATCTTATCTTCAATTTAACTTTCGGTTAATCTCTTATATCATTCGGATATTAACCTACGCAACTAGCCCTCGGGGTAACCCAAACATCCTATAAATTCCTAGGGCATTAGACTACCCAAAACTACCCTCTAGGACTCCCCATTAATCCCTAAAGGAAGATCCCTAAACCTCGGACCTAAAAGAAAAAGGGCTAAAAATCAAACTAGGAAAAATCTCACAAAAATAGGGGAACCGAATCGATTCGCCCCTTGGGTCGAATCGATTCGCCCTTGCGAATCGATTCGCTAAACAGCCGAATCGATTCGGTGAGAAAAAACTGACGTTCTGAAATTTACCGAATCGATTCGGTAGGCCAGGCCTGTAGCCTACCCCTTATCCAAATCGATTCGCCCCTAGGGCCGAATCGATTCGGTCCTGCAAAAATCCCAAGTTGGGCTACAGGTTGTTTGAACCCTAGAACCCTAAATCCCTCAAACCCTTTATTCTTCCCAACATCAACAACAACAATGCAACCCAAATCATTTCTACACCATTACTAACTACGAATTTGTCCTCAAATCAAATTAAAACAAAGAATTAAGGGTTTAATCATCAAAATCAACAAATACCCATTTATGGATTAAATCTCCAAAACCTAACTATACATGCAATTTATCACATTAAATCAACATCTAGCAAGTAAGAAACTTGCCTCGAGGTTCGTTGTCTCTGATCCTCCTCCGATAGCAACAGATTTTGGCCCAAATCTCCATTTTCTCTCTCTTTTTCCCATTTCTCCCAACTCTCTCTTCTCTCTCTCTCTCTCTCTCCTTTGGCTTTTCTCCCAAATGAAGAAAGAAAAAGGAGTGGGGGAACTTAAACGAGTCTTAAAACATAAATGCCCTCCTTTAATTGCTAATACACCATTTAAATGACTCGTAACAACTTAATTGAGTCAAAATGCGTTAAAAGTGCCCGACACCCAAAAATACAACATGGCACTTATTTTGACTATCTCGACTATTATAAAAACAACCACACCCCCTATTTTGGCAATCGGGAAAATGTGAACAAATTTTATGTTCAAATTTTATTTTATTTCATTAATTATACCACAATTTAATTATGAACCATAACCGTCGTTTTACATATAACGACGCAATATATCACAATATAATGTTATTCACCTTCTCATACGGTAAATAGACAAAACATAGTAAATATTATCCCTTAATATCGTGGGAAATAATATTTACGCCCACTTCCCCTATTTTATAAACTTAGCCTATCGGGCAAAGTATTATAAAATAGTCGTCCAAAAATATGGGTTGTTACAACCTTATAGTGATATTGGTTACAAAGTATATATGGATGCCTATTTATAAGGATTATGATGTGCACTTATGAAACTAGGGTGATAATAGAATATGGGTCTTCTTAATTAAAGGATCATGAACAAAACTATCTAGTTCTAGATTTAGAACTTTCTGCGATAATTTTCGCATTAAAAATCTGGAGATGTTATTTATACAAAGAAGAGTTTCAACTACTCTCAGACCATAAAAGTCTTAAATACATATTTACCCAAAAGACTTAAATCTTCGACAACGACGATGGTTCAAATTCTTAGAAGATTAAAAATTTGGTTACAGTATCACTCCAGTAAAAAAAATGTTGTAGCAGCTACACTGAAATGTGTTTTGGCTAGAGAGGAATAACCAATTGTTGGAATGCAGTGAAACTATAAAAAGTTTATCCCAAATACAAGATAAAGTCTTCGTCTGAATAAGAGATCATTAAGGTTGATCGCTCTGCTAACAAGAAGGACATAAAAGAATGAATTCTAAATTTATAACTACGGATTAACGTATGTGATTAGATTATTGTTTCATGTTCCACACGATGATTGCATGTAATATTCATAAAGTTGTAGATTTGATTATCATGGTGACTCAAGATTCTATTATTTAGAAAAACAAAGCAAGTTTAATTAAGTAGTCGATTAACGTCTATATCAATTAATCATATTTTACCATCTGTGTTATTGAATGTAAAGTATTTTGAACAAAATGGCCCTCAAAGGTCGAAATTAGCCTCGCCTTGCTCCTCAGGAGAACCTAACTGAGGAGGATTTATGTGAAATAATTTTTTTATATCACTATGGTTAGTGGGGTTGATGGGTGGTGGGTAGATATTGGCACTTCTCACAAAATCTATCGTGATCGTACTTTATTTAAAAGTTATTCCAAGGGTGAAGAGAATATGATGTTTTTGAAAATTTCCCCTTCCACTAAGGTTGTTGGTATTGGAATTGTGGATTTAAAGCTTGATTCTAGAAAAACTGTGATCCTTGAGAAGGTGTTGCACAATTCAGATATAAGGGAGAACTTGGTTATGGTCTCTTTTGTCAACAAATATGTTTTCACTAAAACTGTTGGGAAAATTTATTTACTTTGATTAGAAATGGAATTTTTATAAGAAAAGGTTATGCCACAGATGGAATGTTTACGTTTAATGTTGATGATATTAATAAAATTTCCCCTTATAGTTATATTTTTGTTCATTTCATTCGTAGCATGCTAGACTTTGTCATGTTAATAACTGACTTGTCAAAAGTATGAAAAGTTCAAGATAAATTCCAGAATTATCACTTACTGATTCTAAAAAATGGAAATGGTGTAGTCAAGAAAAAATAACACACCCCCCCCCCCCCCCCCCAAAGAAAACGTTTTTAGAGCATCTGAGCCCTTGACGTAGTTCATTCAGATATTTGTGAATTCGATGGAATTACGACTAGAAATGGCAAACATTACTTTACTACTTTTACTGATGATTGCTGGGAATATTTATTTGTGTATTTAATGAAAAATAAAAGAATTTAACATGATTAAAATTTACTTAATTGAAATTGAAAGGAAATTTAATTGGAAAATTTAGTGATAGATGCACTAAATATCATTCTAGACCTTGTATTAAATTTTATAAAGCCCACAACATTACTCATGAAAAAATAACCCCTTATTCTCCGAAAATGATTGGTAACGCCGAAAGAAACAATGGAACTTTAACAGAATTTATAGTTTCTATTTTATTAAGTTCAGGGATAACCTCACATCACTAGGAAAAGCCATTTTAATGGTGTGTCACATTCTTTATATAATTTTTTAAGTCTAAAACTAAAATATCTCCTTATGAAACATGAAAACATATTAAGTCAAACATGCCATATTTTAGAACGCTGGGTGCTTAGCCTGTAGACGTATTTCAGTCCCTAAAAGATCTAACTTTGCTAGTAAAGCATATGAGTCTATTTTTATTAGCTACGCAGTTAATTTTAAAGAATACGTATTTTATAATTTGAAAAAGCAAGTTATTATCGAAACAAGTAATGTTGATTTTTATTAAGATAAATTTCCTTCTAAATTGAGACATAGTAGGGAGTTCGATATCCAATAGTGTTTCCATCTAAAAAAAATTCTGAACGTAATGAATTTGTTTTAGAACTAAGAAAAATTAAAAAAGCATGTGTTGGAAAATATTTGTGTCTAGACTTTTTCCCTTACACCGTAGAGGAGGATCCTATTACCCTTCAAGAAGACTTGACTTATTTAGATGTCGATTTATAGAAATAGAACATTCATGATGATGGGGAATCCTTAGGCACTAATCAAACGTGGAATTTAGTGGATCTGCAAATGGATTATTAAAAAGAAATTAAAATATAATGGTTTTGTAAAAAAATATAAGGCACATCTTATTACCAAAGGTTTTAGACAACGTGAAAATATGGACTTTTTTTTATACATTTTCACCCGTGATTAGAATTACATCTATATGTGTACAATTTCTTGAGGTGTTTTACATGATTTAATTGTATACCAAATTGATTTTAAACTACCTTTTTAAATGGTGAATTCAAAGAAGATATTTATGTGGACTAACCTGAAGGTTTTAATTTATGCGGTCAAGACCATTATTTGTGAAAATTGGATAAATATATTTAATGATTAAAGCACGCACCCAAACAATGGCATGATAAATTTGATAGCTCAATCATATCTAAGTCGTTTACAATTAATGAAGGTGACAAATCAATTTATTTTAAATTTGCAAATAATATTTTCACTATCAGATGTCTTTATGTGGACGACTTTCTTGTATTTTGATCTAATATTCAAGTCATAGATAATGTTAAATCTTTATTACGTGTCAATTTTGATATCAAGGCTTTGGGCGAAACTAGTGTAATATTGGTAATTAAAATTACAAGCTCTAAAAATGGACTCTGTTTATACTGATCTATTATATTGAGAAAATTGTGACGAAATATAATTACTTTAAATATAAACCTACTAGTACTCCATTTGATCATAGTGTAGAGTTGTTCAAGAAAACTAGTGACAATTTTAACCAAACTGAGTATGCGAGCATCATTGGGGGCCTATGTTATGCTACAAATTGTAAAAAGCTTGAAGTAATTTATATTGTATGAGTACTATGTAAATTTACATGTTCACCAAGAATAGAGCATTTGAATGAAATTGAGAGGATCATAAAGTACCTTCACAGGTCGATGAACCTCAAATTATGTTATCAAAAGCATCCCATTCGCCTTGATGGATATAGTGATGATGTTGATTGGAACACCCTATTTGATGACTCCAAGGCTATAAGTGGATACATATTTAGTATCATTGGAGTGGAAATTTCAGGGAAGTCTAAAAAATAGACTATTTTTCCCCAATTCATATTTAAGTTGGTGATGATAGTGCTAGATACAACTAGTGAGGAGGCACGTTGGTTAACAAACCTCATGTGGCCATCCTCGATTCTCGCGATGGGCGAGCAGCGTGAGTGAGGATCCCAGGTCCCGCGCGTCCCTCTCGGGAGCGCTTCGATCGGCATCATTTGGTTGAGGTGAAAAATGTAGAGAGATAAAGTCGCCAGTCTATTTTACCCAAAACAGACAAAAGAAAGGGAGCCATCCCGAAGGACAGCATCCAAAGACATACTGATGCATACAAAACCAAAATGATTCGAAAAGGGTCCGTAGGCTAAGTTACGAAATGGAAAGGTGTTAGGCACCCATTCCGCCCTTTCGGTCTCTCATGGGTTTTTGTTATTTTCCTTTATTTTCCCCATGATATGTGTGCATGTGTATACATAGTGGAGATAGAAATCATCGACTTTCACCATGGAAGAGGTAAAGAGAGTCATCGGTAGGAAGGTATAAAAATATTATAAAATAGGATTTACGCGATTATCCTTACGTTGACCGTTATGATGGAACGATAACGCATGTGGAATAATACGCCACTAAGAACAAATATATGTATATATATAATATAAGAGAGTGGAGTTTAGAGGAAATAGAAAATGAGAGAAAAAGTAAAAATAGGACTCGAGTCTCGGGTTTTACCCCGAGACGCCTACATAGCCTGTAAAGGCATCAAAGTCCACGTAGTTCGCATGCAAAATAAGGGGTGGGGTTTATCCCATAAATCCAACCAGGGGATTATCTCATTTGTGTGTGTGTGTGTAGAAAAAGTGTTTGAGTTGTGAGAAAAGTGTAAGAAAAGTATGAGAATTCCCGTTTAGAATGTGTGAGCAAACCCTCTTTTTCTTGTTTTTTTGGATTTTTATTTATATGAAAATAAGAGATGTGTAATAATACTAAATAAAAAGTATATTAGGATGTGTGAGATGAGATAATGAAAGTGCTAAGTAATAAAACAAGTTATTGCGAATTTACGAGAATTTAAGGAGAGAGTTGAGAAAATTGGACCTTCTTGAAGATCTTGAGCTTGATCTTGAATGTTGGAGAGCAGCCCTTAGACTTGGATGATGATGGAGGGTAGTGAATTCACCAAGTTTGATGAAAAGGATGATGAAAAGTGAAGGTTGAAAAGGGATTTGGATGTGGAAATCGAGCTGACTTCGAGAGAGGTTTTCTGGATTTGCTGAGAGTGATATCTATCAAATCTGGGCCCCTTTTGTAAGTGAGGTCAGGCCTCCTTTTCATAGGCACGGGTAATTTTCGATCAGCATAGACTTGTTCCTGCCAATCAACAGGTGTGTTTAGGCACACTTCCGATAGGCAGGGTCTGGGACCTGCCCTTTGGTAGTATCTTTCAGGATTTTTTGGAAAATCGGTCGCATAACGCAAATCGTTGATCTGAATCATGCATGGGGTAAACCGTTGGAAAGGTAATTCAGAGACCTTTGAAAGTCCTTTGGACCTCTCCCGAGTTTGGGAGTTGAATTTGTGTCAAATATGGCTCGTAAGCATTCGTCAGTGACCTTTTTGAGTAAAACGGATCGTTCGTCTGGATCGTAAGTCGAAATCGCCCACGGGATGGATAGTTGGAAAGGGGTTTCAGTACCCTTTAAAGATTCATTCAGTCTCGATCGAGTTGAATAGTTTACTTAGGTCAAGTAGAGCCCAGGAGTGCCTGGTGGCCTCCTGATTGAGTTTAGGGGGAAAATTGGTCATTCGTCCGCATGATAAGTTAGAATCATGCACGGGATGGACCGTTGGAAAGGGGTTATAGTGCCCTTCGACGATTTGTTCAGTCTCGATCAAGTTGAAGACTTTGACGCTTGGTTAAACGGATCCTGGGAGCGCCCCATGGCTTCTAGGTCAATAGTCGGGGGATGACCTAGGTTTGAAATGATGAAGGGAGGTGCTACGGACCTCAGGAGAGTTTAGGGGGTAACAAAATGGGGTGTCTACACCTCCTATAAGATATCCCATTATGGGAAAAAGAAATATTATTTATTCTTATCCACAACAGTAGTACCGTGACTATTTCAAATGATGAGAACCATTACTAAATGCTAAGAGGCGACAAATACGTCATGAACTAAGTATAAATAAAAAGTTTATCCCTATGAGTGCTATACGAGTGGATCATATACAGTCTGAGGAGAACTTATATTATCCTTTGGCGGAAGGACTAGTAAGAGAAAAGGTGTGTAACACCTTGAAAGGGATGAGACTAATGCCCTTAGATGATTGAGTCGCTTGTAATGGTAACCCTATCTCTAAACTTGTAATCTAAACATATAGGTTTAAGAGGCAATAATAAGTCACAAGTGATATGTGTTAAACCATGTTATTTATTATATAAGGGGTTTTACTCTGAGTTCATACCTATAGAACATGATATTCTGAAGTGAATTAAGGTTGACTTAATTTTAATTATTAATGAGATTTACAACCCTATTTGAGAATGGTACCTAGTTACGAGAATATACCTGATAGTCTCACCTATGTGAATATGAAAGCGTTGTCCTAATCCTATGGAAGTTTTGGTAAAATTCGTAGAGATTTTTGTTCTAAACTAACCCAGTTGTAAAACCATAAACATTTTAAGTTCAAATTTACCCAGAAAACCATGAATGTCAACTCAAAATTTTGAACTTGTTACACAAACTGGAGATGAGGCTACCCTAAACCTCTATCCGCAAAAGTTATACATTTGGATTCCTTGTGAAAAAATAGGAAGAATGGCCTTTGAATCAGTTAAAATAGTATTCTATACAGGATTAAATTGATGGTCAAAGTTTAAAAATCTAAAGTCAAATATCGAGAGGTTAAAGATGAAGTGTTAAACACACGTTCGGGTGAGGTCAACCAAAAGTACGTAGGAAGTTTGACTTCGCGAGTAAGGGCATGTGACGAATCAAAAAGTTCTGGATTTTGTTTTTCAAAAAAATTATTTCATTTTTCTGATTAAAATGATATATTACATCACCCTGTTTGGTCAACCAAAAGCCATTTTAGTGGAAAACTTAAGAATGATATTTAAAAACATAAAAGTAAGTTTTCACATAAACACCTAAACTTTTTCAACTATAAATTTAGACCCCAAACTTTATATATAGGTTTTTGAATATATTACGGACAAAAAAGTCTATTACATCCATTTTTTAATATACCTAGAAACCTAATTAACTAAACAGTTACAAAATTACATATTAAACCCTAAAGTTATTTTCATTATGTAATAAAACTTTATAATAATATATTACCTTAAAACCAAAATGCCTTACTTATTTCTTTTCCAAATTTCAAACAATCCAGGTCCTCAACCTTAATAAGAAAAATCAATTCGTAACCCAAACGCCTTTATCCTAGTAGTTAACTTCTATTTCGGTACTATTTCAAGCAAATACCTAGATTATGCCAATTCTCTATTTCACTACGTGATAGCCCGAGATATCTTATACGCATTTATGAACTCATTTGTGCATTTCACAATATGTTAAACTTGATTTGATTTTAAAAGAAAAAATCTATGTTGATTTTGAACCAATGATTTCAATTTAATCTGATTTCATTGAACCCATTTTTATATAGCATACATTATAATTAGGGAATAAATTATCGTTCTACTCATGATAATGTTATTTGGCCTGTAGGACTCAGGGTATTATGTTCCTAGTTTTTCTTACCATTAGGATGTCTCTCTTTGAAGTTTTGGCTAAGTAATGTTACTCGAGTTACTATTATTATTATCTCAAATTTTGTATTGGATAACTGATATATGTATTGATATAAACCACAAGACTTTTTATATTATAAAATAATTTAGGGGTAAGGCCAACTGACATCTACCTTTCCCAGGCCCTGGAGTGAGGTTGGATCCTTATGCACTCGGTACGACCTTTTTTATTGGGTTATTTTGTTTTACAAACTATCTTCAACCTTAACCATTCTAACTTGATATTTTTACTTTTAGTTATATCATTATCCTGCTAATGATACTTTGTCATTCGGATTAGAGTTATATCAAGTCTCACTTTCTTTTATCACTACAATTGATTCTACTAATACTCCAAAATTATTTTGTAAATTGTATATAGTTCAAATTATCTACTTGAAAAAATTTTGCTTACTCTTTTTTCTTCTAGATGATCCCTGAGCATAAGGAATGTAAAATTTCGCCCGACCCCAAGAACGTTTGAGCATCCTCACAAATATCCCTATTAGTTATGTGCATATGGAAGGTCATTATCAACTTATGTAACGCTTATGTTTAATCTTTTCTTTCTTTCTATTTTTCACCGCAAAAACTTATGGATGTAATACATAAGGTTCTTAGTCACTATGTGCTAAATAACGTTCAGTTACCAAGAATATTTTTTATATGTTATGTATTATTCTAATATAAATGTGGGTACCCATTATACATGTTGAAATTTTGGGGATATGACAAGTTAGTATCAGAGTGAGCTCCATGTTTCTCACTCCTATGTGGGATTTTAGATTATATATAACTATTTTAATTTTATAACTTCTTTGTATTATTATGACACTGAAAATTTGTCTTGCAAACGTGAATGTCTGGGACACCATCTACCGTAATTCTCAAGGAATTACTCAGGAGCATTTTAGTCAGACCATAAGGAATGAAGGTTATAAAAGTTATAAAAAACTATCAATGGTGTAGATAAGGAGTGCTCATTATCATCATTTGGCATAAAACATAACCTAGTTTCATGTCGATTGATGGACGAGGAACCGGAAGTCAAAGAAGCTCGTAGATTCTATGAGGATAATGAGTTTTTACAATAAACCATTCACTTAGCCTGGAATTTAGCTCCAGAGGAAGAAATGTGCATGACTCCTCCCATATCCACGGACGACTTCAAATTGTACATACCATATATAAACATTTCCACGTCTTCATTAATTCAAGTACAGATAGCTTAAGGGAATAAATGGACTAGGTAGTACCCTATGTGGACTACGAACGCAAGCAAGAGGAAGGTAACAAGGTTGAATGTATATAATTAACCAATGAAAGATGATGTGTGATCTTTCGTCAACCATGGTAAGTTACATGGTAAGATGAAATTACATGATATGTAATAGTAGTTAGTATGACAAGGTGATAAATATATTATATGTAAAAGTCGTTAGTGCGGTAATTATATGTGTGTACTGATCATAGTTCCTACATTTTGTATCACCTAGGAACTTAATGGACTCTATCGTAACTTGGATAATCTAACTAGTTTTGTTTATATATAATACTTTTTTTTATTTTAGTTTTTAGTTTTTTATCATATAGGATGGGGAAGACATGAACATCAAATGTTCCAGCAAGAAGAGCACAACAAGAGGAACATGTTTTACCATCTCCTCCTATTATTACAAAAAAACATAAGGGAATGTCTACAAGAACTAAGAGAATTAAACCAAGAGCAACAAAATAATCCATCTCAAAATATAGTAGGTACTTAAACATTTTCTAAAGCTAGCCAAATGAATGCCCTAAAGGAATTTCTCCAACAATGACCCCAGTATTTTTCAAAAAACTTTGGGCTCGTGTGGAAGAACAATGGTTTTGACAGAATCATAAGGTTTTAAATGGAGTCGGTATAGTACTCGAACTTAAGGTACGTTTATAAAATTATCTATTAGAAGGAGAAGGTGAAAAGTGGTGGCAGTTGATAGGCTGCACTTAAAATATCGAATGATTAAATTGGGAACAATTCGAAGATATATTTTTCAAAAAGTAGTTCTCAAAAACCAAAAGAGATCATTTAACAATGGAATTTTTGGGGTTATAACAACAACATGCGATGATAGCTCAGTATGAGGCACGATTAGTAGAATTATCCCGATAAGCACATATAAATGTAAACACGGACACCAAGAAATGCAAGCACTTAGAAAAAGGGCTGAAGAGATTTTTTTATTCCATTTTAGATACGATATTTTGGGAAGATAATAAAAATATCCACTCTCATTGAACAAAAACCGACATCAAATAATTATTTTCGTGATAAAACCCAAGTTCCAAGAAATAATTCCAACAAGCGCCATTTTAACAATCAGGTCAAGGACCGACCCTTTTTCAAACCCATATATTGTCCTATGTATAGATAAATACACGATAAAGGCATTAGAATCATGATCCGTTGTCATAAATGCAACAAACTAGAACATATTAGGCCCCAATGCCCAAAATTGCATAAGCCCAAACATCATATAACCTGGTCATCCTTAGGAAACCCAGGTTGAACCCTTAATTTTTTTAGCCCCGCATTTTCGGTCCCCAAAAAGAGATTCCAAGTCCCAAAGTAAAAGGTTACTTAATCATGACCACCTAAATTTATGTAGAGAAGAAAACCAGCACCAGACAATAGGACATAGGATCAGACTTTTGCCATATTACCTAACTCAAAAATCATGATGTTGTTAAAGGTAATATTTTTGTTCAAAATCATATGGAGAATGTATTAATTGATTCTAGATCTTCGCATTCATTCATTACAACTAACTTAATGGAATTATTGAAATTAATTCCTTGTCCTCTAAACTATACCTTATTTATAGGCATCTCAGCCAGTGATAATACTGGCTAGACAAATTTATAACAACTGTAGGATAGAACTCGGAATAGCAGTTATTAACATTAATTTGATAGTACTCAATATCAAGGGATTTGATATTATCATTGGAATGTACTCTCTATCATAATGCTTCGCTCATATTGATTGTCATTCAAAGAAAGTGACTTTTAGGAATCCTTCGCCTAAAGTATGTTATTTTTAAGGACAATAATATGAAAATATGTGCAGCGTGTCATCCTAGTATCATTCAATTTTAGATAAGTACAACGACTTTTTCTAGGAGAATTACCCGGTATTCCCCCACTAAGAGAAATAGAGTTTGTAATCGAGCTCCTACCAAATACTTTCCCTATCTCCATACCTCCATATAGAATGGAACCACTAGAGTTACGAGAACTCATAACTCAGTTGAATAAATTATTAGGCAAAGGATTTATCAATTTGAGTACATTCCCTAAGGAAGCACCGATATTTTTCGTCAAAAAAAATATGGAATAATCATCTTTCGCATTGATTATCGCAAATTAAACCAGGTCACAATAAAAAGTATATATCCATTACCAAGAATTGGTGATTTTTTTAACCAATAAAGAGGCGGGAAGGTATTTTCAAAAATATATTTAATATCTGGATATCATCAATTACGAGTGATAGAAGAAGTCATACTGAAGACTGTATTTAGAACTTGTCATGGGAATTTTTAATTTTTAGTTATGTCCTTTGGATTGACCAATGCACATGTACCTTTTATGAATTTAATGCATCAGGTATTGCAACTATTTTTAGATGAGTTTCTGATCATTTTATACATGATATTCTAGTATATTCTAAAACAAAGCAAGATCCAGAACAACATTTACAGATTGTACTAGAAACTTTACGACTATAACACGAGTACGCAAAGAAAAGTAAATATGACTTTCTAATGAGAGAAGTGAAATTCCTTGGACATGTAATTACTGAGTTAGGAATAAATGTTGATCCAATAAAAACTACAATAGTAATTAAGTGGTCGCAACCTTATATCGTTATAAAAATTTGAAGTTTTCTAGGGCTTGCAGGTTATTACCGATGTTTTATGGAAGTATTATCAATAATTGTATTACCCTTGATGAAATTAACTCGTAAGAATGTAATAATTGAATGGGAAAATGATGCAAACAATCATTTCGAACCTTAAAGGGAAATGTATCTATTACCCATGTGCTTACTATACCTTATAGTGATGTTGGTTACAAAGTATATATGGATGCCTCTTTGTAAGGATTATGATATGCACTTATGAAACTAGGGGAGATAACAGAATATGGTTCTTCTTAATTAAAGGATCATGAACAAAAGTATCTAGTTCTAGATTTATAACTATTCACGATAGTTTTGTCATTAAAAATCAAGAGATGTTATTTGTATGGAGAAGAGTTTCAAGTACTCTCAGACCATAGAAGTCTTAAGTACATATTTACCAAAAGACTTAAATCTTCGACAACGACGATGGATCAAATTCTTAGAAGATTAAAAATATTAGTTATAGCATCACTCCAGTAAGAGCAATGTTGTAGCAGCTGCACTGAAATGTGTTTTCACCATAGAGGAATAACTAACCGTTGGAATGCACTGAAACTAGAAAACGTTTATCCCAAATACAAGATAAATTCTATGTCTGAATCGGAGATATTAAGGTTGACCGCTCTGCTAATCTTTCTAGCTGTGACAGGATGGAGGTGCAAGAATGAATTCTAAATTTATAACTGCGGATTGAGGTATGTGATTCGATTCTTATTTTATGTTCCACATGATGATTATATGTATTATTCATAAAGTTTTAGATGTAATTATCATGGTGATTCAAGATTCTATTATTGAGAAAAACAAAGCATGTTTAATTAAGTAGTTGATTAATGTATATATTAATTA
Source organism: Sambucus nigra (assembly GCA_949130495.1). NCBI lineage: Eukaryota > Viridiplantae > Streptophyta > Magnoliopsida > Dipsacales > Adoxaceae > Sambucus > Sambucus nigra. The sequence continues at coordinate 615,794,370 of OX422216.1, read as the reverse complement.
ATCATGTATTTCCATTTGTGTTCTTGAATGTAAAGTATTTTAAAACAATATGGCCCTCAAAGATCAAAATTAGCCTCGTCTTGCCCCTCAGGAGAACCAAACTGAGGAGGATTTATGTGAAATAATTTTTTGTATCAATATGGTTAGTGGGGTTGATGGGTGGTGTGTAGATATTGGCGCTTCTCACAAGATCTATCATGATCATACATTATTTTAGACTTATTCCAAGGATGAAGAGAATATGGTGTTTTTGGGATACTCCCCTTCCACTAAGGTTATTGGTATTGGAGTTGTGGAAATGATGTTTGATTCCAGAAAAACTATTATCCTTGAGTAAGTGTTGCACACTTTTCATATAAGGAAGAACTTGGTTATGGGATTTTTTGTCAACAAATATGGTTTCACTAAAACTATTGGGGAAAATTTATTTACTTTGATTATAAATGGAATTTTTATAAAAAAAAGCTATGCCACTGCTGGAATGTTCAAGTTGAATGTTGATGATATTAATAAAATTTCCCCTTATACTTATATTTTGTGTTCATTTGATGCGTGGCATTCTAGACTTTGTCATGTTAATAACTCACTTGTCAAAAGTATACAAAGTTTAAGATAAATTATAGATTTATCACTTACAGATTCTAAAAAATGGGTATGGTGTAGTCAAGAAAAAATAACACCTCCCCCCCCCCCCCCAAAAAAAAAAAAAATTTAGAGCATCTGAGCCCTTGACGTAATTCATTCGGATATTTGTGAATTCGATGGAATTACAACTAGAAATGGCAAAGTTTACTTTACTACTTTTACTGATGATTGTTCTGAATATTTATTTGTGTATTTAATGAAAAATTAAAGAATTTAACATGATTAAAATTTTCTCAATTCAAATTGAAAGTAAATTTAATTGGAAAATTTAGTGATAGATGCACGAAATATCATTCTAGAATTTGTCTTGAATTTTATAAAGTCCACAACATTACTCATGAAAAAATAACCCCTTATTCTCCTAAAATGAATGGTAACGCCGAAAGAAACAATGGCACTTTAACTGAATTGGTAGTTTCTATTTTATTAACTTTAGGGGTAGCCTCACATTAGTGGGAAAAGCTATTTTATGGTGTGACATTCTTTATATAATATTTATGTCTAAAAGTAAAATATCTCCTTGTGAAACATGAAAAAATATTAAGTCACACATCCCATATTTTAGAACACTGATTGCTTAGCCTATGAACGTATTCACGCCCCTAAAAGGTCTAAATTGTCTAGTAAAACATATGAGTGTATTTTTATTAGCTACGCAGTTAATTTTAAAGAATACAGATTTTATGATTTGAAAATTCAAGTTATTATCGAATAAAGTAATGCTGATTTTTATTAAGATAAATTTCCTTCTAAATTGAGAAATAGTAGGGAGATCGACATCCATTAGTGTGTCTATCTCAAAAAATTCAGAAGCTATAGAATTGGTTCTATAACTACGAAAAATAAAAAAGCATGTGTTGGAAATATTTTGGTCTAGACTTTTTCCCTTACACCATAGAGGAGGATCCCATTACCCTTCAAGAAGACTTGACTTATTTCGGTGCGAATTTATGGAAATAGACCATTCATGATGAAGGGGAATCTTTAAACACTAATTAAACGTGGAATTTAGTGGATCTGCCATTAGTGCGTAAGACAATTGGTTGCAAATGGATTATTAAAAACAAATTAAAATATAAAGGTTTTGTGAAAAAACATAAGGCACATCTTATTACCAAAGGTTTTAGACAACGTGAAAATAAGGAATTTTTTTTTAATACATTTTCACCCGTGAATAAAGTTACATCTATATGTGTACTATTTTCTTTAGGTGTTACATGATTTAATTGTATACCAAATAAATTTAAAACTACATCTTTAAATGGTGAATTGATAGAAGATATTTATATGGACTAACCTGAAGGTTTTATTTTATACGTTCAAGACCATTAAATGTGAAGATTGGATAAATATATTTAAAGACTAAAACACACACCCAAACAATGGCATGATAAATTTGATAGATCAGTCATATCTAATTCGTTTAAAATTAATGAAGGTGACATATGAATTATTTTAAATTTGCAAATAACATTTTCACTGTCAGACGTACTTATGTGGATGGCTTGCTTGTATTTTGATATAATATTCATGTCATAGATAATGTTAAATATTTATTGCACGTCAACGTTGATATCAAGGCTTTAGGCGAAGCTAGTGTAATATTGTTAATTAAAATTACTAGTTCTAAAAATGGCTTTGTTTATACTGATGTATTCTATTGAGAAAATTCTGACGAAATATAATTACTTTAAATATAAATCTACTAGTAGTCCATTTGATCCTAGTGTAGAGTTGTTCAAGAAAACTAGTGACAATTTTAACCAAACTGAGTATGCGAGCATCATTAGTGGCCTATGTTATGTGACAAATCGCAATAAACATGACATAATTTATATTGTATGAGTATTATGTAAATTTACCAGTTCACCAAGTATTGAGAATTTTAATGCTATTAAGAAGATCGTGAAGTACCTTAACAGGTCAATGAACCTCAAATTACTCTATCTAAAGCATCCCATTCGCTTTGATGAATATAGTGATGATGATGATTGGAACACCCTATCTAATGACTCCAAGGCTACAAATGGATACATATTTAGTATCATTGGTGTGGGAATTTCATGGAAGTTTAAGAAATAGACTATTTTTGCTCAATTCACATTTAAGTCGGTGATGATAGTGCTAGCTATAACTAGTGAGGAGGCACGTTGGTTGAGAAACCTCCTATCAGGTATCCCATTATAAGAAAAGGCAATATTATTAATCCTTATCCACTACAATAGTACCACGACTATTTTAAATGATGAGAACCATTACTAAATGTTAAGAGGCGACAAATACATCATAAACAAAGTATAAATAGAAATTTTATCCCTATGAGTTCTGTACGAGTGGATCACATACAGTTTTAGGAGAACTTTGGTTATCCTTTGGCGAAAGGACTAGCAAGAGAAAAGGTGTGGAACACCTTGAAAAGGATAGGACTAATGACCTTAGATGATTGAGTCACTTCTGATGGTAACCTATCTATAAACTTGTAATCTAAAGAATTAGGTTTAAGAGGCAATAATAAGTCACAAGTAATATGTGTTAAATCATGCTATTTATTGTATACAAGGTTTTACTCTGAGTCCATACCTATAGAACATGATATTCTGAAGAGAGTTAACGTTGACTTAATTTTAATTCTTAATGAGATTTATAACCCTATTTCGAGTGGTTAGCTAAGTTACAAGAGTATCCCTGATAGTCTCACCTATGTGAATATGGAAGCGTTGGTCACATCCTATGGAAGTTTTGGGAAAATTCATAGAGTGTTCATTATATTGGGATAGAGGCACATGGTTGTAACATGATCTCTTAGTAACTACACCTAAGCAGGGTTGTGTACAGGATACTATCAGAGAGAGAGTTCAAAACTAGGTTAACTCTAGTATATTCTGAATCACATTTACTACCTAAATGTTTAAGTCGAAAGACACAATTTATTATGCACAATTCTATGAATTATAACTAAATGAATGTTTTTTAAAATTTAGAATATGGGTAATTTCAGAACTAGTACTATTATTTGCATATAAAATCTTTCAAAAATTAGTGAAAGGAGGAGACTTTTTTATGGTCCCACATGTTTGTTATCTTTCAAGCCATAAGTTTCTCCAAATATATTGTTTTAGTCCCATGTGGGAAATATGCATAAAAGGGGCGTAGTATATTTACACTTATTTTTGTACAAATGGGCAAGTCCTATAGGATAAGATTTATGTGTGTGTTGTGTGGAGGAATTTATTGGACCAAAGCCCGCATGCGTACGCGTCGTTCGTCCGATTGATTTGGCACGTGTCTAGGTCCTGGGTCTTAGGGCTTGGGCTTGCATTGTGTGCGCATTAAATTTTTTAGGCCAGAATTTATTTTGAGTGCTAAATTTTCATAACAGTCTAAACTTCTAGCCGTTTTCCCCACTAAGAGTCAAGAAATGTTCAGATTATTTTTCATAAATTAGACTTTCACCCATCTCTTTTAACAGACAAAAAACTATATCTCTCTCTCAGAAACTATTCTCCCTGCAAAAAAATTGTCATGAAATTAATTGTTCCCCCAAATAAAATACTATGATATTGAGCAATAAATTCTGAAAGGATGGTGAACATGACAAGTTATCCATTTTTTTAACTAAACTTATTTTTAAACAAAAAACAGAAATAAACTCTTTCAAGAATTTAACAAGAGTTGAAGGAAAATTACGACAAAATAGAGAAGAAAATTAAAATGTGGGAATTAATAAATATCCCCATTACAAAGAAAAAGAGCTAACTTAGGATTAATAAATATCCCCATTAATAATGGAGGTTGTTTCATCATGGGGTGATGGGTTATTACACAAAAATGCTACACAATTTTGAGAAGAGCTGCGAAACACCTTAAATAGATCTACCTAATTCATAACTCAGCCACAATATTTCCTGTTGTTAAATTTTCTCATTCAATAATTTATTTTTATTTATCTTATTTCGGTAACAACACATACTATGAAGAGTATGCAACGTGGATCGTTGTAAGGCTTGTTATGGATTGCTGGAAAATAATGAAATGGTCGCATTGATGCACTTAGGTCATGCCAATGGTGGACTCTCTAGATGAGTAAATTTATAGAACCATTATTTGTCTTTTAGCCTTCTTGGTATCTGATCTACACAATGGTGAAAGGTATATTACTCAAGTTAAATTATGTGTGGGACTTCATATGAAATATATTAATTCGTATGAATTCCAACAAACTAATGTAGTTCGTGAGAACTGAGAAAAATAATAAAATTCTTAATTTGAAGTTGAAGTTGAAGTTGATAAAAAATTTAGAAATTCCCAAGAACTTATACAAATTAATGAAGTCCATAGAAAAAAAATTATAAATTTTTTAGTCAATCTCCGAGTTTTGAGAATCTAATATCTAAATATAAATTTGGTGTTTCCTCCCAGAGGATTTCCACATGGTTTCAAGGTTTACCATTAGTTAGTAATAACTCCCACCTTATTCATAAGAATTTATACAAATTAATGGAGTCCATAGATAAAAAATTACAAAATATGTAGTCAATATCCATGTTTTGAGAATCTAATATCTAAATATAATTTTGGTGTCTCCTGAGAGAGGATTGTCACATGGTTTCAAGGATAACTCCCTCTTTGTTCATTCCACAATTCTCTCTCCTATATGTCCCAGGAGTCTCCTCATTTCCCCTCCTTAATGATTCAACCATGTCTTTTGGTTTTTCCCTTTTACCCCTTTCTCTTCCATTATCTATTACTTTCAATTTCGCACCACAAATGATGATTGAACCCAATGGACTTGATATTGACGAAGAAGACAAGGTTACTCAATTATAATTTATTATTTTATTTTTATTTTTCTTATGCTACACTACACCAAATCTTCCCGATTTCAGGGTCATTGACCTTGACAAGTCCAACTTGTCAAGGTCAATGACCCTGACAATTCTGGGGGTGATAACTTTTGCTGCCACGGAGTTATCACAGTTATTGATCGTGATAAGTTCATTACACTTATCACGGTCCTGTCACGGTCTTTGACCTTAACAAGGTTTGTCACGGCCAAAGTCCGTGACAAGCCCATGCAACCTTTAAAAATTTGTCACAGTCAATGACCGTGATAAATTTGGGTAGAATTTAAAAAAAAATCTACTGGAAAGTTTGTCCACTGCCACAGCCCAACAGTATATTTGTACCTATTATAGAAAAATTGTACCTATTCAAAAAGCATATATTTAAATAAAATAGAAATAAGAATGAACCAATTCATTACATATATATTTCCATATCCAAATAAAATAAAAATACAATCCATGTCCAAACGAAAATGTAACAAATTAAAACAATTCAAATATAATCCAAGTGTCCAAATAAAAATAGATACAAATAATGTCACGACATAGTGTCTGGGGTAGGTTCGAGGAGGAAGGAAGGCCACACTATATAATCATTGAGACACCCCTCAATATGCGTCACGCTGCATTCTTCGCGCAACCACAATGTGGAACTCTCATTTTTGGGAATCACAAGCGTGACGAGCACCTTGACCTCGATGTTTTGAAGGTTACGTCCATGAACCGGCATACCCTCGATGGTATTCGGGTCCCTCAAACCCCTCGCTATCCGTTGGCCATCATATATGTCATGTAAAAACCTGCCCAGCCAATCGATTATTGACATAGGCCGCTGAACAGGAGCTAACTAGGGGAGTTGATCATCAAGTGGTGATTCCACGTGTATTGACGGTGAAGAATTGGTGTCTAAGTCCTCGTCCTCCTCCACATCCCCCTCCACCACCTTCTCCTTCCCCTTGCCCTTACCCTTGCCCTTGCCCTTTTCGCCCAACTAACGCTTAATGAATGTGTACATATCTAGGACCGTCGCCTTAAACCTTGATAGCTTTGCATCATGTGTGTCCACTTGACGAGTCAATTCAGTGTTGCTCGTCTCCATTCCGTTGATCCTATATTTTCCCACCCGTGAGCTCAGCCCCTAGTCCTCCCCTTGCGATAAGTGCCAATCACTTGGCTGAGTGCGTCCATCAATAAAGATTCCTTATCGGCGTCGGACTGCGACTCATGCACTTCTTTAAGCTTTGCTTGAAACGAGAAAAAGCACACAATTAGTTAAATAAGTAAATAAAAAAATTATGACATAATTCACAAAAATTAAACTGTCGAATTACTTACAATCATGGTCGCAATGCTCGGGGACACCCCCTTATCCTTTCCTTTCTTCGTTCAAATTTCCACATAGGCATTGAGCCAATGTGGCCTACCCCTAGGGCCACTCCCCATCTCCTAAAATAAAATATTATAAAATTAGTAAGTAACGCAAAGTTAAATAATGGAGAATAACATATTTCTATAATAATAGAAAAATAAAAACTAACCATCATGTGCTCCACCTCAACGCAAGACGTCCAACTGGAGTAGTGCACGTCCGTCTTTATCGCCCGATTTTCCCTCCCCGATTGGCGAGATTAAAATTGTCTCTTCTCGATCTCATTGTCAATGAACTTTTGCCACTGTTTCAATGCGATCGGCTCCTTCGGCGTGACGGACTCGTGAATTATGATAATGGACTCCCGGGTATTTCCAAAGTACTGGGCCCACAAATTCTTCTTCCATGTCTTGTGTTACTCCCTCAACTACTCCAACACAGAATCACGGAGCTCTGTGGGCAATTTGAATTGTTCCCGCCAAACAAATACAAAACAAAAATAATGTAAGTGTTAATCGTGAATAAATATAAATAAAAATAAAAATTGAAATTGAAATATAAATACATTACCTGTAGTGCCGCCCAAATAGCTAACTTGAGCTCATTTGGCACCTCCCTCCAGCTGGTGTACCCCGAGTCGATAAACGTCTACACCAGCTCGAGGGATCTAGTCATTAAGCCCGTCTTGTTCTCAACGATCATTCCCAATTTTCCCCATTTGGGGAGCCTATGGAAGAGGATCCCTCTTTGGCTTCGCTACCTCCAAGCCCTGAATAAGACATCATCATTATCATCCTTGTCTTAATCCATAAAGGAGACATTTCCTATAAAAATTAGTAGTAGTAGTAGTAGTAGTAGTAGTAGTAGTAGTACAAATCCAAATGAATTAAAAGAAAGCAGACACACCTGCACACACACCTGAAGAAGATAAACAAACATTAAACTATTTTAGAAAATAGTTGAAAACTCCCCCCCCCCCCCCCCCCCATACACACACCTGCACACACACACACATATACAAAGGAAAGAGAGAAAGAGAGAAAGAGAGAAAGAGAGAAAGAGAGAAAATTATCAAGTACAAATGAATTACAAGGAGTAAACTGATGTCCGATAAAAGAATTAAACTATTGTCTGATAATTGGAATACTTATTAAAAATCTAAAAATTGCTTCAAATTTGGGATATCATAAAAAATGGATTGATATTCAGTAGGAGCATCCAAGTCATCCACAATACTGTTTTGACGCTTTGGCGCGTGTAGGACGATTGGCCACGGCTCTTTGTTGATATAGTCAGAGTAAAACACTTGCTTGACCTTTTGAAATGCATAAACAAATGGCTCATCGCTCACGTGTTTGTTGCTCTTCAACTTCGACAAGTCAATCATGATCAAATTGGTGCCAGGATCGACTTTACAAACATTTTTATACTCAACTCTTACCCACTCACAGTAAAATACAACCTCTTTGAAACTTACATAGTCCAATTCAAATATATTTCGAATTACATCATAGTAAGTTATTTCAGCTTCTAAGAGGTTTTTATCTTTTGCGCTCTCTTGAAAGAAAGTAAGAGCCTTGTATGAAATGCCCGAGTTTTGTATATTTGTACTTTACTCGTACACTCTTACACCGAATACGTAACCGTTCAATCGATACTTTTTGTATTCTTGTGCCATGAACAAGGGTCATTGGCTAGACAAGCAAGCCTCGATGTCGCATCACCCATCTGTAAGAGTTGAGAATATACATAAATTAATTAGGTTAGTTGTAAAGTTTTATTATAAGGTAACATGATATAACAATCATTTTCATTATAATTATCTCTTATGACAACCACAACCTAAATTCATTGTTTGATTATGCCATTGTCTTTCATCTTTTATTGTTCTCACAGGCTTCGTATTTTCAATAAATAGTTATTTATTGATGTTGAATTAGAACTCGATGTTAATGTTGAATAAGATCCCAATGATAAAGATGTTGATGAAGAAGACAAGCCCCTATTGGTTACCACTATTTTTTTACTCAAATGATGGAGACTACTCTTTTACTCGGATCAGTAATTTTTGTTTGCTGTGATGATATTGATAAATAAATGTTGAATCCCCTTCGTGTATTTTTTTTAGTCAGATAATGGACACTATTTTTTTACTTTGATCATCAACCCCTATTTTATCGTCCCTGTTTCATTGTTCATGTTGATGAACAAAATTCCCCACTTTTTTGATGTTGATAAGGTTTAAGTATTTGGTTTAAGGGTTTCTTATTTTAGGAGTGTATCCTTCCCATGGTCTTCGACGGACTCTTAAAAATCTTCCTTCCGATGAGATTTATTTTTCTTCGGTCTTCTTTATAGTTAGGGTATTTAAGGGTGACTAAGATGGGTTCATATTGTTTGTTGACTAAATTGATTTTATGACAAAGGTTTTTAATTATTTACAGGTTGATTATATATATGTGGGTGGTGGCTATGTAGTTTTTTAGATTTTGATTATATTATGTTATTTTTCTCCTTACTTTTCTATAATGTTTTATTTGGGCCTCACTGTGACAGCTGAGAGAGATAGAGAAGGATAAATATAAGAGAATTTCTTCAGGTCTTTGAAGAATGGGTATTGGTGGTCGAATGTCCGTTCACCCGAAGGGCACAATTACTAAGCCTAACGTCCTCGAACGGGTCCCTTACTCAAAACCTACATTCACCGTGGGCGAATTGAAAAAAGCCATCCTACCCCACTGCTTCAAGCGCTCTATCCCCAAATCCTTCTCCTACATTGTTCAAAACCTCACCATTGCCACCATCCTATACTACCTCACCACCACCTACATCCCTCTCCTCCCCCACCCCTTCCCATGCCTCGCCTGGCCCATCTACGATTTCATCCAAGGATGTGTCCTAACTAGCGTTTGGGTCATTGCCCACGAGTGTGGCCACCACGCCTTTAGCGATTATCAGTTGCTTGATGACATTGTCAGCCTCGTCCTCCACTCCGCCCTCCTTGTCCCTTACGTCTCATGGAAATACAACCACCACCGCCACCACTCCAACACTGGCTCCATCGAACGTGACTAGGTCTTTGTCCCAAAGCTCAAATCCAAACTCCGATCCTCTGCCAAATACCTCAACAACCCACCCGGTCGAGTCCTCTCACTTTTCATCACCCTCACCCTCGGCTGGCCTCTATACCTCTTGTTCAATGTCTCTAGTCGTGACTACGATAAATTTGCATGTCATTATGACCCCCATAGTCCCATTTGCTCAGATCGGGAGCGTGCTCAGATATTCATCTCCGACGCCGATGTTCTAGCCGTTAGTTTCATTCTTTACAAGTTTGTATTAGCAAAAGGGATCGTTTGGGTACTCTGTGTTTATGGAGGCCCGTTGTTGGTTGTCAATGGGTTTCTTTTGTTGATCATATTTTTGCAGCACACTCATTCGTCATTTCCTCATTATGACACGTCCGAGTGGGATTGGTTGAGGGGGCTACAGTTGATAGAGACTATGGAATATTGAACAAGGTCTTCCATAATATCACTGATACTCATGTGGCTCACCATTTGTTCTCCACAATGCCACATTATCATTCAATGGAAGCAACCAAGGAATTAAAACCGATTTTGGGGGATTGTTATCAGTTTGATGGAACTCGTTTTATCAAGGCAATGTGGAGGGAAACAAAAGAATGTATATATGTTGTGGCAAATGAGGGTGACCAGAACAAAGGTGTTTTCTGGTACAATAATAAGATTTGAGTTGAGTTAACCTAAAAAGGGAGGAAAATGAGATTGGGGAAGTTTTAATACTTTTTCATTTTTTGGTTTCGATTGTTATGTATTGAACCTCCAATTTTAGTTGAGCTTTGTAATGCTACCACTACAAGATTATCTAAAATACACACACACACACACACACACATATATATATATATATATATGGGGGGGCGGTTTAGATGTGGCATCATACTCAATGCAATGAAGAGTTTTCTTTTGAAAGTGTAACGAAGAGTTTCCTTGGAAAATTCAAAACAATACAAAAGAGTCAGGTATGCAAATTTCAATTTTTACTGCTTAAAAGTGAACAGTGATTGGATTTTCTTTCCTATACAGTATAAATATATGTCTTATTGCACTTGTATGAATTTTTTATTCATGGCTACATTATAAAAATTTTAATATCACGTTAAATGATGGTGGTTTCTCATTTGTTTAAATCTAATATTTGACACTTTTTTAATATTATTATCCATATATTTTAAGAGAGCCGCAATTTGCTATCTTTTTTAAAATTATATATAAAATACTTTAGTTTTTACCACTGATGATGTTCTTAGTAATTATCTAAGGTAAGGTCAAACCTCTTTAGCTTTTTTCTTCTTGAAGAAACCTGTTGTTCTTCCAACACATCCATTTCCATGCACAAGGTGACCTAGTTGCCAATAAAATGAATCTCGACCAAAATTTTCCAACCAATTTTACATATGGTTAATAAAGTTCACATTTTTTAACTATTGTCTCTTGTCAAAATAAATGTTTTATTTAGGATATTTTTACTTAACTCTAAGATCATGTAGAGTAGACACAAAGTGAAAGAAAAAAGGTAAAAAGAAAAATTGATATTGATCTAAAGGTGTTTTGTGACTATAATCAAATGAGTTCCTATAATTTCGAATAATAAATTTGGATTTGCATTTGCTTTGTGTAATACTCACGGGCTATTAAATAACCTGCATTTTATTCTCACAAACTTTATTTCAAACAGTTAACCAAATCATGGGTAACATATTCTTTACCAACCATTGAAACACACCCATATTCAAATATTTTCCAATCAATTTTTTTCCTGGGGTAAAATTTTGTTATTTTCCGTGTTATATTATCGTTGTATAAAAAATGAAAAAAAAATATTTTGGCCTAAACAATGAACATTTTTCATGGATTTTTTTTTTCGTTAGATTTAAGTTGACAAAATGTTTCGACGTTGGCCAAGTTTTGAACACGGGAATACAAACAGCTCGACGTCCAAACATTTTTTTCTTTTTATTCTCACGATTTTGTAGTTCAGGCAACATTGGTCATTTTAAGGACTTTTGATTAAATTGCTGGACCGAAAACATGGAAAATTTTGAGGACACTTCAATTTTTTTCTTAGCAATATCATTTTAGTGACCACAACTTTTTATCCTTTACAATTTACCTTACAAGGAACTATTTGCGAAGGACCTTAAAATCGGTCGTGCAATGTATTATTGAAATTGTAACTAATTTGTTTGTACTAAAAACTTCCACAAATTGTATCCTAGAATCTGATGACTATAGGTCCTTTGGTCAGGGTCGCCTAGATTTAACTTATATTAAATAATACCCATCTCCAGCCACATCTGCAAACTCATTTTGAAACATAAAAATTGAGTTTGAGATCTATAAGCCATGTTGTATGACAAATTTGATCTTTTCTCTGGCCAAAAATTGGAGCTATTGGGGCATTGAAATAGGTTCTTGGTAAGGACACCCCTAAAATTATTTTATAATAACACAATAAATAAGTAACATTCTATTGCTAATGCATTTTCGAGATATAAATTGAAGAGACTAAACTTTTTAGTAGATTCCACATTATTTTCCTGACCTTTAAATCCCTGAAATTTTCGTTCTCTCAAGAGGTCTCTCCACCACCACACCACCACAAATAACACAAACGCATCTCTCTCTCTAAAAAAAACACACAATAATTTTTTTATTAAAAAAATAATTTCGGGAAAGAATATATTTGTCATGGAAAAATGACACAAATAAATATTTTTGTTTCAAATTCAACTCACTGACAACTTAAAATAAACTAAACACTAACAGGGATCACTTCAAAGTTCAAAAAATACAAATTGTAGGCTCGAAAACCTGTAACTTTGCTCCCCCGACCCTGAAAGAGTGACCAAACTCGGGGGAATTACCCCCAACCACGCAGAAAAGTAAGAAGTAATGTAAATTAGGGGAGTTTTTATCAAAAACATTTGATTTTCTATATTAGGGATTTGTTTTAGAGAGAGAGAGAGAGAGAGAGAGAGAGAGCATAAACAGATATATATTCTTGTGTTGGTCGTAATAGTGGTAGTTTGGTGTCTCGAATGTTGATGTGAAAAACCGAATAGGTTTGGTGTGTGATAATTGATTAAATTAATTCGCAAGATTCCAATAAACCCTTATTTAATTAGAGTCTATATAAACCAAAGTAAATAAACCCCTAAACATGCATCTATGTTTGTGCACGCGTCAAACCATAAATAGATGAAGCATGTGACACAAAGTTAAGGAAAAAATCCCTTTCGGGTAAAACCTTTTATTTCTAGAACTTTAAAGAATTTACAAGACCATTGACTTATATACAACATGATAATTGCCCACAAGTGTAATGCACGGTGTCTTCGTCAAACCTCCAAAGCAACGGCTAGAAATACAGTGTGACACAAAAATACCCGCAGGTGTCGGTTCTTATGTCGTCGACTGGAACGTTTCCTTTCCAGGAGGGCAGCAATGAAGAAGAGAACGGCTTCTCCACAAGGGTTGAACAAACTCAAAGTTGTGTTCTTGGGTTACAAAAGGATTCACAAATATTTGGCAAGGATGTGTGAATCCAAACATGAGTCTTGGGACTCAAAAATATGAAGACCTGAGGTGATAGAACTCTCAAAAACGTCTTTGTAAGTCTTGTAAAACAACTCCCCCAAAGATGGCTTTTATATGGAAACCAAAAAGAGTTTTTAAAATCTGAAACTCTATCCAGCGTCAGGTACCCCGAACCGGTTCTGGTGTACCGCGAACCGGTTCGCCCCCTGAACCGATTCGGCCCTCGGTTCGTGAAAAATCGCTGGTCAAGGGACTTTAAACACTTAACAAAATTCCAAGGTTTTTTCTTGGATTTATCTCCATTTTCAACGGGCCATAACTTATTCACCGTAGCTTTGATTGAGGTTCCGTTTTTCCAGTATCTTTGTTGCGACAAGCTCTTCAACTTTCTAGTTGGCTGGTCCTCCGGACGGTGGCTGTAAAATTACCAAATTTCCCTTGAACGTCCATATCGTGCCTTGTTTCACTGTTTTGACTTCTCTTGCGTACAACTTGCATTAAGTCCCTAAAATCGTGGAACGTGAAGTCGTTGAGGCAGATGTGGGACACATTAATGGAGATGTTGAATGCTTGATTCTCGAAATTCGGATAGAGGCCGTCATGTGAGATCGTGAGGTGACATGCCAAATGTAGTGGTGTACGACATACATAAATGTAACATGTTGGCCATGAGAAAAATGTCCTTACATGATGGTATGTGGGGGAGGTGTTTATGGCATATGATATAATGTTAAAAAAGGTTTGAAGTTCTTATAGAGAGAAATAGATGAAAAGAGAACGGGAAAAGTTAATTTTTGAAATTTTTTAATTTTAATACATCATTGTCCATCTGTGATAACAAAGTGCAAAAAATGCTCCTAGCGTAATGTTAATGGGTTATTTTAAATTGTACATTATTATGAATAAACTTTTTGAGTGCTCTCGACAACGCCCGTAATATATCGGTTTGTGGCTAAAAAATTTCATATATATGTGACACTTTAAATATCACACGATAATAATTATTGTTGGAAAAAATTGGATTTAAATTGAACTTAAAAGTTGTCTAGAATTTTCTGGATAGAATTTTGAATAATTTTGAGCTCAAATTTAGGTGGGACTCACACTACGATAATTGTGACACCATATACAAACGCGTTCTCCTTCACAAGGAGATTAACGTGGTATATTCACATGTTCATTTCCATTGAGTTATGAACGATATATTTGTGCCCAAAGTGACTCATAAAGCAATGAAAGTTAATGAATTGGCTCTGTTTTAACTCTTGTCCCACATTGGAAGAGTAGAGAAAAATTGAAGAGTCAATAAAACCCCAAGTATGGGATAAGAGTGGCCCAGTGGTATAAGCCTAGCACTGGAATAGTCTTGGGGATGGATTGGGTTTGGTCCGTAGTTCAATCCCTGGTACTGTCAAAATCATGTTTGGCCAGTGAAAGCCACGAATCGTGAATGGGGATTAGTCGAGGTGCGCGTAAGCTGGTCAGGACACCTCATGGTATGCTACCAAAAAAAAAGTATGGGACAAGAGTTAAAACACACCCAATGTGGGACATAGCAAAAGCTTGGAATAAATTCTGAAAATATGAAATACCAAAAACAAATATATACTCAAAAAAAATTTAAATCCCAAAAATACTAAAATACCAAAATATTTTAATACATATATATATATATATATATATATATATATCAGTACAACTCTTGTGCATACCAGTCTGCATTTTAAGAGTGCGGACCGGACATTTTTTTTGTGTATATATATATATATAATTTTCAAAAAATATATATATATATAAATATTTTTCCAGAAAAAATAAAATTTTTTAGATATGATTTCCAAAAAAAAGAGAAAAAAAACTAAATAAAAATAAAAAGATACACTAAATATTAAAAAACATGAAATTTTTTTTGTCCAAATCTGCATTTATTGGAAACCAAAATAAAAAAAATTATATTCAGTAAAATAAATGATTTACCGTAATAAAAAAAATCAACAAATAAAATATTGTTTCCATAATTAAAAAATGATTTTCCCAAGATGAAAAAAATTCAAGCAAATATATAAAAAAAATTAGGAAAAAAAAATAGAACCCCCATCCCCCAACAAAAACCCCTCCCCCCCCCCCCCCCCCCCTTCCCCACCACCACCACCACTAGCCCCAGCACCCCCAACACACCCCTCTGCCCCAACGAACAAATTTGCTCCATATATTTTGTGTGTGTTCATGGTTGTGGGTGTGAGGGGGGAGAAAGGAAGAAGAGAGAGAGAGAGAGAGAGAGAGAGAGAGTGTAGTCGCGGTGTGATACCAATTGATTTAATTCACAAATTCACTTATTTAATTAGGTAACTCAGATTTAACAAAACCAAATTCAAATTAAAATCAACCCATATGCGTGCAAGTGTAAGTAAAAATGGGCAAGCAGGTGACAGAGTAATTCAGGACAAAATCTCCTTAGGGCAAAACCTTTCATATTCTATAACTTTGACACGGTTTCACGACCTTTGACTTACATACAACTTCCCTTAAGGGTAATGCACGATGTCTGTGTCAAACCTTCAAAGCTTCAGCTAGAACTCAGTAGTGGCTCACTCGTAGCCGTACCAATTTGGACACGCAGCCCAGACACGCACTCTTGATTCTTTGTAGGATCTCCCTCCACAATAGCTCTCGACTCTCCAGTTGCAGAGTTCTTCTCACAAAGGTTGAACTTTAGGCAAAGTATGGTTTGAGTTCCACGAAACAATACACAGGAAAAAAATCTCTGGGATTTGTGAATTGTGAAAACAAATTTGAACCCTCAAAATTGTGTTGGAGAAAAGATAAACTCTCAAAAACATATTCTGATCAAAACAAAATTTTCTCCAGACGAAATACAGAACCCTGACACCTTATTTATAATACCTTTTAAGGCGGTGACGTGTCAGGTAAAAAGACTTCTCGTTCGAACTAACAGACACGTCGTTCAAACGACGTCTGGTCTCGTTCGAACGAGATAGGATCTAATTTGAACGATGAGGCACAAATATCTGGATTCAATTTACAGAGTTTTAACATATTTAGGGACTTAGAAAACAACACTCTTACGAATCTGAGAACAGTTATCAAAAAACTTTTATGATAAAAATATTTTTGAAAAGATAAAAATCCATTTAAAATAATTCAAAAATCATAAAAGTAAAAATATTTTAATTTTTTTAAAAATCCCAACCTTTTTATTTAAAATATAAATATAACTTGACCAATTTACCAAGTTCGTCCTTGTTGGGCTTGATTGTTGTAGTTGACCTTGAAATTCGGATCGTCGATTGTAGATGTGCTCTTTTCAATACTTCGACAAACTTGTAGCAGTATACGACATACTAAATGTGATGGACAATGTCCTTACAAATCTCCCCATATATCTATGCCGGTACACAATAAAAACTATTCAAATTATCAAACTCAAAAAATAACCTATACAAATCTACCCTCCCATAAACTCAAATGTGGAAAGATAAACTCAACAAGTCTTCAATCAAACTTGACTTAAACAATCAACTTTTCAAATCTCCAAGCTTTTCTCATCAGGGTGTGCAATCCAAAGATTTTTCAATTGTCCCTACACATGAGACAAAGCAAAAAAACACGTGACGTATCGAGTTTGAAATGAGATAGAAACATATACTAAATTAAGGAAATAATTAAATCTCCCTCAAATCTCCCCCATACAAAATATTCCCCATAATTCTTTCTCGCCCTTTTTATTTGTCCAAAATAGACAAGGAAAGAATAAACTCAATAAAGCACAATGGGGTGTATTGGGAAAGAAACCAAATATACTATTTTTTTAATTTTCTAATTTTTATACAAAAATGCAAGAAATATAATGTTAAAAAAAATCACACACCGTCAATTTTAACTAAGATGAGCAAATCATGGAAACGGAATGAATGGATGTGAACAAATTTGATAGAAAAATCAACTTAATCATATAATATGTGCGATATTCATAAGAGTACTCCTAACGAATGAACATAAATAATAGTCCTTTGGTATAAAATTGTTGAAATTGGATGACAACATCTTAATTCAAAATCAACAAATCAAAGTCAACATGATTTTCACACTAATAATGTCCAAAATAATTTCATGCTTTTTCAAGACCTTTTAAGGACATGCAAAGCCATTTTAAATCTCCAACCAAACTCCCTCGTATATATTTTCATTTCAAGGTGATATAAACTCTCAAACATTGGAGAATTGGTGAATAGCCCTAATGGCCCATTATTGGCATATATTTCTTTTTATTGACATTCAATATTTTTTGGGCTCTTTTAAACCTCTTTGGACCCCGAATAATTAAAATTCCTCAATTTTTTAAGTCCAATTTAAATGGTGGCTTAATCGCAAAGGATAGATGTGTACCTTTCGTAGCCCTTCACTGTTTTTAAAATCCACAAAAACTCACGACAAACGGTTTAAAAAATGCACACCTTTTATTATCTTGTTTTATCGCATTTGATTCGTTTTAATAGACAGAATTGAGATGAAAACACGTAACCAACATGTGATTTATCAAGAACAAACATCAAACAAATCCGTGCATGTGTGCAATAAAGGACAAATTGAGTCAAACATGCAGGTAGAAACACTATATCATCTCAAAGACTTAAAACTTTGTAAAGGACATGAATGAAACAAAATATCACTACACTAAAATGGTCAAATTGGCACCCTTCAACCAGCCATCCTTGTCACAGTCATTGACCGTGACAAAAAAATACACTTTTTTTGTCATGGTCAATGACTGTGACAAGGCCGTAACAATACCTTGTCGCGGTCAATGACCGTGACAAGTCCGTGATAAATCTACTTGTCACGTCACGGTCATTGACCATGACAATAATATAAAGTTATCACGGTCAATGATCGTAATATGTCCGTGACAATTCTGTCAATAAAAAAAAACCTCCCTCTTCTTGTTTCCCACCGTTTCTCATTCCCTCCATTTCTCTCTCTCTCTCTCTCGAGCGACTGCACACTCTCTCTGTACAACTTTGGTATGTTTTCTCTCTCTATTTATCCTCCATTTATATATATATGTGTATGTATATGTGCGTGTGTGTATATATGTGTGTGTAAATGTGTGTGTGTGTAGTGTATAAATTCGTGGGGGGGGGGGGGGGGGGGGGGGAGGGGGGCAGGGCTGGGGGAGGGGAGGGGTGAGGTGGGGTGGTGTTTGTGCGTGTGTGTGTGTATATATGCGTGTGTGTGTACATGTGCATGTGTGTGTGTGTATATGTGTGTGTGTGTGTGCATTTGGTGGGCAGTGACAGTTGGGGGGAGGGGGCAGGGTTGCCGGGGGGTATATATGGGTGTGTACGTTTTTTTAATTAAATTTCTATTGGTTTATTAGATATTACCCCTCATATTGTAGTCCCCCTTGTAAAATAATTGATTGATTCAATATTGATTGGTTGTTAATTTTTTTTTGTAAATTAATGATTAGTGTCCCTTTCATATGCAAGTAAGATTGCCCCTTAATGTAAATTAGTAAATTAATAATTGCATACTTTAATTGTTAGTTTAATTGATGAAAAGAATTAATTGATTAGATGAATTAGAAGGAGTGCGGGATACACATTTGTTATTTCCATTGCAGTTGGATTATAGTGAATCGATGTTGGGTTAGTTAATTTTAAAAGTGGCATGACCACTGGATTATTGTCCATATGGGGGTGGGATTTTTTAACTTTTTTTGAAAATTACTTTGTATAACGAACAATATATATATAGTATGATAATTAAATAAAACATACTTCAAATTACATATAGTGCGCATAGATACTAGCCTTCTAGTTCTTATGGATACGCATTCAAAAGACCTTAGATCTGTTCGAGAGTCATTACTCTCGTAATGAGATCTCTCGAATTGTCACGTTTGGACAGTTTGGGACTGCATAATTTATGTATAATAATATTCTTAGTGTCTTAAAGCTGTTACTTTCGAAGGAAGTTCTACAGTCGTATCCTAATGTTCTCTGGGTATATACTAGATTGACAAGTGTGACTGTTATTTCAATTGATCAATTGAAATAACACTCACACTTGTCAATCTACGTCGTGTACTTGGAGAACTACGGGGATATGCTAACGAATTTTTCTCAAATCATAACAAAGTGCATGAGTTGTTAAGTATATTACAGAAATATGTAGTCTTGAATGGGATAGGACCACTCACCCTTTAGAGGGGGTGGAGGAAATAGGAATTTCTATTATAAATTGAATTTGAATTTGAATTTGAAATTTAACAATTGAATATAAATAAGACATAATTAAATAAAAAATACTAACCAAGTGTTTTACTCGGAGTATATCAACAACGAGTTGTGGTCAATTGTCCTACATGCGCCAAAGCGTCTAAATAATAGTGTGGATGACTTGGCTACTCCTACCGAATATCAATCCATTTTTTACGATAACCCGAATTTGAAATAATTTTTCAATTTTTAATAAATATTCCAATTTGTACTTTATCAATCCATTTTTAATGCTTTTAATTGATTTTCACTTTATCACTTTCATTCTTGTGTAGTGTGCATGTATATGGGCAGTAGGGGTGGGGGTGGGGATGTTTCGAATTTTTAGTAATTGTGCATATTATGATTTGTACTAATAACAATTCATTTGGATTTGTAGTAATTGTACATATTTGCATGTCTTCTTCTAATTCATTTTGATTTGAACTAATAACAACATTTTTTTACAGAAAATGTCTCCTTCAGGTATTAAGAGGAGGAGGATGATGCTGATTATGATGATGTCGTCTGGGATCGGTGGTAGCGGAGGCGACGAGGGATCCTCGGACCCTAGGCTCCCCAAATATGGCAAATTGGGGATGGCCATCGAGACCAAAAAGGGTCCATTAGCGAGATCCATCAAGCTGGTAAAGATGATCATCGACCCGGGGTACACTAGTTAGAGGGAGGTGCCAAATAAGCTCAAGTTATCTATTTGGGTGGCACTACAGGTAATGTATTTATATTTATATTTATATGAATATTTCAATTTCGATTTCATGTTATATGTATATTTATATTTATTTGCAACTAACATTGTATTTGTTGGATAAGAACAATTCAGCCTGGATACAAAGCTACGTGATTCCGTCTTGGAGCAGTTGAGCGAGCAACACAAAACGTGAAAGAAAAATATGCGGACCCGGTACTTTAGAAAGACTCGAGAGTCCGTTATCCAAATGAGTGAATCTGTGCCACCGAAGGAGCCGATCTCATTGGCATAATGGAAAAAGTTCATTGACAATGAGATCGGGGAGAGACAATTCTCGCCAATCGGGGAGGAAAAATCGAGCAAAAAAGATGGACGTGCACTACTACGGCCGGACGTTTTACGCCGAGGTGGAGCATAGGATGACGGTAAGATTTAATTTTTCTATAACTATAAAAATATATTATTTTGCATTATTTTACTTTGTGGGGCCGATACTAATTTTTCTTTATTTAATTTCAGGGGACAGGGAGTGGCCCTGGGGGTAGGCCACATAGGCTCGATACTTATGTGGCTATTCAGACGAAGAAGGGGAACGATAAGGAGGTGTCTCCGAGTGTCGTGACCACGATTATAAGTAATCCAAAAATTTACTTTTTGTTAATTACATTATAAATTTTTTATTTACTTATTTTATTAATCATGGTTTTTTTATCGTTTCAGGCAAAGCTTAAAGAAGTGCATGAGTCGCAGTCTGATGCTGATAAGGCATCTTTGTCCACAGACGCACTCAGCCAAGTGCTTGGCACGGATCACAAGGGGAGGAGAAGGGGGGTGATCTCGCGGGTGGCCAAATCTAGGATCAGCGGATTGGAGACGAACGACACCGGGTTGACTCGAACGGTGGACTCGCATGAGGCGAAGCTGTCCCGTTTGGAGGCGACGGTCCAAGATATGTTCTCATTCATGAAGTGTTCGTTGAGCAAAAACCGTAAGGGTGAAGGGAAGGAGAAGGTTATGGAGGAGGAGGTGCAAGAGAACGAGGTGAAGGTGTAATACCTTGTATTTTTATGGCTTTTAAAAATTAGGGATTTATTAAATTTAATTTGAGATATTCATTTAATGTTTATCTGAAGATTTATTTTTAATATTTACTAGCGTGATGTGAGTTAGTAATTATTGGGAATTTGTTGAACATTACTTGATGAGTAAAGTAATATATGAGATTGATTTTCTTAATATTGTCACGAATGAATAATATAACAATTATGGCAATTTAAGTCAGGACGTGCCCGTGTCGTGTGAGGACTAAATTATTATTATAAAAGTGAATTAATTATAAGCCGCCCATAAGGTCATTTTGAGTGCACCTAAGTGTCCGGAACGGTCGAGATAGTCAGAAAAGTAGACCTGGGGGTTTAGTTTGGGCCTCGGGACGTTTTTAGGCCTAATTGGCATCCCGGGAGTGTATTTTGGACATTTTGTATTTTGGGTAATTAAACCCACGAATTTCCCTAAGGTATATCAGCCATTTGAGTTAGGCTTTTAGGGTTAAAAATCACAAAACTTAAGAACGACCATTAGATAAGAAGGTAGGAAGTTTTCCAAGCAATCCAAGGCCAAGAACTCATCCGTTTACACCGCCACAACCACCAAAATGTGGATCGCACGAAGAGGAAAGCAACCATACCTTTTTCATCCACAAATCAGACCCTTGTATTCTAGGCAAGTATCTATCTTTCTTTTATTTTAGTTATTATTTCATCCATGTTAGATTAAGATTGTTATACACATGTTTCATAAAAGAATTTGAGGAATTTGAAGATTTAATCACATGTATTAGTGGAAATAGATATATTCTGGACATCCTAATCATATGTAGAGGATAACCCAAGAATTTGTATGAGTTTAGAAGCAATAAATATGGAAAAGAATTAAAATAATGAAAGTTTTATGAAAATTAGGGTTCTTGTTAAATATGAGGAATTACCCCATTAATTCAATACCTTTGATGAATTTGGACATGTTTCACGTAGGAAATCCTGTATATAGGTATATGTAACTAGTAGTAATATTGTTTGGAAGTTTGAGAATCATTAATGGAATTTTGGAGTAATTTGGAAGATGAAACCCGCATATTAAAATTGCAGTTTCTGGGAAAGAACTGTTTGATCGATCAACGGACCCAAGAACATCAATCGATCGATGATCGATCGATCGACCCCCTTTCCTCGATCGATCGACCCCTCCTAAAAAATTGCTCATTTCTCCCCTTTTTATTTAATCTGGTTTAAATACGTAGGAACCCTTGATTATTAATTATAGAGTATAATGGGTCATGAAGAGGACCGATATGGTCTAAATAGACTCAGTTGAGTGAAATTTAATATGAACTAAAATTGTGGGTTAACGGGGAGTTTAGTCACATTGGAAATTGTGCGTACGTTCACTAGAGAATTAAGAGACTCATGAAAGACATAGACTATAAGGTTAGAAAGGGCGTACCTATTGAAATTATATATAGTAAGAGAGAGTACTTCGAGAGATGAGTAGTACGTGTGAAATGTGTATAATTAAAAATAAAAGAGATGAATCCTTTATGTGAGATAATTGAGTAAAATTGTACTAAGTATGGTTAATAATAATTATGGGTCGTGAGCGAACCCTATTGGAAAATGTGTAACTATATATGACAGTGAGACTGTGTACACACATTAAATACTTTATCTGTGTATAATCATACCCGAGCTACTTGCTATCACGGAGGTTTCCGTGCCGGGATATTCTTATCTCGATTGGACCTTTATGGGGGATATTGACTCGTACTTTAGAAGATAGTATCCTTGATACATGCTATTTGAGTGATAGTCAGATGATCCTAAGAGACGTGAGGGTATATGCTGACCTCTTTGTGACTTGGAGCTATGCTTCGCCTCCAATTGTATGTGTTTGTGTTAATATAGTTCGAGAGTGATTTAGAACTAGTATTTCCCTTAGTACGAGTGATACGAGGACTTGATAGTAGAGTATGCCATCACCATAGATTTTATGTGGGGTGACGTTAGTATATATATTATATGTGTGACCAATATATATACGTATATCTATATGGGAACTTTATACTATGCGTATAAGTAGTTAAGTAATGAATAAATGCTTCAACTTTATTATAAGTGTTCAAAAACTATATAACGGTACTGAATTGTTCTAAATAACATAAGAAATATTGAAGAGATTGATTTCCTAAAGTAAATATCATAACCTTGCTTTTCACATGATAAAACCTTATGGAGAATAAGTTAGAGAAACTTATGAGATTTATTAGTACGGTAGGCGTGCACACTAGATGAGAGGTGAGAATTCTCAAGAGAGTGTCTCATACTAAGATGGTTGTTGCATTAGCCGCTAAACATTTGAAATACTTGCTAAACTATTTTTAAAACTGTTTTACAATCGGGCTCTGACTCGTTTCCTGTCTTTTTCTCTTATATATATATATATATATATATATTATAGGTGCCCAACCACAGAGGAGTCATGCATAGGTTCTTTGGATTGGACGCGCTGCAACTGACGTGGGAGTTGCAGGCCATTGCTTTAGACGACCTCTTCATTGATTATATTCTTGTTTTAGTTCTGTTTAGTTAGGTCATGTGTTTCCCGTTTCCCTATTCAGTTTGGATTTGTCAAAGATTTACGTTTGTTTATATTTCCAGTATTCAGTATTCCTTGGGAGTTGACTTTTGTCAGGATGATTTCATGTATAGTTATTTGACTTGGTTTGGTTAATCTAGATGGATTGATTCTTTTGTGTTGATTGTTATTCATAGAAATTATGTGATTCTTAGACTGTTGATTATTTAAAAAGGTTTTCAAGTTAAAATTTAAAAATGGAAATAAAACATTAAATTGTTTTAACAATTAGCTTAATTATTTAGGGTGTTTAATTTGGAAATTTTATTTTGTGATAGTGATGCTAAAAATGAACCAACCGTTCATCTTGATTTTAATCTAATAAAGGTCTGATCACCCGGTATTTAATTAGACGGGGTGTCACAGCAGGATGGCAAGGATGTGGACCTCGCTGCTTTATCGCCGACACGTGCGAACTTTGATGATCCACTCTCATATTGGGCTCCCTTCGACTGACCAATGTAGACACTTGGTTGACCGAGCGTGTTTTTACTAGACATATTTGATGGTCAGTGGATGGGGCGGGGGTTGAGGGACCCGAATACCGTCCAGGGTATGCCAGTTCATGGACGTTCGCTTCTAGACATCGAGTCCAAGATGCTCGTCACGCATGTGATACCCGGGAAGGAGAACTCCACCTTGTGGTTATGCGAACAATGCGACATGATGTATATTGCTGGGTGTTTCAATTCGTATATCATGTGGCCTACTCACCTCCTCAGAGCTAACCTTACCCCAAACATGTAGTGATATTATTTGAATTGAATTGTTTAAGTTGTTACATTTAAATTATGTTTGGATTATATCGTGATGCATATTGTTTTGAATGTATATTTTCATTATCTCTATTTTATTCGGATATATGATGTTTGAACAGGTACAACGTTTCTATAATAGGTACAAATATACTGCTGGGCAGTGGCAGTGGCCATACTGCCCAGCAGATTTTTTTTAATTGTTTGTCACGGTTTATGACTGTGACAAAACTTGTAAAGGTCATAAACCATGACATGACCATGACAATTGTAATGAACTCGTCAAGGTCAATGACCGTGACAAGTCCGTGAAAATAAAAGTTATCACCCCCAGAATTATCATGGTCATTGACCTTGATAAGTCCAACTTGTCAAGGTTAATGACAGTGACAATTTGGCATATTTGGTGTAGTGTATTGTCTCAAATCTATATCAAACAGTCACAGGTATATGGCATGAAGTTGTGTCTTGGTCATCCTAAGTGTACATTCATATACGGTGCAAACAAAATACAAAACACTTTTTGGATTTTTCAAATTTTTTCTAAAAAAAAGGAAAAACTTTTTTGTATTTTTCAAACACTGTTCAGAAACAACCCAGCAGTACTAATAACATGTATATCAGGAAGAAATAGGGACTACAAACAAAATTTATGGGGTCGTTTGAACGAGATGCCATTTCGTTCGAACGACAGGCTATCTCGTTCGAGCAAGATGCAATCTCGTTAGAACGAGTAAAACAAAAATTTCTCAGATTATCTAAAATGACATGTAGTTTTGTCCAGTGAGAAAATTTCATAAAAAACAATTCCTGGAATGGGCAAATAGATCCAAAGCTGTGCTAAAATAGTACAAAAATGAGGAAAATAAAATAAAAATAGGTAATGATGTCAATATGTACATCACCCTATGCTAGCAAACATGTCTAGACCTCAACCGGGAAGTGCGATAGAGTTTTCTAAAGATGGTGACATCTTTAGAACTAACTCCATTAGATCATGTGTAGTCTTGACCAAAAAATTTACTTTCTCACGAATATGTGCAAACTCTCTATCATTATGTATAAGCAAAGCATCATGAATGGGTGCATGTGTGTGAACATATGAAGTCGCATGATGTGGCAAAAAATGAAACTTAGGACAAAACTCCCTAAGAGGTCGTCTCTTCTTGCAATTGGAGCAAACATAAATCGGTCAAGGAAGTAATTTATCAAAAAAATTTGGATGAGCATTCCTAGACGGACACCCATGAGAATCACTCACCAAAGTGGAAATAGGCTCGGGCGCATTAATAGTAGTGGAAGAACCGTCATGACTTTTTTCAACATACTCACCATCTTTCAAAACAGGATAGGGAACCATCTTATCAACCTTCTCAGTTGCGTTCTCTAAAGATACTTGGGCCTCCCGTGCGAGTTTGAGATCAGCCTCGAGATGGGATACATGTGTTGTCAGACTAGACACCGTGTTGGTCAGCTCACATTTTTTCCTTTTTGGCTCATCATTCTCTTGCTTCAACTCATAAATTCGAAGTCCTAGATTCCTATTTGATCTTTTTGTTTTCATGGTCTCGGTAAACAACTCTCTAAAAGCTTTTCGGGGCTCACTTTCATCTCCGTTCTCAACCTCACTCTCATCTTCATTCGACTCATTGTCGACGCTCTCGTGGATGCTATCATTATGGGACAAAGTGAAGGTATTAACACGACTAGTAAACGCAACAGTCATCCTTTGTCCTAAATATTTTTCGAACTCATCGTCCTCCTCTTTCTTTTCTCCCTCACTATCGCTTAGGGTAGAAGACATGGAAACTTTCTTGCCCTCTCTCCTAAGTCTAGTGGGACACTCAAATGACTTGTTCCCTTTCCCATCACACTCAAAACATCTTATCTTCCCAAGGCTCTACTCACTCTCTTTTTCTTTCTCATCGATTTCTTTGGTCTTGTCTTTCTTTTTTGTATTTCTCTGAAAACCTTTTATCGGGATTTCTTTGTTTAAAAATCTGGAGATTTTTTTTGAAATTTTTGGAAACTAGGGCCATGTCAGATTCAGATTCAGATTCACATACAGTCTCCTTCTTTTTGCTCTCTTTTTATCCTCACTATATCTCGACTATGTCCTAAGTGCAACCCTTTGGCCTTAACAGTTCAGAGAAACATGTCTAACTCGTAGGTCTGAAGATCACCTACCAACTCTTCTACATTAAGTGTGCGCATATTCCCCATCGAGTTTAAAATAGTGACTTTTGGAATAAAAGGTTTTGGAAGAGATCTCAAAATCTTTTTCACAACCCGCATGTTATCAATTGCCTCACCCGAATTAAAGCTAGTGTTAACTATGTCCAACAAATGCGCATAAAACTAGTCAAAAGTCTTTGACTCTGACATAGTGAGTGTCTTAAATTGGGTGGCAAGGTTTTACAACTTAGATTCTTTAACAGAAGTGGTACCCTCACGTGTCAATATTCAAAATATACCATGCCTCTTTAGACGTGGTGCACGTCATAATTCGGAAAAACTCTTCAAGAGTGACGACTCCAGAGATAGCACTCAAACCACGTGAATGAAAATTGGACAATTTAAAATCGTCCTCAATCCAATTTGACACGGGTTTTAAAGAGGTGATGTTCTCAACAATAACGGTGGGAGGAGACCAACCATTTTCAACTAACAACCAAACGCGCTCATCTATAGCTTTTAATGCATATTTCATGGGAGCTTTAGGAAAAATTATTGTCATCAAAAGTAGGTACCCAATTATATAAGTGATCCATTAAAGTTTAAAAGAAATGATATCACAAAAACTTTTGTGGAAAATAGGAATTCACAGTAAGATAGTGAAACCTGCTCTGATACTAGTTTGTAGACGCAGTGTGATCCCAATTGATTTAATTCGCAAATTCACTTATTTAATTAGGTAACTCGGATTTAACAAAGCCAAATTCAAATTAAAATCAGCCAATGTGCGTGCAAGTGTAAGTAAAAATAGGCAAGAAAGTGACAGAGTAATTGAGGAAAAAATCTCCTCAGGGCCAAAACTTTTATATTCTAGAACTTTGACACGGTTACACGACCTTTGACTTACATAAAAATTCCCTCAAGCGTAGTGCACGATGTCTGTGTCAAACCTTCAAAGCTTCAGCTAAAACTCAGTAGTGGCTCACTCGCAGCCGTATAGATTTGGACACACAGTCTTGATTCTTTGTAGGATCTCCCTCCACAATAGCTCTCTCTCTTCAGTTGAAGAGTTCTTCTCACAAAGGTTGAACTTTAGGCAAAGTATGGTTTGGGTTCCACAAAACAACTCATATAAAAAAAACTCTCTGGGATTCCTGAATTGTGAAAACAAATTTGAACCCTCAAAATTGTGTTGGAGAAAAGTTAAACTCTCAAAAATGTATTCTGATCAAAATAAAATTTTCTCCACACGAAATATAGAACCCTTACACCTTATTTATAATACCTTTTAAAGCGGTGACGTGTCAAGTAAAAAGACTTCTCGTTCGAACGAACTGACATGTCGTTCGAACGACGTCTGGTCTCGTTCGAATGACATAGGATCTCGTTTGAACGACCAGGCACAAATCTCTAGATTCGATTTACAGAGTTTTAAAATATTTGGGGACTTAGAAAACGACATTCTTACGAATCTGAGAACAGTTATCAAAAATCTTTTATGATAAAAATGTTTTTGAAAAGATAAAAATCCATTTAAAATAATTGAAAAATCATTTTTAATAGAAGGAAAAATATCTTAATTTTTTGTAAAAAAATCCCAACCTTTTTAATTTAAAATGTAAATGGAACTTAACTAATTTACTAAGTTCGTCCTTGTTGGGCATGATTATTGAAGTTGACTTTGAAATTCGGATCGTCGATTGTAGATGTGCGCTTTCCAATGCTTCGACAAACTTATAGCGGTATAGGACATACTAAATGTGACGGACAATGTCCTTACGGGGGGGGGGGAGAACGGGAGAGTAGAGGGAGAGATCGTGTGTGTGTGAGTTTAGAATTTTTAAAAAAAAATACCCTCTTAAATGACCAATTTACCTCACTTAACATATGTGCAACTCACATGCTCCTTTTCCCTCCAAAAAGAGACGGTCGTCATGTTTTTGGGCCGATTGCACTGTCAGTGCTAGTACAGGGCGGCAATTGAAAAAATTGAAAGTATATAGTGAAAGGTGGAAAGAGAATCAAAGTATAAGGGGTCCCACTGTAATTAACCCTATTTATTAGATTTTTATAAACCTTTCTTGAGATGAAAATTGGTGTGTAACCATTAACAAAAATGTATCCGTCTAAATGAACCTAACACCCTTTATAAAGTCTCTAAAACAGCAGTGGTGGATCAAGGATTTGAAGTGAAGTGACGAAATTTTTTTTGAGGAAGCCTGGGGGTTCAGGTGCGGGGGGAGCCCCTGAGGAGATTTTTTTTTCTACTTATATTTTGCAATTTTTAACCCTAAAAATGTTGAGGTATTAATTAACTAACTTTGGATTTCTAAATTTTTTTGTTTTGGATGCGGTTGAACCTCAGCTTCGGATACAGTTGGTGTGTTGTCTCCTCTTTTCCGTTTACAAAAATTCTCCATTGACTTCCTATATTTACAACAAATTTAATTTAATTTCAGACTAAAAGATTCACACTAAATTTCATTTCATTTCAGACAATTTTACATTATAAATTAAATTTCACACTAATAGTTTCTAGGGATTTTAATTTTAATAGTCATTATAAATTTAAACAAATATAAACAAAAAAACTATTTTATTTTGATAAACAAACACATATAAACACACCTCCTCTATCTCTATGAACAAATTCATATAAATAAACACTTAAACAAACAAAAAATATAAAGAAATTCATATAAATAATAAATTTTTTATAAACAAAATATACCTCGGGTGGAAAAGATATGTTAAGCAACCTGGAGAGCAGAGATGTAGGCTTGTAGAAGCAGTGGGGGCAGATCGGGTGGAGTCTCCACCGTGGAAAGCATGGGCGGGTGGAGAGCAGGACAGGGGAGAGGGGGATGCCATAGATATTAGGAGCAGCGCTACTGCAGCGGTGGAGGCTGGTGGTGAGAGAGACAGAAAGGGTAAACGAAAGAGGAGAGAATAGAAGAGAATAGGTTATGAGATTTGAGAGTTGAATGTTTAAGCTTGGTTTTCTTTTTTAATTTATTACACATTTTCTCCTCATCTTTGAATATAATTAGAAGTAACCTCCAAGTTTAATTTTTTACCCCAAAAAAAACCCTATTTTTTTATTTTTCTAAAAGTTGAACTGGGGCGGCCGCCTCGCTTCGGCGTGGGATGGATCCTCCCCTATAAAAGAGTGAGGATTTTCTAGACATTGATAATTCCTTAATATGGGACTATATCAACTTTAGTATCTCTTTCGTTATTGCCTAATTGCACTTCATGTCACTTAAAATCTATAACATAAAGCAAGAAAACAAAAGAGATACTATAAAAACATTGAAAAGTGAAGAGAACTAGATTTAAATTAAAAATATATCGCTTTTCAAAAGGGCTCTAGGGGACAAGTGATTGTTTACTCTATTGAAATTAATAGAAAAAATTTAATGAAAATAATCACAATTATTGGAAGATACTATAGTTTAATATCGGATATACAAAGGTATCAAAGACTATAAGACTCATGAATAATATATAGAGAGTAATTCTACATCGATACATGATTCGAACATATTTTTTTAGACACACTCGCGCGTTGTGCCTTAATTTGTTGATAGTTGGAGTTCACTCATTATGATTCAAATGATCAACCAATCCGGACATGACTTGTCAATTTGTCTATAAAGATGTGTCCGAATTCTTTATCAATTTAGAATTATCCATTTATATAAGAAGACATGATCAATGCGGACTACTTTTTGAAAATTCCAAACCTTTAATCGTTGTCTCTGTAGTATGAACGTGCTCCCCAAACTCATTTTGGAAGTAGCTAATTTGGTCATTTAAATTTTTAACAACTAGAGATGTATATAATTATTAATTTAGCATCTCAACTATTGCTTGACTTGACTAAATATTCAGATGGTTTTCTTTGATTTGATATTCTTACAATCAATATCATCTCCACTAAATTTGGTTAAAAACTATCATCTTTTGTCATTTTAGAAAATAAGACCACACAAGATGCCCATATCATGTGCACGAAAATATAAATATAAGAAAATGATAGCATGAATCTCAAAATAATAAGCATGAGATTGAATTAGTGTATTTTCCCTATTTAATTTTGGGATGGATAATTTAATATCTAATATGTTATCAAAGTAAGTTCTTCATTACCCAACTAACCAATTTCTCCACATTACCCTGTATAAATATATTCACCACATTACCCAGCATAAATATGTTCACATGTTATGCTCAAGGCCGGGCACATCACATGTAAGTAAAGTAGTGTAAATTAGAACCAAAAATAATATTGGTCAAAGACTAAATAAGAACATTACGAAATTTAAAATCTAGTACCACGATATATAAAATAATGAGGCTCTTAACTCATCTAATAACTATATCTAATTTTTGTGGCTCTTAAGAGAAGATTGACATGTGGACTGGATAGTGAAAGCTCCTGATTGTTGAGGATTCACTTCTCATCATGTCAACTTCTGCCTTCTATTTCTTCATTGACCACCAAAAACGACATAAATAGATGTGTAGGGTTCAGGCCTTCTCTATTATCTAAATATGGTGTCTTGTAAAGCTATTTTGTCATGTGTATGAAGATAAACTCTCTATTTAAGAGTTCCATCTGGTGAAATGTATTAATTTGGGTGACTCTTTATGATCCGTTTGGTTCATGGTGAAATACTTTTCATCGTGTTAAAAGTAAAAGGTGAATTATTAGCTTGGTGATTTTGTTTTCACCATCTCCGTTTGGATGGTCGAGTTTTCACTAGATAAAAATTTTAACTTTTTCACCATTTGTTGTGTGGATGGTCACGATGAATATGGTGAAAAAATAAAATTACCATATTACCCTCATACTTCAAATGCACATAACTATTTTGATTTTCATCACACAAGTGTCAATGCCCATTAAAAAATATGCATTTACCTCAAACTTAAATTTGACACAATCCCCCCCCCCCACAACTACTCATATTTGGCTACGCAAGACAGATAAGTAAAAAAACAGTATCAATTAAAAAAAGTTCTAATTAAAAAAGAAAACTGTCCCAATTTATAAAAAAAAAGTTCCCAACAATGAAAAAAACTGGCATTTGTAAAAAACAATCACAATTAAAAAAAAGAGCCAACTGCAAGAACAGTAGTCCACAATAAAAAAAAATAGTTCTCAATAATGAAAAAACAGTCCCAATTAAAAAAAAAGTTTTCAACATTGAAAAAAATACCCTAATTTAAAAAAAAAAACATGCCCAATTAAAAAAAAGACTCCCAACTATGAAAAAAAACATGTTCCAATTAAACGAATTAAAAAAAAATAGTTCCCAACTATGAAAACGTCCCAATTAGTAAAAAAATTCCTAACACATTACCATGCACCAAAAAAATATTCATTTATTTATTTATTTATTTATTTTTTTATTTTTTATGGGAAAAGCTATTCCCACACCCTCCATATTGTAACACCCCACTTAAAATAATAACGGGTGGCCAGCCTATACTATATTAAATCAGGAGTCTCAGATGGCTCAGTCTCAACACCAATTGCCGGTACTATATAATATAGGACTAATTACCCGATATCATATAAGCGAGATGTTAAAATTTAAATAAAAATATGAAACAGACGACAAACCAACACTATAACACTAGTAAAAAGGAAAGAAAGATGCATGAAAGAACTAAGATAAATAAGATGCTGAAATAAAATGAAATAAATAACTACAACTGAATATACTACAAAGAAGTAAACCCGAATAAGCTGTCAGGTCACAACCAATACAATTACTGAAATGAAATAAATATACACATCTATAAATATCCCATGCGTATACTCCCGATATACAACATCGATCCTACCTAGATTCTTGAAGAAGTAGGAAGCGACTACAATCTAAGTCCCGCAACAGTCCGCACATGTCACGGCTCCCAAGACTCTGGATAGAAGGTCATCCGGCATCCATGCGGTAAGACACCTATGGTAATAGATATATATATACAAGCAGGAGAGAAAAGTAAACGGGTCAGAGCCCGAGTGTGAAAAATATTTAGCCAGTGTGTTAACCGTACATAATAAATATCGGTGCACTTATTTCATAATTAAAGTGGAATCGCACTCTCGTGAAACCCCAACTCACCTCTCATCTAACGGCGCGCACCTATTCGCATCCTTAAGTTTTAGTTAAATTATCCCAATTTTAAGGACAACCTAACTTATTATAGGCATAGCCTATACCCACGAGATTTACTTTACTATCATAACCCAATAATCCACCCCTATTCTAATCATACTTGATTATGTTTACAAACAATTTTGCCATAATAGGCTTAATGGATTCCGATTTTATAATTTATTTTATTAGAATTCTTAATACGTCACCCATTTATATTAGGGTGGGAATATATGATTTAATTTCGAATTAACATGCATACAAAATTATTATTGACAAAACTTCTCTCCAATCTCAACATTGCACTACGTTTTGTGCGTTGGGTGTCTCGCAGAGCGAAATCCAAACAAGGAACCACTCCGTTACACTACTCCTTGACAATGTCGATCCTAGAGATCCATTATGTCATACAAACAATATTATATTACTATAACTACTGAATTTAAATTACCATCTAAAAACATCTTACAAATCTCCAATAATATCCTTGGGATAAT
This sequence comes from Sambucus nigra, assembly GCA_949130495.1. Classification (NCBI taxonomy): domain Eukaryota; kingdom Viridiplantae; phylum Streptophyta; class Magnoliopsida; order Dipsacales; family Adoxaceae; genus Sambucus; species Sambucus nigra. Next base: position 615,760,612 of record OX422216.1, on the reverse strand, counting down.
GTAACCGAGATATTCCTTAAATGCGATACATTAACCCCCATTAATCTAATACATCATAATCATCCAAGATGTACTCCACAAAGATTCTATATCCTTTCATCTATAGGATATATAATAATATATATATATATGCATTTTATTCTAACCATATATATATATATATATATATATATATATATATATATATATATATACATACCATCATCCATTCCCATGACCATGTATACATACCATACATGATGTACAATGGCCATGCACAAATATATACCCGACTATATATAGCACCGATAAACTACATCATGTTATCATATTTCCAGTGCCCGGCTCACGTAGCAATACTGGGGCCACCATGATGGGACTAAACGACACCCATCTCGTGGTAAACACACGTACACGACGTCCCGGGAAGCGGTCATAGCTCCAAACCGACAATGAGACGAAACATACCCACCACGTCTCATCCCAAAAATACAAATCACATAATAACACACGGGACGACTATGACCTGGGGAATATCCACACCCTACTCCTCGCGCCAGGATGCTCACCCTCTATGTGCACAACTTCCCAATTATAGCATGAGCGGGGTATGCTTAACCACATAAGTATATATATCATTCACATGCACAATATATATATATATCCATATGATCCCATCATATAATTAAACCATAACATACGGTTTAGATATTCACAACATGAGTGTACACATATATCCATATATATATACAATTTATATATATATATATATATATATATATATATATATATATATATATATATATATATATATATCCACATAAATATACACACTTTCTCTCATCCGTACGTATAAGATTTATAAACTCGGCTATTAATATACATAATCCTCAATATACTAGTTGTCGTCCCAACACGTTTAATTCACCTCGATATGTGAATACGATCCCTCACTTGAAGCATATTCATCCATTATTCCCATGGTATAAAAATCTTCCAACATAGATATGTCTCCACATTAAGGTTATCACCCAAAGTTTTGTGTAACAAAACCATCATTACACATCTCATCCATATCCGAAAGTACATCTACATTTCTAGTACTAATTTTGACTATTGGTATGCACATAACTAATAGTCTATAAACCTCAGCCTCAATTTTAAATTCATCTCATAATCCCATCACTTAGGGAAAATACCCTTTGTAAATCACACACCCATATATAACAACTACCCCGACTAGATTTACACACGCTACACTAGTTGGTAATATGATCACATCGCTCTCGATTTTGACTACGGTTCAATCACTCTTGTGAATCCCCTAGTCTAACGCCTCTATGATTTATTCCTTAAATTTATAATTACTAAGGATATCCGACCACTCTCTTTCATTGGTCCCCAAATTGTATCTTAATAGTATCCTATCTTTATAAGGATTCAATATAAATGTCGGCCTAGAATTTCACAACATACCCTCGCAACTCTTCTCTAAGAGTTCTTAACCTCACATCATATCTATACTTACTTTTGATCTAGTATTAGAATTCCCAACCCCAATGAGGTTTCCCACAATCTCTATACACAACTCCAAAGCATACCTACATATATTTTCCCAAATTATTCCAACAAGTCCCCATAATCATAACATGTGAGAAACCCCTTATGTGTCTCCAAAACATATTTCTTACATCATAAAAGAAGGTCACAAATCAATAAACCCAACAAAAAGGGTTAGAAATCATCCTAGGGAAAACTCCATAAAACAACCCTTTTCTGAATCGATTCGGCCTGGCCCGAATCAATTCGGTCTCAAGGGAGAATCGATTCGCTCCAACTGTGAATCGATTTGGTCCAAAGGACCTGGGAGACTGTCCCAGGACGAATCGATTCGCCTTAGATCCGAATTGATTCGGTCACAAAGACTTGGGACTCTGCAACATTTCGAATCGATTCGGCCTGTTCAGCAGGCTACGAAATGGTCATTTTTCTACATAAACCTAATTCTTCCAAAACCCCAAATCTACAATTTCTAACTATAAATTTGTAACCCAATAATGTTTCCAACATCAAACATATCCTATAATTTCACCTCATCAATTTATACCCCTTAAACCCATTTGTAAACATCAATTTCAAGATTAAACCCAAAAATTTAGGTTTTGATATTAATACCCAAAATCCATTTCTTTTATCCACAAATTATGAAATAAAATACACAAATGAAATATTTAGTAAGATTAAACACTTGCCTCGATTTTGTAGAGGTTGAATCGTCCTCGATGCCACGGTTGGGCCGGAAATCTCCAAGCTTTTCTCCCGCTCTCTCTTCCTTTCTCCTTCTTTCTCTCTTCTTTTCCTCTTCTTTCTCTCTTCTTTCTATTTCTCTCTTCTCTAAATGAGAAGGCTTGTCCTGTAAGCCTCTTAAATACCTAAAACACAAGTCCCAATTTTAATTGTTAATACACACATTAAATGACTCGTTTACTCCAATTCGAGTCAAACTGACTTAAAAACATTTCGGAGCCGAAATAAAACCCAATGACAGTCATTTTGACTACCTCGACCCTTTCAGGATCGATGGTACCCTCAAAATTATCATCCGGAATACTTTGAAATGTTCTCTATTTTTGGGCCTCAATTCCCAAATTTTAAAATTCTCCAATTCAATTTTATTTTATTTCTCCAAAAATTTAATTTCTCAGTCTCAAAATCATGGGGTGTTACACATATGTTCCCCCACACCCTTTGAATAATAAATGATAATAGTGCCCTAAATTTTATAAAATCTAAATGTCCAATTTTTTCACCTCCAACTAAAATAAATACATTTGATAAAAACAAAAAATTACATTTTCAATAAAAAAAAACTGTTTTTTATAAATAATTAAAAAAGTTGTTTATAAAACGTAAAATCTTATCTATTTGTTTTATTAAAAAACTGTATATAAAACGTAAAATTTGTTTTTCTTAAGAAACTGTTTTCTTAAAAAAGTGTTTTCTTTTATTTACAAATTTCATTTTTGGTTAAAAACTGTTTTTTTTTTAATTATATTCAAAATAATCTTTTTACTATTTTGAAAAAATATTGTCCGCGGCAGCGGTATGTATAGGCGGCCCGACCACCTATACATACTGCTGGCGCAGAGCATTTTTCCTAATATGTTGTACAAGTGGTCGGACTGCCTATACATATCGCTAACGCAGACCTTTTTTATATAGTAAAAAGATCATTTTTAAAATAGTAAACGAAACAATTTTTAACTGCAAAAAAAAATAATGAAACCATTTTTTTAAATAAATAAAAGAAACAGTTTTTAACTAGAAATGATAAAAAGAATGCCCATTTTTTTAAATAAATAACGAAACAATTTTTTATCAACATCCATTTAAATAAAAATAATATTTTTTTTATAAATACCATAATGTTTTTTAAATGAAAAAATAACTTTTATATTTTTTATATTTTTAGAATATTAAAATTTTAATTTTCTAGAATATCAGGATTTTTATTTTAAAAATATTATGTTTTTATTTTTTTTTCATAATATTACGTTTTTTTTAAAGTAAAAGATTTTTGGTCAAAAGATTATATTTGTTCAAATCATATATGCATAGAGGGTCTTTTGATCTTTTAGTATTTAAAAATTGAAAAAGGTGTGGGGGAAGACATAAAGGGTGTAGGATTAACTATTCCATTTTTTTTTTTTTTTTTTTTTTTATTTTTAATTATTTATTTTTTTTAATTTTTTTAATAAAAAATGAAATTAAAAAAAAAATTAAATGAATTTTTTAATGATCGTGTTAATTGAGAGGAAGAAATGAATGTGTGATAGTTATAAGTGGAAATAAGAAAGGTTAGTCTGGTAATAAAATAAATTACATTATTTTCCCCTATTAAATTATTCATTTTACCCATGATTTAAAATGGTTAACGTTTCATCTCACTTTTCACCATATTCATTTTATTTCACCGTGTTAAATGTCCAACCAAACACATTTTACCTAAGTGAATTATTTTTTAGCACGATAAAAAATATTTCACCACGAACCAAACGGACCTCAAGCGCTCACTATTCACCTTCTCAAGTTCACAACGGCCACGACTCTTCTGATTCCTCCTCATCAAATTCCTCATTGATTTCAAAGGTCATGTACATACACTATATAAATCAGCCTCAGTCGTTGGTAGTTTCATGCTGTTAACAAAGGTATTTTCACTCCATCCTCCATCTGATGCTTGGTATGTTATATTTATTTTTCAAAAAAAAAGAACTTCTACGATGAATTTCTTATTCCTTTTTTTCTTGTTTTACTTATAGGTAAATCAAAAAATTTCCCCCGTTTGCATTTGTTTGGTAGCTATGGTGAAAAAAGTGAAAATGAAAAAACCTAAAGTTAAAAAAATTCTACCCGCAAAAGAATAAAATTCTTATATTTTAATAATGTATGTGACATTTATATGAACCCAATAACAAAATGATGAGAAATTATAAAGGCAAACAATGATAAGGATGTACCTGAATTTGAAGTATATGAACTAACTCTATGTCGCATATTTGATTATTTCTGTTTTTTGAAGTTGAAATTACAAAATGTATGCTTTGGTTTTGTTATAAGTTCGTATAATTTCATTGTGTCAATATTGCTGTTTTTAATGTAGAAATTTCAAAATGTAAGCTTTGATTTAGTTATAAGTTCGTGTAATTTCATTGTGTCCAGTAGTTACTTCTTCCCATGTTTTCATCTTCAATTTTCAGATAAGAGATCAGAAAGTAGAGCCAACCCATTCGATTTTATGATATTTGTGAAAGCTATAGTGGACTGAATATTTTTCAAATAAGTTCAAATTTTTCCTACAATTATAGTATCTAATAGAATTTGTGACGTATGTATATTAGGAATCCTGCAATGTGTTTTTTTTATTTCTTAATATGACATGGATTTAGCATTCAATGGGAATATTTTATTATGTGCCCTCTTTTGATTTTAGATGTACATTACATTGATATTTTAGCTCAATGTAGAATACCTTCTTCAACTCCATCATTTGGCATTTCACGTACTTATACTGATAACATTTAAATATCTTTGAATTGAGAATATACATTTTGCATATCTTCACACTTCACTTTCTAACATAATTTCAGAAAACAATTCCCATTTCTCTTTGATGAATTATTATATAAGTCAGTTTCAACTACATTTATACAATAAATTGTTTACTAGCCCGCGCATCGCGCGGGGGTTCTAACCAAGTTATCAATTGATTTCGGATCGAATATGGTGATCTTTAAAGTGCCTTATTAAATGTATTTAAATATATGTTGTAACTTTGTTTTAATTTTAGATTCTTACTACATGATTTCAGTGAAATTGCAGCCTTGATTTTGTTTGTCACAATATCAGTTGTTCTTACTGAATACGTTAAACCAGTTGCTTTTGCATTTCCAACGATCCATTTGCATGTATAAAATGGCATATTTTAGACTAAAATTAACTTTAACTAAATTTGCCGCACCGCCTTAGGAAAGCTTCAAAAAGATCATATTTTCTAATTATTGTTTGTTTTCATGGCAGAATAAACGTTTTACGTAGAACCCTTCTTAGATATCAAAATCTGATAGAATAGAGACAAAGTGACAAAAATGTAAAAAAACAAAAAAAACTGTTTGTGTTCTAATGGTGTTTTGTACATATAAAATGTTTTTTTTATCAATTAGTGTCATATACTAAATATGTAGTTCATTGGGTTCAATAATTTTTTTTTTTGTTCCAACAGATTCCATAAAAAGAGATTTTTGGTTCAATAGGTCTTAGTGAATATTTACCATATCTATAAATAGAATCTATTGAGAAAAAAAATATAATAATAGAATCAATTAAAAATTATCTTATATAAATAAAATTTATTTGCGAAGCTGTCAATATAAAATTTGGATTTAAATATGTTGGTGTAATAGACATGATTAATATTTATTCCTAACAGTCAACCTAATCACGGATAATACGGACTTAACCCATAATTCGTACCATATGAAGTTCTTCTTTTTATTGGCAGCGAGTATTTTATGCTAAGGCCCATTTGTTTCTTTATGTTTGTTTATATTACCTCTTAAACCATAAAAGATCGTTAGTCATTTCAACTTATCATGGAAATTGTGTTTATTTGTCTACGTTGGGAGTTAAATGAACCATTTTAAAAAAGATAGGTCTATTTAGTTACGTTAAAAAAATGATGTACATGGAGTGAAGTTTGGTAGGCATAGTACTTGTGGATAACATTGATAATAACAAAATATTGACATATGCTTGTAAAGAGAAAATATATACAACACTATATATGTCTCTACAAATATAATAAGTGTTACAATAGAGTAATTAAAATTCCCTTTTTCTTTTTTTAAGACACTCGTTTATAAATAAGTTTTATTGGGCTTATGACACGATTTTTTTTTTCAATGTGGTTGTTTTATGTAATGTATAAAGATTTTACTAATGTATACCCGAAAGTTGGTGATGTATACATGGATTCTTTTTTATGTATACACCAATTCTTCTACTTTGTGCGCGGAATCATTTAGTATATCTAAGAATGTTTGTAATCACATTACACCAAAAATGCCAATCTGACAAGATTTTAAACCATGTCAAATCCAATATGGCAAGGTTTAAAACTGTACCAAAATCAACAACGCCAGATTGACATTTTTTTGCACGGTTTTAAGTCATGCCAGACTTTGGCCAAATCGTGCGGATATTTGACTGTCTGACACGCTTTTGGTACGATTTAAAATTGTGTCAAATTTTTATTTTTGGCACGATTTTGGAACGGTTATAAAGCATGCCAGAAACGTGTCAGATTTTAGCCAAAGCATGCTGATAGTTGACAATCTGACATGCTTTCAAAACTTACAAAATTTTTACAACTGACACGATTTTGGAATTGTTATAAAGCGTATAACAATCATGTCAGATTTTGGCCAAAGCATGAAGATATTATTCAGTCTGGTGCCAAGAGAGTATTTTCAGTTGTATTTCCAAATAATTACTCAATAGATAGGGTCACATAAATACATTGATAGATGCCACCTTTCCAAGTTTTGATGATCATTATATTCATGTACTACTCTCCCTATCTATGTATATATATAAAACTGGAGCTTGAAACCATTTGAAAGCTTCCTAAATATGCACATGTACACATTCATAATTATATAACTCCGACGGTTCAACCTTTTAGATAGCTATAGTTAAAACTATATTTTTTTGATGTTGTGGCCTATTTAACACAACATATTCTATGAATGAAAGGAGATTGATGTAACACCCCGTACTTTTAATGATTTTTGTATTGGAATTAATTAAATTAAAATGGAATATATTAATATAAATATTAATTAGCGAGAGAAGGGTTAATATTTATTTGTATTAATTATATTGAGTATTACTTATTTAACGAGTAATAAATTAGTACGAATGCATTATGATTGTCGTGAGTGAGAAATATGCCAGTTACAGTAATTTAGTTGGGACGCGTATGTCAGTCATGTCGGGACTTACATTTATGAAATAAAATGTGATTTATTTATGGGTCATCCAAATGGTCATTTTGAGTGCGCCAGTGTGTCCAAAAGGATCGAAATAGTCAGAAAAGTGTACTCGGGGTTTGAATTGGGTCCCAGAGCATTTTGAGGCCAAATCGACAACCTGGAAGGGTATTTGGTCGTTTGGCTTTTTAGAGTGAAGGCACCAACGAATTTACTAGGGTTATCATCATATTGAGGGTGTTAGGGTTAGCTGTTAGAAAAATAGAGAGGGGCCATTAGAGGAGGAAGGTAAAGGATTCCAAGGCTCCCCACACCACTTTTGCATCACCACCGGAGTTTAGATCGGAATAAGAGGAAGATAACTCCACCACTTTCTGCAAAAATCAGACCTATAAACTCAAGTCAAGTGTTTATCTTGCAAAATTTAAGTGATATACTATCCACATTAGTGTAAGATTGAATATCTTCATGAATAACTAACCCTTAGCTTTAAATTAGAGATTAAATTCATGTTCTTAGATATCAATCATGACAGATATAATTCACTCATATATGTAGCATGAATCTGATAATTTACTAACATGAGAAGATGGAGAAATTTGGGTTTGTTGATGTTCTTGAACAAAGAAGGAATAATATAGGGTTTGGGGATTAAATTGTAGAATTAATCCGGTTTAAATGATTCCTCTTGGTGATTTGATGATTTGGATACATTAGAAATCATTTATATGTGTTATTATATGGTTTCTTATACTTGGTTGGGAGTTTGGGATTGTATAATGGAGATTTGATGGTTTAACATGGTGAAAAATGCAAAATCTGAACGAAGGAGACGAACTGCTACTTTTCGAATCGATTCAACACAAGGGCGAATTGATTCGGTTTGCCCAGAATTTGAAAATTTTCCCTATTTAAGCTTAGAACTTGTGAATAAAATACGAGGAGACATTTTGAAAATTATTAAACTTTAATGAAGGATTTAGTAATTTTAGCAAGCATACGGTAGGGTTGAGGTTTTCCCAATCGACGACAATTAAAGCTAGGAATTATTGGGCATATTTTATTGTTTGCTGAATTCACAAGAATTAGCATGGGTCACGGAGCGCATGAGTGAACCTAAGTCTAGACCACTTGTAGAGAGATGTTAGGACTGCTAAAATAATTTAAAGGATAATTGAGACCCTTCGAGTAGTGGAAAGTACTTGGAAATATACAATGAGAAGTATGATGGTAAATTGATAATACGTATGATATTCGAGGCTATATACTGTGTATGGGATATATTATAGGTTGCTTACATACCTATACTTATGATATATATATATATATATATATATATATATATATATGTGTGTGTGTGTGTGTGTGTGTGTGTGTGTGTGTGCGTGTGGGTTGTGTGACTACCTATTATGTGACTTCTTATGTGTGTGAACATACCTACGCTACCTGCTATCACTGGAGGTTTCGGATCGTGGATAGCCTTATCCTGATAATCCAATTGGGGGGATTTTAGACTTGTGCCTCAAAACCTAGAACTTAGGGTTGAGCACTACTTGTGTGTATGATAGTGTGGCTGGTCACTTAGGTATGTTAGGTGTGTGCATAGCCCAAAGACTTAGAACTATGTTAGCCTCCAAATTATGTGAATTTTAAATGTATGGTTCGAGAGTGATTACGAACTGAAAGTCCTATACTTAACTTGTGATGTACTAGGACTCGAGATAAGAGGATGCACGTAACACGAGTCTCCACCCAGGGATGTCATATTTTTATATATTATAAGAGTGGGTATACATATACATGTGTTTTATTCTACTTGTGTGCATTAGTAGATAATATATATAGTGATATCTAAGTAATATAAGTATGTGAATACTTAATACTTACTTAGTGATTTTTAGGGTTTTCAAAATATGGTAATGCGGGTGGGCACAACGAGTTAGTAGGCAGGGAGAGACTTAGTTCAAGCTAGTTAAGAGGGGTAGCGTAACTAGGTTGATTTATAAGGATACGTTAGGCGTGAACAATAGTTGAGAGGTGAGGATCTCAAGTGAGGGCACAAGAAGTTAACATGTATACAATATATGCTCTTACTTCATTTTAAATACTTGCAAAATATTTTCAAACTATTTTCTTGGGCTGACCCGTTTCAAATCTAATTTTGTAAAAGCGTTTTAGGTTCCCATCCACAAGGATAACAAGGCTATGAGTCCATTCTTATTTGACGTGCTGCAGCTGTTGTGGACATTACAGGACCTCGGTTCAGGAGTATACGCTTTCACTTTTATCAGGTCCTTTTCATCATTCAATTATCTCAGTTGCGCATATCGCCCATCTATAGTTAGTGGTTATTTCAGAGTTATAACATTTTTATTTTTATTTCCAGTTATTGAATTTTATTTTGCTTATTGACTATCATATGCGGACATCAGTCTAGAGTGTTTATTTCAGTCACATTTATTTAATCAGTTGTTCATTATTTATTACGTTGCCTACTGCAATGCTGAATATGATTTAATATATTAAATTATTGCATGTTAATAAAGAAAAGATGATTAAAATTTTGACACCAGGCCATTAGAGTATTAGTAATATAATTATATATTGACAGTGATGCTAATAATGAAACCATTGATGATTCATGTTTAATTTAATAATGGACTGATCACCTAGGATTAGAATAGGCGGGGTGTCACAGATGATATCAGAGCCAGGTTCTAGCGTCCTTAGAATTTGTACGAACTTTTCACGTTTCCAGCGTAGCGTTCTTTGATATAGAGCCTTACTATTAGGATTTTTGCATTCATGATTACACATTTGCGTCTTCAGTTGTTTTAAGATTAACTGAACTGTGAACTTATGGAAATTCTCTTTCATTTCAGATGCCACCCAGACGTGCGCCAAGAGCCACCCCAGATGCAAAACTCGAGTCACATCCAGATCAGGCATAAAGGAATATGAGGTCACCTCTATTGTTGCATAGGCTGTTAATGCAGCTTTGACCACATTTGCTCAGCGGGCACTATAGGTGCCACCTTAGCTGTAGGTTATGGCACCAGACCAGACACACCCCTTATCTTGTGCTTGGGAGCGAGTTCGAGAAGCCTTTCAAAAGGTTCATCCTCTCGAGTTTCAGGTAAACTAAGATGTCGTTACTGTTTTCCAATGGAAGAAGGACATCCAGCGGCATTTATGGATGTATGAGTGCACCGATATGCAGAGACAGATTCTAACTACTTTTAAGCTAGTGGGGCAGCTTTGCAGTGGTGGGAGTCTATTACCACCACACATGAGAGGGATAGTATGCCTCTTCAAAAGTTTTGGGAGCGGTTTGACCGCAAGTACTTTCCATCCACCATTCAGAGAGAGATGAGGCAGAAGTTCTTGGACATCTCCCAAGAAGGAAGGACAGTGGCCGAATATGATGAGGAATTTGCTCGATTGGAAAATTTCGTACAAGATGAGGTGAGAACAGAGGAGAAGAGGATGTAACTTTTTGTTGATGGTTTTAGCGCGAGAATTCGGCAGCATTTGTTGAGTAATCCCACTCTGAATATGTATACGGATGCTTTGAATTTTTATTTACGACATTGTCAAGATCACTACTTTTTCGTGAAAGGAAGCAAGTGCTCAGGAGAGACTGGTCGATAGGATAGGAAAATGGGTGGTAGTGCCAATAGGGCATAATTAACTCAGACTCAGATGAGACAGGGTGAACAGGGTTCCTAATAGGGAGATTATACTAAGCGTTTTTAGCAAGAGATTTCAGGTAAGGGCAAAGTGGATTTAGGCATGGCCATCTGGGTCAGCAGGGCTAGCAGGGACAGGGAAGAGGTGGTAGCGGCCAGCAGCGCCAGAGAGTTGGAAATTTCAATAGAAAGATGTTTAACTTGTGGTAAGAATGACCACAAGCATCAGGATTGCCCTGATAGGGGAAGGGTTCCGCAGTAGCAGGGAGCTCACCAGGAGCCCTAGAGGCCTATCTTTTCCATCACCCTTTCATCACTAGCATTGCCTTTCGTACCAATCATCCCAGTAGCCCCACCTCGTTATGGGGAAGTTACAATACTGACATGTGTATAATGTACACCAAGCCCCTGTTCCATAAGCGCCACCTGCAGTTGAGGGTAAGGTTTTTATATATGGTACTTCAAGGCGTATCTTATTTTACACTAGGGTTTCATACTCATTTATAGCCACTACATTTTCTCAAGCCATAGGGTTGTTAAACACGACCAATAGTACAATCACGTGCGTAGACTCACCACTGGGTAGGGGGATACTTATCTTATTTATTTATCAGGGTGTGAGTATGGACATTGGGAAACTTGGTTTGCCTGCTAATATGGGCATGTTAGATATGTCGGAGTATGAAGCGATTATTAGATATGTCAGAGTATGAAGCCATTATTGGCATGGATTGTCTAGTAGCATATAGATCCATGATTGATTGTTACACTAGGAGCATCGTGTTTGCGATTCCAGGCTAGGAGATATTCTTAATGGGGATTCCCCGTCCCGAAAGAGGATCGTCTAACCACTTATATAAAATAGAGGAGGAAACCTCTAAGGGGTGGTCATCTCCTTAGATTTGATTTCGATTGTATGTGAGTTCATCCACGTATTTTTAGGAGATACCGGGATTACTGCCTAGTCAACAGATAGATTTTGTCATTGATTTAGCATCGGGTATTTGATCGATAGCTCATGTGCCTTATCGTATGTCCCTTATGGAGATGAGAGAGCTACGAGATCAGATTGAGAAGCTTTGGGTACATGGTTTTGTTCATAAAATTACCTCGCCTTGGGGTGCCCTAGTGTTGTTTATGAATAAGAAAGATGGATCTCTACATTTATGTGGACTACTAGGAGTCGAATAAAGTTACGATACGAAATAAATATCCGTTGCCCTAAATCGATGACTTATTTGACTAGTTAAGAAGAGACACCTACTTTTTTATGATAGATCTAAGATCAGGGTACCACTAGTTGTGTATCCCAAAGCAATATGTATCTAAGACCCCCTGTTCTAATCAGATATAGGTTTTATGAGTTTCGAGTTCTACCATTTAGCCTAACTAATGCGCCAATGGTGTTTATGGACTTGATGAATTGGGTTCTCAGAGAGTTTTTAGATCAGTTTGTCATTGTCTTTATTAATGACATCCGGATATATTCTCGGACTGAGAATGTGCATCCAAAGAATTTGCGGAGGGTTTTAGAGACATTGTGAGAGCATTAGTTGTACGCTAAGTTTGAGAAATTTCTATTTTGGCTACTTGAGGTATAGTATTTGGTCATATTGTATCTGATAGGGGGATAAAAGTGGATCCAAGTAAGGTGTCAGTCCTGAAGGACTAGGGATAGCCCACAACACTGACATAGGTGCATAGTTTGTGGGGGTTATATGAGTACTACCGACGATTTATTCGGGGTATTTTTAAGATTACGTGTTCATTGACCAACTTGACTCGCAAAGGGGTACCATTTATCTGGGATGACGCTTTTCAAGTAGCTTTTTATGAGCTAAAGGACAAGTTGACTTTAACACCAGTACTCGCACTACTCATGAAAGCAATGGAGTACCTTATTTTTACTGATGCATCCCTACAAGGACTTAGGGGTGTTGTACAGTAAGAGGACCAGTCTATAACTTATGCTTCTCGCAATCTTAAGCCTAACAAGAGTAATTACACCACCAACGACTTAGAGTTAGCGGCAGTCGTATATGCGCTATGAATTTCGAGGAATTTCCTTCTGGGGAGAGGTTTCATCTATTCACAGTCATTCCAGTATTTTTTCACTCAGAGAATTTGAATATGAGTCAGCATAGGTGGATGGAATTTATAAGAGATTATCACTTTGACATCCAGTACCATTCGGGGAAGGCTAATGTGGTGGAAGATGCGTTCACTCGTAGGCCAGTGGGGGATATGACAGAAGTTTGGAAAGAAAAATAAAAGGATCTAGGACACTAGGATTTATTTTCCAGATCATTCATGTCGATAATGATCGTTACCCCCAGATTGTCATGAGGATTATACAAGCCCAGGCAACGGATTCATTTTGTGAGAATAGGATTCGATAGCTTTTAGTTGGGGAGTAGAGTCTTACTTCATGAGTTTAAAGGAGGTTATGCTTCAACCGGAGATTAATTGTCCTAGAGGAGGAGGACTTGCGACATGCGATGATGGCAGAGTCACACGAATCATAGTTTGCAATTTATCCTGAAGGGGATAAGATTTACCAGGATAAGAGACGGTAGTATTAGTGGAGTGAATTGAAGAAATACATTGCATAGCTTGTTTGAAAATGTACCACTTGTTAGTTGATGAAGGTGGACCATAAAAACCAGTAGGGGTTTTGCCGCCATTAGAGATTCCAATGTGGAAATGGGAGAGCATTTCCATGGATTTCATCAGTGGGTTGCCTACATCTCAGAGAGGTCACGATTCCATTTGGGTGATAATGGATTGGTTGACTAAGGTGTCTAGTTTCCTGTCAGTCCGGACGGATTATACCATAGGACAGTATGCCCAGATCTTTATCGCTGAGATAGTGAGACTACATGGGGCGCCACTCTATATTGTGTCTAACAGGGACAAGATCTTCGTATCTTATTTTTAGCAGAGTTTTTAGGAGGCCACGGGTACAGAGTTGCGATTGAGTACGACCTATCACCCATCGACAGATGAGCATACATAGAGGATGAATCATATGTTATAATATATGATGCGGATGTGTATCCTTGACTTTAGCATATGTTAGTAATAGTATCTTCCTCTAGTGGAGTTGGCATATAATATCTCCTATCAGTTTACGATTAGCATGGCCCCATCTGAGGCGTTGTACAATGGACCTTGTCATTCTCTCACTGGTTAGTTAGAGGTGGGGGGAAAAAAGTTTCTCGGACTAGAGATGATTCAGGATACTTCATCCAAGATTGAATTAATTCAGAGTCGTATACGGATAGCTCATGATAGATAAAAGAGTTATACCGATGCCAAATGGTTCTTCCTAGAGTTTAATGTAGAGGGCCAGGTATTACTACGTGTATCTCCTACTAAGGGGATAATGAGGTTTGGGAAGAGAGAGAAGTTGCGACCAAGGTATGTGGGGTCATTTCCTATCATCGAAAGGATTGGGCCAGTTGGATATGGACTTGGATTCACTTACATCAGATTCATGATGTATTCCATATTTTTTCGCTAAGACGATATCGCTGGGATAAGTTAGCTCACACTCACATTACGTTGGAGGATATTGATTTACATCCTAATATTTCATACGAGGAGAATCCATTTTCTATTTTAGACCATTGTGAGAGAGAGGCTGAGGTCGAAGGTAGTTCCACTTGTATGTATTCAGTGGAGGCACCATAATGCTGACGAGTCTACTTGAGAGCGCGAGGATGAGATGCGCGATAAATATCAAGATATATTTATACCTGATATTTTTCCAAATTTTGGGATGAGATTCTGTTATTAGGGGGAAGTATGTAACACCCCATATTTTAATGGTTTTTATATTAGGAGTAATAAAATTAAAAGGGTAAATTAATAGGAAAATAATTCGGGTTAAAATAAATGTTAATTAGAGAGACAAGGGTTAAAATTTATTTGTATGAATTATTTTAAGTATTACTTATTAAATGAGTAATAAATTACTACGAATGCTTAATGATTGTCATGAGTGAGAAATATGCCAGTTACGGTGATTTAGTTGGGATGCGCGTGTTAGTCGTATTGGGACTTAAATTTATGATATAAAATGTGATTTAATTATGGGTCATCCAAATGGTCGTTTTGAGTGTGCCACGATGTCGGTAAGGCTCAAAATAGTCAGAAAAGTGTACTCGAGGGTTTGTATTGGGTCCCGGGGCATTTTAGGCCAAACCCGCACCCCATAAGGGTATTTTTGTTTTTTGGCTTATTAGAGTAAAGGGCACAACGAATTTACTAGGGTTATATTAGCATGTATGTTGAGGGTGTTAGGGTTAGTAGTTAGAAAAAAGAGAGAGAGGGCATTAGAGGAGGAAGGTGGAGGATTCCAAGGCTCCCCACACCACTTTTGCACCACCACACCCATCGGAGTTTAGATCGGAAAGAGAGGAAGATAAATCCACCACTTTTCTACAAAAATCAGACCTAAAAACTCTAGAAAATGTTTATATTGCAAACTTTGAGTGCATATCCTATCCATGTTAGCGTAGGATTGCATATGTTCATGAATAAATTATCATTGTCTTTAAATTGGAGATTCAATTCATGTTCTTGGGTAGAAATTATATATATATATATATATATTGTGGCCATCCCCGCTGATCCCCGCCGCGGAGGGAGGAGAAATCCTTCGGGTCTCGCGCGTCCCCTCTCGGGAGAGCGCTTCGGCCGTCATCGATTTTGTGAGGTTTGAAAAATGTAGAGAGATTCAGAGTCGCCAGTCTATTTTACTCAAAACAGACAAAAAAAGGGGGAAGCCACCCCGAAGGATGGCATCCAAAGACATACTCGTGCGTGCGAAACCAAAATGATTTGAAAAGGGTTCGAAGGCTTAGTTACGAAATGGGAAGGTGTTAGGCACCCATTCCTCCCTTTCGGTCTCTCATGGATATTTGCTATTTTCCTTTATGTTTCCCCCCGTGAGATGTGTGCATGTGTATATATATAGAATGGAGGTAGGAATCCTCGGCTTGTATCATGGAAAAGATAAAGCGAGTCATCAATAGGAAGATTATAAAAGTAATGTTAGAAAAATAAGATTTACGCGGTTACCCCTACGTTGATTGCTATAAAGGAACGATAACGCACATGGAGTAATGTGTCACTAAGACTAAGGATATATATAATATAAGAAAAATGGATTTAGAGAAAATAGGAAATGAGAGAAAAAGTGAGAGAAAGGACTAGAGTCTCGAGTTTTACCCCGAGACGCCTACGTAGCTTATAAAGGCATCAAAGTCCACGTAATTTGCATACAAAGCAAAGGGGTGGGGTTTATCCCATACATCCAAATGTGGCATCTCTTATTTTTAAGTGTGTGTGTGTGTGTAGAAAAGCTGTTTTAGTTGTGAGAAAAATGTGGAAGAAGTGTGAGAATTCCTACTTGGAATTTATGAGCAAACCCTCTTTTTCTTGTTTTGGGGTTTTTATTTATATGAAAATAAGAGATGTGCAATAATACTAAATAAAAAGTATATTAGGGTGTATGAAATGATATTATAAAAGTGCTAAGTAAGAAAACAAGTTATTGGGAATTCAAGAGAATTTAAGAGAGAGAGTTTGAGAAAGTTGGACCTTCTTGAAGATCTTGAGCTTGATCTTGAATGTTGGAGAGAAGCCCTTGAGCTTGGATGATGATGGAGAGAGGTTAATTCACCAAGTTTGATGAAAAGGATGATGAAAAGTGAAGGTAAAAGAGGGATTTGGAAGTTGAAATCACGCTGCGTTCGAGAGAGGTTTCTGGGATTCGTTCAGAGAGATTTCTCTCAGATATGGGCTCCTCCAGCAAATGAGGCCAAGGCCTCCTTTTATAACCCCAGGGGACTGCCGATCGGCCCTATCATGGCACTGCCTATCGGCAGGTTCTGGGACCTGCCATTTGGGAGTGCGCCTCCGGCTTTTTCGGAAAATTGGTCGCCGAGGGAAAACCAGTGGTCAGAATTGTGCACGGGGAATACCGTTAGAAAGGTATTTCAGAGGCCTTCGAAAGTCCTTTGGACCGCTCCCGAGTTTGGGAGTTGACTTTGGGTCAAATATGGCTCAGAAGCGTTTGTCGGTCCATTGGACGGGGAATCGTGCGGACGCAAATGGCACGTTCGTCCGCAGGTAAGTCCGAATCGCGCACGGAGCATACCGTTGGAAAGGTTAGGAGATGTACTTCGACATTCCAAAGAGTTTGACCCAGTTTGGAGAGTTGACTTTGGTCAACCGGGCCTGGGAAGCGCTCGGTGGCTTCCCAGAGTCAAACGGATCGTTCGTCCGCATGGAAAGTCAGAATTGTGCACGGGATGGACCGTTCGAAAGGGTATTCAGTGCCCTTCGAAGATTCATTCAGCCTCGGTCGAGCTGAAGAGTTGACATAGGTCAAATAGAGCCCGAGAGCGCCCGGTGGCCTCTAGGTCAGGTTTCGAACGCAAATGGCGCGTTCGTCCGCATGGTAAGTCGGAATCGCGCATGGGGCGGACCGTTGGAAAGGGTATTCAGTGCCCTTAGAAGATTCATTAAGTCTCGGTCAAGATGAAAAGTTTGACTTTTAGGTCAAACTGAGCCGGGGGGGGTACCCGATAGCTTCCAGGTCAGTACTCGGGACGTGACCTGGGTTTATGGTGATGAAGGGAGGTACTAGGGACCTAAGGAGAGTTAAGGGGTAAAGGAATGGGGTGTCTACAGAGCCCCTCGATGGGTGAGTTTGGAACAAATGATAGCCGTCGATTAGACACCGCATGATGCTTTTGAGGGAGTATGACCGATTCAGAGGGTCGAGGTCGATTCTGAGGACCTAAAAGTATGCTGGGGATGATCAATTCAGAGGATCGAGGTCAGTTTCGAGGACCTAAGGAGATAAGGATGACCAATTCAGAGGGTCGAGGTCAGTTTTGACCTAAGAGTGGTGACGACCGAGGACCGAGGTCAATTCTGACCTAACTAAGGTGACGATCCAAGACCGGGGCCAATTCTGACCCAAGAGTGGTGACGACCGAGGACCGAGGTCAATTCTGACCTAACTAAGGTGACGATCCAAGACCAAGGCCAATTTTGACCCAAGAGTGGTGACGACCGAGGATCGAGGTCAATTCTGACCTAACTAAGGTGACGATCCAAGACCGGGGCCAATTCTGACCCAAGAGTGGTGACGACCGAGGACCGAGGTCAATTCTGACCTAACTAAGGTGACGATCGAAGACCGGGGCCAATTCTGATCCAAGAGTGGTGACGACCGAGGACCGAGGTCAATTCTGACCTAACTAAGGTGACGATCCAAGACCGGGGCCAATTCTGACCCAAGAGTAGATAAAGATTATATTTTGATTCTGCTGTAGGAAGAGCTTTGTGATTCCGATTTGAGCTGGGGAGCTGCTAGCTGGGGGAAGCTTTTTAGGAGACCTCGCAGGGGAGAATAACCTATTTTGGGTGCTGTAAGAGAATTCCGCTGGGGAAGTGATCAGGTGGTCCTTAGGGATTTTCCGGAGCTTTGCCGGGAGGATTTTTCACTTAGTTTTTGAGGATTCCGCTAGGGAAGAGGGGTTCCGCTGGGAATGAGAATTAGATTTGAGGTTCTGTTGGGGAACGAAGAAGGAGCTAGGGAACATTTGGATTGTCCTTTGGGAGAGATTGCTCGGGGCGAGTGGTTCTTCTGATTTCTGCTGGAAAAAATACCATGTGATATTGTACCACACCGGATAGCCGATGGTTGTAAAGTCTGATGAGGAGGTGATTAGGTGGTCCGGGCGTCTTGCCCGAGAGGTCAATCGCTTGGATTTTGAGGGCTTCATCGGGGAAAATGGTGTGTCGCCTGAAGGAGTGAGAAATTTCCTTGATGAAAATGTTCTAAATCATTCCTAGGATTTTTAGGAATTTTTTGAGGATTTTTCGAGGCTTTTTGGTATTTTCTGGGAATTTTTGCACGAACTTTTAAGGGGGGTGCCGGTCGTCATAGACTGAGAGGTGCCATTCGGCAGTGGCACGGACTTTTGGGCTACCTCGGGAAGGTGAGGAGACAGTGCCGATCGGTATAAAGGGGGCGAATTCCCCCCATTTTTTACAGCTTCCTGCCTTCTCTCTTTCTGCGATTTCTCTCTGCGAATCATTCTAGCATTCCGATCTTCAAGGAATAGCCCCTTTTGTGAACACCGTTGTCCACCGGGAGTGGTTGACCGTTGATGACTGGGCGAATGTGGATTGGAGGGATAGGGTGCCCCTTGCTTTGGGGAATGAAAATTCCTTTTATGCATTCGAGACGGTTGCGGATGAGCAGACCTTGCTGCGAGAGCCATCGTGTCATCGCTCTTCGAGAGTGATTCCCGGTGGTTATGTTAGTAACCTGACCTTTGGCATTCTTTCCTTTTTGGGTGATTTTTCCTTTTCTTGACCTTTGACTGAATTTTTCCTTTCGCCAGTCGGATATTTCTTTGAAGAATATGCGTGCCCGCGGGACGACGGGGCTTAAGGATGTTTGGGAGCATCTTCCACCTGTGGTGTGCTGGATGGTATCATCAGCGGGTTTTGGGAGGTTGGCGACTGCGCTGGATGAGACGCCTCATTCGACAGCAGTTTTGTGTGCCTTGGGGGAGAGGTGGTGGGACACTACCCACACTTTTCATTTTGTCTTCGGGGAGATGACGGTGACTCCCATAGATGTGCAGCAACTGTTGGGGCTAAATTGTGACGGGGAGCAGATAGAGGTGGACCGCTCTTTGCGGGTGAGGCCGAAGGTGGTGTATGCGGCACTCGGTGATGTGAGTAGGATAGTCTCTGGAGATTCTATCCGGTTGTCCTTGCTGAAGGATGTTTTGCTGAGCAGGGTGTTTGATGTGAAGGACGGACTGCAAGTGAGGCAGATGACTCGGTTGTTCATTTTGTTGGTGCTGGGAGGTTTCATGGTGGCGTCGAGCGGCGACGTCGTCCATTTGTGGTTTCTGCCATACTTGAGGATGTTTTCGAACATCCCTTTGGATGATTGGGTGAGTCTGACCTTGGCGACCCTTTACTCTTCTCTGGATGCGTTCAGCCGGTGCTGCCGGCAGACTTTTACTGGAGCCACATATCTCTTTGAGGTATTCTTTACTTTTCGCATTTCCATTTCATGCATTCGCATTTTCCTTTCATGCATTCTCATTTTCCTTATGCGTCTCCTTTTGCTCATGAATTCAGACGTGGTTTTATGAGGTGATTGGGTGAAACACCCCACTGATTGCTCTTAAAGACGACACCGTCGGGGACTTCTGTCGCTTGTATCGATGGCGTAAGGCTAACCGGCAGTCGAAGGGATCTCTCTCCCTAGAGGCGGTGCGTCAGGTCTTGAATGACCTGACCAGTGGTAGGGTAAGACTCTTTCCATTTCAGCCTTAGTTTTTGCACCTTCTGATTCTGTATTGACTTATGCCTGCTTGGGGATTTTCAGGTGACCTTTTATACTTGGGGGACCGCCATTCAGGATACGGGGGTGACTGGGGTGAACGCGCAGATGAGGCGTTTGTTGGCGCATGAGTTCGGCCATTCCTGGTACCTCAGGGAGAGGGTGATCCGTCAGATTGCTGAGGAGGAGGTGGTGGTGCCTCACGCGTAGCCTCCTACTTCTATGAGGCAAGAGCGACAATTGTTGGAGGATGAAAGGATCGCGGCGATGATTAGCGAGTCCTATGCGTTGTATACTGATACGGCCGTGCCGTATGATTATATGGACTTTGTGATGAGATGGTTGATGGCGCCCAGTATACATGATGCTTTGCCTTTCCCTCCTGCTGGTTTGAGTCGGGCGATGGGGTCTTCCCACAGTGGTGGTGATCCGTCGGCACCTATGGCGGCGGCGACCTCGGAGGTCCCTTTTGTTCGACTGCACACTCCTTCGTACAACATTCGACGGGCGGATGGAGGGATAGTGCCGATGCTGCATCTTCCTCTTGCGATGGATCCGGAGGAGCTGGGTTTGACAGAGGACGTCCTTCGTCCTGCGGTAAACCTTTCAGTTCTTTTCATCTCTTTTTTCTTGATTTCTTTTGCTTGATACTGATTCTGCCTTTCCTTTGCAGCAAATTCGGGTGTCGACCACTTGGCTCAGGGACATCAGGGATTGAATATCATTGGAGACTGCCCACATTCAGGAGGCTGTCCCTGTTCCTTATTGGTTGGTGCCGTCAGCCTCATCCGGGGGGGACTCTGGCTCGGGTAGTGGGGGCGTGTCGTCTTGCCGTAGGGGAAAGAGAGCGCGTCGCCGGGATGGAAATTCTTGAGAGAGAGAGGGAGTGAAATGTGGGTTCGGGCTGAGTCCCGTTGTTTTTGGATTTTCTTTATTTCCTTCAAAATGATGTAACACAGAAAACATATATATGCAATGCAATGCGGTTTTTTGACTATCTTTTATTTTAATGATGAAATGAATGCATGCGCTTTTTAATTTGCTGCTGAGATCGTAAAAAATGAATATTTTTAGAAATCTTTCAAAGGAAAGTTATTTTATTCAAAACGGGGAATCCCATAAGGAGGGAACAAGATTCTTAAAATTCTTTTGAGAATATGAATTTATTTTTATGGAGTTTTCTGATTTGACAAAGAAGGAATGGAGAAATTTAAAAAAGGGCATTATATAAGGAGGAAAAGGGATTTTGAAATTCTATTGAGAATATCAATTTTTATTTTTCTGATTTTGACAAAAGAGGAAAAAGGGAGATTTCCAAAAATGGGGGGTTGTCGATCGGCAAGCACCCTGGCCTGCCTATCGGCAGTTCAGTCCAGTCTCATTAATTTGACAGCTTTGATTGATACCCTCTTCAGCCTTTAGTACCTTGTGGGGTAGGGTTCCTTTTGATTTCTGCAGGGATTATGTCCCCTGTGAGGATTTTTAAGTATAAAAAGGGATAAGGGTGGAGTGTTTTCCTCACACCTTTTGCATCCTTCATACCCACCCATCATCTTTTAGTCTTGCAAGATGGCTCTCCCTGGTAGCATTGAGTTTGCCAACTACCTCGAAGCCTTGGAAGCCATGTGCTCTTATAATGTCGACTATGATGCTTTCAACATGCGTCGAGTCTCCTTGTGTCATAATCGACCTTTTGAGTGGAATATGCTGATGGCGGCGGTACAATTTTGGTACCCCGAAGACCATGTATTCCGCTTTGGGTTGGAAGAAGTTTGTCCTACCTACGAGGAGTTTTCTGCCATACTGGGCGTGAATCCTAGTGTTTTCTCGGCTTTACCCAAATTTTCTCGTTCTCCTAGGGATTTGTTGGTCGGGCTTCTTCATATCTTGCCTTCGGCGGCCAGGTCATTGGTGGCCAGAGGGATGATCTCCCTCCCGGCGGTGTTGCAGTCCGTACGTTCGCGGGAAGTAAGTGATGCTGGCTATGCTGGAGCCATTGTTTTGGGCCTGGTTTCAAAATTACTGTTGGTGACTGGGGAATTGCAGGTGGACCCACAACTTGCAGCCATTACCTCATGGATGTCATACTGTCGCAATCCTGCGGCGGTGATATTGGTGGAGACTTTGAATGGCCTGGATGCCTGGAGAGAAGGCCGTTCCGACTTTTTAAGGGGTAGCCCTGTGATGCTGTTCCTGTGGTTGTCTGAAATATTCCGCTTGTCGACTCCTCCAAAATATCCTTTGTCGGTCGTACCCAACTTCTTTTCGCGCTACTTCATCCGCATGGGCCTGTATGTTGAGAATTGGGAGAATTGGCTTGTGGAGCATGGGGCTTGTGAGCTGTATTGGTCAGTGCCTTGGTGGGGATAGTTGCAACCTGTTCTGGATCTAGGAGAATATTCATATGTGCGATTGGTTGGTCTCAGGCAGACCTCTTTTTATTTCCCTTGGCGGCTTTTGCACCAATTTGGCTGGGCGCAGGTCGTTCCCCCTCGGACCTCAAACTTCTTTACAGTAGAAGATTTGACTGAGTGCTTGCGTCTGTTGCTAGGATCTCTGTGGGAAAATCGGTGTTCGTCGACCCGTCCCTCTCAGTCTGTTGGGAAGGTTTGCCATGTCCCCAAAGATTATATGAAGTGGTTGTGGAGGAAAGTATTCAGCAAGATGTTGGTAGTAGAGACCGGTCGAAAGTGGTTTGTTTTATCTGACTCCATGGAAGGGGGTGTTGTGGTCTTTTCGAAGATGGTTAAGGCTCATCGGTCCATGGAGTGTTTGTGGCACTCCATTCAGGCAGGAGAAACTTGGGGTCCTCAGGACGTGGATGATGAGGGTGCAGGCTCTTGGGTTGCTGTGGGTAGGACTCCTGGGGAGTTTATTTATGTAACAGATGTGGGGGATTTTGTTTGGTTTTATGGTAGTAGGGGGAAGGGAATCATCCGTTCTTTTTTCTTATGTAATCCGTACTGTAGTTTTTATTAATGAAATAAATAAGTTTCTGATCATCTAGATGTGACTTTCGATGAATTTTGTATTTTGAATTATCTATACCAATCGCTAAGGCATACATAATCCTTTTGTTCAAGTAGATATTTAGAATGAACTGTTGTTCTCGGAGGTAAGAAAATAATGGTATTTTGTGAAAAAGAAGGGGCCGTGCTCATGTGAGGAGTATGAGCTGTCTACGTACCTCTAGGGTTTTTGAAAAAGTTCTTATCTGTTTGAAAATAGTTTTTGCAGAGGATTAGGCCCACGTAGTTCTGGGTAGAGGGAAATAGAGAGAGTTTTTTTTTTTTTTTTTTTTTTTTTTTTTTTTTTTTAGAAGGGGGATGAGAAGAGTCGTAGCGAGCCGAGATTTTGGACTAGGGGTAGAACTTCTTCAGACGGTCCAGATTGATTGAACGAGCTATCTCTTCCCCATCTAGGTCAGTGAGCATGGCGGCACCGCCGGATAAGATGTTCTTCACAATGTAAGGGTCGCTCCAATTGGGTTTGAACTTTCCTCTGGGGTCCCAGATGGGTTCAATTATCTCTTTGAGGGCTAAATCCTCCTCTCGGACACCGCGGTCCTTGACTCTCTTGTTGAATGGTCGTGCTATTCGGCGATGGTATCCTTGTATATGGTAAAGAGCTTTTAATCTCCGTTCATCTAGGAGGGTCAGATCATCAAGACGGCCTTGGCACCAGTCTTCTTCACTAACCTTGCTTTCGAGAATGACACATAACGAGGGTATTTACAGCTCCACAAGTAGGACTGCCTCCATGCCGTAAACCAGGGAGTAAGGGGTAGCCCCAGTAGAGGTTCGAATTGAGGTTCGATAGCCCCAGAGGGCGTAGGGATTCGGTCGGCCCAATCCCTACAACTTTCGGTCATCTTGCTGATGATGGATTTGAGGTTTTTGTTTGTAGCCTCAACTGCACCATTGGTCTGAGGTCGGTAGGGAGAAGATTTGTGTCTCTGAATCCCGTATTCGCTGACTATTTCTGTGACTTCTGCCTCAAAGTGCAAACCATTATCCGACACTAGATCGTGCGGGACCCCATATCGGCAGATTATATTATGCTTGATGAATTTGGCCACCTTCTTGGCATTTAATACTGCGTATGACTCAGCTTCGACCCATTTAGTGAAGTAATCGATGGCAACCAGGGTGAACTCATGCTCGTTTTACCCTTTTGGTGTAACCTTCCCTATGATGTCGATACCCCAGGTGGAGAACGGCCAGGGAGAAGTCATGTTGTAAAATTCCCGCGGAGGTAGATGTTGGAGATTGGAGAACTGTTGGCATTTAGGGCACCTCTGAACATAGGCGGTGCAATCCTGAGCCATGGTGGCCCAGTAGTAGCCTTGTCGGATGATATTTTTGGCAAGCATGTGACCGTTCATGTGAGGTCCGCATTCCCCGCTGTGGATTTTCTGCATTATCCTTTCAATGTCAGCCCCTGCAATACAGTGCAAATGAGTTCCATCGAAATTCCTCTTGAGTAGTGCTTTATGGAAGATGATGTACTGAGCGGCCAACCTTCAGAGGGTAGCTCGATTGTTCTTATTGGAACCCTCGGGATACCTACCGTGTTTGATGAGGCACCAAATATCATAGTACCAGCAATCGACTAGTTCGGGATCTTCAGTGGCGACAAACTCAATATGGTAGCAATTGGTCGGTCTGTCTTATTTTTGAACTAGGAAGGGGGTCATTGTTATTCCCTCGAGCATGTCGACCATGGAAGCCAAAGTAGCGAGAGCATCGGCTAGGTTGTTCTTTGCTCGGGGTAGGTAATGGAAGGTGATATCTCAGAATTGGGAGGCCAACTCTTCTAATTGGGCATGAAAGGGTTGAAGCTTTTCGTCCTTGACCTTCCACTTTCTGAGCACTTAACCGATGATAAGGGCAGAATCCCCGTATACATCAAGATATTGGCTACCTTTCTCGAGAGTAACTTGGAGACCCACTGTGCATGCCTCGTATTCTGTCATGTTGTTGGTGCAAGGGAAATCCAATTTAATGGCGATGGGAGTGTGGGAGTCATCCGGGGCGACCAGAAGTATCCCAATGCCATATCCCTTTTTGTTGGCAGCGCCATCGAAGAACATTTTCCATCGGGGGCGATCTTGAGTGGTGCAGAGGATGTTTTCACCTGGGAATTCGGAGATCCAGACATCTGCTTCTTCTATAGGGTAGTCAGCGAGGTATTCAGAGATGGATCTTCCTTTAACGGCTTTTTGTGTGACGTACACAATATCAAACTCAGTTAGGAGCATCAACCATCGGGCCATTCGGCTACATAAGGCGGGTTTCTCAAGCAGGTATTTGATGGGATCCATTCGGGATACTAGTTTAATGGGGAAGGCGAGCATGTAATGTCGCAACTTTTGGGTGACCCAGACAAGTGCGACACATGCTTTTTCCAAAGAAGTGTAGTTGACCTCGTATCCGGACAACTTGCGACTGGCGTAATAGATGGCTCTTTCTTTGCGGGAGTCCTCGAGGTACTGGGCTAGCAAAGCCCTGGCTGCAGTGTCTGTTGTGGTTAGGTATAAGAGCAAAGGGAGACTAGGCTGTGGTTGCATGAGAACTGGAGGTTGGGTTAGGTATTGTTTGATTCGATCAAAAGTTTCTTGGCATGCCTCGTTCCAAACCTTGGTTGAATCCTTTCGGAGGAGCTTAAAGATTGGTTCACAGATGGAGGCTAGCTGGTTGATGAACCGGCTGATATATTGTAATTTCCCCAGGAAGCCTTGAACTTACTTCTCTGTTCGGGGAGGTGGCATCTCAAGTATGGCCTTCAGCTTGGCGAGATCTGCTTCTATCCCCTTCTCACTGATCATGAATCCTAAGAGTTTTCCCTTCGTAACACCGAAGACGCACTTCTGTGGATTAAGTCTCATCTAATACTGCCGCAGTCGTTCGAAGAACTTTCGGAGAGCGGTAACATGACCTTCTCTAGTTTTGGACTTGAGAATCATATCATCCACGTAAACCTCGACCTCTTTGTGGATTAGATCGTGCAGGATGGTTGTGGCAGCCCTTTGGTAGGTAGCCCCAGCATTCTTGTGACCGAATGGCATAACGGTGTAGCAAAAAGTTCCCCATGGGGTGATGAATGCGGTTTTCTCTTGGTGGTCGGGATGCATCTTAATTTGGTTGTATTCGGTAAATCCGTCGATAAATGACTTGAGAGCATGACTGGCTGTGATGTCCACGATCATGTCGATGTTGGGTAGCGAATAATCATCCTTCGGAGAAGCTTTGTTTAAATCTCGGTAATCCACACATTCGAACCTTTCCTCCTGATTTTGGTACAGGTACAATGTTGACCATCCATGTGGGATATTCGATTACTCGAATGAAACCCACGTTCAACTGTTTGATCACCTCTTCTTTGACCTTAAGCGACCATTTGGTGCGGAGCTTTCTCAGCTTTTGTTTAACTGGCTTGGCATCTGGGAGAATGGGGATATCGTGCTGAGCTATTTCGGGATCAATACCGGGCATGTCGTCGTAGGACCATGCGAAGACATCCACGAACTCCTTTAGCAATTCTTCGAGTTGTGCGCGCTCATGCTCATCAAGGGTGGCCCCGATCCTAATCTCGTGCAGTTGGCTAATAGAATCGAGATTAATAACGACAGTCTCTTCTTCATTAACTTGAGCGCGATTATGTTGTTTATTATTAACCTTATTTAGATCAGTTAAGAATTGCTCATTTGCAAAATCATCATCATCAAAAGTTTGATTAAAATCCACACAATTAATGTAAGGTACAGCAAGATACTCAAAATCTTCATTTATTTCATTGATAGGAAAAACAGCATTGAGAACCTCATCAAAAGAGGTCTCGATTACATTTGAGCAAGGATGGACAATAGTAGATAAAACAGGGTAAACATTGGGGTTGAGGGAGATTTCAAGAGGTAGAACTGGCGCAACATGCCAATTAAGGAGAGGTGTATCAGCAGCTTTAATCAGACGGGATGGGTCCCTTAATGTAGTGCCTGAATGAACCATGCAGAGTGTCAGCCCCAGTGTCTGCAGGTTGAAGGAATATTTGGAGTCACTTTCCTCAGTTTCTTCAGTATCTTTGATAAGCGGTGGCACCTGGTATTGGTAACTTTCGGCCCATGGGTAGCTATCTTCGAAGAAGATCTCCATTCCAGGCTTCATCTTCTTATCTGTATGGTCATACCATGGTTCTGGAAAATCGCAAAAGGGGAAATCCTCGCCTTCCTTGATGAATCGTCCATTTAAAGAATCTCCCGAGATAGTTCGAACGAAATCTAACCCTCTCTTTGATCGAGTATGGCGGATCATTCTGAGTTCTGGTTCTAATGGTTGATATCCCAAGCCGCAAGGAGGGAAACCTTTCTTCAGTTCGATGGGCTCAAGTATCCCTTGTTACCTTTGTCCCAGCCCCAATCCGGGCATGAAGTGCATGTTTCTGAACATCTGAATCACATTGACATTGCCATGAGGGTCATATTCTAGACAAACCCTTTCTTTGAAACCGTCCCCTACCGGGAGTAGGAATGGTTCAACTCGAAAACCTGATAGGATCATATCATTTGACCCGTACTGTATCTCAAGAATTGGACTACTGGTGCTTGCATCCTCGGCGTTACCGTCGTCACCCAAGATGGTGATGACTCGCCCATCGGCGAAGAACTTCAGCTTCTGATGGAATGAGGAAGAGACACCCTTTATACTGTGGAGCCAGGGTCGTTCGAGCAACAGGTTAAAATAGGTCGGGATATCGATGACTTGGAATTCGACGACATGGTTTATATGTCCAACCCCTATTACAAGTTTTATGGATCCCATCACCTCACGACGGGTATTATCGTAGGCACGCACGGCAGTGGATGTTGGAGCGAGGTCACTTTCTTTCAGACCTAAAAATTTGAAGGTTCTCAGCGGGCAGACATTTAAAGAGGATCCGTTGTCAATGAGAGAGAGTGGTACAACCTTCCCCATAACTTTGACGGAGATGTTGAGTGCATGATTGTGATTTGGCCCAATTTTGGGGATTTCTTCTTCAGAAAAGGACAGTATTCGGGTAGAGGTCAAGGATCCGACCAGGTTCACCGCTTCTTCTGGTGTGGTAGAGGGAGGAACTATGGGTCCAGTGAGCAATTTGATCAAAGCATTTCTGTGTAGCTGGGAAGACATGAAAAGCCCCCATAGAGTGATGTTAGCTTGAGTTTTCTTCAATTGATCGAGGATCTTGCTCTCCTCGAGGGTCATTTCTGGCATAGGAAGGTTTTCAACGCCCTTCCCCTTATCATTGGTTGGTAGCGAGTTTGGAATTTGGTAATGTCTCCCAGATCTGGTCATGTGATTTACTGAAGAAGGGAAAAACTTAAATCCAGTTTCCTCATCAATCTCAGGTTGTTCTGCCACCTTATCTATTTCTCCTAGGAGTTCCTTAAATGATATCATCCCACATAAGTCAGCTATTGGGCCATTTCCTCCTGAAGCTTGTTCTTCATTTGAAACTTCGAATTCTTCCCCCCCATCCGGTGGCAACAATTCTATTTTCCCTTGTGAAGTCAATGCATTCCATAACTTCAACGACTTCTTCATATAGGTCTTCCCATTCTGTGGGGACGTGTAAGGGTGAAGGGACCAGGTTCCCTTGCAGCTTCAAAGCGTCAAGTAACTCGATGATACTGCAAATGTTGTTGGTTTGCCTGAATGCTTCCGTCATGATCAGGACAACATCATCTAAGAAGATTTCGTCGGTTGGTACCATCCACCTATCTGATTCTCGGGCCCATTTCGTGCTTCCAAAAATAATGTACTGAACCTCTGGCAGTCGATAATCATCTGTGAGGGCGATTTCAGCCCGAACTCTAGGAGTTGGTTTAACACCTCTGACATTTCCATACCTCCACTTTCAGGACAGGTCCGGACAGTGATGCATGTTCTGGTAAGGAGTGACAGCGCCTGATCAGCAGGGCTAGCAGGGTGTAGGAGGAAATATGGGCAAAGTTGAAGGGGTTTAGAAGGGTATAAGGGTGTGATTTGAGTTGATGGATCGAAATCTCTGTTTCCTTCCAAGAAGATGGCATTGGTGTG
Source organism: Sambucus nigra (assembly GCA_949130495.1). Lineage (NCBI taxonomy): Eukaryota > Viridiplantae > Streptophyta > Magnoliopsida > Dipsacales > Adoxaceae > Sambucus > Sambucus nigra. The sequence goes on along the minus strand of OX422216.1, from coordinate 615,730,932 downwards.
ATTTGGGAGTGGGTTATGAGTAGTGTTTGGTTTAGGATTGGCTGGTGGGGCGATGGTACCCCGGTCAATGAGATCTTGGATTATGTTTCGAAGGTGGAAGCATTGGTCGGTGGTATGGCCAGCTGTTTGGTGAAAGGCGCAATGAGCATCGGTTTTGAAATTCCTAGGAAGTGGATTGGGTAATGGACGTGGCTCCAAGGGTTTTATAAGGTTTCGGCTTAACAGGGCTTGGTAAACTTTGGAGAGGGGAGCATGGAGCTCAGTGTATTACCTTCGGACGGGAGCAGGGCGGCTTTCCGGTGCCCATGATGTGGTTGGTTGAGAGATGTTGTTGATGGTTGAGACTGCGGCACTGACAGGCTTGTCATATTTTCTGGGGGTGAACTGTCCGGACACCTTCTTTGGTTCAATTTCTGTTCTGGCAAGACCCTCTTCGATTTCTACTCCTGCTTCTCTGAGAGCTCGAAAATGGGGGTAGTACTGTCCTCCCATGGTTGCTCGGACATGGGGCAAGAAATTCTTCTTCACTATGATGACTTGTTCTTCTTCAGACGGCCGATTGGTCATGGTACACTACACCAAAACTGGTGATTGGTCATGGCCAAAATCCCTGACCAAAGCTGTGGGTCGCGGACTTGGGCAGTGACCATTTCGGGCGTGGCCATTTTTATGGATCGCGGCCCAAGTCCGTGACCAAAAAATGGTCACGGCCGAGAGGGGTCACGATAGATGGTCGCGGACTTAGGCCGTGACCCATGTCGTGACGGGTCGCGGCCCTCATCCGTGACCCTCAACCGTGACAAATTGGTCGCGGCCAAAGTCCGCGACCCACGACCGTGACAAAAAAATTTAAAAAAATTTGGTCGCGGCTCTAATCCGTGACCCACAACCGTGACAAATTGGTCACGGCCAAAGTCCGCGACACATGACCGTGACAAAAAAATTGGTCGCGGCCCTGATCCGTGACCCACAACCATGACAAATTGGTCGCGGACAAAGTCCGCGACCCATGATTGTGACAAAAAAATAAAAAAAAATTGGTCGCGGCCCTAATCCGTGGCCCATAACCGTGACGAAAAAAATGATCGCGGACTTTGGCCGCGACCATTTTTATGCGTGACGAAAAAATAAAAATGGTCATGGACAAAGTCCATGACCATATTTAACTACAATTTTTAAAAAAATGTATTTTTTTGGTCCAATCCTAAAATTGGGGGTCCTGTGAGTGCACCATCAGTTGCTACGTGTAACATTTGACGCGTACGAGGTGTTACAAATATTTATTATTGAAAAAACAATAAAAAAAATCACAAATTACGAATCGAGAACATTGTTAATAAACAAATATATATACAAACTTATAAAAATTACACGTCTTAATAATTCACAGACCAAAAAAAAATTGGGCAGAGTTTCCTCTATTTTCTAGAAATTCCAAAACCTGTAAATGTAAAACCTACTTATTATAAAGCCCGCACAGCTATAAAATTCAACAATCAAATTATAAATGCCCTCACGGCCATAAAACTAAACAATAAAAGCCCGCACGACCATAAAACTAAATAATAAAAGCCCGCACGGCTGTAACACAAAAATCAAAATCCTGAATGTCCACAACTTATAAACAATCTTCATGCTGTAGACCATTGCCTCCTTCGTTTGTTCCGCATGTAAAAATCCTACAAATGATGGGATACATAAAAAAATATATCAGTAACCAAGTAGTTTTACAAAAAAATTAATCAAGCAGAAAAATTGCATATATGAGTTAAAATTATCAGTAACCAAGTAGAAATATGCAAATTACCGTCGTATTCTCAAACCGGGAGTCCCGCTGCTGCGTGGTCAGTTCCTACGAGTTACATTGGTCCCGTAGGAGGTGTTGGTGCCACCCACGGGGACGTTCGGGGGCTGTTTCGAGTTCTCACCCTCTAACGCCATGTTTTTAAGCCTAACTCCAGAAATATGCAAATTTCCGCCGTATTCTCAAACCAGGAGTCCCACGGCTGCGTGGTCAGTGTAATACCCGATATTTTCATGGCTTTTAAATTATGGGATTTATTAAATTTAATTGAGATAAATTAATTTAATTTTAATCCGAAATGTTGTTTTAAATATTTACTAGCGTGACAAGAGTTAGTAATTATTGGGAATATATTATTTGTTGCATATTACTGGATGAGTATAGTAATATATGAGATTTATTTTTATAATATTGTCACGTGTGAATAAAATGACAATTGTGGAATTTTAAGTCGGGACGCGCCTGTGTCGTGTCGGGACTAAATGTGGATTAATAAAAGTGAATATTTTATAAGTTATTCGTATGGTCGTTTTGAGAGCGTCAACGCGTCCGGAAGGGTCGAGATAGTCAGAAAAGTATACCCGGAAGTTTGATTTGGGTCTTGGGGCATTTTTAGGCCTAATTAGTACCCCGGGAGGGCATTTTAGTCATTTTGTATTTTTGGGTAATTAAACCCACGAAAATTAAAGGGGTTATATCAGATGTTTAGGTTATCTCCTAGGGTTAGATAACTCAAAACACTAGAACGGCCATTGGAGAGGAAAGGAGAGAGCTCTCAAGGCATTCCAAGGCTCAAAACTCAACCGTTTGCACCGCTGCCACCGCCAACGCGTAGATCGCGAGACGGGGAACGCAACCACACCAAATTCAACACCAAACCAGATTTCTGAAAATCCCAGGCAAGTGTTTATCTTGCTTATTTCGTTGATGCATCTTTCATATTGGTTTAGGAATGATTAGGATTAAGAGTTTAATTAAGAAAAGAGTTCTAATCAAATACAAACACTAAAAATTTTATTCCGGACGATCGGACCGTTGGAATTGGATGAAATTTTAGAGAGAATTAGCTGACGACGAGAGGAAGAGACAGAAAAAAATTCACCTCGATCGGACCGTTCAATATTTTTTAATATGTTTTTGGATATTCTGGAAACTCTTTGTCATGTAAAGGATTAAGAGTTTGATTAAGAAAAGAGTTCTAATCAGATACAAACACTAAAAAGAAAATTTATTCCGGACGATCGGACCGTTGGAATTGAATGAAATTTTACAGAGAATTAGCTGAAGACGAGAGGAAGCTACAGAAAACAATTCAGCTCGATCGGACCGTTCAATATTTTTTAATATTTTTTTTGCTAGACAGTTTTATGTTTTGAGGACTCTTAGAGAAAAAAAAATCAATTAAGTATATATTAAAGGGGAGACACGTAAGAGAGAGTTACGTTGGAACATAAATGGATATCTACTGAATTGTACATTTGGAAGAATGGAGTCCATGAGGGTGACATAGTAAGTTGGAAAAACCCTTCGAATTAAAGTTAGAAACGAACCATTATACTTGATAAATAATAATGGAAAAATAAGGATAAATGTTGTGAATGTGGGTTATTGGATAAACCTAAATTGATATAATAAAAGTGGTATATTTATATGATTGTGTATGCATATATTATATACATGTGAAAAACATACCCACGCTACTTGCTATCCCTGAGGTTGCCGCGCTTGGACGATCTTATCCTGTGTTGCCTTATGCGGGATATTGACTCGTACCCTAGGAGATAGTTATCCTTGGTACAGGCTATTGATTTGATAGTTCAGACGGTCCTAAGAGACGCGGGTATGTGCCATCCTCTTAGAGAGTTGGAATCTATGCTTCGCCTCAATATTGTTGTGTATGTGCTAATACAATTCGAGAGTGAGTCCGAATTTGTATTCCCCTTAATATGAGTGGTATGGGGTTGGATAGTAGAGTATGCCCGCACCATAGTTTTTATGTGGGGTGCTGTTATGATATATATATTTTACGAGTAGTTAATATATATATGAAATTCTGAAATCTGGAATTACCTACTGTGAATTTGTAAGTAGGATATGGTTGATGACTCAAATTATAAATACGTATTTTGAGAAAGTATAATGTGACACTGGAAAACTTTGTTGATTACTAAAGTTAAAATGAGAACTTTGGTTATAAGTTGAAATCTTCATTTTAAATACTTGTGTTGTTCAGTTTTAAAATCCTGCGAATAACCTAAGATAAGTTAAATCATTGGGGAAAGATAGTGTGGTATATGATGAGATAGACCATTGAGAGGGTTAGTGCGATAGGTGTGCACATTAGAAGAGAGGTGAGAATTTCTCAAGAGAGTGTCGCACTAATAAGTTGTTGCATTGGCCTGTATCAATTTAAATACTTGCTAAACGAATTTTAAATCAAACACACTATTGGGCTCTGACCCATTTCTTTTTCTCTTTTTCTCTCTTGTATATATATGTATGTATTACAAGTGCCCAGCCACAGGGGCGTCTTACTTAGGATCCTTTGGAAGGAACGTGCTGCAGCTTAGGTGGGAGTTGCAGGCCTGTTGTTTAGACGACTTCATCCATTTGATTCTACTCCTAGTTCAGTTTTATCCAGCAGGGACATGTGTCGCCCTCTTTCTATTATTTAGTTGGTATTGTCAGAGATTGCAATTTTTACTTTCAGTACCTTTATTTCGGGATTTACTACTGTCAGGATGTTTTCCTTTAGGGTTGTAAATGTTGGGATTTATCATTGATGATTAAATTCGTGTATGTTCAATCCTATTTTTATTTTTAATGTGTGAATCTTTAGATGTTAATGGTTTAAGGTTTTATAACCGGATTTAATAAAATGAGAATAAGGTTTTAAATAGTTTTGACACTTAGCTTAATTATTTAGGGTGTTTAAATTGAAAAAGTATTTTTACGACAGTGATGCTAAGAATGAACCAACTGCTCACCTTGATTTTAATTTAATAAAGGAGTGATCGCCCGGTATTTAATTAGGCGGGGTGTCACATTGGTCCCGTGGGAGGTGTTGGTGCCACCCACGGGGACGTTCGGGGGCTGTTTCGAGTTCTCACCCTCTAATGCCATGTTTTTAAGCCTAAGTCTATAAATATGCAAAATACCGCCGTATTCTCAAACCGGGAGTCCCGCGGCTGCGGGGTCAGTTCCTACGAGTTACATTGGTCCCGTGGGAGGTGTTGGTGCCACCCACGGGGACGTTCGGGGGCAGTTTCGAGATCTCACCCTCTAGCGCCATGCTTTGCTTAAGTCTAGAAATATGCAAATTACTGTCGTACTCTCAAACCGGGAGTCGCGTGGCTGTGCGGTCAGTTCTTATGAGTCATATTAGTTCCATGGCAGATGTTGGTGCCACCCCCGAAGCCGTTCGGACGCTGTTTCGGGTTTTCACCCACTAACACCATGTTTTTAAGCCTAACTCTAGAAATATGCAAATTACTGCCGTATTCTCAAACTGGGAGTCCCGTGGCTGCGTGGTTAGTTCCTACGAATTACATTGGTCCCGTTGGAGGTGTTGGTGCTACCCACGGAGACGTTCAGGGGCTGTTTCAGGTGTTCACCCTCTAACGCCATGTTTTTAAGCCTAAGTCTAGAAATATGCAAATTACCGTCGTATTCTCAAATCGGGAGTCCCGCGGCTGCGGGGTCAGTTCCTACGAGTTACATTGGTCCCGTGGGAGGTGTTGGTGCCACCCACGGGGACGTTCGAGGGCTATTTTGAGTTCTCACCCTCCAACACCATGTTTTTAAGCCTAAGTCTAGAAATATGCAAATTATCATCGTATTCTCAAACCGCGAGTCCCGCGATTGCGGGGTCAGTTCCTACGAGTTACATTGGTCTCGTAGGAGGTGTTGGTGCCACCCACGGGGACGTTCGGGGGCTATTTCGAGTTCCCACCCACTAACGCCATGATTTTAAGCCTATGTATAGAAATATGAAAATTATCGTCGTATTCTCAAACCGGGAGTCCCGCGACTGCGGGGTCAGTTCCTACGAGTTACATTGGTCCCGTGGGAGGTGTTGGTGCCACCCACGGGGCCGTTCGGGGGCAGTTTCGAGTTGCCACCCTCTAAAGCCATGTTTTTAAGCCTAAGTCTATAAATATGCAAATTACCGTCGTATTCTAAAACCGGGAGTCCCGCGGCTGCGGGGTCAGTTCCTACGAGTTACATTGGTCTCGTGGGCGGTGTTGGTGCCACCCACGAGGACGTTCGGGGGTTATTTCGAGTTCTCACCCTCTAACGCCAGGTTTTTAACCCAAAGTCTATAAATATGCAAATTACCGTCGTATTCTCAAACCGGGAGTCTCGCGACTGCGGGGTCAGTTCCTACGAGTTACATTTGTCCCGTGGGAGGTGTTGGTGCCACCCACGGGGACATTCGGGGGAAGTTTGGAGATCTCACCCTCTAACGCCATGTTTTTAAGCCTAAGTCTATAAATATGCAAATTATCGTCGTATTCTCAAATCGGGAGACCCGCGGCTGCGGAGTCAGTTCCAAAGAGTTATATTGGTCCCGTGGGAGGTGTTGGTGCCACCCACGGGGCCGTTCGGGGGTTGTTTCGAGTTTTCACCCTCTAACGCCATGTTTTGCTTAAGTTTAGAAATATGAAAATTACCGTAATATTCTCAAACCGGGAGTCCCGTGGCTGCGGGGTCAGTTCCTACGAGTTACATTGGTCCCGTAGGAGGTGTTGGTGCCACCCACGGGGACATTCGGGGGCTGTTTCGAGTTCTCACCCTCTAACGCCATGTTTTTAAGCCTAACTCTAGAAATATGCAAATTACCACCGTATTCTCAAACCGGGAGTCCCGCGGCTGCGTGGTTAGTTCCTACGAGTTACATTGGTCCCGTTGGAGGTGTTGGTGCCACCCACGGGGACGTTCGGGGGCTGTTTCGGCTTTTCACCCTCTAATGCCATGTTTTTAAGCCTAAGTCTAGAAATATGCAAATTATCGTCGTATTCTCAAACCGGGAGTCCCACGGCTGTGTGGTTTGTTCCTACGAGTTACATTGGTCACATTGGAGGTGTTGGTGCCACCCATGGGGACATTCGGGGGCTGTTTCGGGTTTTCACCCTGTAACGCCATGTTTTTAAGCCTAAGTCTAGAAATATGAAAATTACCGTCGTATTCTCAAACCGGGAGTCCTGCGGCTGCGAGGTCAGTTACTACGATTTACATTGGTCCCGTGGGAGGTGTTGGTGCCACCCAGGGGACGTTCGGAGGCTGTTTCTAGTTCTCACCCTCTAACGCCATGTTTTTAAGCCTAAGTCTAGAAATATGCAAATTATCGTCGTATTCTCAAACCGGGAGTCTCGCGGCTACGGGGTCAGTTCCTACGAGTTACATTGGTCTCGTGGGAGGTGTTGGTGCCACCCACGGGGCTGTTCGTGGGCTATTTCGAGTTCTCACCCACTAACGCCATGTTTTGCTTAAGTCTAAAAATATGCAAATTACCATCGTATTCTAAAACCGAGTGTCCCGCGGCTGCGGAGTCAGTTCCTACGAGTTACATTGGTCCCGTGGGAGGTGTTGGTGCCACCCACGGGGACGTTCGGCGGCTGTTTCGTGTTCTCACTCTCTAACGCCATGTGTTTAAGCCTAAGTCTATAAATATGCAAATTACGGTCATATTCTCAAACTGGGAGTCCTACGGCTGTGGGGTCAGTTTCTACGAGGTACATTGGTCCCGTGGGAGGGGTTGGTGCCAGCCACGGGGACGTTCGGGGGCTGTTTCGACTTCTCACCCACTAACACCATGTTTTGCTTAAGTCTAGAAATATGCAAATTACCGTCGTATTCTAAAACCGGGAGACCCGTGGCTGGGAGGTCAGTTCCTACGAGTTACATTAGTCCCGTGGGAGGTGTTGGTGCCACCCAGGGGGCTGTTCTGGCGCTGTTTCGAATTCTCACCCACTGACAACATGTTTTTAAGCCTAAGTCTATAAATATGCAAATTACCGTCGTATTCTCAAACCGGGAGTCCCACGGCTGCGGGGTCAGTTCCTACGAGGTACATTGGTCCCGTGGGAGGTGTTGGTGCCACCCACGGGGCCGTTCGGGGGCTGTTTTGTGTTCTCACTCTCTAACGCCATGTTTTTAAGGCTAAGTCTATAAATATGCAAATTACCATCGTATTCTCAAACCGGGAGTCATGCGGCTGCGGGGTCAGTTTCTACGAGTTTCATTGGTCCCGTGGGAGGTGTTGGTGCCACCCACGGGGACGTTCTGGGGCTATTTCGAGTTCTCACCCACTAACGCCAGGTTTTGCTTAAGTCTAGAAATATGCAAATCACTGTCGTATTCTAAAACTGGGAGACCCGCGGCTGCGGGGTCGGTTCCTACGAGGTTACATTAGTCTCGTGGGAGGTGTTGGTGGCACCCACGGGGCCGTTCGGGGGATGTTTCGATTTCTCACCCTCTAACGACATGTTTTTAACCCTAAGTCTAGAAATATACAAATTATCGTCGTACTCTCAAACCGGGAGTCTCGCGGCTACGCGGTCAGTTCCTACGAGTTACATTGGTCCCGTGGGAGGTGTTGGTGCCACCCACGGGGACGGTCGGGGGCTGTTTCGAGATCTCACCCTCTAACGCCATGTTTTTAAGCCTAAGTCTAGAAATATGCAAATTACCGTCGTATTCTCAAATCGGGAGAACCGCGGCTGCGGGGTCTGTTCCTACGAGTTACATTGGTCTCGTGGGAGGTGTTGGTGGCACCCAGGGGGCCGGTCAGGGGGCTGTTTCGAGTTTTTGCCCTCTAACGCCATGTTTTGTTCAAGTCTAGAAATATGCAAATTACTGTCGTACTCTCAAACCAGGAGTCCCGTGGCTACGCGGTCAGTTATTATGAGTCATATTGGTTCCATGGCAGGTGTTGGTGCCACCCCCGAAGCCGTTCGCGAGCTGTTTCGGGTTTTCACCCACTAACGCCATGTTTTTAAGCCTAACTCTAGAAATATGCAAATTACCACCGTATTCTCAAACCGGGAGTCCCGCGGCTGCGTGGTTAGTTCCTACGAGTTACATTGGTCCCGTTGGAGGTGTTTGTGCCACCCACGGGGACGTTCGGGGGCTGTTTCGGCTTTTCACCCTCTAACGCCATGTTTTTAAGCCTAAGTCTAGAAATATGCAAATTACCGTCGTATTCTCAAACCGGGAGTCCCGCGGCTGTGTGGTTTGTTCCTACGAGTTACATTGGTCACATTGGAGGTGTTGGTGCCACCCATGGGGACATTCGGGTGCTGTTTTGGGTTTTCACCCTCTAACGCCATGTTTTTAAGCGTAAGTCTAGAAATATGCAAATTACCATCGTATTCTCAAACCGGGAGACCCACGACTGCGGGGTCAGTTCCTACGAGTTACATTGGTCCCATGGGAGGTGTTGGTGCCACCCACGGGGACGTTCGAGGGCTGGTTCGTCTTTTCACCCTCTAACGCCATGTTTTTAAGCCTAAGTCTAGAAATATGCAAATTACCGTCGTATTCTCAAATCGGGAGTCCCGCGGCTGTGTGGTTTGTTCCTACGAGTTACATTGGTCACATTGGAGGTGTTGGTGCCACCCATGGGGACATTCGGGGGCTGTTTCGGGTTTTCACCCTGTAACGCCATGTTTTTAAGCCTAAGTCTAGAAATATAAAAATTACCGTCGTATTCTCAAACCGGGAGTCCTGCGGCTGCGAGGTCAGTTACTACGATTTACATTGGTCCCGTGGGAGGTGTTGGTGCCACCCAGGGGACGTTCGGAGGCTGTTTCGAGTTCTCACCCTCTAACGCCATGTTTTTAAGACTAAGTCTAGAAATATGCAAATTATCGTCGTATTCTCAAACCGGGAGTCTCGCGGCTGCGGGGTCAGTTCCTACGAGTTACATTGGTCTCGTGGGAGGTGTTGGTGCCACCCACGGGGCTGTTCGTGGGCTATTTCGAGTTCTCAACCACTAACGCCATGTTTTGCTTAAGTCTAAAAATATGCAAATTACCATCGTATTCTAAAACCGAGTGTCCCGCGGCTGCGGGGTCAGTTCCTACGAGTTACATTGGTCCCGTGGGAGTTGTTGGTGCCACCCACGGGGACGTTCGGCGGCTGTTTCGTGTTCTCACTCTCTAACGCCATGTGTTTAAGCCTAAGTCTATAAATATGCAAATTACCGTCGTATTCTCAAACCGGGAGTCCTGCGGCTGCGGGGTCAGTTTCTACGAGGTACATTGGTCCCGTGGGAGGGGTTGGTGCCATCCACGGGGACGTTTGGGGGCTGTTTCGACTTCTCACCCACTAACACCATGTTTTGCTTAAGTCTAGAAATATGCAAATTACCGTCGTATTCTAAAACCGGGAGACCCGCGACTGCGGGGTCAGTTCCTACGAGTTACATTAGTCCCATGGGAGGTGTTGGTGCCACCCACGGGGCTGTTCTGGGGCTGTTTCGAATTCTCACCCACTAACAATATGTTTTTAAGCCTAAGTCTATAAATATGCAAATTACCGTCGTATTCTCAAACCGGGAGTCCCACGGCTGCGGGGTCAGTTCCTACGAGGTACATTGGTCCCGTGGGAGGTGTTGGTGCCACCCACGGGGCCGTTCGGGGGCTGTTTTGTGTTCTCACTCTCTAACGCCATGTTTTTAAGGCTAAGTCTATAAATATGCAAATTACCATCGTATTCTCAAACCGGGAGTCATGCGGCTGCGGGGTCAGTTTCTACGAGTTTCATTGGTCCCGTGGGAGGTGTTGGTGCCACCCACGGGGACGTTCTGGGGCTATTTCGAGTTCTCACCCACTAACGCCAGGTTTTGCTTAAGTCTAGAAATATGCAAATCACCGTCGTATTCTAAAACTGTGAGACCCGCGGCTGCGGGGTCGGTTCCTACGAGGTTACAATAGTCTCGTGGGAGGTGTTGGTGGCACCCACGGGGCCGTTCGGGGGATGTTTCGATTTCTCACCCTCTAACGATATGTTTTTAACCCTAAGTCTATAAATATACAAATTATCATCGTACTCTCAAACTGGGAGTCTCGCGGCTATGCAGTCAGTTCCTACGAGTTACATTGGTCCCGTGGGAGGTGTTGGTGCCACCCACGGGGACGGTCGGGGGATGTTTCGAGATCTCACCCTCTAACGCCATGTTTTTAAGCCTAAGTCTAGAAATATGTAAATTACCGTCGTATTCTCAAATTGGGAGAACCGCGGCTGCGGAGTCTGTTCCTACGAGTTACATTGGTCTCGTGGGAGGTGTTGGTGGCACCCAGGGTGCCGGTCAGGGGGCTGTTTCGAGTTTTTACCCTCTAACGCCATGTTTTGTTCAAGTCTAGAAATATGCAAATTACTGTCGTACTCTCAAACCAGGAGTCCCGTGGCTACGCGGTCAGTTATTATGAGTCATATTGGTTCCATGGCAGGTGTTGGTGCCACCCCCGAAGCCGTTCGCGAGCTGTTTCGAGTTTTCACCCACTAACGCCATGTTTTTAAGCCTAACTCTAGAAATATGCAAATTACCACCGTATTCTCAAACCGGGAGTCCCGCGGCTGCGTGGTTAGTTCCTACGAGTTACATTGGTCCCGTTGGAGGTGTTGGTGCCACCCACGGGGACGTTCGGGGGCTGTTTCGGCTTTTCACCCTCTAACGCCATGTTTTTAAGCCTAAGTCTAGAAATATGCAAATTACCGTCGTATTCTCAAACCGGGAGTCCCGCGGCTGTGTGGTTTGTTCCTACGAGCTACATTGGTCACATTGGAGGTGTTGGTGCCACCCATGGGGACATTCGGGTGCTGTTTTGGGTTTTCACCCTCTAACGCCATGTTTTTAAGCGTAAGTCTAGAAATATGCAAATTACCATCGTATTCTCAAACCGGGAGACCCACGACTACGGGGTCAGTTCCTACGAGTTACATTGGTCCCATGGGAGGTGTTGGTGCCACCCACGGGACCGTTCGGGGGTTGTTTAGAGTTTTCACCCTATAACGCCATGTTTTGGTTAAGTCTAGAAATATGAAAATTACCGTCGTACTCTCAAATCGGGAGTCTCGCGGCTGCGCAGTTAGTTCCTACGAGTTACATTGGTCCTGTGGGAGGTGTTGGTGCCACCCACGGGGACGGTCGGGGGCTGTTTCGAGTTTTCAACCTCTAACGCCTTGTTTTTAAGCCTAAGTCTAGAAATATGAAAATTATCGTTGTATTCTCAGACCGGGAGTCCCGTGGCTGCGGGGACAGTTCCTACGAGTTATATTGGTCCCATGGGAGGTGTTGGTGCCATCCACGAGGCCGTTCGGGGGCTGTTTCGAGTTCTCACCTACTAACGCCATGTTTTTAAGCCTAAGTCTAAAAATATGCAAATTATCATCATATTAAAAAATCGGGAGTCCCGCGGCTGCGGGGTCAGTTCCTACGAGTTACATTGGTCCCGTGGGAGGTGTTGGTGCCACCCACGGGGCCGTTCGGGGGCTGTTTTGAGTTTTCACCCGATAAAGCCATATTTTTAAGCCTAAGTCTAGAAATATGCAAATTATCATCATATTCTCAAATCGGGAGTCCCACAGCTGCGGGGTCAGTTCCAACGACTTACATTAGTCCCGTGGGAGGTGTTGGTGCCACCCACGAGGCCGTTCGGGGGCTGTTTCGAGTTCTCACCCTCTAACGCCATGTTTTTAAGCCTAAATCTATAAATATGCAAATTATCGTCGTATTCTCAAACCGGGAGTCCCGCAGCTGCGGTGTCAGTTCCTACGAGTTACATTGGTCCCGTGGGAGGTGTTGGTGCCACCCACGGGGACGTTCGGTGGCTATTTCAAGTTCTCACCCTCTAACGCCATGTTTTTAAGCGTAAGTCTAGAAATTTGCAAATTACCGTCGTATTCTCAAACCAGGAGTCCTACGGCTGCGGGGTCAGTTCCTACGATTTACATTGGTCCCGTGGGAGGTGGTGGTACCACCCACGGGGACGTTCGGGGGTGGTTTCGAGTTCTCACCCTCTAACGCCAGGCTTTTAAGCCTAAGTCATGAAATATGCAAATTATCGTCGTAATCTCAAACGTGGAGTCCCGCAGCTGCGGGGTCAGTTCCTACGAGTTACATTAATCCCGTGGGAGGTGTTGGTGCCACCCACGGGGCCGTTCGGGGACTGTCTCGAGTTCTCACCCACAAATGCCATGTTTTAAAGTCTAAGTCTATAAATATACAAATTACCGTCGTATTCTCAAACCTGGAGTCCCGCGGCTGATGGGTCAGTTCCTACGAGGTACATTTGTCCCGTGGGAGGTGTTGGTGCCACCCACGGGGACGTTCGGGGTCTATTTCGAGTTCTAACCCACTAACGCCATGTTTTTAAGCCTAAGTCTAGAAATATGAAAATTATCATCATATTCTCAAACCGGGAGTCCCACGGCTGCGGGGTCAGTTCCTACGATTTACACTGGTCCCGTGGGAGGTGTTGGTGCCATCCACGAGGCCGTTCGGGGGCTGTTTCGAGTTCTCACCCTCTAACGCCATGTTTTTAAGCCTATGTCTAAAAATATGCAAATTATCGTCGTATTCTCAAACCTGGAGTCCCGCGGCTGCGGGGTCAGGTCCTACGAGTTACATTAGTCCCGTGGGAGGTGTTGGTGCCACCCACGGGCCGTTCGGCGGCTGTTTTGAGTTCTCACCCACTAACGCCATGTTTAAAGCCTAAGTCTATAAATATGCAAATTACCGTCGTATTCTCAAACCTGGAGTCCCGCGGCTGATGGGTTAGTTCCTACGAGGTACATTGGTCTCGTGGGAGGTGTTGGTGCCACCCACGGGGACGTTCGGGGTGTATTTCGATTTCTCACCCACTAACGCCATGTTTTTAAGCCTAAGTCTAGAAATATGCAAATTATCATCGTATTCTCAAACCGGGAGTCCCGCGGCTGCGGGGTCAGTTCCTACGAGTTACATTGGTCCCGTGGGAGGTGTTGGTGCCACCCACGGGGACGTTCGATGGCTGTTTCGAGTTCTCACCCTCTAAGCCTAAGTCCAGAAATTTGTAAATTAACATTGTATTCTCAAACCGGGAGTCCCGCGGCTGCGGGGTCAGTTCCTGAGATTTATATTGGTCCCGTGAGAGGTGTTAGTGTCACCCACGGGGACGTTCGGGGGCTGTTTTGGGTCTTCACCCTCTGACGCCATGTTGTTAAGCCTAAGTCTAGAAATATGCAAATTATCGTCATATTCTAAAACCGGGAGTCCCGCGGCTGCGGGGTCAGTTCCTACGAGTTACATTGGTCCCGTGGGAGGTGTTAGTGCCACCCATGGGGCCGTTCGGGGGCTGTTTCGAGTTCTCACCCATTAACAACTTGTTTTTAAGCCTAAGTCTAGAAATATATAAATTACAGTCGTATTCTCAAACCGGGAGTCCCACGGCTGCGGGGTCAGTTCCTACGAGGTACATTGGTCTCGTGGGAGGTGTTGGTGCCACCCACGGGGACGTTCGGGGGCTATTTCGACTTTTCACCCGATAACGCCATATTTTTAAGCCTAAGTCTAGAAATATGCAAATTATCGTCGTATTCTCAAACCGGGAGTCCCGCAGCTGCGGGGTCAGTTCCTACGAGTTACATTAGTCCCGTGGGAGGTGTTGGTGCCAACCACGAGGCCGTTCGGGGGCTATTTCGAGTTCTCCCCTCTAACGTCATGTTTTTAAGCCTAAGCCTATAAATATGCAAATTATCATCGTATTCTCAAACCGGGAGTCCCACGGCTGCGGTGTCAGTTCCTACGAGTTACATTGGTCCCGTGGGAGGTGTTGGTGCCACCCACGGGGACGTTCGGTGGCTATTTCAAGTTCTCACCCTCTAACGCCATGTTTTTTAGCCTAAGTCTAGAAATTTGCAAATTACCGTCGTATTCTCAAACTGGGAGTCCTACGGCTGTGGGGTCAGTTCCTACGATTTACATTGGTCCCGTGGGAGGTGTTGGTACCTCCCACGGGGACGTTCGGGAGTGGTTTCTAGTTCTCACCCTCTAACGCCAGGTTTTTAAGCCAAAGTCAAGAAATATGAAAATTAGCATCGTATTCTCAAACGTGGAGTCCCGCGGCTGCGGGGTCAGTGCCTACGAGTTACATTTGTCTCGTGGGAGGTGTTGGTGCCACCCACGGGGCCGTTCGGTGGTTGTCTCGAGTTCTCACCCACTAACGCCATGTTTTAAAGCCTAAGTCTATTAATATGCAAATTACCGACTTATTCTCAAACCTGGAGTCCCGCGGCTGATGGGTCAGTTCCTACGAGGTACATTGGTCCCGTGGGAGGTGTTGGTGCTACCCACGTGGACGTTCGGGGTCTATTTCGAGTTCTAACCCACTAACGCCATGTTTTTAAGCCTAAGTCTAGAAATATGTAAATTATCGTCATATTCTCAAACCGGGAGTCGCACGACTGCGGGGTCAGTTCCTACGATTTACATTGGTCTCGTGGGAGGTGTTGGTGCCATCCACGAGGCCGTTCGGGGGCTGTTTCGAGTTCTCACCCTCTAACGCCATGTTTTTAAGCCTAAGTCTAAAAATATCCAAATTATCGTCGTATTCTCAAACCTGGAATCCCGCGGCTGCGGGGTCAGTTCCTACGAGTTACATTCGTCCCATGGGAGGTGTTGGTGCCACCCACGGGGCCGTTCGGCGGCTGTTTCGAGTTCTCCCCCACTAACGCCATGTTTAAAGCCTAAGTCTATAAATATGCAAATTACCGTCGAATTCTCAAACCTGGAGTCCCGCGGCTGATGGGTTAGTTCCTACTAGGTACATTGGTCCCATGGGAGGTGTTGGTTCCACCCACGGGGACGTTCGGGGTTTATTTCGCGTTCTCACCCACTAACGCCATGTTTTTAAGCCTAAGTCTAAAAATATACAAATTATCATCGTATTCTCAAACCAGGAGTCCCGCGGCGGCGGGGTCAGTTCCTACGAGTTACATTGGTCCCGTGGGAGGTGTTGGTGCCACCCACAGGGACGTTCGATGGCTGTTTCGAGTTCTCACCCTCTAACGCCATGTTTTTAAGCCTAAGTCTAGAAATTTGTAAATTACCATTGTATTCTCAAACCGGGAGTCCCGTGGCTGCGGGGTCAGTTCCTGCGATTTATATTGGTCCCGTGGGAGGTGTCGGTGCCACCCACAGGGACGTTCGGGGGCTGTTTCGGGTTTTCACTCTCGAACGCCATGTTTTTAAGCCTAAGTCTAGAAATATGCAAATTATCGTCATATTCTAAAACCGGGAGTCCCGCGGCTGCGGGGTCAGTTCTTACGAGTTACATTGGTCCCGTGGGAGGTGTTAATGCCACCCATGGGGCCGTTCGGGGGTTGTTTCGAGTTCTCATCCACTAACAACATGTTTTTAAGCCTAAGTCTAGAAATATGCAAATTACCGTCATATTCTCAAACCGGGAGTCCCACGGCTGCGGGGTCAGTTCCTACGAGGTACATTGGTCCCGTGGGAGGTGTTGGTGCCACCCACGGGGACGTTCGGGGGCTATTTCGAGTTCTTACCCTCTAATGCCATGTTTTTAAGCCTAAGTCTAAAAATATGCAAATTATCATCGTATTCTCAAATCGGGAGTCCCGCGGCTTTGGGGTCAGTTCCTACGAGTTACATTGGTCCCGTGGGAGGTGTTGGTGCCATCCAAGAGGCCGTTCGGGGGATGTTTCGAGTTCTCACCCACTAATGCCATGTTTTTTAGCCTAAGCCTAAAAATATGCAAATTATCATCGTATTCTTAAACCGGGAGTCCCGCGGCTGCGGGGTCAGTTCCTACGAGTTACATTGGTCCCGTGGGAGGTCTTGGTGCCACCCAAGGGGCCGTTCGGGGGCTGTTTCGAATTTTCACCCTATAACGCCATATTTTTAAGCCTAAGTCTAGAAATATGTAAATTATCGTCGTATTCTCAAACCGGGAGTCCCGGGGATGCGGGATCAGTTACTACGAGTTACATTGGTCCCATGAGAGGTGTTGGTGGCACCCACGGGGCCGTTCGGGGGCTGTTTCGAGTTCTCACCCACTAACGCCATGTTTTGCTTAAGTCTAGAATTATGCAAATTACCATCGTATTCTAAAACCGGGGGACCCGCGGCTGCGGGGTAAGTTCCTGCGAGTTACATTGGTCCCGTGGGAGGTGTTGGTGCCACCCACGGGGTCGTTCGGGGGCTGTTTCGAGTTCTCACCCTCTAACACAATGTTTTCAAGCCTAAGTCTATAAATATGCAAATTACCATCATTTTCTCAAACAGGGAGTCCCGCGGCTGCGGGGTCAGTTCTTACGAGTTACATTGGTCCCGTCGGAGGTGTTGGTGCCACCCACGGGGACGTTCGGGGGCAATTTTGAGATCTCACCCTCTAACACCATATTTTTAGGCCTAAGTCTATAAATATGCAAATTACCATCGTATTCTCAAATCGGGAGACCCACAGTTGCGGGGTCAGTTCCTAAGAGTTATATTGGTCCCGTGCGAGGTGTTGGTGCCACCCACGGGGCCGTTCGGGGGTTATTTCGAGTTTTCACCCTCTAACGCCATTTTTTGCTTAAGTCTAAGCCTAAAAATATGAAAATTACAGTCGTATTCTCAAACCGGGAGTTCCGCGGCTGCACGATCAGTTCCTACGAGTTACATTGGTCCCGTGGGAGGTGTTGGTGCCTCCCACGGGGCCATTCGGGGGCTGTTACGGGTTTTCACCCTCTAACGCCATGTTTTTAAGCCTAAGTCTATAAATATGCAAATTAACGTCGTATTCTAAAACCGGGAGTCCCGCGGCTATGGGGTCAGTTCCTACGAGTTATATTGTTCCCGTGGGAGGTGTTGGTGCCTCCCACGGGGCCGTTCGGGGGCTGTTTTGGGTTTTCACCCTCTAACACCATGTTTTTAAGCCTAAGTCTAGAAATATGCAAATTATCGTCATATTCTCAAATCGGGAGTCCCGTGGCTGCGCGGTCAATTTCTACGAGTTACATTGGTCCCGTGGGAGGTGTTGGTGCCACCCACGGAGCCGTTCGGGGGCTGTTTCAGATTTTCACCCACTAACGCCATGTTTTTAAGCCTAAGTCTAGAAATATGCAAATTAACATTGTATTCTCAAATCGGGAGTCCCGTGGCTGCGCAGTCAGTTCCTACGAGTTACATTGGTCCCGTGGTAGGTGTTGGTGCCTCTCACAAAGCCATTCGGGAGCTGTTTCCGGTTTTCACCCTCTAACGCCTTGTTTTTAAGCTTATGGCCTCATATTTTAAAATTATTGTCGTATTCTCAAATCGAGAGTCCCGTGATCACGCAGTCTATTCCTACATGTTACATTGGTCCCGTGAGAGGTGTTGGTGCCTCTCACGGGTCCGTACGAGGATTGTTTCGTGTTTTTGCTATCTAACGCCTTGTTTTTAAGCTTAAGTCCTAATATTTTTTAATTATCATCGTATTCTCAAACCGGGGGTCCTGTGATCTCGCGGTCAGTTCGTACGAGTTTCATTGGTCCCGTGTGAGGTGTTGGTGCCATGTTTTTAAGTTTAAGTCTCCCATTTGCAAGTTATCCTATCATCATTTTCTGAAACCGGGAGTTTAAAATATTTTCAACATATTACCCAATAGTGAAACCAATAATTATCCCGTACTCCTTCTAATTATCCCATACTCCTTCTAAAATACTATCCTACAACATTCCAACAACTAATAATTATCCAACAGCCAAACCAAACAAAACCAATAACTATCCCGTACTCCTTCTATCATCTAAAACATTTAATAGATAATGCATATCAATTATATAACTACTTTAGTTAATGTACAGAGTACCTGGTGTGTAATGAAGAACTGGTATGTAATGAAGAACTGGTATCCAATTGGTTAGATCTGCAATACGTAAACAATGTGTTATGAAGAACGAGTATGTAAAATTAAATAAAGTACCTCACAAAACCACTGAATTGTTTTTTAAGATTAAAGAAAGTACGGTACCGTACGGGGACTGCTACAAAAAAATATAGGGGATGCTACAAAACTTCCTTCAAACAAAATAGGGGTTAGGGTTGGTTTTTGCATAGGTAGAGGAATGTTTGAGTTGGATTCTTTGGTTTTCTTGGGTTGGGGTTTGAAGATGCAATAATCATACATATGACCTTTGTCCATATACTAAGAGAAGAGGGATGGAATATTTTTACGTGAAATCTGCAATTCATCCTCAACACTTCTCCACTAATGCCATTGATCCTCATGGCCACGACTTTGCTGTGCTAACCTCCAATGTACCTACAACTGTTATGTTTATGAGTGGATGGACTATAGACCTTCTCGATCATCTTGACTACTACAATCAACTATGTAAAGAATTGCAACTACAATAAACGCATAACAAAACTATTAATAAATAATCAAAACTTTACCTCGATGAATGTATTGGTTCAATTAAATCCAACATCTTAGTACTGAAGTTTGGAAACCCTACATTTATATTAGTCAAAAGGTTCATAAAAACAAATAAAGATAAAAATTTATACTCAACTTCTTAATAGAGAAAATAATCAAAACCTCAAACGCAATAATTGTCCACGTTTGAAATGCTCTCTCTTTTATTCTTCGGTTTCTGAATGGCATCTCAATTTGTTAAAAAATGAGGAGTGTACAATTTAATTTGTATGTTTAGCATTAGTCTTCCAAAAGTGTGATGAAAAGATGAAAACTCTTATCAATGTAATATATGAAAGGAAAAACAGTAAGATAAATGATAGTATAATTACATCGCAGTAGCCTTGAATGAGTGAATGTCTGTCAAGAATAGAGAAAAGCGATGCAACTGCTGCTGAGCCCTTGGCAAGATCGGAAGTCATACTCCCAGCATCAGTTATGACTTTCCCATTACTAACTAGTATGAAAAAAGTCTTAAAAACATCATATGTTGTATGCATATATGCCCAAATCATTAATTTCAACACATGAACACATTATGACTATTTAGAAATCCATTTTATTATGCCCATGTGAGCATTGTAGAGTTGCCCGTGTCTAAGAATTTTGTGAGCATTTTCAAATACTTAAGAGAGAAAGAACCGCATGGGTATGATCATTTAACACCCAAACAACAACTAACTCAAACTATTCTAAAAAAACGATTGGAAAAAAAGACTTACTTTGATTTACAAAAAGAAATATTACTACAATTACCTCGACAGATTGCTGTGTGTTTGCCCAAAAGTGTCCCAAATAAAGGTCTCCATAACGTTATTATCAATTTTATCACTACCTATGGGACAAACAGACAACCATGTAATGTATGACGTTAGTATAAAATTCCAAGATATAACACCCCAAATGTTTGATCTTACAGTACAAACAATAAATACAGCCAAGTAATGTATGATGTTAGTTTAAAATTTCAAAATATAGCACACCAAATGTTTGATGAAGTGATAAACAAAATTATAGCACATTTAATTTTTTGTCGATGATATGAAAATGAAAAGAAAATTACTAATTGAAATCTTCGTAAGAAAAAAGAAGATACAAATTATGAAAACAAAATTTTAAAATTGACAATACATGTACCCACTGTGTTATAGCTCCATCACCCAAACCCGATTTGGTCCAACAAAAATCAACCCACCGGACTTAAATCGGGCAGAATTCCAACAGCAACCCAGTTGAAAATCGAGACCCAAACCCAACAACCCTCACCGAACCCAGTTGAAAATCGCCCCAGTTGAAAATCACAACTAGCACTGGCAGTGGTGCGGGTTTACGAAGAAAACTCTCACAAAGATGTGGATCCTCTTCTCATTCTCTCTCCCTCTCTTCTCTACCAACTGTCTCATCCCTCTCTCTCAAGCCGCACCCCAATCGCTGATCCCTTATTTCAAGAATCAATCAACACCAATGAAACCCAAGATTTTTCACTGAGTTGGTTCGGGCCGCCTGCTTGTCAACCCAAAACCAGCCCCCCCATTTTTTACCCGAACCCAAATTCGACCCACCTATTTTTACCCATACGCGCCCAAATGCCAATGCTAATCAGAACCCAATTGAAAATTGCCCTTGACTCAATAACCCTCACCGTTGCCCTCCTGAAAAACTCGCCTAACCTCCACACACGGCCATACCTGCTACCAGCGTTTGGAGAAGAAACGCCATACCTGCTACTAGAGTTTCGGGAAGAAATAAACAAGATGAGCGGGGAAATGAAAATTTTGAGGCTCTTTGTTTTGTTTTATGATTAACAGTGGTCACGGACTAGAGCCGTGACCCACCCACCGCGACCCATTAATGAAGCTAAGTGGGATGTGTATTGCCTATTGGTCACGGCCCATAGCCGTGACCCATACCAAGAAATGATCATGGCCCATAGCCATGACCCTCAATTTGTGATGCGCGACCCTTTTTATCAACATTAGTGCTTGAATGAGGGATGGTCACGGCCCATAGCCATGACCCACACCCAGAAATGGTTACGGCCCTAAGTCGTGACCCTCAATGTGTGTACTTTCTTCTTTGTCATGCAATGGGTCACGGACTTGGGCCATGACCCATCCGCGACCAAGCTTGGAGGGAATTTTGGCGCGAGTTTGGTGCCAAGATGGTCACGACCTGGTCACGGGCCAAGTCCGCGACCACAGTGGTCGCGGACTTGGGCCGTGACCACTTCAAGAACATAGATAATTTAGTGTGATAATAAATATGGTCACACCAAATATTGAGTGGGTCACGGCCCAAGTCCGTGACCAGCTGGTCGCGGACTTGGGCCATGACCCACTGGGCGTGACCATTCGCAGGATTTGGTGTAGTGGTAGCCGTTTTTCCCTCTATCGGGCTATAAAGATACTGACTGATTCTCCGGAGTTCTGTTTGAGCAACTCTAAATCACGACGGGTGACCTCAAGCTCTTCGTTGTATTTGTATTGCGACATGAATTCTCGGGCTACATCCTCCCAACTACGGATTCTGGATTCCTCAAGAGATAAAAACCATCGGAGAGCACTGTCTTTCAAAGTTTGCTGAAACAATTGGGCCATCACTTCTTCCGAAGCCCCTAGTAGAGTCATGGAATGATGATAACTGCGAAGATGAACAATCGGGGGACCACTCCCTCCAAATTTCTCGATATTTGGCATTTTGAACTTCTCGGGTAACCTTGCTTTAGGATAAGGAGACATATGGGTGTAGTCCATGTAATTCCCAGAGATCCTGACTTGTTCAAACTTCTTGATGAGCATCTTGAGATCCTCTTTGACTTTGTTCAACTCCTCCTCCTTTGGATCAGCAACCAGAGGCAAGTTAGCCATAGGCTGGGCAATGTTTGGCATTGGAAGCTGGGCAGGCGGCGGCCCATTAGCAGGAGGGGCACGCAGAGCGTGCTGATATTCTTCCGGGACCCAGATGGGCTCGGGTGGACCCATAGTACGAGGGAACAGGGCCTCGGGCTCTTGAGGAATAGGACCTTGGTTTCGTTGCATTTCTCGAACCTCAGCTTGAAGGTTGTCAATCTTGGCCACGAGTTGAGCTAGGACTGTCGACAGATCTGGTTGAATGACTGGTGCTTGATCTGCATTCTCCAAGGAAGATGGATGGATTCCGTACTCGGAAGAAGTAGTAGAGGAACGGACGAAACTCCGGAGTGATTTGACTGAAAACCTAAGCCAATAGGGAGCCAGGCCAAGGGCGTGCGGTCAACTTGAGAAGGCGTAGGATGAGATTTATTTTTGAGAAAAGGGAAGGAACTATTTTTGGATTTTTGATAAAAAGGGAGAAATGTTTTTGGATTTTTGATAAGAAAGGGAGAAATGTTTTTTGGATTTTTAATAAGGAAGGGAGAAATGTTTTTGGATTTTTGATAAGAAAGGGAGAAATGTTTTTTGGATTTTTGATAAGGAAGGGAGAAATGTTTTTGGAGACGGAACTCAGCATGATTATTATGATTATTATGTTCTCACTTGTATTTGATTCTCCTAAATGCAATGCCGGACGAGACCTGAGCCTGGAAAAGTGGGGTTTTAATATATGCAAATCTACTGTTTGACACTTGTAACCAGGCTCGCAGACAGAGTCCCGTTTTAAAAATGCGTGAAAATTAGGCGGAAGATCGACCCAGAATTTCGGCAGAGTTTCGGGTCGAAACCGACAATCTAAAGTGCGTGTCCTAGGTTTGACACCTATATGCGGGTATGCAATTGGTTGGGTGAATCGGCATGGGTTCCCCCCTTTGGCGAGACTTCCACGATATACGTCTTGCTCTTGCGGGCAATCGGTACGTGTGGACAAGCCATTTGATATACCTGAGTGTAAGTGAATTGCCTCACCATATACCTCGTGAGGACTGTACGTGTGAGAGCGAATTCGATATACTCGACGTACGTGAATGAATTCCCTGCGATATACCTCCCGTTATGACTTCGGTCAAGCGGTACGATGCGGGGGAACCGTTCGATATATGTCGAAGGTACTTGGCCAATGGAATTTGAGAGTCATATCGTTTAGGCTAACTGTGACCTGCCGGACCAGCGCCCGTCACGAAGTGACCCTCCAGTTACTGGGTAAAATT
The DNA here is from genome assembly GCA_949130495.1 of Sambucus nigra. NCBI lineage: Eukaryota > Viridiplantae > Streptophyta > Magnoliopsida > Dipsacales > Adoxaceae > Sambucus > Sambucus nigra. Next base: position 615,707,555 of record OX422216.1, on the reverse strand, counting down.
TGGTCAATATCAATGCTCTTTGGTGATGTCGTGTGAATCATGCATGATTCTCTTATTAGTAGCTTATGATGAGAATGCCTTTCTTTGATTATGCCAAACCGGGAACAAAGTACAATTACCCCAAAAGGTATGCCAAGTATGGATAGGTGATGCGTGCAACATGGGGATATACGTGATTCTAGGTGTACGTGGTGTGAGATGTACATGGAGGATTTTCTACAAGTGTGTGAACATAAGCATAAGCATGGGATATACATGTGAGAAAGGGGAACATGCAAATATGGGGGGGGGGGGGGGGGAAGCATAAACAAATATAGCATCCATGTAAATAGAGTCAAGCCCTCAAAATAAATAAAAGTCCCCAGCGGAGTCGCCACTGTGGCCATCCCCGCCGATCCCCACTACGAAGGGAGGAGAAATCCTTCGGGTCCCGCGCGTCCCCTCTCGGGAGAGCGCTTCGGCCGGCGTCGATTTTGTGAGGTGTGAAAAATGTAGAGAGATTCAGAGTCGCCAGTCTATTTTACTCAAAACAGACAAAAGAAAAAGGGGAAGCCACCCCGAAGGATGGCATCCAAAGACATACTGGTGCGTGCGAAACCAAAATGATTCGAAAAGGGTTCGGAGGCTTAGTTACGAAATGGGAAGGTGTTAGGCACCCATTCCACCCTTTCGATCTCTCATGGATATTTGCTATTTTCCTTTATGTTTCCCCCCGTGAGATGTGTGCATGTGTATATATATAGAATGGAGGTAGGAATCCTCGGCTTGTATCATGGAAAAGATAAAGCGAGTCATCCATAGGAAGATTATAAAAGCAATATTAGAAAAATAAGATTTATGCGGTTACCCCTACGTTGATCGCTATAAAGGAACGATAACGCACATGGAGTAATGTGTCACTAAGACTAAGGATATATATAATATAATAAAAATGGATTTAGAGAAAATAGGAAATGAGAGAAAAAGTGAGAGAAAGGACTCGAGTCTCGGGTTTTACCCCGAGACGCCTACGTAGCCTATAAAGGCATCAAAGTCCACGTAGTTCGCATACAAAGTAAAGGGGTGGGGTTTATCCCATAAATACAAATGTGGGATATCTTATTTGTAAGTGTGTGTGTGTGTGTGTGTAGAAAAGGTGTTTTAGTTGTGAGAAAAATGTGGAAGAAGTGTGAGAATCCCTACTTGGAATTTATGAGCAAACCCTATTTTTCTTGTTTTGGGGTTTTTATTTATATGAAAATAAGAGATGTGCAATAATACTAAATAAAAAAGTATATTAGGATGTGTGAGATGATATTATAAAAGTGCTAAGTAAGAAAACAAGTTATTTGGAATTCAAGAGAATTTAAGAGAGATAGTTTGAGAAAGTTGGACCTTCTTGAAGATCTTGAGCTTGATCTTGAATGTTGGAGAGCAGCCCTTGAGCTTGGATGATGATGGAGAGTGGTTAATTAACCAAGTTTGATGCAAAGGATGATGAAAAGTGAAGGTAAAAGAGTGATTTGGAAGTTGAAAACACGCTGCCTTCGAGAGAGGTTTCTGGAATTCGTTCAGAGAGATTTCACTCAGATCTGGGATACTCCTGCAAATGAGGCCAAGGCCTCCTTTTATAACCTCAGGGGACTGCCGATCGTCCCTATCATGGTACTGCCTATCGGCAGGTGCCGATAGGCAGGATCAGGGCCTGCCATTTGGCAGTGCGCCTCAGGCTTTTTTAGAAAATTGGCTGCCGAGGGCAAACCGTTGGTCAGAATCGTGCACGGGGCATACCGTTAGAAAGGTATTTCAGAGACCTTCGAAAGTCCTTTGGACCGCTCCCGAGTTCGGGAGTTGACTTTGGGTCAAATGTGGCTCGAAAGCGTTTATTGGTCAATTGGACGGGGAATCGCGTGGACGCAAACGGCACGTTCATCCGCATGGTAAGTCCGAGTCGCGCATGGGGCATACCTTGGAAAGGTTAGGAGATGTACTTCAACATTCCAAAGAGTTTGACCCATTTTGGAGAGTTGACTTTGGTCAACCGGGCCCGAGAAGCGCTCGATGGCTTCTCGGAGTCAAACGGATCGTTCGTCCGCATGGAAAGTCGGAATTGCGCACGGGATGGACCGTTGGAAAGGGTATTCAGTGACCTTCGAAGATTCATTCAGCCTCGGTCAAGCTGAAGAGCTGACATAGGTCAAATAGAGCCTGGGAACTCCCGGTGGCCTCTAGGTCAGGTTTCGGACGCAAATAGCGCGTTCGTCCGCATGGTAAGTCGGAATCGTGCACGGGGTGGACCGTTGGAAAGGGTATTCAGTGCCCTTAAAAGATTCATTGAGTCTCGATTGAGACGAAAAGTTTGACTTTTGGGTCAAACTGAGCCGGGGGGTGCCCGTTGGCTTCTAGGTTAGTACTCGGGACGTGACCTGGGTTTATAGTGATGAAGGGAGGTACTAGGGACCTAAAGAGAGTTAAGGGGTAACAAAATGGGGTGTCTATATATATATATAATTTCCTCACGTATGTAGCATGGATTTTATAATTTAGTAATATGAGAATATGGAGAAGTCTGGGTTTGATGATGTTCTTGAGAAAATAAAGAATAATTTAGGGTCTTGGGATTAAACTGTAGAATTAATCTGGTTTAAATGAGCCCCTTGATTATTTAATATTTGGATATCTCATAAATTATTTATATATGTTATTATATGGTTTCGTATACTTGGTTGGGAGTTTGGGACTATATAATGGAGGTTTGATGGGTTAAAAATGGTGAAAAACACAAAATCTAAACGAAGTAGATGCACTGATACTTTTTGAATCGATCCAGCCCAAGGGCAAATTAATTCGTCCATTGGGTGAATCGATTTGGTTTACCCATAATTTGGAAGTTTCCCTTATTTAAGCCTAGAACTTCTGAATAAATTATGGGAAACTTTTGGGACATTATTAAACTTTAATGAGGGATTTAGTAATTTCAACAAGCATACGATACGGTTGAGGTTTCCCCATTGAGGAGAATTAAGGCTAGGAATTATCGAGCACATTTTAATGTTTCATGAATTCACGATAATTAGCATGGGTGATGGAGAGCATGAGTGAACCAAAGTCCAGACCAGTAGTAGAGAGATGTTAGGACTACTGAAATAATTTAAAGGATAATTAGGACCCTTCGAGTAGTGGGAAACACTCGGGAATATACGATGAGAAGTATAATGGTAAATTGATAATACGTCGGATATTCGGGAGTATATACTATGTACGGGATAAATTATAGGTTGCGTGCATAACTATACTGATGATATTTATATAGGTTATGTGAATACTTATTGTGTGACTTCTTATGTGTGTGAACATACTTATGCTACCTGCTATCACAGAAGTTTTCACGTCATGGACAATCTTATCCTGATAAGCCCATTGAGGGTGGGGGGGGGGGGGGGATTTTGGACTTGTTCCTCAGAACATTGAACTTAGGTTTGAGCACTGCTTGTGTGTATGATAGTGTGATCGGTCATTTGGGTGTGTTAGGTGTGTGCGTAGCCTAAAGACTTGGAACTATGTTCGCCTCTAAATTTTGTGAATTGTAAATGTATGGTTCGACAGTGATTCCGAACCAGAAGCCCTTTACATAGTACGTGATGTACTAGGAATCGATATTAGATTTTGCAAGCATCTCGAGTCTCCCCCAAGGGATGTCGTATTCGTATACATTACAAGAATGGGTATATATACATGTGGTTTATTCTACTCTATATGCATTAGTAGATATTGTAGATAATGATATTTAAGTAATCTAAGTATGCAAAAACTTCATACTTGATTATTTTTACTGTCTAAAGGGGTTTGGAAATTTGGTAACGTATTTTGTGGGCAATACGGGTGGTCAAAATGAGTTAGTAGGAAGGGAGAGACTTAGTTCAAGCTAGTTAGGCAAGATAGCGTAACTAGGTTGGTTTAGAAGGATACGTTAGGAATTCACAATAGTTGAGAGGTGATGATCTCAAGTGAGGGCACGTGAAGTTTACATGTATACAATATCTGCTCTTACTTATAGACTATTATATGTGCAGTTTAGTCTGGAAAATTTGTTCCAGTCACATTTATTTATTTAGTTGTTTATTATGTATTATATTGATTACTAGAATGGTTAATGTGGTTCAATGGTTTAAATTATTGCATGTTAATACAAAAAAGAAGATTCCAATTTTGACACCAGGACATTAGGATATTAATAATATAATTATGTTTCGACAAAGATGCTAAGGATGAACTATTGATAATTCATATTTAATTTAATAATGAACTAATCACTCAGGATTAGAATTGGCGGGGTGTCACAATTGAATTTTAAATTAATATCAAAAGTTATATGGATGATGTGGGTACCTCGATTAAACATTCTGGCCCAGATAAGTAGCCCGATTCAGTCCGGCCCAAAGTCTAAAGGCCACGTGCATAACTAATTCGGTTATGACCCATTAAACCCCTAAAATCTCTCAAAAGATATTCTAGGAGTAATGGGCTAATGTGGAGGAGTCCAACACCCCCACTCTCCGAGAAACATGTATATAATAAGCCCTCAGCCCGGGGCAAAGGGCATGAAATTGTAAACACTCCCCTGGAGTAAAGAGAAATAAAATACAGAGAGCACCACCGTGGATGTAGGCCTTCTTGTCGAACCACGTATATCTTGTGTTGTTGTGATTGCAATTATTCTGAGTTCTTTATTTATTTATTCTTGTGATCGCCTTTGCTTACTATTTTGTGTTGAGATTAATTGTCTCCACAATTGGCACCGTTTGTGGGAAGCGTTTGTTTTCCGTTAAGAAAGTCTTCACCAATAAGAGTTTGGAATGTGTGGTCACAGCAACAATGCCCCTCAAGAAGGGGATATTCAAGATCAACCTACCCCTCATAAGATCAGAACTGAAGTTTGACGTTCAAATCCTAGGGCTCGCCTAGAACGACAAGCTTCGGAGGAAAGACATTGATCAGCCAGGTCCACACAGGTCTCCAGGTTAATCGACGCCTATGAGGCCAGGCTCCAAGAGTAAGAGGAGGCCACTCGCAAGCAAGAAGCTGAGAACGCTCGCCTCAAGAGAAGACTAGAGAAAATGGAGAGAGAACTCCATCGTAGCACAAGGTAACACCAATGTATCACTCATAGCCCTCAGGTGAGCAAATCTCGCAGTTGAGGAAGGAGCCCTAGATGTGGATCTCAAAGATTTGATGAACACAGGTCAGATGATGACTTTTCCGAGCAATACTAACCAGCTCGCCGTTACAGGAGCCCATGTTAAGGAAATAATGACATACAAAATTTGGTCCGGAGAGAAATGGACCAACACCCAGCACATCGGGATGACAGATCGACTAGAGATCTAGACAGGTGAGCTCTTAGGACCCAAATGAAATCCCCTTTCTCAAGGGAGATAGAAGAAGAAGCCCCCGAGAAGTTAGCAATGCCCAGATTCAAGATCTACGACAAAAGACTAATCCTATCGACCATGTTAGGCAGTACAGGCAAGACATGACCCTCGGGAACCATAAGGACTCATTGATGTACCGGATTTTTCCCTTGAGCTTACATGACGTGTCCCAGAAGTTGTTCGAGAAACTCCCTCATAGATCCATTAGAAGGTTCGAGTCCTTGGCAGAGCCCTTCACAACTCGCTTTATTACCAGAAGCTCCCATCCGAAGAGGATGGATGCCTTATTGACAATGAAGAAAATACCCAGGAGCCTCAGAGACTATGCAAAAAGATATTGGGAGTTATTCAACGAGGTCGAGGACTCCTCGGAGCAGGTCGTTGTGGAATCCTTTAAGATTAGCCTACCTAGTTCCTACCCTTTTACACCAAAGTTGAGGATGTGACCCGCCTCAGTGCAGAGGCAGATGGTTGCACCAAGTTTGTCGGCAAGGGCAGCGACAAAGATGAGAACCAAAAGAAAGGAAGAAAAAATGGGGGCAAGAGCGGCCCCAAGAGCGGGAATAAAAATGATGCTTCAAAAGAATTTCAGGCAGTGAACACAGTTTTTAAAGAACTAATCTATAAGATTCTAGCAAAGATCAAGGACGAGCCATTCGTTAAGTGGCCCAGAAATATGGGAGGAGACCCCTCAAAGAGGAACAACGCATAGAGATATGCTTTCCACAAAGAGGGTGGGCACAAAACCGAGCACTGCAAGGCCCTCAAGTTTCACCTTGAAGAGTTATCTCAAACTAGACAGTTGAACGAATTTGTGGAAAAAAAGGCAGAGAAGGTCGCTGCCATTGGAGACCCAAGGCCTGACAACGTGCTCGAGGAGGATGTCGACCATGCGTTCGCAGTGATTCATGGGGAATCTGATCTAAAGAAGATTCAAGAAAACTCATCTTAGATGGAAGTCAAAAAGCTTACGACAGTAATGCAATCTTTTCAAATCGACGCAGCCAAAGCACAAGAAGGAAAGCGTCGACGAGTAGATGAAGTCGCGTATAACAAGTATATCATGTTCACGGATGAAGACCTAGTGGGAGTGAGGACCCCACATCATGATGCGCTGATCATTACACTCAGGATAGATAACTATGGCATCGACAAGTTGCTCGTCGACCAGGGTAGCTCATTCGAAGTAATGTATCTCGACCTATTCAAAAAGTTGAAGTTAAGTGTCTCCGACTTAAAAAAATCCATCGTTCCTATAGTTGGCTTCGCTGGTAAAGTAACCATCCCTTTGGGAAAGATTGTACTGCTAGTGATGGAAGGAGGTATCTCCAAGATGATCAAATTTCTAGTGGTCGACATCGACTCACCCTACCAGGCGATCCTTGGCAGAGGGTGGCTACATGCGATGAAGGTTGCCCCCACTACTTACCATCAGAAAATCAAATATGTGACTGAGCGAGGAGTAATGGAGTTCAGGTAATGGTGAGAAAGTGCTTTATAGCAACCATCCGCCCAAAACCGGAGAAGAAGGTCGAGAAATACAGGGAGAAGGTTGAAGAATAGGAAGGTTTGATACCTTCCAAATAACAACTAAAATATGGAAGACCTAAAGTGGAGGAGACCAGGATCCTCCCCTCTGAGCAGTTCATTGAGAACCTGGAGGAGGTTGCAACCAGTGGCATTAACAAAGATAGGATGTTCTTAATCGGAGCCTCTCTCACAGATCGAGAGAAGAAGGAACTTACAGTAGTTTTGCACAATAACTTGGACATTTTTGTATGGGAACCCTATAAGCTGCCTGGGATTGATCCCAGTGTGGTTTGTCATTGTCTGCACGTTGACCCGACTTTCAAGTCGATCGCACAAAAGGCATGACAAACTTCAATCGAGAAGGCCAGGGATGTAGAGAGGGAAGTGGAAAATCTAACGGATGCAGGATCCATACGAGAAGTTCCATTCCCTAAGTGGTTGTCCAACCCTGTAGTGGTCCCAAAAAGCAATGGAAAATAGAGAGTCTGCATTGACTTAACCGACCTTAACAGACCTTACCCTAAATATCGTTTTCCTCTCACAAAGATTGACCAGTTGGTGGACACTATAACAGCCCATAAAAGAATGAGTTTCCTAGACGCATACTTCGGGTATCACCAAATCCCTCTACACGAGCTAGATCAAGACAAGACATAATTCATCACCACCGTCGGGTTCTATTGCTACAAGGTCATGCCGTTTGGGCTAAAAAATGCAGGGGCAACTTACCAGCGGCTGGTCACCAAAATGTTCAAGGACCAAATGGGAAGCACCATGGATTTCTACATTGATGATATACTCGTCAAGAGTAGGCTAAAGGAAGACCACCTCTATGACCTATCGAGGACCTTCGAAATCCTCAGGAAATATCGAATGAAGCTTAACGCAAGTAAGTGTTCCTTCGATGTCCAGTCAGGAAAACTTCTCGGGTACTTGGTTAAAAAAAGAGGCATTGAAGAGAACCCAGATCAGATTGACGTCATCAATAGGATGCATCCCCCTCCCCCATATAATAAGAGATGTTTATAAGTTCATGGGGATTCTCTCGGTTCATCTCGAAAACATCCGAAAGGTGCCAGCCATTCTTCCAGTTGTTGAAGAAAAGAAAAAATGTGGAGTGGAACGATGATTGATCTAAGGCATTAGAGGAGCTCAAAGCTTACCTCAACACACCACCCTTGCTTGTAATACCTCAAGAGAATGATTTCCTGTACCTATACCTTGCAGTTTCCATCCACACTGTCAGTTCTACACTAGTATGCGAAAGAACGGGGATCCAGCAACCAGTCTATTACCCGAGCAAGACTCTCTTAGATGCAGAACAGTGATACCTACCATTGGAAAAGCTCGCCTTTGCGCTAGTAGTAGCCTCAACAAAATTGAAACATTATTTCGAAACTGACTCCATCATTGTACTTATGTCCCACCCTCTCAGAACAGTACTACAAAAGGCAGACCTGTCAGGTAGATTTTCAAAATGGTTAGTCGAGCTCGGGCTATTCGACATTTAATTATAGCCAATGAATGCTATCAAAGGACAAGTCCTCATCGAAGTCATCGTGAAATTTATAGGACAACATCCTTATGATCGACCTCAAACTATTCGTAAGCAGGAAGTTCCCTCGGCATCAGGAATCTGGAAGATGTTCATTAACCGTGCCTCCAACTCAAAGGGGGTGGGAGTAGGCATCGTGTGGATTACCCCTAAAGATGCAATACTCGAGCAAGGAATCAGGCTTGGATTTGAAGCCTCCAATAACGAAGAAGAATATGAAGAACTGATATGAGGTCTACAGAAGGCATACCTCTAGGGGCAAAGCAACTCCAAGCGTTCAGAGACTCAAAGATGGTCTCCAACCAGATAAGTGGTGACTTTAATGCTAGGGATGAGAGGATGGCGACCTACCTCGCCACAACGAAAAGATTAATGGCTAACTTCGAACAGATCAACGTCCAACAGTTTCATAGAGGACAGAATATCCATGCTGATGCCCTAGCGGCGTTGAGTTTAGCGATCAATTATGACTTAAAGAGAACAATTCCGATTGACTTCCTCGCCCAGCCAAGTGACCAAGCATAAATTCTTCTGAATTTATCCCCTTAAGTTAATGATTTTGATATCTCGAACAAGGTAATTGAATCATTTTTATTCCATATCATTACCATTGACTATTTCTAACAAGTTCCCCGAGTTTCGTGTATTTCTGATGGATTTTAAAAGAATTTAGTGCAAGAAAAGAGAGAAAGAAACTGGAAGAAAAGAAAAGAACAAAGGAAGAAAAGTCAAAGGGCAAAAGTGTAGATTTATACCCAGAGTTTGGATTCGACGCCTTAAGGGAAGTTGAAGATCTTGATTTCACAAGAGCATCGAAAGAAACGACACTCAAATCGGAGCTCGAGATCAAAAGTTATGGCTAGTCAAAGATGGAAAGAAAAAGTCAACATTGAAGAAAATGGGACCGATCCGGTAGATTTTGGACCGATCCGGTAGATTTCGGACCGATCCGAAATGTCACAATTCCAGTAGACCCCAGATTGATGTCGAACCGATGATAGCAGAACCGATTCGATAAGATCCGGACCGATCCGGTAGAATAAAAAAAGAACCGATCCGGTGGTTGAGAAACGAACCGATCTGAGGGGATTCAGACCGGTCCGAGTGTGCGAAATCCTGGCATTAATTATGAAGATCAAGAGGTGCATATCTGGCAGAATCTTACGCAACAAGCGATTCTAGCTGTCAAATTCGTGCTAGTTGGTGCTATAAAATACCAAGCCCTACCTCATTCCAAAGGGGGAGTCGAATTAGAGAGAGAGAGTCAGATTTTAGAGAGTCTTTTTAGTTTTTGGTAGAAGTTTTCATAAACCGTAGTTTGTAAGGTTGATTAAGAAGAAGTTTTCTGGATTCAAGCTCATTTGCTTTTCCTGTTGCGGAATAGAAGTATAAAATTTCCATTCTCTTATTTGTTCTCTACTTTATTTTCAATTCAATTCTCAATTGTTTTGCAAATTATTCCCAATGTTTGTTAGATCCATAATTCCATGTATGAATTTGTTTTCTAGTCAAACCATGTCTAGCTATATTCTCAAGGGTTGGGGTGCATGAACTCATTCTGATGCAAACTAACTATGTAGAAAATAGAGGGTAAATTAAATATTGATCAAAACGTGTATGGAAATTATATGAACATAGCCGATCTTTTAATCTCTCTTGCCCTAGGTATTTGGGATATTTAAGAACGCTTTTCAAGTGTAATTGTACTTTCACCGCTTTGTATTTACCTTTGATTTCATATGATGCAGGCTAGATCCTTCATATATGTAATGCTTAGGATCTATAAAGATTGGATTTAGTCAAAAATTTCAATTTACAATTCTAAAATTCTATACGGTAATTTCTTAAGGTTTGAGGGATTGTACTCCACCCTATTTTCTCTCATTTTCAAATCTAATTTCTTTACAATTCTTAATATTTTTGTGCACATTCTATTTCATCACCAATTGGAAATTTACAACCATCAACCATCAATCATCTTTTCATTTCTTTGGAGGAATCATTTCAAGGTTAAATAACTACTCCTATAAAAGTGCCAATTTTTTATCCCTGTAGATACGATCCCGACTTGTCGGATTATTACTAACGCGACAGGCTTGCACTTGAGCCTAGATATAACGCATTTTTTGAGAAAAAATTCTCTGTCGCGTCAAGTTTTTGGCACCGTTGTCGGGGATTATCAATTGGTATAATTTAGGAAAGTGATTTTAATCCTAAGGTGATTTCCATTTAAAAAAATCCTAGTCATCTCTTATGCGCTTACATGCAGAATTCATCTCCCACCCAAGTTCACGAAAATCCTATTGCCGAAGAAAATTCTGAAAATTCTCACACCACTGATTCTCCTCATTTTTGGGTTCCACCTCCTTTGCCTAATAATTCAATCACAAGTTGCTCCTTGAGTCAAACACTAAGTGTGAATTCTGAATCTTTTGGTAGCAATATGTCGGTGCACGGTAGTGTTGGTGTTGGTGCTGGAGAGCAAGAAATATCATATCTTCCCATGAAAGATGATTTATTTCCAGAGCGAACTGTTACCCCTGGTTGCATTTTACTCCCGTATAATGCCGGTCAGTTCCACTTTCGAAATGGTATGATTCAAATTCTTTCCACATTTCACGGGATGGATTCGGAAAAACTATATCTCCATATTAGAGAGTTCGAGGAAGCATGTGAGACGTTTGGTGACCAAGCTTGCCCACAAGATGTTATCCGGTTAAAGCTTTTCCCTTTTTCCTTAAAGGATAAAGCCAAAACTTGGTTATGGTCGCTACCCCCGAATTCTGTGTCATCCTGGAGAGATATGCAAACCAAGTTTCTCTCCAAGTTCTTTCCACAACACAAAACCAATTATGTCAAAGCCCAAATACAAGCTTTTCGACAAAATGAGAATGAGGCTTTCGACAAGTGTTGGGAGAGATTTCAGGAGTTAGTTAATGCTTGCCCACATCATGGATTCGAAAAACATCATCTTATTTCATTTTTCGATCAAGGGCTTACTTTTGCATTTAAACAACTTGTTCAAACTATGTGTGAAAGACCTTTTTGGGAGTTAGACTCGAGCGATGCTGAGGCCCATCTGAAATATGTACCAGAGACTACCCAAGCATGGGATGTTTCAGATCCCAATAATCAAAATAGAAATCGACAAGTGGCCAATTTGCCTGCTGCGTCTGGTATTTATCACTTGGACAAGGACACTTTGTTAGATCGGAAATTTGACCAATTGGAAAAGAATTTCAGAGACATGCTTGAAGTGCGATTAAAAGAAGTAGCTGGACCCGTGCAAGCTGGAAAGGAGAAAGTGTGTGCCATTTGTGCTGCTGGTAATTCTACTAAAGGATGTCCTACCATCCCTGCATACAAGGCAATGTACACTCAACAAGTTGAGGCGATAGGGGGTTTCGCATAAATTTTAATGTACCGCAAGGGAATGCATACCATCAATCTTGGAGGACTCATCCTGGTTTCAACTATGGACAACCACAAGGGGGTATGGCTCCTAACCAACATGTGACACCACCCCCCTCTCAATTTCAGCAATTGGCTCCTCCGATGCATGTTCCTATGCAGGTACCACCTCCTGCTCCGTATGTCGCTCCACCTAGGCAATCTCTTGAGGATAATCTGAATCAATTCATCCAATCTCAAAAGGAGAGCAATGTTAAGTATGATCGAATGTTTACAAAAATTCATACAAGCATCTCTAGGTTGCAATCTGCAGTGAATACTCAGGAAAAGGGTAAATTCCCAGCTCAAGGCCAAAGACCCCCTCTTCAAGGACAAACCACGGTTAGCTCCACATCATCGGATTTGCCAGAACAATTTCAAGCTGTCACTACCCTCCGTACTGGTCGCGTAATTGATCTAGCGCCCACACTTACCAAGGAATCTAAAGCTACAGAAGCTTCAGAATATGAAGAGACTCCATTGACCATGGAAGATAATGATGAGAGAGTTGAAACTGAAGTTGAAATACAACTGCCCACTGCTGCTCCATTCCCTCAACGCTTAGCACCACCTAAAAAAGGGGCTTCGTGTACGGAAGTGTTAGATGTTTTGAAGCAAGTAAAGTTGAACTTGCCATTTCTGGATGCTATCTAACAAATTCCAGCATATGCCAAGGTCATCAAAGATCTTTTGACTATCAAACGACGGCTTAAGGTGAAGAAGAACATTTTCTTGGCACAAAATGTGAGCTCGATCCTTCTTAATGATCTTCCACCAAAATTCAAGGATCCCGGTGCACCTATAATTTCATGTGTCATAGGAGAGAATAGAGTGGAAAAAGCATTGCTTGACTTAGGTGCGAGTGTGAACATCCTTCCATACTCTATCTATAAGCAACTTGATTTAGGTGATCTCAAACCTACCCGAATCACTCTACAGTTAGCTGATCGAACAGTGAAAGTGCCTCGTGGGGTTATAGAGGACGTGATAGTTTAAGTGGACACATTTTACTTCCCTGTTGATTTTGTCATTTGGGACACTGAGCCTTCTCCCCATGCAAGAAATCATGTTCCAATAATATTGGGTCGTCCATTTTTAGCTACTGCTAATGCTTTGATCAATACACGGAATGGCCAAATGTAACTCACTTTTGGAAACATGACTCTCGAGACCAATATTTTCAATGTCACGAACCAAATGGGTGATGAGGATGAAATTCTTGAGGTTGATCTTATTGAAGAGGTGGTTGAAGAACACATCGAGAAGATCATAGGAGGAGATGCACTGGAAGTTTGCTTAGTGCAAGGTGATGAGAATAAGAATTCTTATACTGAGTTTGAGCGTGAGGTGGAAGAGTCAGAAACGTGGTTACTAGAAGAAGTAAGTTTTGAGAATTTAAGAGATGTTGATTGGATTTCTAGATTTGAAGAATTACCCCCGAGGGAGTCACCTATGATTCCCTAGGAAAATAGATTTCCTAGTCTTGAGTTAAAGAAGCTACCCTCTCACGTCAAATATGTTTTTTTGGGAGATAATGATACATTCGCTGTTGTTATTTCTTCCAGTTTAAAAAAAGAGCAAGAGGGCATGTTGTTGAATGTGTTGCGGAAGCATAGAAGTGCGTTTGGTTGGACTATAGCAGATTTGAAAGGTATAAGTCCATTGATTTATACCCATAAAATCCATCTTGAGGAGGAGGTGAAGCCCTCGTGTGAGATGCAAAGGCGACTAAACCCAACCATGAAAGATGTAGTTCGAGCAAAAATCATCAAATTGCTTGATGCTGGGATTATCTATCCCATTTCTAATAGTAAATGGGTGAGCCCAATTCAGGTCGTTCCAAAAAAGTTGGGTATGACCGTGGTTGAAAACACCAAGGGAGAATTAATACCTCAACGCACTACCACCGGGTGACGTGTTTGCATTGACTATCGAAAGCTCAATGCCGGAACCAGAAAAGACCATTTTCCCTTGTCGTTCATCGATCAAGTGATTGAACGAGTGGCGGGACATCCTTACTACTGTTTCTTAGATGGGTATTCTGACTATAATCAGATTGAAGTGGATGTACTTTATCAAAAAAAGACGACTTTTACATGTCCGTTTGGTACGTTTGCCTACAAACGTATGTCATTTTGGCTATGTAATGCGCTAGAAACTTTTCAAAAGTGCATGCTAAGTCTCTTTAGTGACATGATAGAAAAAGGTCTTGAGGTGTTCATGGACGATTTTAGCATTTTCGGTCCATCTTTCGACCAATGTTTAGCTAATCTTGAAAGAGTTCTATTCTGGTGTGTGGAAAAAGACTTAGTCCTCAATTGGGAAAAATGCCATTTTATGGTCACCGAGGGCGTAGTTTTAGGCCACATAGTCTCATCTAGGTGAATTGAGGTTAATCGAGCAAAAATTGAAGTAATAGCTGAGTTACCCCCGCCAAAATCGCTTAAAGATGTGAGGTCCTTCCTAGGCCATGCTGGATTTTATAGGAGATTTATAAAAGACTTTAGCGCCATCACGAGACCTTTGAGTAATCTTCTCATGAAGGACACTCCGTTTGAATGGAATAAATCATGATAAGAAGCTTTTGACAAACTTAAAAGCATGCTAATTTCCGCTCCTATCATGTAAGCTCCTGACTGGTCACTCCCATTTGAGCTCATGTGTGATGCAAGTGATTACGCGATTGGGGTTGTTCTTGGACAAAGAAAGGACAAGAAAGCTCATGTTATTTACTATGCTAGTAGGACATTATCTGGCCCCTATATTAATTACTCTACCATGGAGAAAGAATTATTAGTAGTCGTTTTTGCTCTCGACAAATTCCGCTCTTACAATGTTGGGTCACCCATCATTTGCTTCACTGATCACTCAGCCCTCAAATATCTTTTGACCAAGAAAGATGCCAAAACGCGTCTAATAAGGTGGATCCTACTCTTACAGGAGTTTAATCTCTCGATTTAACATAAGAAAGGAGTAGAAAACGTCGTTGCTGAACATTTATCACGCCTCTCGTCCGACGTACCTATTGATCCTATCCCCATAGATGAGTATTTTTTGGATGAAAATCTATTCTCTACTTCTTCTCTCCCCTGGTTTGTGGATATAGTCAATTACCTTGTCACTGGAGTTGTTCCCTCCAATTGGAGTCCGCGAGAGAGAAGGAAGTTCATTACATGGTCACGCATGTTCTTTTACGATGATCCATATTTGTTTAGGTATTGTGCTGATCAAATCATCCGGAAATGTGTACCTGATGAAGAAATCCAAGGGGTAATTCGATTTTGTCATACGGAAGCATGTGGAGGTCATTTTTCCAAAAATAAAACTGCTACAAAAATACTTCAAAGTGGTATCTACTGGCCCACAATCTTTCGGGATGTGAATACTTTTTGCAAAACATGCGATAGATGCCAAAGAATGGGAGCTATTACTCGCCGTGACATGATGCCATTGACCCCAATACTAGTCTTGGAGTTGTTTGATTGCTGGGGTATTTACTTCATGGGGCCCTTTCCCCCTTCTTTTGGTTTTCTATACATCATCGTCGATGTAGACTACGTCTCAAAATGGGTAGAGGCCATAACTACAAGGACAAATGAAAATAAGGTGGTGATTAAATTCATTCAAGAAAGCATACTTTCTCGATTCGGAGTTCCTAAGGCTATAATCAATGATAATGGTACTCATTTTTGCAATCGGCCCATGGAAAAGCTAATGCGAAAGTATGGAGTTGTCCATAAAGTTGGAACAACTTATCACCCTCAATCGAATGGTCAAGACGAGCTCGCCAATCGGGAAATCAAAAATATCTTGGAAAAGACAGTCGAACCTAATAGGAAAGACTGGTCTTTCAGATTGAATGATGCGCTCTGGGAGTATAGAACTGCATACAAGAATCCCCTTGGGATGTCCCCATTTCGTTTTGTATATGGCAAGCCTTGTCATCTTCCAGTTGAAATTGAACACAAAGTGTATTGGGCTATCAAAAGGGTGAACTTTAACATGGGAAAAGTCGGTGAAACAGGTAAACTTCAGTTGAACAAGTTGGAAGAAATACGCAATGATGCGTATGAAAGTGCTAAAATCTCTAAAGAATGAATGAAACGAGCTCACGACAGAATCATTCGACGGAAGGAATTTCATTCGGGATAAAAAGTACTTCTCTACAACTCGAGGTTTCACTTGTTTCCCGGAAAATTGCGGTCACGATGGTCAGGTCCATTCGTTCTGAAGGAAGTATTTCCCCATAGAGCTGTTGAACTAGAGGATCAGAAAGGGGGAAACACATTCAAGGTCAACGGGCATCGACTCAAGACATATTTGGAAGCGGAAGTCATGGAAGCTGACACGATCTCGTTGTCGGACCCCATTTATGGGGATTGACTGAAAAAGAAAGGTGAGGTCATCGCACCCCCGACGTGTATGGGGTGAATGTTGTGTATAATCGTCTTAGGATGTTAGGAGTCGTAGATATGTGTCATAACCCGAGAAGGGAATCCAATACATGTCTTGGGGGTATTTCAGGTGTCGATATGAGTTTCGAGAGTTTTGAGGATCAATTTCATTGAAGGAAGCATTGGAGTGGAAAAATCTGGATAAAAGTGGCCACAGAAGCTAAGCAGGGGAATTTCTAAAACTCAACAGACCGGATCGGTACAGCCCTGAATAAAAAGAATCGATCCGGTACAATCGAACCGGTCCGATCTGAAACCGGATCGATCCGGTCATCTGCAGTCGCGCCCCTTCTCGAGGTTAAAACCTCTTCAATCCAAACCTCATTCATTCCCCCAATCCTTTCTCTCCCCAAAAATTTTGTCCCCTCTATTTCCCCCCATCCATTCCCCCCTTTTCCATCATCCCAACTATAAATACCCACATTCCCCACCCCATTTTCTTCACACCTCCATCTCCTCTTTTCTCTCTCACTTTCTGTCTAATTCTTCCATACCCATGGCTGCTCCCCAGAAATATAATTCCATTGAATTCCTGCCCGACGGCAATGGAGAATATCGTTCCCGCCATGAAGCAAATTGGTGTCGTCGTTTTTTCAGTCCAACGTAAAAAATCCACATTGAATGTTAGGTACTTTGGGATCAGCTGCCCAATTCTGTCACAGGCATGTTCATGTCCCGAGGCTGGTGCCGATTTTTCAATGAACCACACGACGCTGTATGGGAGAATGAAGTTCATCAGTTTTACGGTTCTCTCGTCCGTACCACTGATTTCGAATCTCAAGCTTTTGTGGATTCAACACCGATACCGTTCTCTCTTGAAATTCTGGCCCAGAAACTCGAGTCGCAAGGTGTGGTCACTCCAGCCCAATTTACTTATCCTAGTCCTGATTCAGTTCTCTCCAAAAATGTTTTCATCTCTTGCATCGCGCCGGGTGCGGTTTGGGATACCGAGACCTTTCCTGTTGGGCGATTACCCGACAAGGCACGCATCACTTTTCACATCGTTTGTGCCAACATTTTCCAAACTTCAAATGACTCGGCTATGCGGCCGCATCAAGACTCTATGATGTATCATTTGTTTGACCATGCAACTGTTATCAATTTAGCCCGCATGTTTTACAATGATATTATCTTTGCCGCGCTGGACAAAAAGGGTAGGGCCCCTCTTCCTTATGGTCGCCTCATTACCTCTTTCCTCAAGGATGTCGGTATTGTTCCCCCACAAGATCTTATCAACTTTCCCAAGCCTCTTGGACAAGAATCCCGCACTCAAAGTGAAAAGCAAATCCAACTGATCCGTGCGCGGCGAGATGACCGAGATACCTCAAGTGAGGAGGAGGCTGCTGAACAGGAGGACGTTGCTGATGAAGATGTTGAGATGGAAAAAGGTGAGGAGGAAGAATATGATGAAGCTGCCGATCCGGATTATGTTCCGGTTGGTACGGGTTTGACTGAGCACGTTGTTTCTCTTGAGACGCGCTTGGACGGGTTTATGACATCATACGAGAGGGACATGCGTTTGGTACTGCGTATGCAAGTTGATTTGTACCGTCTCCAGTCGGGTCCCGAGGCCCCCCTTCCTGCCTATTACTATAATCCATATGACCCTGCTGCCCTCGGATCTTCCCGCCCCCCACCTGCCCCTTAGGCAGCCCCGATCCTCCGGTTATGTTATATTAGTTATGTTTGTTATCCTTTGCTTCCACAGTTGTGTTGTAATATACAGTTTTAGTATGGTAGTTTCTTGTTTTATTTTTCGCATTCATTATTTCGTCATATTTCACTCTCTCGTCCATTTGATTGAGGACAATGCAAATCACTAAGTTAGGGGGGATGATAAGTGCGTATTCATAAAACTTCGCATATATATATATAAAAAAGCAAAAAAAATATTTTTCTTCAAAATAAATAAAAATTGGAATTTAAAATTTTAAAAAATATCACCTTTATTCTATTTAAAGTCTCAAATTGTTAACAATCAATTGCACTAAGCCAAAATTGACCGAAGATGGAAATTGAAAGAAAATTGGCGACTTAACGAATAAGTGTGGAGATTGATCAAACCCGGTGAGATTTCGAGCCTTTCAATTTTTTATGAGTTTTTAAATCAATCCGAGTTTATGATTAACTCAAAGTTCTTTTTCAGCATTTTAATAAGTCATTGATGATCTCAATCCATTGTTTTGATCGGTTATGGGATATGTGTGAAATGTTGTCTCGAAATTCGTACTAAATATATCTCTAAACTTAATCTCGAGATGCATATGGTAATGTGATTAGCAATTTGGACAATGAAGTAGGCCATCGTTTGTTACCCAAAAATATTAGCCATAAAAAGTTGTGAAAAACAAAATTATCCCTTTGCAACCCAATTTGAGCCTATAAAATATTTTCCTTTCGTTTGATATCCCAAAAAACCCAAATAGCTCGAAATTGTGAAAATTGAGAAAATTCATCAAGTAAGTCCAAATTGTGCAATAAAAAGGGGGCAAGAGAAAAGCAGGAAAAAAAATGCTCAACAAAAAAATTAAAAAAAAAATGAGAAGAGAAAAAGAAAGAGAAAAATGAGCAAATACCCGAAAAAGCACAAATGGACGTCATCAGGACATTTTACAATTCCGAACATTTCGTCCATTCCCATTTTTTTACCCTTTACACTTTTATCCCGAAAAGTCCTAACCGAGTCCGAATGGCGAAATTGATTACTCCATGGAGAGCTAAGACATGAAAAGATAATACAAGAGATTAAAATGGTGTGATTAAGAGATGATGTTTCCCATTTCCTAATAACTGTATTCCGATGATGAGATATTTTCACCATATATTTCCTTCTTTTCAATTTTGTATGCGTGAATTTGTGTTCATTATATTTACTCTTTATATCATGCATACCGAGAGAAAATAGCTACAATCCGAGTGATTCGTTTGTGAGTGCATCTGTAAGAATTTGAATCAAAACGAATTTTCAGAAAGTAACGTAATGCTCAATCGGTGGAAATTTGAGTTTAAATTATGGCTTTGCACACACACACACACACTATGGGTTGAGATATCTGAATATGAATTGATGGTGATTATTTTTCAAAAAAATTTAAATTGCACAATTTTTAAATATTTTGATATTTATTTGAGTCAATAAAGAATTTTGTGGGTATATTCACTACAAACCCTCACGAGACAAAACTCGTCCTACTAGGGTAACCAAGGGGTTTAAAGGCTTGTTGCATATGCTCAATGCAATCCGATGCCTGTGAAAGTGGAATTTTAAAGGAATTCTCAAAAATAAAACTTTGGGTAGCTTCATTTACATTGCCCGGGACGTGCAAAGTCCTAAGTTAGGGGGATTTGATCAAGCATAAATTCTTCTGAATTTAGCCCCCTAAGTTAGTGATTTTGATATCTCGAATAAGGTAATTGAATCATTTTTATTCCATATCATTGCCATTGACTATTTCTAATAAGTTCCCCGAGTTTCGTGTATTTCTGATGGATTTTACAGGAATTTAGTGCAAGAAAAGAGAGAAAGAAATCGGAAGAAAGGAAAAGAACAAAGGAAGAAAAGTCAAAGGGAAAAAGTGTAGATTTATACCCAGAGTTCGGATTCGATGCCTAAAGGGAAGTTGAAGATCTTGATTTCACAAGAGCATCGGAAGAAATGACACTCAAATCGGAGCTCGAGATCAAAAGTTATGGACAGTCAAAGATGGAAAGAAAAAGTCAACATTGAAGAAAATCGGACCGATCCGGTAGATTTCGGACCGATCCGAAACATCACAATTCCAGCAGACCCCGGATTGATGTCGAACCGATGATAGCAGAACCGATCCGATAAGATCCGGACCGATCCGGTAGAATAAAAAAAGAACAGATCCGGTGGCTGAAAAATGAACCGATCCGAGGGGATCCGGACCGGTCCGGGTGTGCAAAATTCTGGCATTAATTATGAAGATCAAGAGGTGCATATCTGGCAGAATCTTGCGCAGCAAGCGATTCTAGCTGTCAAATTCGTGCTAGTTGGTGCTATAAAAGACCAAGCCCTACCTCATTCCAAAGGGGGGAGTCGAATTAGAGAGAGAGAGTCAAATTTTAGAGAGTCTTTTTAGTTTTTGGTAGAAGTTTTCATAAAACCTAGTTTGTAAGGTTGATTAAGAAGAAGTTTTCTGGATTCAAGCTCATTTCCTTTTCCTGTTGCTGAATACAAGTATAAAATTTCCATTCTCTTATTTGTTCTCTACTTTATTTTCAATTCAATTCTCAATTGTTTTGCAAATTATTCCCAATGTTTGTTAGATCCATAATTCCATGTATGAATTTGTTTTCTAGTCAAACCATGTCTAGCTAAATTCTCAAGGGTTGGGGTACATGAACTCATTCCGATGCAAATTACCTATGTAGAAAATAGAGGGTAAATTAAATATTGATCAAATCGTGTATGGAAATTATATGAACATAGCCGATTTTTTAATCTCTCTTGACCTAGGTATTTGGGATGTTTAAGAACGTTTTGCAAGTGTAATTATCGTTTCACCGCTTTGTATTTACCTTTGATTTCATATGATGTAGGCTAGATCCTTCATATATGTAATTCTTAGTATCTATAAAGATTGGATTTAGTCAAAAATTTCAATTTACAATTCTAAAATTCTATACGGTAATTTATTAAGGTTTGAGGGATTGTACTCTACCCTATTTTCTCTCATTTTCAAATCTAATTTCTTTATAATTCTTAATATTTTTGTGGACATTCTATTTCATCACCAATTGGAAATTTACAACCATCAATCATCTTGTCATTTGTTTGGAGGAATCATTTCAAGGTTAAATAACTACTCCTATAAAAGTGCCAATTTTTTATCCCTGTGGATACGATCCCGACTTGTCGGATTATTACTAACGCGACAGTCTTGCACTTGAGCCTAGATATAACGCATTTTTTGATACAAAACTCTCTGTCGCGTCACCAAGCATCAACCAGGTCGACGAACTGCCAAATATGGGACGTGTTCTCCAGATAGAGATAGCCCCCAGTTGGATTGACCCCTTAAGGGATTATTTGAAGAATGGTACGCTACCAGACGATAAAAAGACCGCTCATCAGATAAGAGTCAAGGTTGCTCGCTTTCACTTATCTCCTGAGGGAAAACTGTACAAGAGATATTTCACCGGTCCTTACCTTCAATGCATTCACCCGAAGGAAGTCGAGCAAGTCCTTCACGAACTCCATGAGGAAATCTACGAAAGTCACATTGGGGGCAGGTCACTAGCTTTCCGAGCAATGAAAGAAGGCTACTGGTGGCTATACATGCAAAAAGTTGCCTCATTTTATGCTCGCAAATGAAAAAAATGCCAACTTCATGCTCCTATAGTTCACCAGTCAGTCTGCGACTTGAAGTCACTTACCAGCCCATGGCCTTTCGCCCAATAGGGCATGGACATCGTGGGCCCTCTTCCTATTGCAGCTGGTAATCGCAAGTATATATTAGTCGCAATAGACTACTTTACTGAATGGATAGAGATAGAGTCGCTGGCAAACATTCGAGACGTAGACATGATAAGATTCATATGGAGGAACATTATCACTCATTTTTGAATCCTCAAGACCATCATCACTGACAACGGAACCCAGTTCGAAAGCAGCCTCTTTCAGGGTTTCTGTAGCGACCATGGGATTAGGCACTACTATAGTTCCGTAGCATACCCTCAGAGCAATGGGCAGGACAAAGCTTCCAACAAAATAGTGATCGATGGGCTGAAGAAGAAGTTGGAGCGAGCCAAAGGGGCATGGGTAAACGAACTACCCCACATCTTATGGGATTATCGCACTACCCCACAATGAGCAACTGGGGAAACCCCGTTCGCACTAATATATTTTATGTAGGCAATCATCCCTTTGGAAGTCGAACCCCCTACCATGCTCTCCACCCTAGTCAACCTAGGCCAGAACGATGCATCATTGCTTACGAACCTTTACCTAGCTGAGGAATGAAGAGATCTGGCTCTAGTAAGATTAACTAGTTATCATCAACAGCTATCCAAGCACTATAACAAGAAGGTCAATCCAAGAGCATTCGAAGTTGAGGACTACGTCCTAAGGAAACTTCGTGGCAGCGCTGTAAAACCATCGGACGACAAACTAGGGCCAAACTGGGAGGGACCATTCAAGTTGATAAAAGACGACCTGCAAGGAGCCTGTCACTTGGGAATGCTGGAGGGCAGGGAGATACCTAGATCTTAGAATGCAGCCAATTTGAAAAATTCTACTTCTAATTTTCTTTGACCTTTTTCAACCTAGTGTCATAATTTTCAATCCGTTTATGATTAATAAAAATTTATTTGGCAGTAGCATTCTATGAAGTGTTGATTTTCAATTACATTATAATTCATGCACCTTTTCCAAGTCACAGTCTCTCCTCTCAATATATAAAAGTAGGTATCACCCTCCTCAGGTTTTCGTCATCAAACACTAACAACCTCCTAGCATTGCCCCTGGAAATATATGAAGCCCTACAGGGGACCTTTAGGCAGCACGGCCAACCTAGGTTGGTCGCCAATAATGTTTGGCTCAAAAAACTTGCTTGGATAGAACATCCAGCACCAGGTGTGTCCTCGCCATTGCCACACTTAGGCATAAGGAAGTGTGACGACATAACCTAAAAGGCAAAGTGAGGCAGAATGGTATCTTGTAAGCATACTGGACTGGGGGGATACTCACTCCACAAATCAACTCAGCCTATATCAAATCTAGTCGGCAAAGAAGAGCCCAAGATAGTCGAATAAGACATCAATGAAGTAAAAAATACACAACACATGTTTAGTCAAAAAATTGCCTAAAACATAACTATTTTATTACATCATAACATATACAAAGAGTTACATGTGCTGAGAAAAATAAATCCTCATAAGGATCAGGTCTCCGAGCAAGATAGTCATCCACTTACGCTCTTCGCCCATTATCTGGACGAGGAGCCAATTCCTCCTTAATTTCATTTGAATCTGGTTTGAACAGTTGCCTCTGGATGACATCTATGGGAACCCATCGATCATCCCTTCTGAATGGGTTCGACATCAAAGTTGATGGGGAGATCTCATGACGACACCAAAGTACAGAGTTCCTAGGGACCTACAGCTCCCTGAGAGCACTCAACCATCCTCTAATAAAGGATAACTCTTCAACCTCCCTCAACTTCGTTGGAGCATCAGTCCAACCGTGATCATAACCATCATCCCACACTCGTCTCGACCTTTCTTGAATAGCTGCCTTAGCAAGGTAATATCTCTTTAAAGTTCGACAGCTATAACATATACCCAATGAACATCACCTCGAAGCTCGGCAATCTCCCTAGCTGAACCACTGTCATTAGTACCATCTAGTAGTTTGGTCGATGAAGAGGAACCACATAAAACTCGAGGAGCAATGATCGACGTATTCTCCCTAAGTCGTAAGACTTATCTCCTCAGAGCATCATTCTCTTGTTGAAGCACCTCTCCAACTTGATTGACCTGGGAGGCATCCATAAGCTTATCTTTAAAGCATTAACTTCCTCTTGAATAGAAGCGTCGATTTCCACCATCTCTTGGAGCCTATCCTTCATCTTGCAACGAGCTCTGACTGGTCCTTATACTCTTGATTTCTTGACCTAAGAGACTTACACATCCTTATAAAGGCTCTGCGAACTCGACTGCTCGTATCAGGTCCAAGAATTTTTCCTAACTGAGAGGTAGCGGGAATATAATCCTCAACAGCGATGAGCTACAAACCATATAAGCATTAAAAAGAAAATAAATCAGTACGTGGAAGGGAACTGAATTTCATTTCATTTAAAGAAGGTTCAGAGTACATCATCAAAAAGAAAGAACAACAAAAATACAAAGGGCTCCATAAAAGAAGACTAGATGGCAACCTCAGTCTGCTTTGAGGCCGCTAGTTGCTTCCCCTTATTTATGACAGCTCCAGATATGCCTCCCTCAGACGGAGCAGTCACCGTAGGAGTACCAAAAGAACTCGTCAGGATAGCTGGAGCACTTTTAGTGGTCGTAGGAGCAGGCATCTCATCCACAATAGGCTTAGGGCCAGGGTGGTGCTCGTCAAAGAGGGGGGAGTTAATATCCAACTCGACAGCCATCAAGGCTTTGTCCCAACCCTTCTTGAAGTTAAGGCGGCTAATATAGACAATCTGAACCTCAGCATCCTCGTACGCCGTGACCTATCCAGCATTATACGAGCTCTCCTTAAGGGTGGCAGCCTCATATTCCACCTTCTTCACCTTCCCAGTAAGCACCTTATTCTCCTCAACCATATCTAGATTCCTCGCGTAGACCAGGTCATAGGACTGCCTCAACTCTTCGAGATCCTTGGTTGTTGCCTCTTTTACTTTATTGACTTAGGCCAAGGCGATTTCAAAAGACTTTTGAGCAGAACTGGCAGTCTTCAAGCTAGCCTCCAACTTGGCATTTTTCTTGTTCAACTCATCGTAGGTGCAGTAGAGGACAATGAAATCAGACACAAACTGCAGAGAAAAGGAAAACATTAGTAAAGAAAGTATTGAAAGGAGCATTGCAAGAAAAGAGAAGTGAAAACAGGCTTACCAAGTCTAGCTCCTAACTCGCCTTCAGGGCTAACTGGTCCGTCCCTATGTTTATCGACCTCTGGCGATCAGCTGGCAGCACTGCCCTCTCAAGCACTGCCGGAGCTAATTGAGGGGTAAGAGCAATAGAAACTCCCTCATCCAGATAAGACATAGGCACCAAAGGTTGCCCCTCCTTTGTCCTCACCTCTTCTCTCCTTATCTCTCCTTCTTCTCCCTCTCTATCCTCTTTCTCTCTTCCACCTTTTTCTTCTCCTATTTCTTATTTGTCTCCCTCTCTCTCACCAGTGCCTCCTCCTTCTTCTACCTCTCCTGCTCATGAGCAATAATTTGGGAGCCAGTAGCAGTATCCCTACTCCTAGATTTCTGCTTCTTCAACTGACGAGCAAGCAACACATTGTCTTTATCATCATCTTGGATCAAAATCTTCCTAGGAGGAGCCATATCTTATTCGTTGGAGCTACTTGAATCCTCTGAATCCTTCGGAGCCTCGGAACTCTTCTTCGAGCTGTAAGATTCTTCGCTATTAGAGATCTCCTCACTATAATCACCTTCAACACCGCCCCTGTTAGCTCCCTTGCTCTCTTCACCCGAGCTGATTTCTTCCTCGTCTAATTTAATTAGGCCAGCAGTAACCTCTTCTGTGATATCTAGCTGAGGGATGCTATCCACGTGTCGTGCGATGAAACTGGACCCAACATTCTTGTACTCCAAAAGAAATGCTACTGGTTGCAGATGCTCACCGTCAGCCAGACAGTCCCTGATCTTCCAAGCCTTGACCGACTCAGCAGCATCTCACGAAGAGCAAGTTCTGAATTCTTTGTCTTCACTGAGAAAAGAAAAGAGGAAAACATAAGATGGGCAGTACATTAACAGAGAATCAATGAGTAGAATGTGATATATGTCTACCTATATATTCCTCCCGGTAAAAGGGAATCACATGTCTCTCGGACCTCGCTCCTTTAGCTTGGGGAGGGTACTGCCAGTTCCTGGAAATAAACCCCTCTTGCCAATAGTCCTTACGGGAATCAGGTAGATTGACTACTAATACCCTATCACGACTTCTAGTTTTCAGATAAAAGAGACCAAAGCTTATTCGAGAAAAAGAATAACAGTAGTAAATTTCAGTAAGCCCTAGTTTAGTGCCATAGAGATGATTAATTCTATGTACACCATTGATAATTTTCCAAACATTTGACGAGCACTGTGCAGGAACTATATAAAAGTAACTAAAAAATGCAAAAACAGACGATTTGGGGGGAAAGTAAGACCACCCTGAGATAACAGAAGAACATTTATCCAATGGCCATCCTTAATATCTCTAACATTACGAGGAACAGGGTCACATTCAATATCTACCCAGTCCGTAATATTATAGAACTTCCTAAAGTCAGCTATTGACCTATTGCCTATTTTCGCCATCAGACAAGAAAAACCCTAGCAGTGATAACGAAAAAATTTCAACAGAAAAAGAAAAGAGATGGAGTATGAAGAACTTACGAAGTAAGAATCAGCATGGGACGATGCAAGGCTACAAGAAAAGAAGATAGGAATACAAGGAAGAAGCTTGAAGATGAGAAATGAGGCTTGGAAGTGAGGAAGCACAGTGAAGAAGTTGGAGAAATCTAGAGAACACAAAGAAATCTCAATCGACATCTGGAAATAACTTCTCCAAAATAACTTAAACCCTCTCAATTATGACGCACAGGAAACAAAGAAAATTTGTCGCCTAAATCTACTTGAGAAGGACGCTTCAATCCCAGAGTGCTATGAGATTCACAAAAATGTCACTAAGACTATTATGTGAAATCATTGAGCCCAAATTGTGACCCAAAAATTTTAGGGGAAATTTTGGGTACCTCGATTAAACATTCTGGCCTAGATAAGTAGCCCGATTTAGTCCGGCCCAAAGTCTAAAGGCCACGTGCATAACTAATTCAGTTATGACCCATTTAATCCTGAAAATCTCTCAAGAGATATTCTAGGAGTCATGGGCTAACGTGGAGGAGTCCAACACCCCCACTCTTCGAGAAACAACTTGTATATATTAAACTCTCAGCTCGAGGCAAAGGGCATGCAATTTTAAACACTCCCCTTGAGTAAAGAGAAATAAAATACAGAGAGCAGCACCGTGGACGTAGGACTTCTTACCGAACCACGTATATCTTGTGTTGTGTGTGATTGTAATTATTTTGAGTTCTTTATTTATTTATTCCAGTGATCGTCTTTGCTTACTATTTTGTGTTGAGATTAATTGTCACCACATATGACATTCAATAAGTTCAATTGATATTTTTAATTTTGAGAATACATTATAACTCAATTTCCATTCAGTGTTATGATCACCATTCTCTACGAGGAGTCATAATAAAGTTAAATCATGAAAATACTCAATACCACATCGAATCAAATAATTTAAATAAAGAGAAGCTGAGAAGATACATACCAATATCGGAATCAGAGGGATAGGGTGTGGATGAAAACCCCCTTTCATGCAAATACTCTTCCATGAAAGCTATATATACACATGCCGAGAGAGAAGGATAGGGTAGAGAGAAAGGCATCACCATTAGTTAGAAGCATAAAAGTCACAATGGATTCAAGTGAGAGGGAGAGAAAACATTTAAAGGTGAAATATTTGTGAGATAGAGATGACATCTATCTATCTATTGAGAGGGAGAGAAAACGTTTAAAGGTGAAATGTTTGTGAGATAGAGATGACATCTATCTATCTATCTATCTATCTATCTATCTATCTATCTATCTATCTTAGGGAGATTGAGAGAAGAGAAGAAAGTAAAGAAAAGAATTGGTCATAGAGAGAAATGATGCGTCATCTATAACGGAGGATTATGGTAAGAGATATGCACTAAAGGCTACGACTCATAAATGTTACTTTCTATAAAACGTGTCTATGCACTAAAGGCTAAAACTCATAAATGTTGCTTTCTATAAAATGTGCTACGTGGCATACCATAAGTTTGCAGGAGTCCGTTTTATAATTTTTATATAGATGCCTACAAAAATTTAAATCTTTTTAAAACAAATCGTGACTAGGATTTTTATAGAAGTAATATGGCTTTGGAATGTAATTTTAATATCCAATTACATAATACTTTTTTATGATTAAATGTACACCAAAGTAAATTCATATAATGAAGATAAAAAAAATTAGATTTAGAAATTAAATATAACATCTACAACAAAAACACAATTAAAAGGACCAAAATATGCTCTTAGCCATGCTCCTATCCCTACTAATTGAAATTAGAATTACAATTGAAATCAAAAGAATAAATAACGATAGTATGGTTGTGGTTTTACATATTAAAATTGTCATTCAAAAGAATGTTCTGTCGGTTTCTAAAAAAAATGTTAATTTAGGTCTCCTTTTCACTAAATGGGACAACATATCAAATCTATTTTTCCGATGACAACATTTCAGACAAAATATCAAGATTCATTAGTAAAAAAATTCAAATAAAAGAAAATAATGTACTAACAGAAAAGGCAAGTTAAAGTGTTAAAAAATATTTATAAACATATATTAAATTAATATATAAAATGTTATGAATGACACTATTTTTTGTAGAAGTACATTCGTATATGTAAAATACTAGTGTGTACCAGTGCCGAAGGGACAGTTGTTAAAATGTTTCGGATATTTTGGACCATTAATAAGTTAATGTGTGGATATTTGATCAAAGTTCTCCATTCTCAATTTCAACCGTTGGATAGGACATGCCAAAAATCCTAGTAGGCAAAGGATACGAATATTTTTAACAGATTTTGTTAAATCGAAACTTTGATCATTAGTTTGTCCCTCCACACAAACACACACACAATTTTTTTTACCATTTCTAGCATACTTAAATTTGCTTCATTTTCTTTTTCATTGCATATTAAATTAAAAAAATTAGTGTGCTTGGCATGGCCCAACTCTAATTTCAAGAACATAAACAATTTGTATTATTCAACACTAAAATTAAAATAAAAATTAGATTGATCAATAAACACAAAATGGTGTTTTGGCCCGATAAGTTGTTATTCAGCTTAGTGGTTATTAGCGAGAACTTGATAAGGTAGAATTTGATAAGATAAAATTTTATGCGTAAAACTTGATAAGGTAGAAATTAAATTTTACAAATTTATTAAAAGCTTTTTTAATTTCAATATATCGATAATTATCTCGTTTTAAGTTTAGTACATTTCATAATTTTTTTTTGCTTATGTACATTTTCGGTGCAAAAATACCACACAATAACGTTGCCTACTAATCCATCTAACCATTTAAACATAACACCAAATAAAGTTTGAGATTACAAAGACTTAAATATGCTTCATCTTTAGATAATAAAATAAAATAAATCCAAATAAAAAGAAGACATCTTCTCGTGTTTCTTTCTACACAAATAACAATACAAAATAAGAAAAAAAGATTTTTTCCCCAAGTACAAAATAAAAACAAAGCACGATGATATTAAAATATGTTAATAAAAGATCCCAAAAATAGTCAATTTTCAGAAACATCAACGCCAAAAAATATGTTAATAAAAAATCCCACAAAGCGTCATTAAACCTTGGGCTTAAAGAGTAAACTAATATTAAGGAAAAGAGAAAATATGAATGAAAAGAGAACTATTTTATATTAACTTTTCATAAGAGTACACATGAGTCACATCAAATGTTACGGAACAGACTTTGACCACCTAGGAACCTAAAGAATAGGTCTCATTCTTATCACCTGTTATGCGTAGTGGAGGCGCCAAGGCCATGCATGACTGTGAACTTTGGAATGTTATTAATGCGGAGCTTGACACATGGCTCGTGTGGTTAGATATCTGTATAGGAATTAGGGGGTGGCAATTCATGTGCGTCGTATCGTGTTCGGGTCGTGTCATGTCGGATTTGTATTAAATATTAGTCAATCTTAATCTGACCCATTTAACTAATCTTGTCAGATGAGCAAACACTAATCCGACCTATTTATTATCATGTCGTGTTCGGGTTGCCCCGCATAACCCATTAAGTAAAATATAAAATAATTTTTTTCTTCTCTCTTAATCAATCATACCACTCATAGGGCTACAATAACTTAAATTTAATTAATTTCAACTTCTTGCAATACATAAATAATTTATCATCCGATTCTTCATGAATTTTATAGAATGCCTATCAAGATATATAAATTATCTAATATATTTTGCATAAAATACGAGTTAAACGGGTCTATTCGTGTCATTTTCGAGTTATACGTGTTTGACACTAACCCAACCCGTTTATTATTCGTGTTGGCGGGTCGTGTCATATTCGGGTTCGTGTCAAAAAATTATCAACCCTAACCCGTTAACTTCGTGTCGAGTTTATGTCGAGTTATCGTGTCGTGTCAAAAATTGTCACCCCTAATAGGAATTTCTCCCATGGGTGAGTTTCAAAAGCCTTGGACTTCCTCCCATCACGCTAATGTCAACTATCTTTAAACTTGCAACCCCTTTATGAACTAACGTCCCTACAAACAACAAAATAGGACAATGAAAAATAGTAACAAAATACGCTTCTTCTTTTACACATGAATATGTAAAAGTTAAAATAATAACATACATCTCTCTCTCTCTCATTAATTTCACTTCTCCATCTCTCTTTTCCACACCTTATACCACTTCCTTAAAACTGTCGGCCAGCCAAACATCACGCCTACCCGACCAACCATCCACACCCGTGTTCCCTCAGTGTGTAAAATCAGTGTGTAAAATGTACCTTTATATAAACAAGCTTTGCATATATATAAATTTAAACATCTAATAAAGGGTACAAAATATAGATGACGATGTCTTAACATAACTAAATT
Organism: Sambucus nigra; assembly: GCA_949130495.1. Classification (NCBI taxonomy): domain Eukaryota; kingdom Viridiplantae; phylum Streptophyta; class Magnoliopsida; order Dipsacales; family Adoxaceae; genus Sambucus; species Sambucus nigra. The sequence continues at coordinate 615,676,722 of OX422216.1, read as the reverse complement.
TATAAATCAGATAAATATGAGGAATAAGTTTTTTATGAATTTTATTTACATAGCTAATTAATCTCGTAATAGAAAAAAGTAACGGAAAATATTCTACTACAAATGGATAAAATAAAAATAAGTACGAAACACACACAATAGGGGATAGAAATTTGATGTTTTTGACACATTAAATTATTTGATGTATTGAATTCTGATTGGTCAATGTCGCTGGCGCGGATCCATTTTTATAAATGATATGTGTCTCCACTAATACTATTAACCCATCAAAATTCAAAACTTCAAATAATTTAATGTCTTAAAGACATCAAACTTTTTTCCGACAATAGGAAACTCAATGACTTCACAAATATACAATAATACATTTAAAGAATTCGTGGAAAGACATGAAAGATTCAACGTGTAGAAACTATTACAATCCATTTATAAACTATTATAACCCACCTTCACATAGAAAGATCTAATGCACCTATACCCATTAACAAACTATTATAACCCACATAACATATACCGTTTTACAGCCCATGACCTGTATAGAGTGACCAACCCAAAATGATAACTGTCCGGAGTGACCAACCCAGAACACTTGAACAGTAGCTCTCATAAAACATGAAAAGCTTCGGAGATCTTCTATTTGTACCGGAGATATACTATTTGTGCCGGAGTGAACAAAACGCTTGATAAGTTTGTGCAGGCTGGAGTGACCAACTCTAAAACAGATGGTCGAAGTGAACAAACTCGGGCCGGAGTTCATTCTCACGGGGGGCAGAAATGCACGGACTGGAGTTCAATGTCACGGGGGGCGAAAACACACAGGTCGGAGTTCATTAACACACACAAGTATTATTTTTAACACACAGAGTATTATTTCATCCCATAAATGAAAACCGAGTATATATAACACACCGAGTATGAGAAACAAACAAAATAAAGGGTGCGAATATTCGTCACCTAAAAAAATCTTCAAAATACCATTTACTTTACAGCACCATAAATATTCACTTTTATCTTCTTAATATCACAGACCGTGAAAATAGATATTACGACCATAGTTGACCGTAAAAATGAGTATTACGGCCAAAATGAGCCGTAAAAATGATATCACGGTCAGGGTTGGCCATGAAAATGAGTATCACGGCCAAGATTGACAGTCAAAATAAATACCACAGTTAAGGTTAGTTGTAAGATTTTGTTGGGTTAAATAGTAATAAAAAATGACTTTTTTTGTGTGTGTTAAAAAGATCTTTTTGGGGTGTGGATATCAGCACCCCAAAATAAAGTATGTAGCAACCATATCAGAAAATATGGCCGTGGGATAATACCATAACTGTGATTAGTTAGGGCCTGTTTGGTTTGCAACTATAATTCTGTTTTCTGTGTTTAAATACAATTCTGATAAAAATGTGCGTTTGACAACCTATTTTTAAACACAGAATTATAATATTTCTGTGTTATAATCAAGTTTTTCAGAAAACAGGTTTATGGTGTTTATAACTTCTGTTTTTTATTTTTCAACTCAAAATTATCCATTCTTAATATTTTAATGCACTTATACCTTAATATATACTATACATACATAATACATCAATATGTGTGTAATTCTTATAAATAAAAAATATATATGTACATGTACATAAAATTAAGTATGAAATAATATAAAGTTAAATAATATTATCAATAGTTACATGATACTTATATATAGTTTTATACATGTATTATTAATGTATGAAATATTATAAAATATACATATAGTACATATGTATTAAAAAATATTATCAATTCATGTATATATATATATATATATATATATATATATATAGTTAAACTCCCCAACATACCTCATTAAATATATCTAAAAATACATAATATTAAATGTACATATATGTAATAAAGTATGTATTGTATATATGTATGAATGTATATATGCATTCATGTATCATGTATGTAGGAAAATTGTTAAACTCCCCAACATACCTCATTAAATATCTCTAAAAATACATAATATTAAATGTACATATATATAATAAAGTATGTATTGTATATATGTATGAATGTATATATGCATTCATGTATCATGTATGTAGGAAAATTGTTAAACTCCCCAACATACCTCATTAAATATATCTAAAAATACATGATATTAAATGTACATGTATATAATAAAGTATGTATTGTATATATGTATGAATGTATATATGCATTCATGTATATATATATATATATATACACACACGCACACATATATATATGTACAATATAAATATACATGATTGTTAATTTTGTCAAATTTTTAAAAAATTGTATTTAAAATCAAGTTTACCAAACGCATACCAATAATTATAAAAACAAAAGGCTGAATTTTAAAACTGTATTTAAAAACATTGTTTAAATCGAGTTTTCTGAGTAGCGAACCAAATGGCCCTTATTTATACTCAACTGTGAAGAAAAAGAAAATTTAAAAGAAACAACTAAAAAACTGAGAGGCGGGGGGAAAGAGGACTATGGAAAATAATCCATTAGAATGGAACAGATTTTTACTCAAAGTTGAAGGATCTGATAAGGAGAGCGGAGAGAGGCGAGTGTATTTTTTCTTATTGGGGAGGTTTGAAGAGATATGCCAGCATTACAGATTTGATGGGTGAGTATTCGAAAGTTATGGATTTGATGGCAGTTTTGAAAAGAGGCGTGGAAGGACTAACATTTAGAAGTTACAATTTTTGTGGGAATATTCTATGTAAACACGGGTTTTTACTTGATTAAAAAAATTCAAAAATCTGAGAATTTAGAATTGAGGTTTTGGAGGCTTTTGCAAGCCACGACTACATACGTATATGTTATAAGATGCGAAAAAGAATTACTTGGTAAGTATAGCCCATGTATATAAACAGGTTAGGCCATCTCCAATCTTCATTTCTATCTTGCAAAATTTCTACCTTGGAAAGAGCAGTTGGAAAAAATCTTCTCCAACCCCACTCCTAATCTGATGGAGAAAGTGATATGACTGCTTAGTCATATAGGGAATTTCAACTGGAATTTCTACATGTAGAAATGCTCAAGCGGTTAGACAATCTGGCGTGTACCAAAACAACCTCCCCATATATTTATAGGACTGAGACATATGGATTCATTGAAATCAAAGAAATCTGTAAAAAATGACGCCACATCATATTGAAAGGGTTTACTGCTGGAGAAGTAAAATAAAGACTGCCTTCCACCCTTTTAGGAGATGTGCCAAGTAGATTAGAGAAAATTATTAACTCCTATTTAGAGTCGGATTTGGAAAGGCATACATTGGAGAAGGCCTTATCAGAGCAAACTAAGAATCCAACCAACCAACAAATTAGACTTCGCACCACGTCACTCTTTCTAACCTCGCCATATTCTCCCTTATCTTATAACTACAAACAAAAAAATCACCATTAATATCCTCTAATGTTATTTTCTTTAATTTTTTCCATGCAAACACTTGATTTATTAGGGATTGACTGTAACTAAATAGGCATGTATATAGTGGAACAAGAAAGTAAATGCATTTGTGGATGGAAATGAGGCTTCAGTTATAACGTTTAGCTTTAACCTCAACATCTACTTCCTCCTCAACATTATATCAACAACTTTGGCAATATCCATTAAAACGTCAACAACACCCACAACAGTAATGGCCCCCTTGGTCTAACCCATATGAGGCCTCCCCTGCGCTTGTTACGTATATATTAACTATTAGTGATTTGTGATATACATAGATTCTTGAATGCAAAAAAATAAATATATTTAGGCTCTGAGATGTATTTATGGTGGGTGAAGAGATAATACTCACTATTTGTCTAAGAAGTTTTAGTCTCATTTGTCTCCTTCATTGGATCCTGAGTGATATTAATTAACTTATTTACATCTTATTTGTGAGTTAACAGATTTTCAGCTAAAAACTAAAACTTCGGATATGCATAAAATTAAACAACAATCAATGTAATTATGTACAATAATTGCAGTTGAAAAGTCCATTGTGATGCAAAAGGTAAAAAAAGTGCTTTTAAAATAGTATCCATGCCATGGGTCATAATAACAAATTAAGCAATCAAAGCATAAAAAGGGCAAGTAATAGGTGAATGATACATCATCATATGGATCGCATTCCAAATAATAAATGTTATCTACAATCATTACTTTAAAAGCGTAGAGCTATATAATTTGTTATGCCCATGAGCCACCAATTCTAACAGATCATTAAGTCATTTAACACTCGTGAACTTAGTTATACGTTATAACACACTACCTTAAAAAGTTATCGTCTAGATATTCTCTCCTCTTTTTTACAGATAATTTCGGTTGACTGTTTCAATAGTCAACACAAAAGCTATAAATACAAATCTTTCCCTCCTGTTTTAACAACTGAAAAATTAACCCTCCAGAAAAATTCCGAAAATGTATTTTCTTCATTTCTGCATATCATATCACTGTTCTAGTTGAGTATAAACACAGATTTGTGTTCGTTGGGATTAATTATTGTTGTGCTACATAATTAATTCGGCAAATACGTTCTATCTTGGGAGGCAATTATTCAATAACCTTTGAGCACTTTGGAGGGAATAAATTTGCCTTAAGTAGACTATTCTTCAGGGCTCGAATTTATCTTTAATTCTGTTATTATTCCCGCAAATTCAAGTAAGTGTTAATTTCTGTAATTCCACTTTATTTATGTAATTATATTATAATTTATAATTCTGTACAATTCTTTTTAATAAATAGTAGACATAACAATCTTAAGGCAAATTTATTCTTTAAGTTCTACTATTTTGTAGTGTACAAAATTTAATTTTATTACAAAAATTTATTTGTTGGAAATAAATCTGTTCTGACAGAAAAATTGAATTAAATTATTATTTTATTGCAGAAATTAATAAAATAGCTTTGGTACATAAATTAATTTCTATACTGTTTGAGTATTCTGTTTTAGGAAATAAATTTTATTTGTAAACTTTTGTTAAAATCTGTTTATGTAAAAATTTTAATCTTTAAATTATAATTATGTTTTGTACGGAATTACTTTTAGTATTAAAAATTAGTGTGACACAAATTTTTATTTAGTATAAACTTCTGTTTATATTATAGTTTAATTCTGAATATTATTTGGAATTCTTTTGGAATTCATTTATTGTGAATTATATTTGGAGGAAATTGGTGCATGCAATTTTGTATTTTGTTTTTGATTAATTCATTATATATGAATTTTATCATTGATAAAAAATTTGGTTTTGTAACAGAAATGGAATCGCAAAGTACGAACACTACTCCTACTAAAGTGACTGTCACCAACACAAATGTGACTGCACCCGTATCTATGCCACGCGGGAAGAAACCGAAAAGTTCATTGGGGCTGACTTCAAATGTTGGCAAGGAAAAATGTACTTCTATCTCACTACTTGCCAACTGGGTAGGTTTGTATATGAAGATTGTCCCTCTATTCAAGAGGGATATGACTGTGAAAAGGTTGTTGCTGTCGATGCTTGGAAGCATTCGGACTACCTATGCCGGAATTATATTCTGGCCTACTTGGACAAGACATTGTACCATGTCTATTGCACGATCAAAACATCCAAGGAATTATGGAATGCTTTGGAAAAAAGTACAAAACTGAATATGCTGGGATGAAGAAATTTATCGTCGGGCATTTTCTGGACTTCAAAATTGTTGATTCTAAATCTGTGATCTCGCAAGTGCAAGAACTCCAAGTGACCCGCCATGACATTCATGCTGAATGAATGTCACTTAGTGAAACTTTCCAAGTTGCTGCAATTGTTGAAAAGTTTCCACCATCTTGGACTTTATTCAAAAATTATCTCAAGCACAAGAGAAATGAGATGAATGTGGAGGAGTTGGTGGTCAGGCTGAGAATCGAAGAAGATAACCATGAGTCTCAAAAGAAAAGTGGGAAGAATTCGATGAAAATGAAGGTCCATGTTGTTGAAGGTCCTAAGAAGAACAAACGAAAGTATGATGGGGAAGGCACTTCCAAACAGAATAAGAAGAAGTTCAAAGGTAAATGCTACAACTGTGGTAAACCTGGACACCGCTCAAGCCAGTGTCGTAAGCCTAAGACGCAAAATCGAAACAATCCTCAAGAAAATGTAACTGAGGGTGAGAATATCGCCAATGATTTGGCGGATATGAATCTTTCTGTCATGGTATCTGAATGTAACTTGGTTGGAAATACCAAGGAATGGTGGGTGGACACTGGAGTCACACGACACATTTGTGCAAACAAATGGATGTTCATCACCTATAAGCCTTTGAAAAATGAGAAGAATCTCTTTATGGGAAATTCTTCCACTTCTAAGGTGGTGGGACAAGGAAAGATTGTTTCAAAAATGACTTCTGGAAAGGAACTTACTCTCAACAATTTTCTTCACGTGCCTGATATCCGAAAGAATCTAATTTCTGGATCTCTCCTGACTAAAAATGGTTTCAAGCTTGTGTTTATGTCTGATCGCTTTGTGTTGTCTAAGAATGACATGTATCTAGGAAAGGGCTACCTAAATGAGGGGCTCTTTAAAATCAATGTTCTTACTGTAACCCCAAAAACATCTGTTTTAATGAATGAAATTGCTAGTTCTTCTTACTTGATTGAGTCATCTAATATTTGGCATGCTAGATTAGGACATGTTAATTTTGATACATTGCGTAGATTAATTAACTTGGAATTTTTCCCAAAATTTAGTATTGATAAAAATCATAAATGTAAAATTTGTGTGGAATCTAAATTAACTAGATTACCTTTCCATTCTATTGAAAGGATAACTGAACCTTTAGATTTAATTCACACCGATATTTGTGATTTAAAATTTATTCAAACTAGAGGTGGGAAAAAGTATTTTATTACTTTTATTGACAATTGCACAAAATATTGCAATGTATATTTGTTACATAGTAAAGATGAGACTATTAATGCATTTAAACAATATAAGAATTAAGTTGAGAATCAATTAAGCAAAACGATAAAGGTTATTAGGAGTGATAGAGGAGGTGGATATGAATATCCATTTGAGGAATTTTGTTATGAAAATGGGATTATTCATCAAACAACCGCTCCTTATTCTCCTCAATCGAATAGTGTTGCTGAACGCAAAAAACGTACTTTGAAAGAGATGATGAACTCAATGTTATTAAGTTCAGGAGTTCCACAAAACTTGTGGGGGGAAGCCTTACTTTCTGCTAATTACATTCTCAATAAAGTACCTCACAAGAAGACTCAGAAGACACCTTATGAATTATGGAAAGGTCGAAGACCTTCCTATAAATATTTACGAGTGTGGGGGAGCTTAGCCAAAGTGATGGTTCCTAAACTTAAAAAGGTAAGAGTAGGGCCAAAAACCGTGGATTGTGTATTCATCGGTTATGCTACTAATAGCAGTGCATATCGATTTCTATTTTGTAAATCTGAGATTTCGGATATTCATGTGAATACGGTTATTGAATCGAGGGACGCTTCATTTTTTGAAAATGAATTCCCGTATAACATGACCCGAGAATCTGGTACTTCCAAAAGGACAAATCAAGCTACTACAAGTGGTACTCATCAACCTATTGAATCAATAGAGTATGAACCAAAACGTAGTAAAATAGCAAAAACCTCAACTTCTTTCTATCCGGATTTTCTAACATATTTGCTAGAAAATGAACCTTAATCGTATAAAGAAGCCATATCCTTAACCGATGCTTCCAAATGGAAATAAGCAATTAATAGTGAATTGAATCCATATTACAAAATCATACATGGGAACTAGTGGATCTTCCATCAGGTTCAAAACCGTTAGGTTATAAATGGATCTTCAAAAAGAAGTTGAAGGTCGATGGATTAATTGATAAATATAAGGCTAGACTTGTAGCTAAAGGCTATAGGCAAAAGAAAGGGTTGGATTACTTCGACACATATTCATCGGTAACAAGAATAACGTCCATTCGGATGTTAATAGCAATAGCTGCTATTAATGGACTTGAAATACATCAAATGGATGTAAAAGCTGCATTCTTAAATGGTGAACTAGACGAGGAAATTTATATGGAGCAACCTGAAGGGTTCAAGACTCCCGGACAAGAAGGAAAAGTATGTAATCTTGTTAAATCAGTATATGGATTAAAACAAGCACCTAAGCAATGGCATAAAAAATTTGATAATGCAATGTTAACAAATGGTTTCAAAATTAATGAATGCGATAAATGTGTTTGCTTTAAATACATTCATAATGGATATGCCATTGTATGCCTCTATGTTGATGATATGCTTATCATGGGTAGTAACTTGGAAATTGTAAAAACTATAAAACAAATGTTGAGTAGTAGGTTTGACATGAAAGATTTGGGAATCGCCGATGTTATTTTAGGAATTAAAATTTCTAGAACATCGGATGGACTTATATTATCTCAATCTCATTATATAGAGAAAGTACTTGAAAAATTCAAGAAGTATGATATTAGTCCTACCAAGACACCTGTAGATGTAAATTTGCATCTAGCAAGAAATAATGGTGAAAGCATATCTCAACTAGAACATTCTCGTATTATTGACAGTTTAATGTATATCATGAACTGTACGTGACCATACATAGCATACTCAATAAGTAAGCTAAGTCGATTTACGAGTAATGCAGGAAGAGATCACTAGAAAGCAATATTGAGAGTTTTGGGTTATTTAAAATATACTCAAAACTATGGACTACACTACTCAAAATATCCAGTTGTTCTTGAAGGACATTGCGATGCAAATTGGATATCTGATACAAAAGACTCTAAGTCTTTGAGTGGGTATGTGTTTACCCTCGGAGGTGCAACCGTATCTTAAAAATCCTCAAAACAAACGTGCATTGCTAGATCGACAATGGAATCTGAATTCATTGCACTAGACAAAGATGGAGAAGAAGCTGAATGACTTCGAAACTTCTTAGAGGATGTTCCAAATTGGTCTAAACCTGTGCCCGCAATATGTATACATTGCGATAGCCAATCAACGATTGGAAGGGCACAAAATCACATGTATAACGAAAAGTCACGACATATTCATCATCGACACAATACCGTTAGACAACTTCTCTCAAATGGAATTATCTCAATTGGCTATGTAAAGTCAAAAGATAATATATCGGATCAACTAACGAAAGGTTGAAAGATCATTGAGAGGAATGAGTCTAAAACCTATAAATAAATAAGAATCAATATAGTGGCAACCCAATCTAGTTGACTGGAGATCCCAAGATCTAGGTTCAATAGGCAAACCGAACTATGTTGTATTCAGTAATCACTGGAGGATATTCAATCCTATCCATTCCAAAGTTGAGACAATGCACATATGTCGCGAAATTAGGATAGGTTATGCTTTTAATGACATCTATATCTTAGTACGTCTAAGTGGGGTATTGCAGGATACTCTTTATGGAAGTCACCTACGTGAGTAAGAAGGGGGGCACTTCTATGAGAATAATGAAAGGCATATTCTCTAAAATACTCACGGAACTAAGTGGTGTTCATGGCCAAATTGAACACAAACGTGAGAACCAACTGTGTTGAAGAATTGTTGTGTGAATACTGTTATCTAGGTTTACAAAAATGGTTGACGGTTCAAGGACGTGAAGTCTACTGATTAACCAAGTAAACTCGATAGTATAACACTAAGGAAAGTTCAAGGCCACTAGGCTACTTCTCCCAATGCAATAAGTCTTCAGTTTTACTTAACCTGTGTCTGTATCTACATTAACATCTGTTCTGTTTTATTTATAGCGATATATTATTCACGTGGAGGATTGTTGGAAAATTGGAGCTGTCTAGAATTTTCTGGACAGAATTTTGAGCAACTTTAAGCTCAAATTTAGGTAGGACCCACACTACGAAAATTGTGGGACCATATATGAACGCGTTCACCTCCGCAAGGAGATTAACGTAGTATATTCATATGTCTAATTTTAATAAGTTATGAATGATAAATATGTCCCCAAAGTGACTCACAAAGCAATGCAGTTAATGAATTGGGTATGTTTTAACTCTTGTCCCACATTGGAAGAGCAGTGGAAAGTTGATGGGTTAATAACACCCCAAGTATGGACTAAGGCTTGGATGCCTTGGGGTATCCCAACTCTTTGAAGGGGAGATGGCCTACACTATGCATGTGTTGGGCTTGGGCCAAAAGCCCACACCCGCGTGCGCACCGTCCATCCGTCCGGCTGGCTCGGCTCGGGCTTGGCTTGGGCTTGTAAAATTCTCCTACATTTTTGGTCCGTTAACAAATTAACTATTTTTGACAGTTAATTTCGGCTAACTGTTCCAACAGTCAACACAAAATCTATAAATACAAACCTTTCCCCCTTGTATTAACAACTGAAAAGTTAACCCTCCAGAAAAATTCCGAAAGTGTGTTTTCTTCATTTCTGTATATCATATCACTGTTCTGGAATAGTATAAACACAAATTTGTGTTCATTGGGATCAATTATTGTTGTGCTACATAATTAATTCGGGAAATCCATTCTATCTTGGGAGGCAATTATTCAATAACCTCTGAGCACGTTGGAGGGAATAAATTTGCCTTAAGGAGACTGTTCTTCAAGGCTCGGATTTATCTTTAATTATGTTATTATTTCTACAAATTCAAGTAAGTGTTAATTTCTGTAATTTAGCTTTATTTCTGTAATTATATTATAATTTATAATTCTGTACAATTATTTTTAATAAATAGTTGACATAACAGGAGGGACATATGGAAGAATTGGACCTAACCTTCAACTTATCTCAATTTTACTCACCCAAATAGAGAGAAACCACCACCACACCAACCACAACCACAACCACAAAACAGGACAACACAACCCCACCGAAAGAACAAAAATAAGTCTGCCAATATTTTAACCCTATCCCTTCTTCTTAAACCCATCACGTCGCAATTCTTTTCAACTAAAATCAACTAAAATGAGATGAAGTACATTGTTTCAACAATATAATAACGGTTCTATATTGTCATATGAATAATGACTTTCGAATTCAAAATAGTCTTTGATTTTGATTACCTCTTTTCAAGTTTAAATTAATTATCATCAGTTATTTCTCGTTTGATTTTTTATTTAATATTTTATAATATGCACATGAGATAAATGTAGAAGGTCATATTTTCTAATAAAATTTAAAACAATGATGGCATTGTATAGGACACTAAAAAATGAGTCAATGTTTCAAAAAAACTCTCATTTATGTAATTAAATATGAAATGTTTACGAACTCAAAGTGCACTTATCCTATTATGTAGAATCGTTTTCTCAATATATATATATATATATATATATATAAACACACTAGCAGAATGACCGCGCCTGAAGGCAGGGATTTTTTTTTTAAAATACGAAATCGCAAAACGACAAATTTTTTTAAAGTTCATAACTCCAAAACGGCTGAGTCGTATAGCCTCAAAAAGAATTTCTTGATATTTCCAAACTCAAAATGACACCATGGGTTATTATGTAACGCTCGTTGTCTCCCTACTTGAATATATGGAAGTACCTAGTTATCAAAATGACACCATGGGTTATCATAACATCAAATGACAGAACATATGGAACTACCTGAATATAAGAGCTCTCAATCCTAACCAATAGTTTGGACCACATTATATCGAACTACATGAATGATAAAATCAGTTAGTCCAAAACAAATCATATAAAATCTTAGACGCATGACTTATGCATTCTAGGTAATGACATGACTAAATGACATTTAGAACCCATGTAGAACATGTTCAAGGCTATGGAAACAACAAAAAAAGGTTTAGATTTCTTACGTAAGGTTGTTGGATAAAACTTTCAAGTTAAAAGTTATAAGTTAAGTAAATCTCACATTTACATTTTTTCAAACAACTGACACCTAACATAAAAAATGTCAAATATTTAAGTTCTTAAATGATGATTCAAATGGTTTTCCAATCCATGATATCGTAATAAGTTTAACAGAAAACACAAAATTGCTAAAAAATAAAAAAATAAATTTTCTTTTTTTTTACATTCGAAATAAAGCGTGAATGATCTATTTGAATGCTCCAGAAAACAATTTTGCGTGACTTATTCACATCTCTGATTAACATTTCATGAATTTATGATACTTGCATATATATCCATCAATTTGAATAATAAAGAACCAAATTGGAGTCAAGATCTCATGAGCATGAAGCCAGAAAATATTTCAAACCATATTAACCATTGAATAAACTTGAACAATTAATATCTGGAAGCATCACTGACTCTATTTCCACTTGACGTGAATAAGTCACTTAACAATGTTGACCAGCCATATAACTACATAATCCAATGTTATAGATCCCGTATGTTTTTCCTTTGATTACATCTTGTAGGAGGGTAGTGTGTCTGGGGCCTGGTTATATGCTAAAACGGGTGAGGCATAACCCACTTTAATGAACTTTGTCTTCAAGGTTTTCAACAACTTCCAGAGAAGCACCTTGTAAAACCTTCTCCTTTTGGTAAAAATGGAGCCCAAGAATGAATCACTCCCTGCAAGAATATGAACCTCATAAAAATATTAGTAAGATTTCTCAAGAAGATCTCCTGAGAATAATGGTTTTCAATTTAAAGTGAAGGAACAAAGCACTTAGCACTAGATAGATAGAGAGAGAGGGAGATCAGGGAAAGAATACTAGGTGATCTCGTGTGAATTTGGAAGAGTAAAGATATAACTTGCGTTTCTGATTGTGACTTGACCTTTCCCAGGGGTCCTATTTATACTTGGGCACTAGGGTTGATTTGGAATTTTTGGGCTCCAAAACTGAGGTGGTTGGTGAGGGACAAGGTCTGCAATGTACCATTTGTCCTTGTCTGTGTGCAGCTGCCTATCACTTTTGACCGGTGCCATCTGTTATAAACCAAAGTCAAAAAGTAAAAATGTTCGCGTTGAATGTGAAAATATCTGATTTGATAAATATCTTTTGAAACGGTAACTTGTTGTACAAAATTTGTAAACTCTAGAGGTATCTCGAGGACCACCTCCTCTAAAATCTTTGTAAACTTGAGGAGGGTTTCAAGGACAACTTCCTCTAAAAAAAATTATAAACTTGAGGGGAGGTCTCAAGGACCACCTCCTCTAAACTCTTTGTAAACTTTAAGAGGGAGGTCTCAAGGACCACCTCCCTGAAAATCTTTGAACCTTGAGGACCCTCTTTATCCAAAATCATTTTATAAACTATACATTTCTTATAAGAAACCTCTTGGTTGTTTACTTTAACTTTGATTGGGTGTGACTGTGCAAGTACTGGGTGACCCTTAGAGTCTTTCTACTAGTATTCTCTTAATCGTAAAGTGCTAAGTAGTTGAGCTTTCTCAACAAACCTTGTTCCTCAGCCACCAAGTCAAAACTCCCAAGATATCCCCATCTGCATTTTTTAGACATGCTTAATCAACTAGGCTACCTATACAAGAAAGTAAAATATCAGCACTTTTAATATATTTCTGAGTAACAAGTCTTGGGGAGGAGGTCACTCTAAGTGGACCTCCTCGCCCACTAGTTCTTTTTAGTAACTAATTTGGGAGTAGAGGGATCATTCTAGGTAGGCCTCGTCACCCTCTTTCCTGTGGATTGAGTGTAGGAAAAGTGGGTGCTGGCCAAGGTCCTCCTCGCCTTAATTTGTTTCATACGTGTTCTAAGATTTGAGGATGAAGGACCCCTTGTGGTTCGTTGTAATTTTCTTTCTGTGATTTTTTTATCTTCTGGGGATGAGGTGCTCCTCTTGATGAGCTTCCTCGAACTATATTTATTCTTATGATTATCAAGATTTGGGGAATGATGAGCTCCTAGTAATGGGATTCCTCGCCTTATATTCAATTCCGTGATCTTCAAACTTTGGGGGACGAGGAGCTCCTCATAGTGGGCCTCCTCCCCCTATCTTCATTTTTGTGGTCTTCAAGCTTTTGGGGGACGGGGAGATCCTTATAGCGGGCCTCTTCTCCCTGTCTTTATTTCTGTGATGTTCAAGATTTGGGGGATTAGGATCTCTTTTTAGTGGGGCTCCTCGCCCTATCTTTATTTTTTTGATTCTCAAACTTTAGGGGATGAGGGTCTCATTGTGGTGGGCCTCCTTACCCTATCTTTATTTATGTGATTCTCAAGTTTTGGGGACGAAGACTTCGTTATAGTGGTCCTCCTCGTCCAAACTTCCTTTTTATAATTTCTAGGCTTTTAGGGATGAGGGGATTCACATGGTGGGCCTCCTCGTCCCATTTAAGTTTTCTTTGGTTAATTGTCAGGGTGCTCTTTTAATGGGCTGTTCGTGATGAGCCACCCTCACCACATGGGCCAACTCTCCTATTTTGGCAAATGAGAGAGCACCACTCTACATTAGTCCCCTCGTATCAAAATTTGTGTGTTGGATATTCCAAAGGTTTTTATATGCAATGATTCATTATTTCTTAGAATATGAACAATCTAAATCAATCTCATGATGATATTATTACATTAATTAAGTCTATCACGTCAGCCCACATTGAGGGTCTCGAGGTGACACGTGTTGAACAAAGAACAAGCATCCCATAATTTGGGAAATAATTTTCCCATTTTTGATTGGCAGGAGTGTGCGGCCTCTAAGGGTTAAATAAATGTTTTTTAAGCTTCTCTTCTTTTTCACCTTAACATTTGTTTTCGGACTTGGTTTTCTTTTAGATAGAGAGAGAATGTCGAAACCGCCATTATCGACTCCAACCGTCATCGTATTTTTCCTCTATTTTACCCAACAAATGACCTCTTCTTCTTCCTTAAATACCATGTTTTCTCTCACCACCACCACTAGCGAGGTGGTAGTAGGGATGATTCCTATTTCTGTCACTATTTTAACGGTTGTGGCTGCCGGAGCCACTAGAATTTCTTACACCATCTTGGAACCCACCCCCTCTATGCGAGGTGACGGGTCTGTTGATCTTCTTGCGAGTAGGGGATCCTCATCTTCTGCCTATTCAAAGTCACAATGGTAATATCTGGTTGCTCGTGTGAAAGGATATTTTGGCCTCTATCACTTGTCACCCTACTTTGGCAAGGAGGACACCTTCATGGCTTCTCTCGTAAATTTTGCGGAGGAGTTTGTGGCTAAGATAAACGAGCCACCGCATTTGGGTCTCGGTGAGTCTTTTGACCTTCCTATTGTCTTTCCTGATTCAATTCTTAGGGTGAGAGTGTACAGGGGTGATTTTCCCCATTTTAACATTGAGGTCAAGACCTGTGGGGTCGCCGAAGAGGAATGGGGTCTTTGGATAGATCATGTCTTATCCCACCTCTAGCATAAGTCTGTCATCGAGGGCCTAGGTTGTCTAACCACCATTAACAACCCCTCAAGTTCTTATCTATCGCCAAGCAATCCTATGCCTTTAATTTACCCGCTTCTCGCTAGAATCGAGATTGACATACTTTTATTACTAGTTAGGGGGAATTTACTATTACTTTGGAAGATGACTAAAAGATGCTCGCTCTTACTTACTTAGGAGATAATATACTCACTGATGGCGTCGAGGATGAAATCATGGTGGGGGAGATCCACTTAGCTTTGGGTGAGTGCTCAAACTATGTTGTTATTAACCAAACCGGTGCCACCAATCATTCCTTCACCAATTTGCAAAGGTATTCGTTAAAGGATTTCGAGCATGTGCCTAAGGGTGAGAGCTCAAGATGGGACTTGAGAAGGACCAAAAATTAACTCCCCACATCATTCTTTATTACTTTTCTCAGTAGGTTCTTACTTCCAAGGAGGCTATATGACTCTCCCCGTGAACTTTTCTTCAAGTTAGCTGTGAGACTTCCTCGAGGGATGGCACTTCGCCTAGCTTCTCTGAAACTGGTATTGTTGTACACTTATCTAGACATAGCTCATGTAAATGTTAAGCTCTCCTGTGGGCCTCATGGTGCCATTAATTTTACCAACACTTTCATTCTCATGTCCTTTTTATTCGAGATATTTCCTAACTTTCCCACGGAATCTAGGGCTTGTCATGGCAAGGTTGCTCGTGCTGTGAGGTGGAACAAAAAGAATCCTAAGGCCTCTCTTAGGTCTTTAATAGATAACATTGACGAGTTCTCCTTCAGGCCTTACTACAAGACGGTTGGTGGTATTTTTACTTAGGGTTATTTCCCTACTTATGGGGGCACCTTATATTGTCGTGCTGATGATGGGACTGTTTCCATTTCCTTAACATCTCTATATTTGTCATGCTTATACCTTGCACTTTTCCTTCATTGACTGACATGTGCCAAGGTGTAGAGTTTTTTTATTCTGAGAGGGTGAGGCGACAGTTTGGCTATGATCAGGGGGTTCACACTCCTACTTATCATTTGAGAACCTCCCCCTCTGAGTTGTACATTGAGTCCTTTACCAACTTTACATTTGATGGGGTTGTTAAAAAAGTTAGCCATTTAGGTGGTCTATTTATGCCTTCTCGGGACAACTTGTCGCCCTTCACTCGTTCATGAGACTATTTATACAAAGATTCCCAACAATGACAGGTACCGTGGCGAAAGGACCCAAAAGTCATTGTGGTACCGAAGCACTATCTCCAAGTCCCCTCTCGAATAGGTCACCCGGATCTTGATGAGGCTCTTTCTTGACGAGCCTATTTATTCTAAGCAACCTGAGCCCCAACCTGCCAAGCCTAAGTCAAAAGGAAAGGCAAGATCCCCTATTGCAACTAAGAAGAATCATCCTGATGTAAATGTTTCCCACTTTATACCGGCTAATACCGCTCCTCCTGCCACTCCTATTACTACTGCTACTTCCCCCCTCGCAAGTAAGGACTATGGCAAGAAGGAAAAAGAAGAGAACTAGTACTGAAGTTACTGCTCCTTCTTTTGCACCAGACCAATGCCTAACACTGATGATTATAGTGAAGAAGAGACACACTAGACTTTGTAGTATCAGGGCTATGAAGCCTATCTGTTGCGGGGCATGCTATTACCTCCATTCCCATTGTTGATGGAACTACACCTTAATCCTTTTTACTTTGTGAAACTAACTTTCTCAGGGTTTCACTTGTTGGTTCCCCTTCTTTATTATTTGAAGAGGAACTAGTCGATTATATAAGCACTCCCCCTAAGATGATAACGGTTCTTATTCAAATGAGATGAGTGTCCCTAATCATTATGATGATCAAAACACTGATATTTCTTCTTTATTACAAGTTTTAGGAGAGTCTTCCATCCAGGGTATCATGATAGATTCCCCATCCGCTAGCAGCCCCACTACTGGACATCTATCGTATGGGTAGATTGTTCACTCGATCGCTGTAAGTATTTGATCTTAATTTCTTTTTTTGCATCATTCATTAATTACTTAAACTTTCAAGGTTCATATTCGAACTGTCTTTCTCTTTGTGGACACTTATAGGGAGATTTTGTTGCGGTGAGTAATCCTTTGCCTCCTCCTGCAGCTCGATGGCCTTTTCCTAAGGCTATGTTTTCCATGTGGTCTTCTCTTTGGGTCTGGACATAGAGGGTTGTTTCTTTCTATTTGTTTTAATATTATTATGCAATTATACTTTCTTTGCTTACGTGATCTGTTTCGTTATTTTTCTTTTGTAGCTGTCTTCTGTGTTCTCGATGACTGCTAGGACTCTTTCTATATCATCCTCTTCTGTTCAGGTAATCAATAGCTCTTCTGAATTTTTTTCCTTAACTTGCCATAATTTTTAAGCACATCTTTTCAATATTTTGTATACATAGGAGACTATTTCTCTTCGCTGTACTTCCTCACTTCCCACCTCCTCCGCGCTGGGTGATTCTTCTATTAGACCTTATTAGGTATTTTGAGTTTTTCACCTCTATTATCTTTCTCTATTCATTTTATTTTTTATATATATAATTGTACTGTCTTTGTCTTTCTTTATTGCAGGGATTATCCTCTAGTGTCCCTTCTTCTAGTAGGGAGGTAGCACAACTCATTGAAGGCACTGATCCAGGTCTATGACTGTTGAGACAAAAATTCTCCATCTATGAGGACCAGTCAGAAAAGGACACCTGTCATCCTATGTGGCAATATTCATACTTGTTCGGCACCCGAGGAGAGTTAATCGGCACCCGAGGAGAGCTATTCGGCACCCTAGGAGAGTTGGTCGGCATACCAACCAACACATAGCATACCAAGTAACTCAAGGAAGTCCTACCACCATAGAAGGCCAACAGTTATATTCATTGTATATAGATATAAATGTCTGAATGTATAAAGACATTGTATCTCTTTAACTCCCATCACTATAAATACATGCATCCTCTTAGCCAAAGGGGGCGATCTGAACTAAGCAATTATCTACACACCTCTCTCTCTCTCTACACCATATTGTGCTATTGTAAACCCCTGGGAATAAAATCACAGTGGACTTAGGCTTTTTCCTTATAGCCGAATCACTTTAAAAACCTTTGTCTCTTATGTGTTTGATGTGATCACCATTTCATCTTCAATCATCATCTTCATACCTTCATTTTATCTGTTGTTGATGCCGATAAGATATCATGGGTGCTATTTCCAGTCATCAACAGATTGGCGCCGTCTATGGGAACGTGTTACGAGCATTGCTATCCATCAAAAGCTAAGTTTTTATTTTCTCTACGTATAATCAATTATACATACCTCTTTTGATTTAGTGATGATTTTTATGCTTATATAGATAAATTAGTTATCCAGTTTTCATCTGGAAAATATTGCATATCATGATTTTAAAATCATAACTGTTAGAGTAATTCTTATTGAGAAATCTGTAAAATGGTGGATTTCATAAATCATAACTTTTGGCTTGATTCTCAAGTGTAAATTTTATATCATGGAATAAACATGTAGAATGATTACATCTACCCGTATATACGACGATGATAAGATTTAATCATTTTCATTGTTGATTTTGAAATGAATTTTGAAGGATCTTTGATGATTATTCAAATTCCCATCATATTTTTAATCAGAAAATAAGACAAGATCAAGAACAAAATTTTCTCCTGAGAAGTATGACCTGGATCTAATTTCTCTCTCTTCAAATTGGAATCTCTTTTCATTCATTTTGATGAATTGTATACTTAATTTGGTTCATCTACCATCTATGTCAATAAGTCTCGTTGATTGATTTTGATATAAATTTTGAAATAATTTTTATCATTCACCGTATTTTTTTTATCTCATCAAATGGACAATAGGAAGGGAATCCAATACCACTTTCTCTCTCCTAAAAAACTAGTTACTCACATCTGACAAAAGGGAGAAAACGAGCGGACATTTCCATAGATCCATATTATCACAAGGAAGAGCCATAAATAATCAAATTCTTTAGATGATAAATCTTTACATGGCCATCAGTTGGTGGCTCCGACAGATCCAGATGGCTATGCTATTTTCTCCGGTTAGCTCCCTGACCAACATATTCACGGCACCATAATTTCTTGGACAACGTTTGTATTCACTGATTGGCGACTGTCGGCTCAAATGTTTATAACGTTTTGCACTGATTGACAACGAGTTTGTGACACCAAAATTCCTTTAACGCAACATTTGTATAGATTAAGGGTTTTGATCTCCTATATGTTGGTCAGTTACAGACGTACAGATGAGGGTTGGACCAACTATATTATACACGCTCAAATCGTGGTGAAATTCTTAATCCAATGTAGAAAATATTAAAGATGGGAATCAACATATCAGAAATCTTCTATGCCGAAATATATATCCAGTATGATAAAATATTCAGTCAACGGCAGTGTATTATTGTTGGTTGGTAGAAAGATCAATCTTCGTGGTCGGCGATCGCTGCTACAACAGCAAGGATAACCCATTAATATTTGGCAGCAAATTCTGAGGAAACTCGACCACCTAATCCTTAGTCGGCAGAAAGTTTATCTTTATAGTCACAAATTTTTATGGCTGGTCGGAATAGGTTATCACTTGGTCAGCGACATGGTTGTACCAGAATCAGGATTAACACGGGTCTGCAGAGGTTGGGAGATTCTCCGAATACGAATTAGCAATAATTATTCTTGGTCGGATACTCATATTGTAGTTCGGTGGAACCAATTGTTGGTCGGCGACAAGGTTTCACGGGTTGAAAAGCTTCCTGACCTACTATTTATTGGTCGGCGTTATAGGAAGCTGGTCGGCAAAGTCAATTATCAACCCACCTATATTCTTAGTCGGTATCATCATCGGACCATTATTTTCTGGTTGGCTTTATGGAAATCATTATGTCTTGGTCGGCACTAACTATGCTTGCACCAATGGATCACCTTTGGCAACTTCTATATTACGGCAACAACAATCTATTATTAATCGCCGACCTCAAATTCATTTTTCTACAACTACAAGGTTATCATGGTTGTTCGACGACAGATGATTAGAATTCCAGACCTCCCATTTGTTGATCGGTGATAGGAACGATAATATTGCAAAACCTATAGTTGGTCGGGGGTATAAAAGCTGATTGACAACATTCATCCTTGGTCGGAAACACCCAGGCCATTGGTCGGCGGCAATAGAATCTTATGTTGTTAACAACTTCAAACACCCAAGATATTTCTTTGAACACGAGTTCAGCTTGGGGAAAATATAGGGCATAAATCTTTTTTAAAAGTTGTGCTCACCCCAAAAATATTTTTAAAAGATCACGTGATAAATAAAAACCAACTTATATTTGGTATTTTACTTAAAATTAGAATGTTTAGCATTTTTTATAAAAATTTCTCACATTGACACACGTTTGGCACAAAATATATTATTTCATATTTTGAAATTGATATCTTTGTTGCCCGAGCAAATACACTTCATATATTTTTGGCTGAATAATTATTCTCATGATAATAACTATCCTATTTAGTCTCAACAGGTGTTCGGGCAGCTTATTAAAATTCCATAAGGACAAGATTCAATCCTGACGAAAGCTCAACCACAATCTGAAACTTCTGGAAACTTTTATTGCTCGGTATCAGGCAATTTTGCCTCGACAGATCAACCAACATCTATTATTTCATATTTTAAAAATGATATTTTTATTGCCCGAGCATATATATATATCATATATATTGATTAGATGACTAAATTATTCTCATGACTAATCAATTCAGCCTACACATATGGTAGGGCAAGTTATTAATTTATGCAGGTACAAGATTCAGTACCGACAAATGCACCGAAATAATCTCAAACTTCTGGAAAATATTATCATTGCTCGGCATTATGAAACTTTACATCAACGGGGCACTATTGATTGTATTATTGCCCTGATATATGCTCAAGTACAAATTATTCTATATATCCATTCGGATTCATATTCTATATTCATCTCATCATGGAGCTCGACAAAATATTTATTGTTATATATTCAATTCCGAAGAGATCTGCAACATTTATTTCACCCCCAACAGACAGTTGGTCTGGGTCATTCTTATTTATATTTAGGCCCGACAATGTTCTCGGCCATATTCTTATGTTCTGGAAAATATTATTCTTATTCGGCATTATGCAAACTTTTGCCTAGACAAGATCTGTCTTCTATGAAGGTTGTTGTTGTTGATGTTCTCTCCAGCTTTGTAACTTTACTTGATTCCAACTTTGCGTCGACTCAAACAAGTTCAAGATCATTCAACCAACACTTTAAGTGTGGTAGAGTGAAAGTGTAGTGGTGATGTTCTCTCTAACATATGCATGCAACACACACACACACACACACACACACTTAATACAGACATAATGATTTAATAAATTACAAAATCACTAGATATGCAAGATATTCTAAAATCAGTTTAGTCAAAACTAAATCAGACTTTAGACCTTTAAAAATACCCGCAGATCAAGAGGAAATCTTTTGTGAAATATCCAAGATCCTAACACTTTCTTGTTTTGAAAAGAGTAAAGATTGAAAGTGCAATCCCCAATCAAGATCTCAAAACTAGATCTTAGTCTAATAGTTTTAGTGAAATGAAATTAGAACGAATATTGTTGGATTAGGTTTGAAAACATAAAATCAGTTTAAAATAACCAATAAGTAAGATTTATCGAAATAAGAAATCAAAACAGTAAACTATCTATGCGATTCGTATCATAAAGACGAGATCTCAAGTTTCTATGTAGAGAAACTGAAAACTCTACCAACGTGACTAAGTTGGAAGGATGATTAAGAACAAGAGAGGATAACTTCTCAAAACACGAACTAAACACTCAGGTTTATTTCTCATAAAAGTATTTCTGGTTTAGATTTGACGAAGTTAGATTAGGGTTTCTATTTCTCTCTTTTCTCTCTCTTCTCTCTCAGACGGGGAAGAAACAAAAGTCTTTAAATACCTCACAGATGGCATCTATTTATACAAGTCGAAGAAGGATCTGGAACGATGGTTTAAACCAAGGGATGAGATTAAACGAAGTTAAATCGATGCAAATCTAAGGGTTCATAAGAAGCGGTGCAATAGCCAACTCTGATCGGTTAAAATCAGATCACTTGGATTGTTCCAAACACATGCAGACTGTAGATTAAGACGATCCAAGGGTCCAGAATAATTCACAGGTATATGAGTGATAAGAAAAAAAAATCAAACCATTGTGTGTGTAACACGTGTAGGCTTAAGATTAATTTACACACGCGTGATTTTAAGTTTCTAAAAAATATTTGTTTCACCCACAAAAGTTTCTACCGCTTTTGGTTTCTACTCAAGACAGTTTTAAAGCATAAAATATAATTACAAAGCACCCTAAAACTTTATTAAGTTCCAGTTTTAATTTCCAAAATTTATTTAAAATTCTTAGAAAATGTTAAATCAATCCCAAAAAATATTTAAAATACATTTTAAGGGGATTTAACTCACACATGATCATTGTATGAACAAAACACTATATATATGCAATCCTAGTGTGTGGTGTATGTGATATACCTTCATGAACTTGTAGAGGAATATTAATTATGTTTTGAGGATTTTTGGATCATCTAGGGATAGACACAATTTTGTCGCAATTTCCAAACTCGATGAGCTCCTATATAATATCGACTCAAATGAGTCAAAGATGTAGGATGCTTCAATCTCCCCCTTTGGAAATATGAGAAAAAATCTCCTTTGAGTCATCTAGAACTCTTAGGGATACAAAAAGAAATAAGAAAATCCTATTCTTATACAAACAATCTATCTACCCAATTTCCTAGAAATGGAAAAAAATTACATAACTCAACTATGTACAAACCATTACCCTATCAAAATCTGATGTAAAAAATACGTACTAAATTTTTTAATAAGATACCTAAGATCAAGTTTATTAGATGATAATGTACAAGAGTGTCCAAGCGGCCTCAAAATTTATCCCCCATTTTGTCTCAAATGGACAAAGGGAAGTAAGAATAAAAAAAGGAGAGTTATTAAATAGGTAGATAAGTAGTAATTTGAATAAACAACGAGAATTCACATGAATCTCCTACATAAACAGATATAAGAGGTGTTCTTTATCATTATTCTAACATCCATGCCTTACATCCTCAAAGATTGATTATAAGTATGTGAAAGTCTAACAGTTATACAAATAAAGCAAGAAATTATTCAGCCAAAACCATGCCAATTGATTTGCGTAAAGATTGAAAACACTTAAAATCCAAAGGTTTTGTAAACAAGTCAGCCCATTGTATATCAGTAGGTAGGTAATTAATCTCTAATTCTTTTGATTCAACTAATTCTCATATGAAGTGATATTGAATTTTAATATGTTTAGTGCGAGAATGTTGAACTGGATTATTAGAGATGTTGATCTCACTTTGGTTATCGCAATATAGATGTAGCTTTTCTTCATTTATGTCGTAATCTCTCAACATTAGTTGCAGCCATAATAATTGGGCATAACAACTTCCAGCTGTTATATTCAGATTCTGCAGTGGATAAAGAAATGCAGTTCTATTATTTGCTGTTCCAACTAACCAAGTTGTTACCGATGTAGTAACATGATCCTGAAGTACTTTTGCTATCGTTGGAACACCCATCCCAATCAGCGTCAGTGTATCCTACTATAGTGCTCGATGTGTCATTAGTGTACCATTATACTAAATTATGAGTGCCTTTTATGTATTTAATTATTCTTTTTACGCATAATAAATGGCTCTCTTTAGGATTATTTTGATAACGGGCGCACACACAAACATAGTACATAATATCAGGGCGCGAGGCCGTTAGGTAAAGCAAGCTTCCTATCATACTACGGTATAAAGTAGAATCAATGGATTTACCATTTTCATCTTTGGAGAGTTTGACAGAGGTACTCATAGGCGTTCTAGCTTCTTTAGCTGTATCTAGGCCGAACGTTTTTACAATCTCTAATGCATATTTAGATTGCGAAACAAATAAACCTTCTGAATTTTGTTTAACTTAAAGACCTAAGACAAATTGCAACTCCCCCAAAAGCGACATTTGGAATTCTTTGTGCATAATGTCTGAGAAAGACTTGGCTTCTGAAGGGGAGGTGGATCCAAAAATGATATCATCAACATATACTTGAGAATAGTAATGTTGTAGTCAAAATGTTTAACAAACAAGGTTTGGTCATTTCCTCCTCTCCTAAATCTATTGTCTAAAAAAAAGGTGGATAGACGCTCTTACCAAGCTCTAGGATCTTGTTTTAACCCATAAAGAGATTTCTTAAGGCGATAAACGTAATTTGGGTGATGAGGGTCAATAAACCCTTTGGGTTGTTCTACATAGGTCTCCTCAGTTAAAATTTCGTTAATGAAGGATGATTTAACATCCATTTGGTAAAGCGTGAAATGTAAATGACATGTTATGGCAAAAAGTAAACGAACACATTCGAGGCGAGTGACAGGAGAAAATGTTTCCTCGAAATCTATTCCTTCAATCTGAGAGTAGCCCTGGGTAACTAATCTATCTTTATTCCTAATAATTATCCCAGACTCATCAGTCTTATTTTTAAAAATCCTATGTGTGCCAATAACCCTTTTATTTTCAGGCCTGGGTACAAGATACCAAACATCATGAATGGAAAATTGAAGAAGTTACTCTTGCATTGCACTAATCCACAAGGGTAATTCAAGGCTTCATTTACATTTGTGGGCTCAAAAAGAGACACAAAACATGCAAAATGAGCAATGTTACGAAGTTGAGATCTTGTACGAACAGGTTCTATAGTATTACAAATAACGTTATCTAGAGGATGGTCTTTGGAAACCCAGTTAGGCACTTCATAGGTCTTGATTTGTAAAGACTCAGTTATTTCAGGAGAGTCATAATTTAAAATGCTTTCAGACACGTCCACAATAGCTGGTCTAGTGGTTTTACTTTCTACAGAAGTGTCATTTACAATCACATTATTGGACTCCATCATGGTCTTAGTACACAAGTTCTAAATTTGTAGGCTCTACTGTCAGGTGAATAACCTAAAAATATAGCTTTATATCCTCTTGTTTCAAACTTCGATAAATGTTCTCTGTCTTTACAGACATAACATGTACTACCAAAAGTTCTAAGATATTTAAGATTTGGTGTCTTGCAATACCAAAATTCATAAGGGGTCTGTTTAGAATTATTCCTAAGGTATAATCTATTGATGATGTGACATGCAGTACGAACTGATTCAACCAAAAAGTATTTAGGTAAATCTTTGGCATGTATCAACACTCTTTCCATTTCATGAATTATTCTATTCTTACGCTCGGCTATCCCATTTTGTTGGGGTGTCCTTGGAGTAGTGAACTCGCGTTTGGAACCATTATAGTCACAATATTCAATGACACCTTAATCTATGAATTCACCTCCTCTATCACTCTGGTATCTATCTACTTGGGAGTCCTTTTCATTTTCTACACGAAGTAAGATTTTGAAAAACACTCTAAAGGTTTCAAACTTCTACTTTAGAAAAGAAACCCAAGTAAATCTCGTGTAATCATCAACCATAACTAGAATGTAACTATTTCCACAAAGACTAATAGTACGAGAAGGACCCATTAGGTCCATCTGGATGAGTTCTAAAGGTTTAGAGGATAGATTGCCTTTAACTCTTTTATTAGGTGACTTAACTATTTTTCCTTCTTGACAAAGACAACAAAGTATGTTAGAAATAGGTTTTATTTTAGGATTACCTCTAATAATTTCTTGAGAGGACAATTTACTAAGGCTATCATAATTTATGTGACCCATTCTGTTATCCCATAATTCATTGTCATCCATTCTGGTAATGTTACAGACCTTTGTACTTGGATTGACTATGTAACAGTTATGTGGAGTACGGAGTGCTGTAATGATGCACTCACCATTTTCATTTAAAATTTTGCAATTGTTCTTCGAAAAGGTGACGATATGATTCGCGTCACAAAATTGTGAAATACTTAGTAGATTAGCCTTAAGACCTTTTACTAATAAAACATCTTCAAGAATAGGTAATCCTTCTTCATGGAGTTCTTTTTTTGCCAATGATCTGGGCTGAAACTCCATCTCCAAACAAGAATTTTCCTCCGGAGAAGTTAGTTTTGTTTGAAAGTTTGGATTCATCCACGATCATATACTTAGAACATCCAGAGTCTAAGTGCCATCCAGACGTCTTGTGTTCAGCATTCAATGCACTGATCACTATGTTACAGGTCATCAGGGGTACTCGATCATCCTTTCTTACCCAAATAGCTATGGTTTTCAATTTGCGCTTATGAGCTCATATTTGATAAAACTTGCGAGCTTTAGATTTTTGTCTATACATATTTTTCGCAGGTTTTTGAAATTTATAAACATTTTGAGCATTTGGTAGAGAAAAGAATCTAGGATTATTTCTTGACGATTGTCTTTTAGCATTAGATCTTATCTTTCTCTTTCGATAGTTAAAGTTTCTATCTGGTGGTTTAGGAAGGACATAATTGTTACGGCTTCTCCTAGAATAGTTAAAATTGTGATAGGTATATTAATACAGACGTTTAGAATATCAACAATCTAAAGAATTTTCGTACACATCACAGTAAGATCAATAAAGATTGCTAGTTGCAGTTAAGTCTTTAGGAAAGTTCTTGAACATAGGTTTCCCTAAATTATGACTTTTGGAATTATTTCTAGAGGGAACAGTTTGAAATGAGGTCTCACTCTTTCTCATGGGAGAACAAACGTACTTGGATTTAAGTTGAACATCATGCTTAGAGGTACTTCTCTCACCAATGTTTAACTAATGTTGATTTTTAGCAAAATCATTTTTCAAAGAATGAAAGTCTAGATAAATTTCCATAGGTCTTTTCCCACCAGTAACAAACTTTATAGTTTCAAAAGGTTTGGTTTGGTTGATATTTTTGGTGCAAAAGTCTATTTTGGATCTGTCGTCAGAATTGGTCTTACTTTCGGTAATACAGTCCTCAAATAATTATAATTGCTTTCAAATTTTGAAATTTTTTTGAAGACTGTTGAGGCCTTTTCTTTTGTTTGTTCCAATTCTAATAACGATCCTTTATACTTCTTTTCCAAAACGTTATGGGAATCAGTCAAGTCTGTCACTCTTTGTTCAAAAACCTTTATTTCCTCATCATGAGTTAAACATTGAGACGTATACTCTTCAGCATTTTATTTAACTATTTGGTTTAAGGACTCTAGTTTCTTGGAAAGATATTTGACAAGGTTCTCTAGTCTGGCGCTTTTCTTAAGTGTTTTAGTGTAAAGTGTGTGAACATCAGGCAGGCCCTCATTATCGGACTCACTAAGTGAGCAGTGTGCTGTGTCCCCCATCGATTCAATTTTAGGACTCACACACACATTGGCATCATCAATAAGGCGTCAACTTTGACTCACACACACGGTTTGCAGTACTACAATCATTCTAAAGCATTAAGGCAGCCACACTAGTAAAAGCAACATCGGTCATGGTATGATCAGTTTACTCATCATCATTGTAGATTATATTATCAAAGAATGATATACAAGGGTCATAAGAGTTGGATGACTTAGGTTCATCATTCTCAAAGTCGCTTGAGTCATTCCAAGTCTTGCATAGATGAGCCTTATTATATTTGGGGTTTTTGTCTAGATCAAACCTACAGTCACTAGCCATATGTCCTAATTTTACACATCTATAACATTCAACATTTTTAAGGTCTTTTTGAGGTCTCTTGTGATCATCAGTATTTTATTTCTCATGTCTTCTCTCATTAGGCCTATTATTAGAAGTGTTGGAGTAATTAGGTTTCCCTTGTCTAGAAGCAACTTTGTTTCTAAATTTTACAATCTTTTTAAATTTCGTAGACATAAGGGTAAGCGGATTATCCAGGTTATCTAAGTCACAGTCCTCATCAGAGTTAAGGTCAAGGATCAACTTAGATGAAAAAAAAATATTAAAATTACCCTATTTTTTATTGGTCTGGATCAATTATTTCTTGAATTCTAGTTCCATTTCCACAGTTCTTAGTTTACTACTGAGGAGTTCTGGGGTAAGATTTTGATCATCCATTTCCTCAATAGCATATCTCTTATTATCAAACTTCTGTGGAAGTGATCTTAGAATTTTTTAAACAATCTCTTTCCTATACCGTTTGCATGAAATTTAGTTACAATATCAGTTAACCTAATATAGAAATCATCAAAGGATTCAGTCTCAGACATGACTAGGGAGTTATACTGCTAAATAAACATTTGAGTTTTAGCAGCTTTAACTCTCGTATCACCCTGATGTGAAGCTACAAGAGTATCCCACGCTTCCTTAGAAGTTGTGCAAGATGAGATCCTTTTGAACTCATGTTCATTAATAGACATAAACATGGCATTCTTGCATTTATTGTTACATAGTGAAATTTGTTTCTCTTATTTAGTGAATTCACTTAGTAACTGCCTAATTCTCACAAGACTTCCTTCAACAGTTGTTTTAGTAGGAAGAGTGTAGCCATTTTCTATGACTTCCCAGACTTCATCTCCCAGAGTTACTTGAATGAAAGCAATCATCCTACCTTCCAGTAAGGAAAATTGGTTCCATAAAAAAGAGGGGTGTATGGACAGGTTACCTAGTCTCTCAAATTTCTCGTCCATACTGTTGTTTTGAAAAAAAAAATAATTACAAACACAAGATCTAAAAGATTTTAAAACAACCAAGCTCTAATACCAATTGAAAAAAATGCCACTTAAGACATTTAATACATGATTAAACTATTAAAATGGCTTGGAACTGTTTGTTGGAGAAACTCTTAATTCAAAACAAAACTTAACACAAGATGTGTTTAAAATGATTATCAAAATAGTTTGAACGAGTTATTTCAGATCTAGAATGAACCAGTTTTGAAAAATAAAACTTAAACTATTAAATCAGCTTAGCTTAGAAGAAGGTGATGAGAATATGAGGAAATGCACAAGTAAATTTTAATGTGGTAAAACCCTACCCAATTGAGGAAACATCCACGGTGACCTCTACGTCATAAAACAAAAATTCACTAAAATCAGAATAATAAATTACAAGCTATTTAACACACAAACACACCTAAACTAAGTTCATAATCATTACCAACTCCTCTTGATTAGATTTGACTTATTTGAAGGTGGTTGTTATTGTTGATGTTCTCTCCAGCTTTGTAACTTTACTTGATTCCAACTTTACTTCGACTCTAACAAGTTCAAGATCATTCAACCAACACTTTAAATGTGGTAGAGTGAAAGTGTAGTGGTGATGTGCTCTCTAAAACATGCATGCAATACACACACACACACACACACACAATTATTACAGACATAATGATTTAACAAATTACAAAATCACTAGATATGCAAGATATTCTAAAATCATTTTAATCAAAACTGAATCAGACTTTAGACCTTTCAAAAAAATCGTAGATCAAGAGGGAATCTTGTTGTGAAATATCCAAGATCCTAACACTTCCTTGTTTTGAAAAGAGTAAAGATTGAAAGTGCAATCCCCAATAAAGATCTCAAAACTAGATCATAGTCTAATAGTTTGAGTAAAATGAAATTAGAACGAATATTGTTGGTTTAGGGTTTGAAAACATAAAATCAGTTTGAAATAAACAATATGTAAGATTTATCAAAATAAGAAATCAAAACAGTAAACTATCTATGCGATTCGTATCATAAAGACGAGATCTCAAGTTTCTATGTAGAGAAACTGAAAACTCTACCAACGTGACTAAGTTGGAAGGATGACCAAGAAGAAGAGAGGATAACTTCTCAAAACACGAACTAAACACTCAAGTTTATTTCTAAGAACAATATTTCTGGTTTGGATTTGACGAAGTTAGATTAGGGTTTCTATTTCTCTCTCTCTTCTCTCTTTTTTCACTCAAAGGAGTAACTAACAAAAGTCTCTAAATGCCTCGCATATGGCATCTATTTATATAGGTCGAAGAAGGATCTATAATGATGGTTTAAACCAAGGACTGAGATTAAATGAAGTTAAATCAATACAAATCTAAGGGTTCACAAGAAGCAGTGCAATAGCCAACTTTGATTAGTTAAAATCAGATCACTTGGATTGATTCCAAACACATGCAGACCGTAGATTAAGTCGATCCAAGGGTCCAGAATATGTCACAAGTATGTGAGTGATAAGAAACAAAAATCGAACCGTTGTGTGTGCAACACGTGCAGGCTTAAGATTGATTTGCACACGCATGATTTTAAGTTTTTAAAAAATACTAGTTTCACCCACAAAAGTTTCTTCCTCTTTTGTTTTATACCCAAGACAGTTTTAAGGCGTAAAATATAATTACAAATCAACCCTAAAACTTTATTAAGTTCCAATTTTAATTTCCAAAAAATATTTAAAATTCTTAGAAAATGTTAAATCAATCTAAAAAATTATTGAAAAAATATTTTAAGGGGATTTAACTCACACATGATCATTTTATGAACAAAACACTATGTATATGCAATCCTAGTGTGTGGTGTATGTGATATACCTTCATGAACTGGTAGATAAAGCTATGAAAGTCCTGAGAATTTTTGGATCATCTAGGGATAAACACAATTTTGTCACTATTTCCAAACTAGATGAGCTCCTATATAATGCAGACTCAAATGAGTCAAAGATATAGGGTGATTCACTTATTAGACTCAGTTTTTTTCTTTATCCATATTTAGTACTTTGACAACTCTGTAATGATTAGGCCACTACTTCTAGTGCGTCCACTCTGCCAGTCATCTTTCATCCCTCTTTCTTAGAACGAATTCAGGTACACTTATTTCAAATCTTTTATTTCTTGATTCATTTTTTTCGTCATTGGTATTTCATTTCCATACCATGTTTCTATCTGTTTACATTTGAGCTCGCCAGTGCCACTACTCCACAAGTTATTTCTTCAGTTGCTCCTCCATTATCTCCTACAGATAGTGATGGGGCTTCGGTTGCTATTATCTCTACTAGAGGGATTATCCTAGAACCTCTCCCACTAATTACTCAAACCTCCCTCTGCTTATTTTTAACATATGTTTCTTTATTACTTTGAACAAATTGTTATCATTTGTATTCTTCCTATATGTGTAAGTCGGTGCCAGCGAGGCCTTTTCATCCATGGCGCTTGTGCCGAAGGACACAAAGACAACTCATAAGGCA
This sequence comes from Sambucus nigra, assembly GCA_949130495.1. Taxonomy (NCBI): domain Eukaryota; kingdom Viridiplantae; phylum Streptophyta; class Magnoliopsida; order Dipsacales; family Adoxaceae; genus Sambucus; species Sambucus nigra. Next base: position 615,645,186 of record OX422216.1, on the reverse strand, counting down.
CCACCTGTGGGTTTCTCCTCAACTTTTGCAGGAGAGGATGCCTTACCCAATCTAGCTGAAGTCCCATTATCGGAGGGTCCTATTCCTAGCTCTACAGGAACAACTTCCATGGTACATTAGTCTTTGTAAACCCATTTGGTATATTTGTTACACTTCAGAATATTCTAAAGTTTTATCTAACATGTTTGTAATTATGGTCCTTTTATCTACAGGACCTATATTTGAGCTCCAAGGTCAGTATTGCGTGAGTTTCTGTGTGTTAGGAGGCTTTTGCTAGCGTCTTGGATGAAACTTCCCGAGTACTTGTGATACTATGTATATTTTCTTTTCATTGACTCACATTGTTTGTGTAAGGATCTATTGAAACCCTCTTACTTTGTTATTTTTGTTGATTAGTGTTGTTCCTATTCATGCTACTACGAGGTCTCTTACCTTGGTCTCAGAGGAGAGATCCCGGGTAAGTAGTTGGCCTACTTAGACCTATTGGAAGTGCATTTTCAATGCAAGTGCTTTGTTGATACTAACATGTTTCCTTATTTTCAGGTTAACACTATAGTTGTTCTTGTGGGTACCTCAATTTATCATTACGGCCCAAGACGAGTATCCCAATAGAAGCGGCCCAAAGTAGGGAAGCCTCACGCCCCAATTCATTTTGTTACAACTTAATCTACTCCTAAAATCTCATAAGGAAATATTCTAGGAGTTGTGGATTGACTTGGGGGCATCCAACACCCCCATTCCCGGAAACGAACATGTATATAATAAACCCTTAGCCCGGGGTAAAGGGCATGTATTATTTTTCCTGTAAAACACTCCTCGGCGTATAGAGAAATAATATCAAGAGCACCACTATGGACGTAGGCATTCTTACTGAACCACATAAATATTGTGTTGTGTGATTGGCGTTCTTTACATTCCTTATTTTCTTTGGTGATTGCCTTTTCTTATTAATTTGGGTTGAACTTAATTGTCACCACAATTGGCTTCGTCTGTGGAAAACATTTGTCTTCCTTTAAGAAATCCCTCACTAGTAAAGAATTCGGAATGTCTGGTCACAGTAGCAATGCCCCTCAAGCAAGGGATATCCATGAGTAGCCTGCCCTTCGTAGGACCAGGTCTGAGGTTTGACGTTCAGATCAAAGGGCTCGCCCAGAGCGGAAAGCCTAAGAAGAAAGCTATGGACCAGCGAGGTCCACACAAATCTCCAAGTTGATCGATGCCCATGAGGTAAGGCTCCAAGAGCAAGGAAAAGTCGCTCTCAAGAGGCTGACAATGCTCGCCTCAAAAGGAGATTGGAAAGGATGGAGAAAAAGATCCATCGTAGCACTAGGCGATGTCAATGTCGCACTCCTAGCCCTCAGGGGAGAAAGTCTCGCAACCGAGGAAGGATACCTAGAAACAGATCCCAAAGAATTGAGGAACACGAGCCGGATGATGAATTGCTCGAGCAACAGCGATAAGCTCGTCATTGTAAGAGCCCAGCTTGAGGAGTTGAGGATATACGAAATTTGGTCCAGAGAGAAATGGACCAATACCCAGCACATGTGGGTGCCAGATCTACCAGAGAGCTATCCCTACGAGCTCTCAGGACTCATATGAAATTCCCTTTTTTAAGGGAGATAGAAGAAAAATAAGAAGCCCCCAAGAAGTTCACAATTCGAAGATTTAAGATCTATGACGGAAAGACTGACCCTGTCGATCACGTTAGGCAGTACAGGCAGGACATGACTCCATGGAACCATAGGAATGCACTAATGTGCTGGATCTTTACCTCAAGTTTGCACAATGTGGCCCAGAAATGGTTCGAGAGGCTCCCTCACAGATCCATCAGGAGCTTTAAGTCCCTGGCAGAGCTCTTCATGGCTCGCTTCATTACCAGCATCTCCTATCCAAAGAGGATGGATGCCTTACTAATAATGAAGAAGACGCCTAGGAGAGGCTCCGAGACTATGCAAAAAGGTACCGGGAGTTGTTCAATGAGGTCGAGGACTGCTCAGAGTTAGTAGAAGTATCATCTTTCAATATTGGCCTACCCATCTCTTCTCTCTTGCACCAATCCCTCACTAAGAAGGAGGCCACAACCATTGATGACATGATGGCTCGTATTAACAAGTACGCCAAAGTTAAAGATGTGACTCGCCTCAGTGAAGGGGAAAATGGCCGAGCTAAGCTCACTACCAAGGGCAACGATAAGTCTGAAAACCAAGAGAAAGAGGGCAAAAATGGGGGAAAGGGTAGCTCCAAGAACGTAAATAGGAACGATGTTTCAAAAGCATTTCAGGCAGTAAAAACTGTCTTCAAAGAACCAATTTACAAGATCCTAGTGAAGATCAAGGATGAGCCATTTGTTAAGTAGCCCATAAAGATTGGAGGAGATCCCTCAAAGAGGAACAACGCGCTGAGATTCATTTTTCACAAGGAAGGAGGACATAAGATTGAGCGCTGCAAGGCTCTTAAGTCTCACCTTGAAGATTTGGTCCAGACCGGGCACCTGAATGAGTTTATAGAAAATAAGGCAGAGAAAGTTGCTGCCAACGGAGACACAAGGCCCGACAACGTGCTCGAGGACGATGCTGGCCCTGAGCTCACAGTGATTCATGGGGCATCTGATCTAAAGAAGATTTAAGGAAACTCAGCTCGGATGGAAGTGGAAAAGCTTACAACAGTAATTTAAGCTTTTCAGATCGATCTAGCAAAGATCTAGTCAGGGAAGCAGCGGTGAGCAGATGTTGTTGACTACAGAAAACACATCATATTCAGGAATGAAGACCTAGTGGGTTAAAAACTCCACATCATGATGATTTGATCATTACCCTCAGGATAGCCAACTATGACGTCGACAAGTTTCTCATGGACCAGGGAAGCTCATCCGAAGTAATGTATCTCGACCTGTTCAGAAAACTGAAGTTAAGCGTTGCCGACTTGAGGGAAGCCACTATCCCTCTAGTTGGCTTCGCTGGGAAAGTAACTATCCCTTTGGGAAAGTCGTGCTACCAGTTAGGGAAGGAAGTGTCTCCAAGATGATCGAGTTTTTGGTAGTCGACATTGACTCACCCTACCAAGTTATCCTCGACAGAGGATGGCTAGATATGATGAGGGTTGTCCCCTCGACCTACAAATTAGAAGATCAAGTACGTGACTAAGCAATGAGTGATGGAGATCCATGGAGATCAAGCTATGACAAGAAGGTGCCTTATAGCAGCCATTAGCCCAAAACCAGAGAAAAAGGCCGAGAAGGCCAAACAGAAGCTTAAGGAACAGGAAGGTTTGATACCTTCAAAATAGCAGCTAAAGTATGGAAGACCCGGAGTGGAGGAGACCAGACTCCTCCCCTCTAAGCGGGTCATTGAGAACCTGGAAGAGGTTGCAGCCGATGGTAGCAAAAAAGATAGGATGTTCTTGATTGGAGCTTCTCTCACATATCGAGAGAAGAAGGAATTGACGGTACTATTAAGGAGCAATCTAGATATTTTCCTATGGGAACCATACGAACTACCTGGAATTTACCCCAGTGTGGTTTACCATCGGTTGCACATCGACCCCACCTTTAGGGCTATCGCATAGAAGGCACGACGAACTATGCCCGAGAAGGCCAAGGCTGTCGAAAAGGAAGTAGAGAAGCTACTGGATGCAGTATCCATACGGGAAGTTCAATTCCCTAAATGGATATACAACCTAGTAGTGGTTCCAAAGAATAATGGAAAATGGAGAGTTTGTATCGACTACACTGAACTTAATAGGGCATGCCCTAAGGACAGTTTCCCCCTCCTAAAGATCGACCAGTTGGTGGACGCCACACCAGCTCATGAAAGAATGAGTTTCCTGGATGCATACTCGGGGTATAACCAGATTCCTCGGTGTGCACCAGACCAAGACAAGACAGCATTCATCACCTCCATTGGGTTATACTGTAACAAAGTTATGCCCTTTGGGCTAAAAATTGCAGGAGCAACCTACCAGCGGCTGGTCACCAAGATGTTTAAAGACCAAATGGGAGATACCATGGAAGTCTACATCGACGATATGCTCGTCAAGAGCAAGAACAAAGAAGACCACCTCTCAGACCTATCAAGACCTTCGAAATCTTCACGAAATACTGAATGAAACTCAACGCGAGAAAATGTTCCTTCGGTGTCCAATCAGGAAAATTTCTCGGGTACTTGGTTAGCGAGAGAGGCATTGAAGTGAACTCGAACCAGATTGATGCAATCAATAAGGTACATGCTCACCGAACGATATGAGATGTACAAAGGCTCACGGGCATGCTCGCCGCCTTGAATCAATTCATCTCAAAGTCCTCCAAAAAGTGCCATCCATTCTTCCAGCTATTGAAGAGAAGCAAAACATTAGCGTGGAATCAAGATTGCTCGAGAGCATTGGAAGAGATCAAAGCTTATCTCAGCACACCACCCTTGCTCATAATACCTCAAGAAAATTATTCCATGTACTTGTACCTTGCCATCTCCAGCCACGCCATCAGTTCTACACTCGTATGCAAAAAAATAGGAATCCAGCGCCCAGTCTACTACGCGAGCAAGACCCTATTAGACGCCGAGCAGTAATACCTACCACTGGAAAAGCTCGCCTTTTCAAGTGGTAGCCTCGAGGAAACTGAAGCACTACTTAAAAGCTCACTCTATCATTGTCCTCACGTCACCCCCCCTTAAAGCAGTCCTGCAGAAAGCAGATCTATCCGGCAGACTATCGAAGTGGTCAGTCGAGCTCGAACGATTTGACATCCAATTTCAACCAAGGAATGCAATCAATGGTCAGGTCCTCGTCGACTTCATCACAGAGTTCACAGGAGAACATCATTGCGACCAACTTCAATCCATGGATCAGAGGGAAAATCACTGAACGAGAGGCGTTTGGCAACTGCTTGATAATGGAGCCTCCAACTTAAAGGGGGCAGGAGTAGGCATTGTGCTCGTGACCCCAGAAGACACAATTCTCGAGAAGGGGATCGAACTTGAATTTGAAGCCTCCAATAATGAGGCAAAATATGAGGCTTTTATAGCAGGCCTACAGAAGGCACATGCATTGGGTGCCAAACAGCTACAGGTGTTTGGCGACTCATAATTAGTCTCCAATCAGATAAGTGAGGACTTCAACGCGAGGGATGAAAGAATGGCAACCTACCTCGCCTTAGCAAAGAAGTTAATTTCCAACTTTGAGGAAGTTAGTGTCCAACAGTTTCCCAGAGGATAAAACAGTCATGCCGACGCCCTAGCAGCCTTGAGTTCGACAATCGACTACGACTTAAAAAGAACAATCCCTATAGACTTCCTCACCCAGCCGAGCATCAACCAGCGCGAAGAGCTTCCAAATATGGGCCATGTTCTCCAGATTGAATCAACACCCAGTTGGATGGACCCCCTGAGGGACTATTTGAAGGATGGTGCACTACCAGACGATAAGAAGATCGCTCATCAGATAAGAGTCAAAGTTGCCCGCTTTCACTTATCTCCTAAGGGCAAGCTGTATAAGAGATCATTCACCAGCCCTTACCTACAATGTGTTCACCCAAAGGACGTCAAAAAAGTTATGCGCAATATTCACGAAGGAATCTGTGGGAGCCATATTAGAGGGAGATCGCTAGCTTTTCGAGCAATGAAGGAAGGCTACTGGTGGCCATACATGCAGAGAGATTCTGGAGTATATGCTCGCAAGTGCGAGAAATGCTGCTAGAGACCTTGAAATACTGTTACTAAAGCCATTTAATATAAAATTAAACTGTTTAAGTAACTCCAAACTATTTTTTTACGAAACGCTTTTCTTAAAATCAAATCAAATTAATCACAAGAAGTGTTTAACAAAATATGTACGAGATCTGTTCAAGATTGGTTAACAAGTTTAGCAAATCAGTTTAAAAACTTAAACTCAGCACAACCATAAGAACTAGATGAGAAGATGTAGAAAGATTAATGACAAGCTATTTCTAACGTGGTAAAACCTCAACCAACTGAGGAAACATCCACGACTCCCTCTACGGTGTAAACCAAAAATTCCACTAAAACAAATTATAACAGTTACAAACTATATAACACACATGCACGTAAAATAACCCTATTCAAGTTTAGGAATGTACCCACTAGTGTCCTAACTTTTCTGCAGTTCTGTTTGTTGATGTTGTTCTCCAGTTTGCTAACATCCAATTTGTTCCAGTTCTTTACCTCAAATCTTGTTCTTGAGATCTTATTACCAACACTTTTAGTGTGGTAGGGTGATAGTGTTTGTGAAGGAGTTTTCTAGCACATGCATGCACACACTCACGCAGATTTATACAAACAGTCCTATCAAATTACAAATAAGATCTATATGCTGTGATTTTCTATTTTTCTTTTCTTAGAAAACTTAAACCTTATTTGACCTTTATTATAATCCAAGAATCCACGGCTATCTTGCTCAGAAGACGTATCAAGATCTTAATCAATCTCAGGTTTTGAGAATATTTTTGAGATTAAAAATCACCAAGTGCGATTCCAACTAGGTCAAAGGTTTTGTTTCAAAAGAACTAGAAACATAATTTTTTTTTTGATTTTGAAGTTGAAAACATTTACAGAAATAAATCAACAAAAGTTTTCTCAAGATGAGAAACTATAGATGCAGATCTATGTGTAATATAACATGCAACAACTATATCTAAGATTTCTATAAAAGAGAAACACAAATCTAATCAAATGTTTAAGTTGAAAACAAGATCTGAGAACGAAGAGGTTACAGCATCAAACAATCAAATCAACACTCAAAACTCTCAAACACTCAAGGTTGTGTTTGGTATAAACTGGTTTTTGAAAGAGTTTATGGTTTGAAAACTATTTAGGACGATTTAGGGTTAGGTTTTCCTAACTCTGGTTTCTCTCTCTCTCTCTCTTCTATCTGTCCTCTCTCTCTTCTCTCTCTGATAGACGAAGTGGAAAAAGTCCCATTTGGCTGATGATAGGTCTCCTTATGTAGGGGGCTGAGAAGGATCGAGAAGGCTGACCCAAATCAATGGCTACGATTTGGTCTCAGCAAGTTGACTTAGATCTAAGGGCTATAGATACGCGATGATTAAAACGCTTGTGATTGGTTTGATAGAGGTTCACATGGATTGTATAAGGACGCATGCAAATCGTGGATTAAAGACAATACAAAGGCTGGAACTGAGCACGTCTAATGTCTCACAGAGAAAACACAATATGGTTCAATGACAGCCTGACAGGTGTAGTGATATAACTGAATACCACATGCGCGTCCAAAGGAAATTACAAACGTACCCTGATGTCTCTAGCGCATTTAGATTCTACCCAAGTGAACTTTCAGCCAATAAAACCAACAATCCATAATTACATAAAGACCCCAATACTTTATAAATCCAATTTTAATTAAGATAAAGATTATTTTAAAATCATTTAAAATTCCCAAAAAATATTAAAAATCAATTTGAGAGAAATCAACACACCCAACATGCACTCACTCAATTATATGCAATATGCATTATATGAATGCAATACTAATGTGTGTGAGTGTTGGTAAGTTTACCTTGAATCAAACAAATAAGAAGAATAAAGTTTAGACAATCTCTGAGGCTCTTTGGATTCTAGGATAGGACACAATTTTGTCACTATTTCCAAACTAGATGAGCACTTATACAATATAGACTCAAGTGACTCAAGAGTATAAGGTGCTTCAATCTCCCCCTTTGGAAATATGAGATAAAATCTCCTTTGAGTCATCTAGGACTCGTAGGGCAACAAAAATAAGAAAAACTTATTCCTATAAAAATTCTATCTACCCATTTCCTAGAAAAGAAAAGTACATAACTCAACTAATTACAAATAATCACTAAGATCAAGCACTTTAGAAATATGTAGAAAAAATGAACTTATAAAGACTCAAATTTCTCCCCCATTTTGTCTCAAATAAACAAAGGGAAAAATATGTAAGCCAAAGAATTTAATCAGCACAAACCATACCTATTGATTTACGCAAAGAAATAAATCTATTGTAATCTAAAGGTTTGGTAAACATATCTGCGAGTTGCAAATCAGTAGGAAAATAATTAATTTCTAATTCCTTAGTTTCAACCAATTCGCGTATAAAGTGATGTCTTATTTTTATGTGTTTTATTCGCGGGTGTTGAACAGGATTTTTAGAGATATTGATCGCACTTTGATTATCAGAATAGAGATGCAATTGTTTTTCTTGAATACCATAATCACTTAGCATTTGTTTAAGCAAAGTAATTGGGCACAACAGCTTCCCGCGGCTATGTATTCAGATTCACCCGTTGATAGAGAAGTGCAGTTTTGTTTCTTACTACTCCATCCTACCAAATTATTACATATATAGTAACATGCTCCTGATGTGATTTTACTAATCATCAGTACACCGAGCCCAATCAGCATCAGTGTATCCAATTATAGTGCTAGGTGTATCACTAGTGTACCAAAGTCCTAGATTCAGAGTGCCTTTTACGTATTTAATAATTATTTTAAAAGAAGTTAGATGGCTCTCTTTAGGATTACTTTGATAACGAGCACATACACAAATAGAATACATTATATCAGGACGCGAGGCAGTAAGGTATAGCAAGGTTCCTATCATACTACGTTAGAGAGTTTGATCTATAGATTTCCAGTTTCATCTTTAGATAGTTTTACCGAGTACTCATGGGACTTTTCGCATCTTTAGCACTCTCAAGGCCGAATTTTTTTACTATCTCTAATGCGTATTTAGATTGCGAAACAAATAATCCTTCTGAATTTTGTTTGACTTGAAGACCCAAGAAAAATTTCAACTCCCCCATAAGAGACATTTGAAATTCTTTATGCATAATTTCAGAAAAAGATTTAACTTCTGAGGGAGAAGTTGATCCAAAGATGATATCGTCAACATAAACTTAATCTATAATGATGTGTTTGTCAAAATGTTTGACAAATAAAGTTTGATCATTTCCACCTCTCTTAAAACTTTTATCTAAGAGAAACTTGGAAAGGCGCTCATACCTGGCTCTAGGCGCTTGTCTTAGGCCATACAAATCCTTTTTAAGACGAAACACATGATTTGGATAGTGAGGGTCAATGAACCCTTTTGGTTGTTCCACATAGGTCTCCTCAGCCAATATTCCATTAAGGAATGCAGATTTGACATCCATTTGGTAAAGTGTAAAGTGCAAGTAGCAAGCTATGGCAAAGTGAAGATGAAAAGATTCTAAACGAGTAACAGGAGCGAAAGTCTCGTTAAAATCTATTCCTTCTATTTGGGAATATCCCTGAGCAACTAATCTAGCTTTGTTTCTAATGATTATCCCACTTTCATCGTATTTATTTTTAAATATCCAACGTGTGCCAATACCCTTTTTGTGACTTGGCCTAGGTACAAGATACCAAACATCATGAATGACAAATTGAAGAAGTTCTTCCTGCATGGCAGAAATCCAGTGAGAGTCATTCAATGGATCATTTACATTCTTTGATTCCACAAGGGAGACAAAACATGCATAATGAGCATAATTTCTTAATTGAGATCTTGTACGCACAGGCTCACTAGAATTACCAACAACGTTGTCTATGGGATAGTCTTTAGAAACCCAGTTAGGTACTTCAGGAGTCTTAATTGGTAAGGAATCATCTACTTCTGAAGAGTCATTTTCTAAAACATTTGCAGGCTCTTCGACAATAGTTGATTCCCCAGTCTTACTCTCTACAGTAGTGTCACATACAATTACATTTATGGATTCTATTATGGACTTAGTGCGAAGATTATAAACACGGGAGGCTCTACTGTTAGGCGAGTATCCTAGAAAAATAGCTTTATCTCCATGACTCTCAAATTTGGATAAGTGCTCTCGGTCTTTGCAGACATAACAGGTATTACCAAAGGTTCTAAGGTACTTAAGATTATTTTCTTTTATACCAAAGTTCGTAAGGAGTTTCTTTCGAGTTATTTTTAAGATAGACCCTATTGATAATGTAACACGCAGTACGAATAGATTCTACCCAAAAATAAAATCCATAGAAATACTCTCCCACTTCCACGTGGGTATTTCCAATGGCTGAAGCAACCCCGACGGTTTCTGGTGGTCCACCTTTACCAGCTGGCAGGTAGAACACTTGGACACGAACTCAATAATATCCTTTTTTATCCCACTCCACCAGTATTGTCGCCTCATATACTGGTACATCTTATCTCCCCCAGGATGCACCGCAATTCGGGACCCGTGAGACTGGGTCATCACTGCATGATGTAAGTCTGCTCCTTCTGGAACCACCAATTTCCCATTAAACCTCAAACCCCCATCAGAACTAACAGAATAAGACTCAGCACCCTCAGCTAAAAGTCGTACAATCTGCTCCTGGAAAAATGGGTCTTCGGTCTGTGCCTGTATTACCCTCATAACAATCTCGGGTGTCACTGTCATGACAGATATGAAGGAATGGGCTACTGCGTCCTAGTGACCTAACTCTTTCCACTTTTGTTTCCAGATGCCCGCTACATCATCTACCGGCCTACAGCTCAACGCATCTGCAACTACGTTGGCCTTCCCTGGATGATACTGAATGTCGAACTGGTAGTCCTTCACAAACTCTAACCACATGCGCTGACGCATATTCAGCTCTTGCTGAGTGAACAGGTACTGCAATGACTTTTGGTTTGTGAACAAGAGAAATTTCTCCCCTAATAATAAGTGCCTCCATATCCGCAATCCAAAAACGACCGCTGCTAACTCTAGGTTGTGGGTGGGGTAATTCTTCTCATGCGGCTTAAGCTTGCAGAAGGAAAAAACTATAGCCTTCTCCTCCTACTGAAGTACTCCCCCAAGTCCCCATAAAAAGGTGTCGGTGTAAACCAAATACTCCACATCCGGCTTAGGTAAAGCAAGAAACGGTGCTGAAGTAAGCTTGTCTTTCAGCTCATCAAAAGACAATTGACAAGCATCGTCCCAAACATATGGTATCCCCTTGCGAGTTAGGTTCGTCAATGGATCCGCTAATTTGGAGAACCCCCGAATGAATCTCCTGTAGTATCCGGATAATCCTAAGAAACTACGTACTTTCGTCGGTGTCGTGGGCTATCCCCACTCCCTCACCGCTGATACTTTACTCGGGTCAACTGCTATCCCCTGTTTAGAAACAACATGCCCCAAGAACTGCACTTCCCGTAACCAGAACCCGCATCTCTCGTACTTAGCATACAACTGATGCTCTCGTAGAGTCTGAAGAACCTGCCTCAAATGCTCGGCATGCTCTTCCTCGGTGTGTGAATATATCAAGATGTCATCTATGAAAATGATGACAAACTGATCCAAGAACTCTCTGAACACTTGGTTCATCAAGTCCATGAATACGGCTAGAGCATTTGTGAGTCCAAATGGCATCACTCTGAACTCATAGGACCCATATCTCGTCAAGAAAGCAGTCTTTGAAACATCCTGCTCCCTAATACGTAGCTGATGGTACCCTGACCTCAGATCTATCTTCGAAAAGAAAGTTGCTCCCCTCAGCTCGTTGAACAGATCATCAATTCGAGGCAACGGATACTTGTTCCGTATCGTGACCTTGTTCAGCTCCCGGTAGTCCACACATAGCCTTAGTGAACCATCTCTCTTTTTCACAAATAAAATTGGAGTGCCCCAAGGTAAGGTACTCCTACGAATGAATCCCTGACCTAACAGCTTCTCTATCTGATCTCGTAACTCTCGCATCTCCGCCGGAGCCATACGGTATGGAGCGCGTGCTATAGGTCGAGTATCGGGTAATAAACCTATGACGAAATCTATCTCTCGACTGGAGGGTAGGCCTGGTATCTCCTGAAATACATCAGAATACTCACGAACAACTGGGATCGAGTCTAAGGGAATCACGACCTCCTTAGAGGTATCCTCCTCTATGTAATACAAATGAGCGGTCGAGCCTCCCTCTGGGCGTGGAATCGCCACTACAAACATCTCTTGCCCCGAAATGGCAAAGACAATACTCCCATCGAAACAATCTATCATGGCCCTGTAAGCTGCGAGCCAATCCATACCAATAATAACGCCGTGTTGATGCATATCTAACACTAACATGTTTGTTGATAATACCAAGCTACCAATCTCTACTCCTACACCTCGGCATATAAAGAAAATTAGCGATCCATTTCCCAGTGGTGAGTCTACACACGTTACAGTTCTCTCTGCTATGGCTAATAACCCTAAGGCCTTCGCAAAATGGGTAGTTATAAGACAGTACGTCGCCCCAGTATCAAATAAAAACTGACCCATAGTACCATGGATAGGAAACATACACTCAATCGCGGGTGGTGCCTGTGGAGCTGCTGCCTGGTGGACGTTATAGACACGTCCGTACTATAACTACCCCTGCTGCATCGGAGCGGCTGGAATGGTTGGTAGGGCTGGTACCTGAGCTGGTGCTGGAAGGGCGGCTGAAAAAAGGGGCCTCTGTGGCTCATTACGGGTACCCTGTTGCCGTGGGGCCCTATTACCCTCTAGATAATCCTGGCACTTATGGCCATTCTTGTCCCACATGAAACATCGTCCCCTGAAATTTCCTCCCCTTTGACCCTGCTGACCACGGCCCTGTTGGCCGTTACCACCCCGCCACTAGCCCTGTTGGCCCTGATGAAAACGCTGTTAGCCTTGTTGGCCCTGCTGCTGGCAGTGTTGGCCTTGCTGGCCCTGCTGATTAGGCTGACCCTGCCTAAATCCCCCAAATCCTTACTTGGAATCACCTGATCGGAATCGCTTGGCAGGGTCCCCCTGATGGGAACTCTGCTCATGCTGACGAGTCTGCCCCTGAGATATCGGCACTCCACTAGCGCCACTACCCCCTGTTCTGCCCTGCTGGCCTGAGTCTCCGGCTCGCTTGCTTCCCTGTAGATGGAAGCGGTGATCCTGGCAGTGTAGTAAAGCAGCATTGAGTGCATCTGTGTAGGTACTCAGAGACAGATTCCCTATAAGGTGCTGACGGATCCTCCAAGTTAACCCGTCCACAAATAATAGTATTTTCTTTCCCTCAGTGGGTGCCTCATTTGGCACTATAGTGAGAAGTTGTGTGAACTCCTCTTCATACTCAGCAATAGTAGAATTCTCATGCTTCAAGTTCAGTAACTTTCGCCTCATCTCAGTTTGCACAGCGGATGGAAAATACTTGCGGTCAAACCGCTCCCAAAATGACTGAATCGGGATGGTATCCCTCTCCTCCAAGGTGGTGGTGGATTCCCACCACTACAAAGCGGCCCCCACTAGCTTAAATGAAGCCAACAACTGTTTTTGCACGTCTGTGCACTCATACATACGCAGATGCCTCTGGATATCTTTCTTCCATTGGCTGACGATGATGATATCTGAACTACCCGAGAACTCAGGGGGATGCGCCTTCTGAAAGGCATCCCTAACCCGCTCCCATACTGATGGAAGATGTGCAAGTACTGGCGCCACTGCCTGAACTTAGGGTGGAGCCTGCTGTACTACCTCTAGCGCGGCATTCACCGCCTGAGCAACAATAGCGGCTACCTCATTAGCATTCATTGTTCCCTGAGCCGGAGCTACTGGCTGCTCGGCTTGGGCACGCCTATCCTTTGGTGCACGTCTCGGAGGCATCTGAAACGTGAAGAAATTTATTAGTCTACAGTTATTATCAAATCTCAAATATCTGAAGACGTAATCGTAAAAGAAGGAATACAACAATCCTAAAATAGGGCTCTATACCAAAAATGCTAAGCTGAAAGGGAAATAAGCCGTACAGATCCTAAGGACACTAGAACCTGATGCTCTGATACCATCTGTGACACCACACCTAATTAAATACCGGGTGATCAGTCCTTTATTAAATTATAATCAAGGTGAACGGTTGGTTCATTCTTAGCATCACTGTCGTAAAAATAACTTTTCCAATTTAAACACCCTAAATAATTAAGCTAAGTGTCAAAACCATTTTAGACACTACTTTCCAAATTTTATTTTATAATCCAACATTTAACTATTTACATAATTCATAATTTAAGAATCATCCAACAAATATACTGGAACAAACAATCCAATTAATTAAACATCCAACTAAGTAATTCTAACATTTAAAACTTAAAGGAAAAACATCCTGACAGTAATAAATCCCAAAGTGTAAATACTGGAAATAAAAAAATCACAACATCCGATAAACAACTGGATAATGGAAAAGGGTGACACATGCCCAACTGAATAAATAGTGCTAGAAGTGGAATCAACAAATGAGTTCATCTAAGCAAGAGGCCTGCAACTCCCACCTAAGCTGCAACGCATTCCTTCCAAAGGATCCTATGCAAGACACCCCTGTGGCTGGGCACCTGTAATATATACATATATATATGAGAGAAAATAAAATGGAAACGGGTCAGAGCCCGATTGTAAAATGATTTAAAATTTGTTTAGTAAGTATTTAAAATGTTTACTGGCCAATGCAACAACATATTAGTGCAGCACTCCCTTGAGAAATTCTCACCTCTCTTCTAATGTGCACGCCTATCGCACTAACCTTCCCAACGGTTTAACTTATCTTATCTTAGGTTGCTCGTAAGATTTAAACTGAAAAATTCAATTGTTTGAAAGGTTAATTTCGTTTACCAACAAAGTTCTCATTTAAACCTTATTTACTAATAAAGTTTCTCAGTAACATATTATACTTTTCAAACACTTATTCCCAAATTGAAATAATTATTCCATTCTTACTTACCATAGACACAGTAGGTAGTTCCCAAATTCAGCTTTAAATATATATATTAATACTTATATATATATATATATATATATATATATATATATATATATATATATATATATATATATATATATATATATATATATATATATATTCTAACAGCACCCCACATAATAATTATGGTGAGGGCATACTCTGCTATCCAGTCCCCGTATCACTCGTACTAAGAGAAATACAAGTTCGGAATCACTTTCGAACTGTATTGAAACAAAACACAAACAATATTGAGGAGAAGCATAGTTTCCAAGTCTCTAACAGGTCAACACATGCCCTCACATCTGTTAGGACCGTCTGACTATCGATCCGATAGCATGTACCAAAGGATTTCTATCTTCTAGGGTACGAGTCAATATCCCCCATAAAGGTTCCATCGAGATAAGACTGTCCCAGCGCGGTAACCTCAGGGATAGCAAATAGCGCGGGCATGATTTTTACACGTATATAGTAGATGCATAAACACAGTTATATAAATATACTACTATTACCATATTCATTTAGGTACATTCTCTCGACCCATGATTATGAAATTTGTCATTATTACTCGTTATTTAGTTATCACGTATAACGTTTGCCTCTTATCTTAATTTGTGGGATTATCCCAACTTATCAAGTGACACTCGTGGATTTCTATCCTCCCAAGTGTAATTTCAGTAGGTACTCATTTATTTTCCAATGTAACTACCTTACGCGTCTCCCCCTTTAATACATAGTTCCATCGTCCCTTATATGTAAACATCCCCGTAAAATGTAAATCTCGTCTTACATTAAAGGTTTCATATTTGTAATAAGTCCTACTGGTCTTCTTTATCTCCCAAAATATTTTAATAAGGATGTCCAAAGATTATTACTCGTTTAAATTGAATTCAACTATTTAGAAGGGGAAATATGAGTCTGCCAGGAGGGGTCGATCGATCTATGGCAGGAGCTCGATCGATTGATGCATCGATCGATCGATACTCCTGGTTCGATCGATCGATACTCCTGGTTCGATCGATCGATCAAACATGTATGGCGAATCTGCAGAATACCAGTTACGGGTTTTATCATCCAACATCATCCAAATCCAAATTTTTAACTCCCAAACTCCCATAAATTTATACCACAAACATTATAAACCCAGATTAGCAATATTCTACGTAAAGCATGCGAGTTTTCATCAAGATTCATGGATTAAAAGGGCCAAAACTTATATAATTCTCATGAACCCTAGAAGTTTCTTTAACTTAAATATGTAAAATGTCCAAAACGCCCTCCCGGGGTGTTAATTAGGCCTAAAAACTCCCCGAGACCCAAACTAAACCCCCGGGTATATTATTTTGACTATCTCGACCCTTTAGGACACTTTGGTGTACTCGAAATGACCATACAGGTGATTTATAATTTATTCACTTTTATTAATCAACATTTAGTCCCAACACGACACCGACACGTCCCGACTTAAATTTCCAAATTTGTCATTTTATTCACTCGTGACATTTAATAGAAGTAATATTATATATTACTTTACTCGTTAGTAATATTCAACAAGTTTCCAATGATTACTAACTGTCGTCACGTTAGTAATTATAAAAATAATTAATTTCTGTATTTATATTAAATTAATATCTCACGTTAAATTTAATAAATCTCCAAATTTAGAAAGCATAAAAATACGGGGTATTACAATGACCTTGAGTGGGTAAGATGTGATCAATTTTATGGAATGGGCTTTAAGTAGTGCTTCAACTTCCTCGAAGAGATCACTAGGGTATAAGCGAGATTTTATAGAGGCAAGAATCGTTATTTAGCATCTAATAAGGTCTTGCTGGCATAGTAAATTGAATGTTGTTCCCCCTTCTTTTCACAAACTAAGGTGGAGCTCACAACATGGTCTGATACTTCTAAGTAAATATACAGTTTTCTTTATCATTTGGAGTTACCAACAGTGGGGGTTTACTAAGGTACGACTTGACCTCTTCCAAAGCTTACGAGCAATCTTCATTCCATAATAGGCCTTTACCTTTTTTAAGAGCTGAAAGAATGATCGGTTGCACTCTGAAGACTTGGAGATGAAGCGATTGAGCGTAGCGAGCATTCTAGTAAGCTTATGAACATCTTTCAGTGTCTGAGGATACTGGACCTTAGTGATAGCATCGATTTGATCTCGGTTGGCCTCAATTCCCCTTTTACTCACTAGGTAGCCTAAGAATTTTCTTGGCTGGACCCCGAATGAATAATTACTTGCATTAAGCTTCATTTGGTACTTCCTAAGGATTTTGAAGGTTGTTGTTAGGTCTGAGAGGTGATCGGACTTGACCTTGCTTTTGACGAGGATGTCATCCATGTACACTTCCATCGTCTCTCCTATTTGTTTGCTAGACATCTTGGTTACCAATCTTTGGTAAGTTGCCCCTACGTTCTTTAGGCCAAAAGGCATGACTTTATAGTAGTACAAACCAAATGAGGTTATAAAGGAGGTCTTATCTTGGTCAGGCCCATGTAGGGGAATCCGAGGGTTTCCTGAGTAAGAGTTAAGTAAGCTCATCCTTTCATGTCTCACTATGGCATCGACCAACTGATATATCTTTAGGAAAGGGAAACTATCTTTAGGACATGATCAGTTTAAGTCGAGGAAATCGATGCAAGCCCTCTAGATGCCATTGTTCTAAAGAACTAACACTGGGTTGGACAACCATATAGGGAATTAAACTTACCTGATGAATCCTGCATCCAGTAGCTTCCCTACCTTTTTATCTACTCCCTTGGCCTTTTCAAGAGACGTTTTCCAGGGTGGAACGGGTTGTTGTTGCGATATCTCACCTGGACACAAGTTGAGTTCGCCTTTAGTATG
The DNA here is from genome assembly GCA_949130495.1 of Sambucus nigra. Lineage (NCBI taxonomy): Eukaryota > Viridiplantae > Streptophyta > Magnoliopsida > Dipsacales > Adoxaceae > Sambucus > Sambucus nigra. The sequence continues at coordinate 615,627,618 of OX422216.1, read as the reverse complement.
TGCATAGATGGAACTTCGATGAGCATAAGTTTCATTATCGTGATTTGAGTATGTGGCGACCTTATAGGTATGATTTAAGGCCCACATGACTTATTTGTTGAGGTGTGAGTTTAAACTCATTATTGATTGCGCAGAGACTGAGTGTAGCGCGATGCACTTAGTGGTTTGGCTCCTAGATAGAGAGGGGAGTTCATACCACATTTGGTTGAAAGAGGGGATAGGATTATCCCGGTTGCATATTCGAAGATAACGGACCTCCACGACCAATGAAGTTAAGTAGTAGTGTGTTGGAGGGGTTCCTTTTTTGGATTTCGCTTTGCGAGACACTCCACACATGAACCTTAATGATGTCGGGAGTGGAGAGATGTTATAAGATGCAACGATGTTGGTTTTGTTGATAAGTCATATAGTGTGAACGAAACACTATAGACTATGAGCTATGTAATGATGGTATGCTTATGGAAATATTGTGCTATGGAAAAGCATTAAAGTGGTCCTCTCACCACAACTGGGTGGGTGAAGTTGGACTTAGAGAAATTGAATCGAGAATTATAGACAGGCCTTAATGAAAAGGAAAATTTTAAGGAAGTATATTTTGGGTATGATAATTGTAACGCTTTTGCCGAGAGCGGACACTTCGATTAGTTAGATTTTCCTTTTTGCTCAGGTGGGAGGATAGAATAGTAAAAATGCGCTCATAAGTTAGCGAGATAGGATTTAGGACGTCCCGCAGATGTGCCTTAGGTCTCTATATCTCGATGACCGACAACGCGAGGGAGTAGTGTAATGGGAGGGTTCCTTGTCTGGATTTCGCTTTGCGAGATGTACCACGGATAAAAAAAGTAGATATTGGAAGTTGAGAGAGGCCTTTAGCACTAGGGACATACTTATGATTATACTTGTTTCGCGTAGGTAGGGTAACACTTAGACCGTAGCATTTTTTTAGGATGTAACTTCAGTGGAGTTAATTGCGCCAATCTAAGGAGAATTGAATTTCGCGGGTTGGAAGGACCCATATGTGAGTATTACACCAAGGAAAGGAGGCCCTTATTTAGTGAGAGTGTTACGTGTTGAATGTTCACAATGAATGTCTCTATGTGCATGGGATAAGAAGGTGTATAGGGACCTTAGTGATTTGGTTTATATACAACCTGAAATAGAAAAGGCTTAGTGTATAAAGTTGAAGTTTATGCCGTAAGACAGTCACGAATGAATGTAGAGTACGTTGGATGGAACATCGTGCCCAAGATAAGAGACGACACTGACGAGAGTGATCCCAGGATTGGTGGTGCAGGTTGTATCTGAATTTCGAGGACGAAATTCCATTGTAAGGGGGGAAGTATGTAACAACCCATCCTTTTTGAGATAATTAAATTCCATAATTGGGTATAAATTGGGAATTTAAGAAATTATTGTGAATAGTAATTTTTGAGGTTTTCAAGGATTTGATGGCCGTTGATGGGTGAAATATTTACTTTTGGGATTAAGTAAATATGTCAGAGTATTTTAATTATATGTCGCCATTGAGTAAAGCGACAAGAGGTAAGATTTTAATTAGAAAACCCGTATTAAGGTTTGTTGGGTTGAAATAGTGAATTGTGATCAAGTACCTCAGATGGAAATTTCGATTTAGCGGTTGGTCTCCGAATGGCCGAGATAGTCGGAATAGAGTATTCGGGTGTCGAAATTGGGTTTCGAGAATTTTGGACCAGTAAGGACTCGTAATTGAGTAAACGAGTCATTTTTGGGCTTATAAGGGACGAATCCTTATTTCTCTCTTATAAGGCTCAAGAGAGAAAAAGAGGGAAAGAAAGAAAGAAAAGAAGGAAGAGAGAGAGAGAGAGAGAGATAGAGAGAGAGAGAGAAGAAAGGAAGGGACAAAGGAAGATCCCGGCCAAATTTCGCGGGATTCAACTCGAGGTCGTCGAATTTCATCCTCCAGGTAAGTGTTTACTTGATTTATTTCATTTTGTGCAATTATCTCATATCATAGTTGGTAAAAAAAATATGATTTTTGGGTTAGAACCCTTAAAATAAATTTCGGAAAATTGGATACGAGTTTACATATTGATGTCACGTAAACTCAGAATGATTTCTAGTGTTAAAACCATGTTAATGGAGTGTAAAATTGAATTGAAATGGGAGAAATGCCAAAACTAGGATTTTATGATTTTAAGGTTTAAATCTAAGATAAATGGTTTAATACCCCAAATTAATTGACATGTTAGTCTTAAAACATAGATTAGATGTTTATTGAGTTGTTGGATGATATTAGAAACAACAAAAATGGAGAAAAAATGGAGTTTGGAATTTTGGAGAAGATGATGAATAGTAAGGTAGCGTGCTTGCCAAATCGATTCGGCTCTTGGTCAAAAAATGAAAATTATAGATCTTTTCGATACGGTCGCGTGGGCACTGACCGTGTATTTTTCTGACTTTTTTTGGATTTATAGTGATTTTTCTACGAAACGTTGCCCGAGATCGAAATAGTTAGTTAGAAATTAAGGCTAGAATAAATTGGAGATAGATATTTGGGGTTCCTAAATATAGAGGGGGGACCTCTAGATCACTATTTGAGCGAAATGTAGTCGTTGGATTTGGGGGAAGGAAATCCACAACCTATTTAATGTAAGGGTATTCGGGGGCATTTAGGCCTATATAATTATGTGCGTCGAAAAACATAATTATATTGATATTGGTTGAGCGAATACTACGAGATTATTAGGATGGAATTGGGAATATATGTATTCACTTAGAATGAATCAGTATATTTAGAGATATCCGCTAAATCCTTAGATGAGAATAGGTATTTATTATTCATAAAGTGAGGAAATACCTTACGTATAGTATCATGCGTATATGAATACATGATTATGATTCTTAGAGAGAATATTTGGGATTATTGATCATCGCTACATGTGATTGGAAAGTATGGCTATATATATATATATATATATATATATATATATATATATATATATATATATATATATATATTTGAGGACGAATATATGGTATATATATACTATGTGATTAAAGTATATATATGATATGATATAAATGACTTTTGAAAATGAACAAAATGAATGTTCTCAAATGGAAAAAGAAATGATTTTCGTAAATGATAATTTATGTATACACACCTTTCTAAATCACTATCATAAGGGAAGTTGCGCCCGTAAGGTGAAGCCCCCTGGCTAATGAATGTGGGGTGGATATATGTGACACCCCGCCTAATGAAATACCGGGTGATCAGTCCTATACCAAATTAAAACAGGAATCCCAGTTGGACCATCCTTAGCATCACTGTCGAAAACTTTTTAAAACTTACTAACCACCTAGTATTCCAAAAACTGGTGCCAATTTTAACTTTTTAATTAAACAAAACAATACATGCGGAATAGAAATATAAACCATTCACACAACTGAATGAAAGTAAATAGAATAATAATTACACAACTTACCGAATAAATCACCGGCCACCAAATAAATAATCAAATATAAAGATTCAACACCTGAATGAATTACACCTGAAAACTTTACCGAGAAGTCTGGGCTACAAGCCCTAAATAAAACTGAGACTGATACAAGATTCCTACTCTAGGAATGAACGAATGATGCGTCTAATCCAAACTCCTGCTAGCATCCACATATGACGCAACTCCATGTCCCTGGAATAGATCGTCCCTGTGACTGGACACCTAAAAGGTTTTGAAAATAGTTTTATAGCAAGGGTTAGAACCGAAAACATTTTGAAAATATTTAGCAAGTGAATTAACTGCAGTAATTTAAAATGCATGAATGCGCTTCATATTTAAGTTAGTGTCGCACTCCCTTGTGGACATTCTCACCCCTCCACTATTGTGCACACCTAACGGTTACCTTAACCCCGCCTAGTTATACTACCCCATCCAACTAGTCCTGATGTAACCTTCCCTTACCATATTACTCTAACCCGAGTATAATAATTTCTTGAATTATAAGTTATCTCACAATTAACTTAATTAAATCCTCTTAAATAGTAGCATATAACCGTCTCACAAGTTATTTAAAGCAAATACGTCACACACTGTATTATTCCAGCAAATGAATAACTTAATTAATTTCCCATTAATTAACAACATATAATTGTAACCCGAGTTATATAAGGTAAATACATCACACACTGTATTATCACCTACATATAATATTTTCTACCATATTATACATACATTTACTAACATCCACACATATATCATACGTGTAACCATCCTTCCGAGTATACCCTCACCGGATGATTCACTCTAAAATGCCATCTCACTAGGTGTGCTCACAAAACCTAGTTTTCCAAGTTGGATTCGCTCACCAACCTAGTCTACTACATAAACGAATTGGAGGCGGTCATATTCCTTCCTGAAAGTGAGATAATCTCCTCACCTATGTACCGGACGCTATGACCTGGGGATATACTCACCCTACTCCTCAAGCTAGGGGATTCACCCACATCGCGCAACCTCCCTTGATAGCATTTGAGTATATAATTTGAATAAATATCTAGTTACTGATATTTAATGTCACACACAATATATACACGTATATATATACTATCACTACACCGTATATATATAATATAAACTCCGGCTTTACCGTGTACTCAAAATCCCGTATACTGCCTGAAATTTAAATGTCACGCACAATAGACACGTATATATATATATATATATATATATATATATATACTATCACTACACCGTATATATATTATAACGCTGGCCTTACCGTGTACTAAATATCCCGTATACTGCCTGAAATTTCCTGAGTCTGTGGCTCGACTTAACGTAATTAATTTTCTCACTTAATAATTTACCGTTTCCCCGAGTCTATCACCCAACTCTAATTAAATTAACTAACACACATCTTAATTTAAATATCTTCCCGAATCTATCGTCCAACTCTAATTAAATTAACTATCACACATATTAATTTAATATCTCCCCGAGTCTATCGTCCAACTCTAATTAAATTAATTATTACACCCATTAATTTAATATCTCCCCGAGTCTATCGTCCAACTCTAATTAATTTAACTATCACACATATTAGTTTAGTACTTACCCGAGTCTACAATCCGACTTTTATTTAATTAATTTACACATTAATTAATCAACACATATCCGAGTCTGCAATCCGTCTGTAATTAACTTAATTATCACATTTATTAATTTAATAACTTGGTGTCACCCAACCATTATCCCCGGACTCTCTCACTTGGCCCTTACCTCCACATTTTCTGAGTCAATGTTCCGACTCCAAACTAATTACTTTCTCTCTATAATTAGTTTAATACCTTGATGTCACTTAACCAACATACCCGGACTCACTCGCTTGGTCGAATTTACATCTCATAATATAATACCCACATTTTTGCCTACAATGTGTCACACCTTTATTTCTAGAATTTCCCAATTATATTTGCCTATAATTATTAACATACCCGGACTCGATTCACTTGGCCCGAAATTAAATATTTCCCGAGTCTATATCCCGACTCTAAATTACTTAGTTTATCTCCAAGCTTAATTCACTACCTTGGGTCGCTTTACCAATATACCCGGATTCACTCACTTGATCCGTACCTCACTATTTTGGAATAAAGTCTCTCAAATTTATCCATTAAATGTCCCACATAAATTCATTCTAGTCCCAATTACTTTCTCCCATAATTGCTAGGAATATTTATTTTACAATTATTTACCACTAATAATTGTATGGAAATTATTTTATAATTAATTCCCCCTTATACCTCACCCAAGGCCAAACTGCCCAGAATTTCCCATCGTCGATCGATCGATGCCCCCGATCGATCCCTTCGTGCCAGTGCTCCTTCCTCGCTGAATTCCACCATTAACGAAATTTCAAGGTTTCTTTCCTAAAAAACCAACCTCAAATCAGTCTATTAATCATCTTATAACATTTCTCATGAACCACAAACATCATCTAAACCTTTTAACATCATTAACACTATAAATCTTGACCCACCCAAGAACACAAATTTCTAGGGTATAATCCCAATTTCAAATTCAAATTCCATCCTTTTATATTCCGATTTTTCTCATTCAAACCAGATAATCATACTCAGAATTATATATCACAACTAATTCTTACCTTAAATTTCATTCAATGGTTCCATTAACAAAACCCCCTTTTTGTACCCATTTATCCCCAAAACGAATTTTGGTTTCCACATCACTATGATATGAATTGATTATCACACTTTAAGAATCAAAACAGTTAACCACTTGCCTGTAAGTGTTCGTAGTGTCAGATCCGTTGGCTTAGTCTCTCAATTTGGCTCCAATAACCTCCGGTTTGCTCTTGATTTGTTTTTCCCCAAATCCCCTCTCAAACCCTATGTTTAGAATTGTGTTAGCTGCTGATTTTCTAATCCCTCACTTAGGTTAAAAACCCTCCATCCCGTTTTTAGCCTTATGGGCTTAATTAAAGTGGCCCAACTCACCCCGTGTGGGCCCGGCTATGCCCAAAATTACCCGGAGACCCAATTACTACCCCCGGGTACTCTTTTCTGACTATCTCGACCCATTCGGACTCAACCGCGCACTCAGAATTGGCATCCGAATTAATTTATAAAAATCCTTATCTCACACTCAATTTAGTCTATACCGACTCCCGACTGGGATAAGTGTATACCTTTTCATTAATACTCGAAATGACGTAATTAAATTATTACTATTCACTTAGTAAATAAATTTCCCTAAACATTAAACATTCACTCCCCGATTAATATTTAAATATATATATTGCCATAATTAATTCAATTAAAATTACAATACACAAGTAATTTAAAATTTCTGAATTAATTAAATATTAAATGTACAAAAATACGGGGTGTTACAATATAGTCCTAGGCCATATGAGCGATTATTGTATGTTTTCTGCGTTGGTGAGGTAATCCTGGGTGTGGTTATGACTCTCCCGCAGGCATATGGCCACTTCCCGACGTTTCGATAGGATCCCAGGTTGTCTTATTTGATAGGCCCTGGAAGATGAGAGCCATTTAGGGGCGCATCCAGTGGGGAAACTCGGAGGGACAATCTTAGAAATGTTATATGTTATGTTAAAGCAATTCATGATAATGAATTGGCTTTAAATACATTTCCCGGATGGAAGGATAAACGATTTGGCTTCGGATACATTTCCCGGATGGAAGAAGGGAAATGGAAGCATATGATATGAAAAAACATTTTTATGATAATAAAAATGGCTTTTGGATAAGTTTCCTGGATGGAAGAAGTGAAATGGGATGTTATAAAGCGGAAAAGCATTTTATGATAATAAAATTGGCTTTTAAATACATTTCCTGGATGAAAGAAGGGAAATGGGATATTATGAAACAGAGAAGCATTTTTATAATAATAAAACTTGCTTTAAATACATTTCCTGGATAGAAGAAAGGAAATGGAAAGTTTTGAGATGAAAATGAAAAGTATTGATAAATATTTTGTAAATTGAATTGGTAAACCTTAGTCCGGGAGATATTATGCGGATGTATATTGTAAGATGTATATAAAAATGAAAATGATGTGGATGTTAATATATAAGTATGTATTTATACATTAGTTTTGTGCTACGGGCCTAATGGATCTCTACCATTAACCCTGTCAAGTAGTAGTGTATCGGGGGGTTCCTTGTTTTGATTTCGTTTCGCGAGACACCCCACGCACGAACTTAGCGCAGTGTTGAGAATGGAGAGAAGTTTAGCCCTTAGTACTCGGGTTGTAGAGGTTTCTAGTGGAAGGGTGAATTAGATTAGTTAGGCGGGGTAGCTTAAATAGAATGTTAAGTGCGTTAGGTGTGCACGATTAGAAGAGAGGTGAGGGGTATCTCATGGGAGTGCGATACCAATTTAAATATGAGATAAAACCTTTTTCTAAAAATAAGGCATTTATGCACTTGCTAAATATTTTCAAAACTCGGGCTCTGGCCTGTTTATCTACTTTTCCCTCTCTTGCTATATATATATATATATATATATATATATATATATATATATATATATATATATATATATATATATATTATAAAGGTGTCCAGACACAGGGACGTCTGGATGACACTTCCTTCGAGTCAGACGTCTACTGCAGCAGCTGTGGATGCATGCAGGTTTACCGTAGACGCTTCAATTCTTGTACGCTAGATAGGAGGTATTGTATAAATATTTGGGCCAATGACCCAATTGCATGTATTTATTCTTTTACCGCCTTTTAGTGCGGCATTCAATTTGGTTGTATCATATTTGAACCGAGTGTTCGGTTATTTTATTTCATTTCAGTTTCATTTATACAAATTGTGTGGATGTTTTAAATTGTAGTGGTTTAAAAAAGAGTAGTTAAGTAAAATTTTGACGCCGGCCTAATAGGTTATTAGTAATTAAATGGATTTTCGAGAGTGATGCTAAGAATGATCTATATGCAACTCCTGTTTTAATTTGATATAGGAGTGATCGCCCGGTATTTTATTAGGCGGAGTGTCATAGATGGTATCAGAGCATCAGGTTCTAGTGTCCTTAGGAATATGTGCGGACATACTACGCTTTCAGCGTTGCTCTTGGTTTGTTATAGAGCCTCTGGATTAGGATTGTTGATTTCTCTTGTGAGATTTTGGTCTCCTGCCATATTAGAAGATTATAGTAATCTTTGGCGTGCTCGTTCGAGATTTGTGTGCTGATCGAGGAAGGCGGCAGAATGTGGGGTTCGAAAGGGATCTTACTGATAGTTATAACCGTGAGTCCCCATGATTTATCAAGATTGAAAATAATGCTATTTTGAATTATTCGCATAAGGATCGGTCAGAGGCCGATAGTGACTAAAAAGTGATATAGAGTAGGTGTGTATCCGTGGGCCCCATTGGTGGACATCCACCTAGGGAATTTATTGAAATAGGGTTGAATCTTGTAGTGGAGTTTCCTTTTAACGGAGTAGTTAAGAGGACTAGTAAGATGATTGTAAGGAGGAAGGTTAAGTTATTGTTATGAGTTTCACCTCAGAAGGAAGAGGTATAATTGGCATGGCTAGATAAAGTCGTGGTGTTTTGTTGGCCCTAGACTCGTGTGTGTAATTTGAGTTTTTTGGCGGTCTCGATAACATTATATAATGCATATCTATGTGTTTTTCGCGGAAGCGGAGCTTTATTTTCCTTCATTCGCCATAAAGGCGGGTGTTGATATTTTGAGTATATATATATATATATATATATATATATATATATATATATATATATATATATATATATCTATATATGTATATATATATATATATGGCTTGTGATACACATTTTATATGTGTTCTACGAGTATGGTAATATTGTGATTATAATATGTTGTGGTATATTCGGAGCGATAGCAGGCTAATGATGGCAAGACTATCGTGTCTGCAGTTCAAGGGTGGAACGGGTTGTTATTGCGATATCTCACCTGGATACAAGTTGAGTTCGCCTTTAGTATGTGCGTAGATGGAATTTCGATGAGAAGAGGTTTCATTATTGTGATTTGAGTATGTGGTGACCTTATACGTATGATTTAAGGTCCGCAGGACTTATTTGTTGAGCTGTGAGTTTAAGCTCAATATTGATTGCGCAGAGACTGAGTGTAGCGCGATGCACTTAGTGGTGTGGCTCCTAGATAGAGAGGGGAGTTCAGATCACATTTAGTTGAAAGAGGGGATAGGATTATCCCGATTGCATATTCGAAGATAACGGACCTCCACAACTAATGAAGTTAATTAGTAGTGTGTTGGAGGGGTTCCTTTTTTGGATTTTGCTTTGCGAGACACTCCACGCATGAACCTTAATGATGTCGGGAGTGGAGATAAGTTATAAGATGCAACAATGTTAGTTTTGTTGATAAGTCATATAGTGTGAACGAAACACTATAGACAATGAGCTATATGATGATGGTATGCTTATGGAAATATTGTGCTATGGAAAAGAATTAAAGTGGTCCTCTCACCACAACTGGGTGGGTGAAGTTGGACTTAGAGAAATTGATTCGAGGATTATAGCCAAGCCTTAATGAAAAGGAAAATTTTAAGGAAGTATATTTTGGGTTTGATAATCGTAACGCTTTTGCAGAGAGCGGACACTTCGATTAGTTAGATTTTCCTTTTCGCTCAGGTGGGAGGATAGAATAGTATTAATGTGCTCATAAGTTAGCCAGGTAGGATTTAGGACGTCCCACGGATGTGCCTTAGGTCGCTATATCTCGATGACCGACAACGTGAGGGAGTAGTGTAATGGGAGGGTTCCTTGTCTGGATTTCCCTTTGCAAGATGTACCACACATGAAACAAAGTAAATGTTGGAAGTTGAGAGAGGCCTTTGGCACTAGGGACATACTTAGGATTATACTTGTTTCGCGTAGGTAGGGTAACACTTAGACCGTAGCATTTTTTTAGGATGTAACTTCAGTGGAGTTAATTGCGCCAATCTAAGGAGAATTGAATTTCGCGGGTTGGAAGGACCCATATGTGAGTATTACACCAAGGAAAGGAGGCCCTTATTTAGTGAGAGTGTTACGTGTTGAATGTTCACAATGAATGTCTCTATGTGCATGGGATAAGAAGGTGTATAGGGACCTTAGTGATTTGGTTTATATACAACCTGAAATAGAAAAGGCTTAGTGTATAAAGTTGAAGTTTATGCCGTAAGACAGTCACGAATGAATGTAGAGTACGTTGGATGGAACATCGTGCCCAAGATAAGAGACGACACTGACGAGAGTGATCCCAGGATTGGTGGTGCAGGTTGTATCTGAATTTCGAGGACGAAATTCCATTGTAAGGGGGGAAGTATGTAACAACCCATCCTTTTTGAGATAATTAAATTCCATAATTGGGTATAAATTGGGAATTTAAGAAATTATTGTGAATAGTAATTTTTGAGGTTTTCAAGGATTTGATGGCCGTTGATGGGTGAAATATTTACTTTTGGGATTAAGTAAATATGTCAGAGTATTTTAATTATATGTCGCCATTGAGTAAAGCGACAAGAGGTAAGATTTTAATTAGAAAACCCGTATTAAGGTTTGTTGGGTTGAAATAGTGAATTGTGATCAAGTACCTCAGATGGAAATTTCGATTTAGCGGTTGGTCTCCGAATGGCCGAGATAGTCGGAATAGAGTATTCGGGTGTCAAAATTGGGTTTCGGGAATTTTGGACCAGTAGGGACTCGTAATTGAGTAAACGAGTCATTTTTGGGCTAATAAGGGACGAACCCTTATTTCTCTCTTATAAGGCTCAAGAGAGAAAGAGAAAGGGAAAGAAAGAAAGAAAGAAAAGAAGGAAGAGAGAGAGAGAGAGAGAGAGAGAGAGATAGAGGGAGAAAAGGAAGATCCCGGCCAAATTCCACGGGATTCGACTCGATGTCGTCGGATTTCATCCTCCAGACAAGTGTTTACTTGCTCTATTTCATTTTATGCAATTATCTCATATCATAGTTGGTAAAAAAAATATGATTTTTGGGTTAGAACCCTTAAAATAACTTTCGAAAAATTGGATATGAGTTTACATATTGATGTAACGTAAACTCTTAATGATTTCCAGTGTTAAAACCATGTTAAGTGTAAGATTGAATTGAAATGGGAGAAATGCCAAAACTAGGATTTTATGATTTTAGGGTTTAAATCTAAGATAAGTGGTTTAATACCCCAAATTTTTTTGACATGTTTGTTATAAATCATAGATTAGATGTTTATTGAGTTGTTGGATGATATTTGAAACAACAAAAATGGAGAAAAAATGGAGTTTGGAATTTTGGAGAAGATGATGAATAGTAAGGCAACGTGCTCTCCGAATCGATTCATCCTAGAGGAGAATCGATTCGGCTCTTGGTCAAAAAATGAAAATTGTAGATCTTTTCGATACGGTCACGTGGGTACTGACCGTGTACTTTTTTGATTTTTTTTGAGTTTATAGTCATTTTTCTACGAAACGCTGTCCGTGATCGAAATAGTTAGTTAGAAATTAAGGCTAGAATAAATTGGAGATAAATATTAGGGGTTCCTAAATATAGAGTGGGGACCTCTAGATCACTATTTGAGCGAAATGTAGTCCTTGGGTTTGTGGTAAGGAAATCCACAACCTATTTAATTTAAGGGTATTCGGGGGAGAATAATCCCTGAGATATTTTGGTAGGGCATTTAGGCCTATATAATTATGCGCCTTGGAAAACATAATTATATTGATATTGGTTGAGCGAATCCTACGAGATTATTAGGATGGAATTGGGAATATATGTATTCACTTAGAGTGAATCAGTATATTTGGAGATATCCGCTAAATCCTTAGATGAGAATAAGGTATTTTATTATTCATAAAGTGAGGAAATACTTTGGGTATAGTATCATGCGTATATGAATACATGATTATGATTCTTTGAGAGAATCTTTGGGATTATTAGTCATCGCTAGATGTGATTGGAAATTATGGCCATATATATATATATATATTCGAGGAGGAATATATGGTATATATATACTATGTGATTAAAGTATATATATGATATGATATAAATGACTTTTGAAAATGAACAAAATGAATGTTCTCAAATGGAAAAAGAAATGATTTTCGTAAATGATAATTTATGTATACACACCTCTCTAAATCCCTATCATAAGGGAAGTTGCGCGCGTAAGGTGAAGCCCCATGGCTAATGAATGTGGGGTGGATATAGTCCTAGGCCATATGAGCGATTATTGTATGTCTTCTGCGCTGGTGAGGTAATTCTGGATGTGGTTATGACTCTCCCGCAAGCATATGGCTGCTTTCCGACGTTTCGGTAGGATCCCAGGTTGTCTTGTTTGATAGGCCCTGGAAGATGATAGCCATTTAGGAGCGAATCCAGTGGGGAAACTCGGAGGGACAGACTTAGAAATGTTATATGTTATGTTAAAAAAATTCTGGATAATGAATTCGCTTTAAATACATTTCCCGGATGGAAGAAGGGTAATGGGATAAACAATTTGGCTTCGGATACATTTCCCGGATGGAAGAAGGGAAATGGAAGCATATGATATGAAAAAACATTTTTATCATAATAAAAATGACTTTTGGATAAGTTTCCTGGATGGAATAAGGGAAATGGGATGTTATAAATCCGAAAAGCATTTTATGATAATAAAATTGGCTTTTAAATACATTTCCCGGATGGAAGAAGGGAATTGGGATATTATGAAACAGAAAAGTTTTTTTATAATAATAAAACTTGCTTTAAATACATTTCCTGGATAGAAGAAAGGAAATGGAAAGTTTTGAGATGAAAATGAAAAGTATTGATAAATACTTTGTAAATTGAATTGGTAAACCTCAGTTCGGGAGATATTATCCGGATGTATATTGTAAGATGTATATAAAAATGAAAATGATGTGGATGTTAATATATACATTTGTATTTATACATTAGTTTTGTGCTACGGGCCTAATGGATCTCTACCATTAACCCTGCCAAGTAGTAGTGTATCGGGAGGGTTCCTTATTTGGATTTCGCTTCGCGAGACACCCCATGCACGAACTTAGCGCAGTGTTGAGAATGGAGAGAATTTTATCCCTTAGTACTCGGGTTGTAGAGATTTCTAGTGGAAGGGTGGATTAGATTGGTTAGTCTGGGTAGCTTAACTAGAATGTTAAGTGTGTTAGGTGTGCACTATTAGAAGAGAGGTGAGGGGTATCTCATGGGAGTGCGATACCAATTTAAAAATGAGATAAAACCTTTTTCTAAAAATAAGGTATTTATGCACTTGCTAAATATTTTCAAAACTCGTGCTCTGACCCGTTTATCTACTTTTCCCTCTCTTACTATATATATATAGGTGTCCAGACACAGGGACGCCTGGATGACAGTTCCTTCGAGTCAGACGTCTGCTGCAGTAGCTGTGGATGCATGCAGTTTTACCGTAGACGCTTCACTTTTTGTACTCTAGATAGGAGGTACTGTATAAATATTCGGGCCAATGGCCCAATTGCATGTATTTATTCTTTTACCACCTTTTAGTGCGGCATTCGATTTGGTTGTATCATATTTAAACCCAGTGTTCGGTTATTATTTTATTTCAGTTTCATTTATATAAACTGTGTGGATGTTTTAAATTGTAGTGGTTTAAAAAAGAGTAGTTAAGTAAAATTTTGACACCGGCCTAATAGGTTATTAGTAATTAAATTGATTTTTGATAGTGATGATAAGAATTATCTATATGCGACTCATGTTTTAATTTAATATAGGAGTGATTGACCGGTATTTTATTAGGCGGGGTGTCACAGCAACTTTGCAGTGGTGGGTGTTTGTGACCATCACAGAGGAGAGATGTGATAAGCATTCGGGAGTTCTGTGTGCGGTTTTACCGCAAGTATTTTCTATCCACTATACAGATACAAACGTGACGACAGTTTCTCAACGTGTCACAAGGAGAGAGGACCGTGGTAGAATACGAAAAAGAATTCACTCAGTTAGAAAATTTCGTGAATGATGAGGTAAACACTGAAATGAGGAGGATGAGTTAGTTCATGGACGGACTTACCTAGAAAATCCGATAGCTCTTGTTAGGTAATATGACATTGGAGACATACACGGAAGTTGTAAATGCAACACTACTTCATTTCTAGGATCAAGGATTTCACATGAAGTATAGAAACAGAGTGAGTGGGACCAGTTAGACTGGAAAGGTGGATGGGAACAGGGACAGTGTGGCACAAAAGCAATAAGAGCACGATTCCCGGAAAGGGAATTAGGCTAAGATATTTAAATCTTGAAGTCATCGATCTAAAAAAGATGAATTCAGGCAGGGCAGCAGGTCCCTCAAAATCGGCATCATCATTTCATTCCTCAAGGCTGCCAGGGCTAAAGGAATAATGTGGGAGGCCAACAAGACTATGAATAATGGCAGGAAGGATTTTCTAAAAAATGTCTCTTTCATGGAGAGACAGGCCATAGGAAGAGAGATTGTCCTAAGCAAGATAGATGGAAACTACAGGACGAGGTTTGAGATGTACAACCAGTGCAACAGTTCATGGGTCAGTTAGGATGAGAGGATTTCGAGTAGGAACCCATTAACCAGGCAAAACAGTTAAAGTATGGTTGTAAATTGTCTTTATTATCCTATGAGTATGGGGGATATTTTTATGGCATGGGGGGATCATAAGTAAGATTATAGTCACTAGAATTCACGAGTGAGCTGGATTTAGTGGGAGCGTTAGCCGTAATGGCTACATTATGTATATATAATTACCGTGGGGTAGTGGGACTCTTTGGTGTTGCCCACAAGAGATAGGGTGTGTACAATAAGAGAATTTTGGCAATACATGTGAGATCACTACTTTTGAGAGTTATGATATCATAGTAGACTACTTTCCAAGATTTTAATGGTTAGCGGTGGTTTGGGACAATAGTGGAAAGTTTATGTAAGACCTTATGTTCATTGTACTAGGGTACGAAACCACATGGTACCTATTCTCCCATAACAAAAATTCTTACAATAAACTTTAGAAATCCAACTTTAAAACCACCAATAATTTCCCCATATTCAACCTTATAAAATTCCTTTATTACCACTGTAAATACATACTTATTTACCATTCAAAAATCAAGCTCAAAATTTAGATTTTTTAGTATCTTTACGTTTTATATATCAAACTGTTTTCTTGATTCCAGTATGTTTATGCACTAACCTAGCATTATTTTTAGCTTTTACATGTAAGAATTCATGTTGGTTTATCACTGAACTAGGTCAAATAACAAAAAATTCCATTGGAGCATGAGCTTCAATGGTGGAGTATGTATTCCTAACCTTGAACCAGTTTCAAGGAGGAAACATTTGATATTTTTGTCTCCCGAACCTCTGTACAATGTCTAATTTAAGTATGATATGATTTAGATATCCAAAATCACAAAATTTCATTTACTGCTTGAAAAATTTTAGAGTTAAAATTATTCTTATAAACTATGAATTGGAATATCAAACCAAAACCATTATGTTCTAATCTAACCTAGACGCAAAACCATGAACATGTCGTAGTTCGAATTTAACCAGAAAACCATGAATATTAAGTCAAAAATTTGAACTTTTTACAGAAAATGGAGATAAGGCTAAAGTCTACCTCAATATATAAAAGTTATATATTCGGATTCCTTGTGAAAAATTAGGAAGAAGAGAATTTGAATCAGTTAAAATGGTATTTTATATAGGATTTAGTTGATGGTTAAAGTTTAAAACCCTAAAGTCAAATATCGAGAGGTTGAAGATGAAGTGTTAAAAATGAGCGCGAGTGAGGTCGAAAGAAATGTGTAGGAAGTTTGACTCCACGCGTGAGGGTGAATGACAAATCAAAAAGTTCTAAAAAAAATTCTAAAATTTTATTTTATTTTTTGGTTAAACTAATCTGTTACATGTTACACCCTGTAATGCTAAGGACATGGAATTTAATTATTTTGGAGATATATAATTTTATTAATTTGGAGGAGTTAATTAATTTGGTTAATTAAGATTTAATTAATTCGAGTTATTTTTAAATTTCACATGTGCCGTATTTTGTATCGAAATTGGAGAATTTAATAGAGTTACTCGGATGATGATTCTGAGTGCACGATTGATTTCGAAAGGGTATAAATAGTCAAAATAAAGTACCCAATGGAAGTAATTGGATCTCGGGGAATTTTTAGGCATAATCGAGCTCACACGTGGGTGTTTGGGTCATTCGGGCTTGACCCATAAGCTTGATTTCGGGATTAACAAAATAAAACCTAAATTAGGGATTTTGTGGCAAACACAACTCAAAAAGAAAACCCTAGATTTGTAGAGGAGAAAAGAGGGAGATATTGGGGAATCTTTGGGAGACAAATCAAAGGAATAGGACATGTTCTTCATCAAATCATTGTCTACCCTAGGGAAATCATACCCTACCAATAAGTAAAAACAAGTGGTTAACTTGCTTTAATCTAATTTGCAGTTTTCAATTCATATCATAGTGGGTGTAAATCGAAGGTCATTTTTTGGGATGAGTTTTCGTATAAATGGGTTTTACATTGAATCAAACATGTGAAGTAAATTAATGGTTCAATTGAGGTTAAAATATGATTCAATGTACACGGGAGAGTATAGTCCCAGGTCATATCTTCTAATGTTTTATTGTGTGGTTTATTTTTTGAGGTGAGACGCTTTGGATATGATTCGGTCTCACTTTCTGGAAAAATATGACAGCCTCCACTACACTTGCGAGGTTTTTACCCAAGTTCGGTGTGAGCTAGTCCGACTTGAGGTAGCCGATTTAGAGTGAACATACCTGGGACATGATAACATTTTAGGTAAAGTATCCGATAAGTTATTACTGGAGAGGATGGATATACATATGGCATGGGTGTGAATGTCATAGTATAAATGTACGTATATAATAGTGCAGTTATCTGGATACTAGTGAAATACATGAGGTAAAACTGTATTAATTATGTTTGTATATAATAGCATAGATAATCATATACAGTTGAAATATATGTCCTGCAATAGTATTATTATATGAGATATAATAGAGTAAATACTTATATACGGGTGAATTACACAAAGTAAAATGATATTACGTGTATATAGCTAGTGAGAGTGTTATATAGTTTTATTTAAAAATGATTAATTAAGTTAATGTGACTAATAACTTATGAATTAAAAGTAAGATTAATCGAGCTACAGTAGTGTCTCTGGAAGTATTTGTAACAAGGCAAGTTAGAAGGCGTAGTATAGCTAGGAAGGTTAGGAAGAAAGTGTTAGGTTTGCACTTTAGATGAGGGGTGAGTATTATCTCGAGGGAGTGTGACACTAGCTTAAGTATAAGGAGTATTCATGCATTTTAATTACTGCAACTTAATCACTTGCTAAATATTTTCAAAAAAATTTGGGTTCTAACCCTTTTTGCAAATATTTTCAAAACCTTTTAGGTGTCCAACCATAGGGAATCCAAACTTGATGATCTATTCCAGGGACACACAACTACAGCACATGTGGATGCATGTAGGAGTTGGATTAGATGCATCGTTTCTTTAGTCCTAGTTTAGGAATCTTATCTTAGTTACAATTTCATTTAGGGGGTGTTGCCCATTTACTTTCAGACGCAATATTTGGATTATTTACTCATCTGTTGGATTATTAGTTTGGATTTGGGATTTATTGTCGATGGTTCGTTTGGTAATTATTTTATTTATTTATTCAGTATTTTTCTAGACTCAATGATTGTGTAGATGGATTAATTTAATTTATTCTTCAAGTATTTATCTATTTAACATAAAATAAAATTTGGCGTAAGCTTAATTAACTAATAGGTGATTAGTAATTAATATGGTTTTGGACAGTGACGCTAAGGATGAACCAAATGGAAATCCTATTTTAATTTTATAAAGGATTGATCACCCAGTATTTAATTGGGCAGGGTGTTAGAGTTGGTATTAGAGCATCAGGTTCTAATGTCCTTAGGATCTGTGCGGCTTTTATATGTTTCATCTTAGCATTCTTTGATATAGAGCCCTATTATAGGATTGTTGTATTCCTCATTGTGTATATGTATTTACGATCTTTTGTCGATTACTTTATATTAGATGGTGAACTTATACATATTTCAAATCTCATTTCAGATGCCTCCTAAGAGAACACATCAGGCCAGAGTAGCAGTGAAAGATGAGGTGAGAAAGTCTCATTAGGAGCCAGAGGTACTACAGCCACAGCCAACGCAGGGAATGGTGAAAATCGCACAGGTGGTCGAGATCATGGCACGAGAAGTTAACTAGCGATGACCTCAATGGCACAACATTTTCTGCACAATCAACCACGGCCGTTGGTGGCACACGATGTTCAGGCGCACCCAGAGCCGTCAGATTGGAAGAGAGATAGAGAAGAATTTCAGAAGGATCACCCATCGAAGTTTCGGGGTAATTGAGTTGAAGTGGTCGCCAGTTAGTGGAAGAATGACATGATGTGCCACCTACGTATGACTGAGTGCAGTGACACTCAAAAATAGTTCTTGGCAACATTCAAGATAGTGGGTGCAACTTTGCAGTGGTGGGAGTCTATGACCACCGCAGAAGAGAGAGATGTGATGAGCATTTGGGAGTTCTGGGTGCGATTTGACCGCAAGAATGTTTTGTCCGCTATTTAGATAGATTAGCAGTGGCAGTTTCTCAACGTGTCACAAGGAGACGGGACCATGGCAGAATACGAGAAAGAATTCACTCGGTTAGAAAATTTCATGAATGATGAGGTAAACACTGATATGAACAAAATGCATTAGTTCATGGATGGACGTACCTGGATAATTCGACAACACTTGTTGGGTAATCCAACGTTCGAGACATACACAAAGGTTGTCAATGCACTGCTACTTCATTGCCAGGATCAATAATTTCACATGATGTATAGAAACATAGTGAGTGGTTCCAGTCAGACTGGAAAGGTGGATGGGAACAGGGCCAGTGGGGCACAACAGCAACAAGATCGGGACTCCCGATAAGGGAATTCAGCTATGATATTTAAATCCGAAAGTTATCAATCTAAGAGAGGTGAATTCAGTCAGGGCCAACATGTCCCTCAAAATTAGCATCATCATTTCATTCCTCAGGGCCACCAGGGCCAAATGAATAATGGGGGAGGCCAACAAAACCAGGAATAATAGCAGGAAGGATTTTCTGGAAAAAGTTTCTTTTGTGGAGAGACAAGCCATAGGAAGAGAGATTTCCTAAAACAAGATAAAGGGAAACTACCGGATGAGGTTCTGGATGTACCACTGCAACAGTTCAAGGGTCAGTTCGGACGAGAGGATTTCGATTAGGAACCCATTGACCAGGCAAAACAGTTAGAGCACGGCGATAAATGGTATTTATTATCCTATGAGTATGGGAGATACTTTTATGACATGCAAGCCTCAAAAATAAGATTATGGTCACTAGAATTAACGAGTGAGATGGATTTAATGGGAGCGTTAACCGTAATAGCTACATTATGTATATATATTTACTATGGGGTAGTGGGGATCTTTGGTGTTACCTACAAGAGAGAGGGTGTGTACACTAAGACGATGTTGGTATTTGTAAGGACATATTTTTATAAAGGAAAATGATATACGTACCAAGTTTTTACACCAAAAGTGGTTTACCAAGTCCGTCATAATTAATTATGTCGTATACCGTTACAACCGTCAAAGAAGTTTAAGAGCAATCTACATCAAGACGGATCCGAATATATCGAGGTTCTTCATCAAAAAGCCTCCGCAAAGTTTACTTTGGTAAGGTTATGTTTTAAATACCTTAACTTTGCACTTAGAGCTCTGGGATATTTTTACAAAATATTTTCTAAGTGTTGGAGCGGACTTTTTTCGTCAAAAAATTTGAGAATGAGTAATTTTTCTACGTCCTGCAGCGTTCCTCGATTTTGATGCCCAGGTCGTTCAAGCGAGATCTCATCTCGTTCGAGTGACAGTGACATGTCGTGCGATGTTGTTCAAATGACACGTGTCCTTCGTTTGAGCAAGATCCCATTTTTGTTCAAACGACCGAGTCGACGCGATTTTCTATAAATACTCATTAAATGGTTTCATTTTCATTAATAAGTCCTAGCATTTTGAAAGGCAAAAAACTACGAATCTGCAGAATTCTTTTTAACTTCTTCTTTTAGGGTTTTCATCCCTTTTGTTTTCAATTCACAAAAATCCCATATGCTTTGGTGAATTATTTTGGTGTTCAAGAACACACTTTGCTTTTGTTCATTCTTCATGGGGAGAACTCTACAACCGGAGAGCTGCATGATATTGTGGAGGGAGTCCTTGTGAAGATTTTAGACTGCGTGTCTGGACTCCACGTCCTTGTGGTGTAGCTGCGTGTGAACCATTACTAATTTCTAGCCGTTACTTTGGAGGTTTGGCGAAGACACCGTGCGTTACTCTTGTGGGCGAAAGCAATATGGTATATAGGTCAATGGTCCTGTAAACTTGTCAAAGTTCTAGAAATAAAAGGTTTTGCCCTTCGGGGATTTTCCCTAAAATTTGTGTCGCATGCTTTATTTATTTATGGGTTGACACATGCACACACGCAGTTGCTTGTTTAGGGGATGAATTAATTTAGTTTAAAAATATACTATAATTAAATAAGTGTGTCAAAGTAGAAATTTGCGAATTTAATCAATTATCACACCGTCATAGTTTTTTCAAATTGGTATCAGAGCGAGTTACGCTAATTTATCGCGTCTTCCTATTTTTCGCAAAATCATGTGATATTGACTTTTTTTTTGAAAAATCAGTTTTGTGAAAAATCGCAATTTTTCAATGGAACATATATTTAATAAGGTGCCTATTTTTTTTGTGGGAAAAATTATGCCTATTGGAAAGCTCACATGAAATCTAGTTTAAAAGCGATTGACGAGCGTGTTTGGTTAATTTACGAAAATGGATGGACACCTCCCACTGTCACCGTTGAAAATGTCACCTCTTTAAATCCCATTTCGGTCTGGACTGAAGATGATTTTAAAATCTAATTTTATTTCTCATGGTTTTGGTGGTATTTATGGAGTCGTCATCTCGACGAGTTTCGCCGAATTATGATGTGCACCACGTCTAAAGAGGCATGGGATGTTTTGAAATTAACACATGAGGGTACGAACGCAATTAAAGAATCCAAATTACTAAATTTGTCCATCCAATTTGAGACTATTACTATGTTAGAGTCTGAAACTTTTGATGAATTTTATGCACGTTTGTCGGACATTGTCAACACTAGTTTTAATTTGGGTGAGGAGATTGATAACATGCATGTCATTAAAAAGATTTTGAGATCTCTCCCAAAACGCTTTTTCCTAAAGTCACTATTTTGAACTCTTTCGGAAATTTGAAATCACTTAAATTAGAAGAACTTGTAGGAGATCTTCAAACCTATGAGATTGACATGTTTCTCCAAACCATTAAGGCTAAGAATAAAGGCATTGCTTTAAAGACTCATTTTAAGAAAAAGTTTGTGAGTCCGATTCTGAGGAAGACTTTGATTTTAAAGATATGGCCTTATTTGCGAAACATTTTAAAAAATTTCCTAACATGAACAAAAATATGTCTTCTAATAACATATTTTTTGAGAAAAATAAAGAGGCCAAAGAAAGCAGTGAGAAAGAAAAGGAGAGTGAGGAAAATTTAGAAAGTTTGGCGTGTTTTGAATATGGTGGTAAAGGGCATAAGGCGTATGAGTGTGCCACTAGACTTAGGAGAGAGGGAAATAAAGTGTCTATGCCTTCCACACTAAGTGATAGAAACATAGAGATTTTTTATTCGGGTGATGAAAAAGAGCACGGTATCTATGTCGCGTTTTTATCTAGTCGGGTTAGAACACTTAGTTTAGATGGAGGTGAGAGGACTAGTTCTCGTGAGACCCCCGAGGAGGAGGATTTGAGTGTTTCTAGTCAAAGTGAAAGCAAGTGTGAAAGTGGAGATGAAAGTGAGCTCCCAAAAGAATTTATAGATTTGTACATCAAGACCTTAAAACCAAAGAAGTATAATATCTAGGCCGTCGAGTGTTAAATTTGGAGAAAGAGAAGGAGGTTTTAAGAAAGGGAAAATGCGATTTAACCGACATGGTGTCTAGTCTAACGATACGTGTATCCCAACTCGAGAGTGATCTCGAACATGCCAGGGAGGTCAAAGTCAATTTTGAGAATGCACTTAAGAAGGTTGAAAAGGTAGTTCTTAATCCCAATAAGGGTAGAATTGACTGGCTAGGAAAAGGTCATGACGGTGCTTCCACTTCTTTTGTCACACCCGATTCGATTCCCACTTTGGTGATAGATTCAAAAGGCCCAAAAATTAACCCACCTAGGCGTCTATTTTCCGTTAGGAGAGCACGCCCAAGAGTTTTTGAGAGAGGTGTTCCTAGGCCTATTTATGTTTGTTCCCATTGCAAGAGGATAGGAAACCTTAAGGAATTTTACTTTAAGTTGGATTATGTGTCACGTTTTGCTACTACACGTATCTCTGCCACACATGCACCCACACATGATACTTTACATGCTCCTGGAAACTACATGAGAGAGTTTGCACATGTAGGTGAGCAAGTTAAGTTTTTTTATCAAAACTTCACAAAATTTGATGGAGGTTTTTCATAAGTTGGCACCACTTTTGGAAAACCCCTCCGCACCTAACGATTGAGGTTTCACTTATTTGCTAGCATAGGATATTTTTCATGATGACATTATTTGCCTATTGCTAGTATGTATCATTTTTGTATGCTTTACATTTTTTTAAAAAAATTTTGAAATATACAAAAAGATTTTATTTTGATAAATTTTTAAAAAAATCCAAAAAGAGTTTTGTATTTTGTTTACACCGTTTATGGATGGACACTTAGGATGACGGAGTCACAACATCATTACATTTTTCATGTGACTATTTGATAGTGTTTTGAGACAATATATCATGTCATCTTTGTGCTTTATAATGTTTGGAGTCATTGAGATGTAATTAAGTGTTACTTCCTACATGTTTGACTCATGATTTCCTTTATTGCACACATGTACGGATTTTTTTGATTAATTCTTGTCTTATCACATGTTGGTTGGGTGTTTTCACTTCAATCTTGTCTTTAAAATGAACTAAGCGGGATAAAACTTGATAAGAAAGTTATGCATGTAAAAGCCGTTTGTGAGTTTGTGTGCTTTATTTGAAAACGGGGAAGGGCTGCAAAAGGTTTACATTTGACCTTTGCGAATACTAAGCCACCGTTATATTGGACCTAAAAAATTGAGGAATTTTATTATTCAAGGTCCAAAGAGGTTTAAAATAGCCCGAAAAAATTTAAAGGCAATAAAAAGAAATTCATGCCAAAAAGGGGCCATTAGGTTTTTGCACCAATTCTCCAATGTTTGAGAATTTAGATCAACTCTAAAAGAAAATATATATGAGGGAGTTTGGATTGAGAATTAAAATGGGTTTGCACGTCCTTGAAAGTCTTGAAAAGCACTACATAATTTTGGACGTTATTGGTGTGGAAATCATTTAGACTTTGATTTGTTGATTTGCATAAGACGATGTCATCTAAATTAAAAAAATTTACACCTAAGGATATTTTTTTATATTCATTCGTTAGGAGTACACGTATGCATCGTGAACATATGCTTTATTGAGTTGATTTGCCTATCGAATGTGTCCACACCCATTCATTCCATTTCCATGACTTGGTTGTTTGAGTTTAAATCCATGGTGTGATTTTTGGTATCATATTTTTGTACAAAAAAATTAAAAAATCAAAAATAATTTGTGTACGTTTTTTTAGATACACCTTTGCATGCGCATAGTTTGATCCGGGTTTGTTATGCACTTTTATTGTGACACTCCTTGTTTTGATTGTTTCTTCTTATCTGTCTATTTGGGAACATAATAAAAACGGGGAGAAAGAATTATCATGTTATGTCGGAGTTTTTTCATTATGGGGGAGATTTAATTTATCAATGATTTATTCTTATATCATTTCAAACTCGATGCGTCACGAATGTTTTTTTCTTTATCTCATGTTTATAGGTATAAATATTGAAGATCATTATGTTGCACACCCTGATGAGAACAACTTTGTGATTTGATGAAGATTTTTGAAGAACAGTTTGAGATCTTGCAAATTTTTTCATGGGAGGGTAGATTTGTATAGGCATTTTGGTATTTCATAATTCAGATGTTTTTACGTATGTTCCATCATAGACATAGGGGAGATTTGTAAGAACATATTTTTATAAATGTTCGTCACAATTAATTATGTCGTATACCATTACAACCGTCGAAGAAGTTCAAGAGAAATCTACATCAAGACGGATCCAAATATATCAAGGTTCTTCATCAAAAAGCCTCCGCAAAGTTTACTTTGGTAAGGTTATGTTTTAAATACCTTAACTTTGCACTTAGAGCTTTGCGATATTTTTACAAAATATTTTCTAAGTGTTGGAGGGGACTTTTTTTCGTTAAAATTTGAGAATGAGTAATTTTACTAAGTCCTGTAGCGTTCCTTGATTTTGACGCCCAAGTCGTTCAAGCAAGATCTCATCACGTTCGAGCGACAGTGAGATGTCGCGCGATGTCATTCAAACTACACGTGTCCTTCGTTCGAGCACGATCCCATTTTTGTTCAAACTACCGAGGAGGCGCGATTTTCTATAAATACTCATTAAATGGTTTCATTTTCATTAAGAAGTTCCAGCGTTTCGAAAGACAGAAAACTGCGAATCTGAAAAATTCTTTTTTGACTTCTTATTTTAGGGTTTTCATCCCTTTTGTTTTCAATTCACAAAAATTCCATATGCTTTGGTGAATTGTTTTGGTGTTCAAGAACAAACTTCTCTTTTGTTCATTCTTTGTGGGGAGAACTCTACAGTCGGAGAGTTGCGTACTATTGTGGAGGGAGTCCTTGTGAAGATTTTAGACTGCGCGTCTGGACTACGCGTCCTTGTGGTATAGCTGCATGTGAACCACTACTGATTTCTAGCTGTTACTTTAGAGATTTGAAGTAGACATCGTGCATTACTCTTGTGGGCGAAAGCAAGATGGTATGTAAGTCAATGGTTTTGTAAACTTGTCAAAGTTCTAGAAATAAAAGGTTTTGCCCTTCGGGGATTTTTCCTAAAATTTCTGTCGCATGCTTTATTTATTTATGGATTGACACACGCACACACATAGTTGCATGTTTAGGGGCTGAATTAATTTAGTTTAAAAATAGACTCTAATTAAATAAGTGTGCCAAAGTAGAAATTTGCGAATTTAATCAATTATCACGCCATCATAGTTTTTACATTATTACATGTGAGATAACTACTTTTGAGAGTTATGAGAGCAGAGTAGACTATTTTCCAAGCTTTTCCTGGTTAGCGGTGGTTTGGGACTATAGTGTATTGTTATAGTAAGACCTCGTGTTCGTTTTACTATGGTATTAATTATTTTTCCTAGGTATCACCTGAAATAAGGTCTCGCCTGTATATAGGTGTAGATATGTAATAGTGTGTTGCATAATAGACTTATAAGAATATGTTGTATTGTTATATTGAATCCCTGTAAGTAAGGACGTTTACTGATTGTATTAGGGGCGGATAGGCCTATTATCAAGCGAGGAAATATATCCCATGATTCATTCATGCTGAGAAAATTGTAATAATAAGAACGTCGTATTGTATGATGTCTTTTGTAACAAGAGAGTGGAGGAGTATAATTTTATGTCCGGAGACAGGGATTTAAGGGTATGTTGCAAAATGTTACTAAAGCCGTTTATTAAAAATAAACTATTTAAGTAACTCCGATCTGTTTTTTAAGAAACTATTTTCGTAAAAACCAAACTATTTGAACACAAGATGTGTTTAACAAATCAGTATGTACGAGATCTATTCAAGAATTGAATAACATATTTATAAAGAAGTTTAAAAAAAAAACTTAAACTCATCACAACCAAGAATGAGATGAGGAGATGTAGAAAGATTATGTTCACGATATTTTTTACGTGGTAAAACCTCACCAATTGAGGAAACATCCACGACTCCCTCTACGGAGTAAAATGAAAAATCCACTAAAACAAATATATGAGTTACAAACTATATAACTAACATGCAAACAACTCAGACCTATATAAGTTTAGGAATGTACCCTCTGGTGTCCTTAAAACTTCTCTGCAGTTCTGATTGTAGATGTAGTTCTCCTAGTTTGTTAACTTCTGATTTGTTCCAGCACTTTACGTCGACTCTTTGTTCACAAGATCTTATTACCAACACTTTTCGTGTTGTAGGGTGAAAGTGTTTGTGGAGGTGCTCTCTAACACATGCATGAACACACACACTTATTAAGTACAAACAACCCTAACAAATTACAGTAACACTATATGCTGTGATCTTTCCTTTTTCTCTCTTCTTACAAAACTTTGAACCTTATTTGACCTTTAAATCATTCCCAGAATCCACGGATACCTTGCTAGGAAGATAGACAAGGTCTTAATCAATCTCAGAATTTTAGAAAGGTTTTTCGAGATTGAAAACCTCCAAGTGTGATTCCAACTAGGTCAAAGGTTTAGTTTTACAAGAACTAGAAACAGAAAGCATTTATTGTTGATTTCAAAGTAAGCAAACGTTTTATAGAAAATAATCAACAATATATTTCTCAAGATGAGAAATAAAGAATGAAACTAAGGGTAATGTAACATGAATAACTCAGATCTGAAATTTCTATGAAATCACAAAGTATATCTGAGTAAATGTTTAAGTTGAAAACAATATCTAACGAACAAGAGGTTACAGCAACAATAACAAACTCAACTCAAGCTCTCAATCACTCAAGAACACTCAGGGTAGTGTTTTGGATATGGAGTTTTGAAGAAGTGTTTGAGTTTGGATGGAAGAGGCTTTGGCGAAACAGGGTTAGGGTTTCTAACTCTCTCTCTTCTCTCTGTTTTCTCTCTTCTCTCTCTTCTTAGAGGAAATTAAAATGGAAAAAGTCTTCGAAGTCTGAGAGTAGGGTCCCTTTTATAGGGTGAAGAGAAGGTTCGAGATGCTCGATCAAAACCAAGGGCCAGGATTAATTCAAGTCAAATTGACTTTGATCGAAGGGTTCTAATAAGGCGGTGCTTAAATGAATCCTGATTGGTTTAGAAGGTTGTACTGGGATTCACCAAGAAGACATGCAGATCGTTGATAGCTAATGATCCAAGGGCTACAAACATACGCCCTTTTAACTCAGTAAACAAACACAGTTTCAGCCAATTAGATGAAGACATGTGTTAGATGATAACAGGATATGAAACGCGCATCTTAAACTAATTAAAAACACACCCCAAAGTTTACTCCGCTTTCGGATTCTACCCAAGGTAACATTAGGCAAAAATAACCAACAAATAATATTTACAAATTGACCACAAAACTTTTAAATCAAGATTTAATTAATAAAACCTTATTTAAAAAAATGTTTAAAAAATCTCAAAAAATTATTAAAATTCCAAC
Organism: Sambucus nigra; assembly: GCA_949130495.1. Taxonomy (NCBI): domain Eukaryota; kingdom Viridiplantae; phylum Streptophyta; class Magnoliopsida; order Dipsacales; family Adoxaceae; genus Sambucus; species Sambucus nigra. The sequence goes on along the minus strand of OX422216.1, from coordinate 615,599,615 downwards.
TTAGGGATTTAAACACACTCGACATATGTACACACATTATTATGCAGTATGATATGCAAAAAAATAAATACTACTGTGTGTGAGTGTTGGCAATTTGATCTTGATCAAAACAAGATAGAGAGATGAAGTAGCAAACCAACTTTTGAGGTTCTTTGGATACTAGAGAGAACATAATTTTGTCACAATTTCCAAACTAGATGAGCACTTATACAATATAGACTCAATTGAGTCAAAAGTATAAGGGCTTTAATCTCCCCCTTTGGAAATATGAGACAAAATCTCCCTTGAGTCATCTAGGACTCGTAGGGCAACAAGACAATAAGAAAAACTTATTCCTATCAAAATTCTATCTACCCAATACCTAGAAATCAAAAAGTACATAACTCAACTAAGTACATTTGAATACCCTATTACAACTGTTGAGAGTAACTGTACAATAAGAACCTGCAATAAATCACTAAGATCAAGCTGTTTAGCATATGAAAGAATTAAATAGACTCAAATTTCTCCCCCATTTTATCTCAAATGGACAAAGGGAAAAACTTGGATAAACAGCAAATTTAGTAGTCAGCATAAACCATACTAATAGATTTACGTAATGAAATAAATCTATTATAATCTAGAGGTTTGGTAAACATATCTGCGAGTTGTAGATCAGTAGGAAGATAATTGATTTCTAATTCTTTAGATTCAACCAATTCGCATATAAAATGATGTCTTATTTTAATATGCTTTGTTCGCGAGTGTTGAATAGGGTTTTTAGAAATATTAATCGCACTTTTATTATCACAATAGAGATACAATTGGTTTTCTTGAATACCATAATCACTTAGCATTTGTTTAAGCCACATTAATTGAGCACAACAACTACCAGCGGCTATGTATTCAGATTCAGCTATGGAGAGTGATGTGCATTTTTTTTTACTACTCCATCCTACCAAGTTATTACCTATATAATAACATGCTCCCGATGTGCTTTTACTATCATCAGTACACCCAGCCCAATCAGCATCAGTGTACCCAATTATAGTGCTTGGTGTGTCATTAGTATACCAAAGTCCTAGATTTAGAGTGCCTTTTACATATTTAATGATACGTTTAACAGCATTCAAGTGGCTCTCTTTAGGGTTACTTTGATATCGAGCACATACACACACAGCATACATAATATCAGAGCGCGAGGCAGTAAGATATATTAAGGTGCCTATCATACTACGATACAGAGTAGGATCTACAGATTTTCCATTTTCATCTTTGAAAAGTTTTGGCATAGTACTCATGGGCGTTTTAGCATCTTTAGCACTCTCGAGGCCAAATTTCTTTACTATCTCTAAAGCGTACTTGGATTGCGATAAAAATAATCCTTCTGAATTTTGTTTGACTTGAAGGCCTAAGAAGAATTGTAGCTCCCCCATAAGGGACATTTGAAATTCCTTATGCATAGTTTCAGAGAAGGATTTGACTTCTGAGGGAGAAGTTGATCCAAATATAATATCGTCAGCATAAACTTCAGCAATAGTGATGTGTTTGTCAAAATGTTTGACAAAAAGAGTTTGGTCATTTCCGCCTCTTTTAAAACCTTTATCTAAAAGAAAACTGGAAAGACGCTCATACCAAGCTCTAGGAGCTTGTTTAAGGCCATACAAAGCCTTTTTCAGATGAAATACATGATTTGGATGTTTAGGGTCAATGAACCCTTTAGGTTGTTCTACATAGGTTTCTTCAGCTAGTATTCCATTAAGGAATGCAGATTTGACATCCATTTGGTACAGTGTAAAGTGCATGTGGCAAGCTATATAAAAAAGCAGACGAACAGATTCTAAATGAGTAACAGGAGCAAAGGTCTCGTTAAAATCTATTCCTTCTATTTGAGAGTATCCTTGAGAAACTAATCTAGCTTTATTTATAATTATTATCACATTTTCATCAGTCTTATTTTTTAAAATCCAACGCGTGCCGACAACCTTTTTGTGATCAGGATGTGGAACAAGATACCAAACATCACGAATGACAAATTGTAAAAGTTCTTCCTGCATAGCAGAAATCCAGTGAGAGTCATTCAATGCCTCATTTACATTCTTTGGTTCCACAAGGGAAACAAAACATGCATAATGTGCATAGATTCTAAGTTGGGATGTTGTACGCACTGGTTCACTAAGGTTACCAACTACGTTATTTATGGGATGATCTTTAGAAACCCAGTTAGGTACCTCAGGTGTCTCAATAGGTAATGAATTATCCATTGCAGAGGAGTCATTTTCTAAAATATTTGTAGACTCTTCCTCAATAGTAAATTCACCAGTCTTGCTTTCTACAGTAGTGTCACTAACAATTACATTTATGGATTCCATAAAGGTTTTAGTTCGAAGACTATACACTCGATAAGCTCTACTATTAGGTGAATATCCTAGAAATATGGCTTTATCTCCCCGGCTCTCAAATTGGGATAAGTCTTCCTTATCCTTGCATACATAACAAGTACTGCCAAAGGTTCTAAGGTATTTGAGATTAGGCTTTTTATTGTACCAAAGTTTGTAAGGGGTTTGTTTGGAATTCTTTCTAAGATAGACCTTATTTATAATGTGACAAGCAGTACGAATGGACTCTACCCAAAAATATTTAGGTAAATTCTTGGCATGTAACATAACACGTGCCATCTCTTGAAGGGTACGATTCTTTCTCTCCGTAATACCATTTTGTTGAGGGGTCTTAGGAGCACTGAACTCGTGTTTATAACCATTATAGTCACAGTATTCTATAATACCAGTGTCTTTGAATTCACCACCTCTATCACTACGAATTCTATTCACTTGAGTATCCTTCTCATTTTCAATCCTAAGAAGAATTTTAGGAAGGTTTGGAATGTTTCAGACTTTTGTTTTAAGAAGGCTACCCAGGTAAATCTAGTGAAGTCATCAACCATAACAAGGATGTAACTGTGTCCACAGAGACTAACAGTTTGGGAGGGACCCATTAGGTCCATATGGATGAGTTCTAATGGATTAGAGGTAAGAATATATTTGACTCTCTTATGAGGTGCCTTAACAATTTTACCTTCTTGACAGGAACCACAGATAAGATTGGGTATAAGTTTGATTTTAGGAACTCCTCTAACTATTTCCTGAGAGGTCAGTCTACTAAGGTTATCGTAATTTATATGACCCATTTTATTATGCCATATCTCATTGTCATCCATTCTGGCAACATTACATATTTCAAAATTGTTCATGACAGTGTAGCAATTGTCAGGAGTTCTGAATCCAGTAATTATGCATTCACCTTTTTCATTTAAAATTTTGCAATTGTTCTTTGAAAAGATAACAGTATGATCTGAGTCACAAAATTGCGATATGCTAAGTAGATTTACCTTAAGACCTTTAACTAGAAGGACATCTTGAAGAATAGGAAGCCCAGCTTCTTGGAGAGTTCCTTTGCCTATGATTTGAGATGAAACTCCATCACCAAAAATGACTTTACCACCAGCAAAACTGGTTTTGTTTAAAAGTGTAGTTTCATCACCAGTCATATGCTTAGAACATCCAGAGTCTAAATACCACCCAGATGATGTGTGTTCAGCTTTTAAAGCAGTAATAACAACATTGCACTTCATCTGAGGTAATAGATCATCTTTTCTAATCCAAATTGCCTTACTTTTCATCTTGCGCTTATTAGCTCTCAATTGATAAAATTTGCGAGCTTTGGATTTTTGTTGAAAAATATTTTGCGCATGATTTTGATTTTTGTGAAAGACTTGAGCATTTGGTTTAGGAAAGTGCTTAGGATTCGTTCTAGGAAATGTTCTTTTAGGTTTGGTCTTTCTCTTTCTATAATTAGAGTTTCTATCCGGCTATCTAGGAAGTATATAATTGTTTCGGTTCCTCCTAGAATAGTTAAAGTTCTGATAGATATGAGGATTATAGACAGGTTTAACTAGTCTCCTAGCATAGCAACTATCAAAAGAGTGACCATATATGTCGCAGTAGGAGCAATAAAGATTTCTCAGAATTGAGGTCTCCTTAGGAAAGTCTCTAAACAAAGGTTTTGAAGAGTTTTGAGGCTGAACTCTATTCGTAAGTGTGATAGTCTTGAATGCAGACTCACTCTTCCTAATAGAAGGGCAGACGTATTTAGCCTTAGGTGAACTTTCATGTTTAGAGCAACTTGATTCCCCAATGTTAAAATTTTGATTTTTTGAATCAAACTCAGTTTTTAGAGAATGAAAGTCTGGGCATGTTTCAATAGGTCTTTTGCCTCCTGACACAAACTTGATAGTTTCAAAAGATTTTGTTTGTGTTTTCAAATTGGGGAAAAACCCTATTCCAGTTCGATCATCAGAATTGGTTTTTGATTCAGCAACAAATTCATCAAAACATTTTGAATTATTTTCAAATTTTATAAATTTTTTGAAAACAGTTGCTGTCTTTTCTTTAGTTTGCTCCAGTTCTAACAATGTCCCTTTATATTTTTTTCTCCAGAGTTTCATTTGTTTCTTTTAAATTTCTGAGTTTTTCATCAAAAATTTTGATTTCGCTTTTATGAGTCAAACATTGGGTAGTATACTCTTCAGCATTTAGTTTAACCATTAGGCTTAGATCTTCTAACTTCTTAGTTAGTTCTTTCACAATCTTTTCTAGTCTAGTGCTTTTCTTGAGAGTTTTAGCATAAAGTGTGTGAATGTCAGGGAGGTCTTCATTGTCCGAGTCACTAAGTATGGTGTGTGGAGTGACCCCTAAAGATTCATTTGTTAAACTCACACACCCATTGACATCGTCATTATCGCTATTCCTTTGACTCACACACCCCGTAGTAGAACATGCAACATTCTCAGTAATCAAAGCATCTAAAACAGTATAAACATGATTCTCAATAGCAGGAGTAGAGTTACTAGAAGTATTCTCATACACAGGCATAAGCACATCATCATTATATATGATCTTGGCAAAGAAGGACATGCAAGGGTAAAAAACATTAGATGACCCAGGTTCCTCCTTTTCATAATTACTTGAATCATACCATGTTTTGCAAATGTTAGCTCTAGTGTGTTTGTTTTGAGTGTTCAAGTTAACTCTACAATCTTGTGCAATGTGCCCCAGTTTACCGCATCTATAGCATTCAGTCTTCTTAAGGTCTCTATTAGGTCTAATGTGAGAGTCCTTGTGATTTTTGTCATGGTTTTTCTCATGAGGCCTGTGATTAGAGGAAGTTGGATAATTTGAATTGCCTTGTTTATTTGCCACTTTGTTTCTAAACTTAATAATTTTCTTAAACTGTTTAGTAATTAAGGCAATCTGATTATCCAAATTCTCTATATTGCATTCCTCATCAGAATCATAAGTGGCGAATATAAGTTCAGGCTTAGTTAACTTAGAAGAGAAGCTCAGATTGGAACTAGTCCGTTTCCTATGGGTTTGAGTTAATTGTTTCTTAAATTATAGTTCCATTTCCACAGTTCTTAGTTTGCTACTGAGTAATTCAAGAGTGAGATTTTGATCACACATTTCCCCAATAGCATATCTTTTGTTATCAAATTTCTGTGGTAATGATCTTATAATTTTAGATACAATTTCATGTCTGTCATAAGTCACCCCATTAGCATGCAGTTTAGTCACAATATCAATCAGGTTCATATAGAAGTCATCAAATGACTCAGTCTCAGACATAATTAAGGAGTTATACTGTTAAATAAGCATTTGGGTTTTAACAGCCTTAACTCTAGTGTCTCCTTCATGAGCAGTAACCAAGGTGTCCCGAGCTTCCTTAGAAGTGGTACAAGATGAGATTCTTTTGAACTCATGTTCATTTATGGACATAAATACGGTATTCTTTCCTTTGTTATTATTTCGAGAAACTTGTTTCTCTTCTTGAGTGAACTCGCTTAAAGCTTTCTTAACCCTCTCATTAGTTCCTTCGTTGGCTGGTTTAGTAGGAAAAGTGTAACCATTTTCAACTATGTCCCAGACATCATCTCCCAGAGTTCCTTGAATGAAGGCAATCATCCTTACTTTCCAGTAAGAAAAATTGGTTCCATAAAAGATTGGAGGTCTGGTCAAGTTACCAAATCTTTCATTTTTCTCGTCCATATTTGATTTTCAGAAAACAATTTCAGAAACACAGGATCTCTTTTGAAAGCAGTTTACCAAGCTCTGATACCAATTGAAAAATGTTACTAAAGCCGTTTATTAAAAATAAACTATTTAAGTAACTCCGATCTGTTTTTTTAAGAAACTCTTTTCGTAAAAACCAAACTATTTGAACACCAGATGTGTTTAACAAATCAGTATGTACGAGATCTATTCAAGAATTGAATTACAGATTTATAAAGAAGTTTAAAAAAAAACTTAAACTCAGCACAACCAAGAATGAGATGAGGAGATGTAGAAAGATTATGTTCACGATTTTTTTTACGTGGTAAAACCTCACCAATCGAGGAAACATCCACGACTCCCTCTACTGAGTAAAATGAAAAATCCACTAAAACAAATATATGAGTTACAAACTCAGAACGTATGTGATTGCGTTCAAATGGGCAAATTATATATTAAACACCTTTTAACTCAAACAAACCCCAAACATACAACATAATGTGATTTAATAAGATAATGAAATAAACAAGAACATTCAAACACATGCTTGTGAGGAAAAATCCCCCAAAGGGGAAAAACCATTTATTTCCATTATAATATTGTAACTGTACAATTTCGGATTACAATGAAAATACAAGTGACTAAGAATTACCCTCAGGTGTCGGATTATGTAGTCGGCGGCTGGAGTTATCCCTTTCCAGTAGGGTTGCAATGAAGAAGAAGAACGGTCTTCTCCACAATGGTATGAACAGCAAAAGTGCGTTCATGGGTTGAAAAGAGATTCACAAATGTTTGGAAATTTGTGTGAATCAAAAACCTAGAGTCTAGGGCTCAATAGGTGAAGACTTAGAGTTTTTTGTACTCTGAAAATCGTGTATGAAACTCTTCAAAAACCACTTTCCGTAGTGGGTTTATAAAAGAAGTCCTGGGCCTAAAAGATCTCTGCACAATCTATTTGTGTTTATCCCAGGCGGACCGGTCCGGGTCTGAGGTGGACCGGTCCGGGTAGGCGGACCGGTTCTTTTTATATTTGGCATCTTTGGTTCGCAATCGATCCGGGGTATACTGGATTTTAGTAGGCGGACCGGTCCGGGTCTGAGGCGGACTGGTCCAAAGGCGGATCGGTTCGTTTATTCTGGACGGACTGGTCCGGCCTGTCAGACTTTGATTCCTCTTCTTCGTTTGATATTCGGATCCGTTGATGACTGTATGAATCTTGAATTTATTCAACGGTGTAACAGCATGCGACATAACAAATTGATAATGGACAAAAATGTCCTTACAAATCTCCCCCTATGTCTATGCCGGTACATACATAAAAACAAACATCCGAATTATCAAACAACTAAAGATGCCTATACAAATCTACCCTTCCATGAACCCAAAACTGGAAAGATACAATTGAATAAGACTTCAACGTTGCTCTTCAACTCTTCAGGAATCTCAGCACTTTTCTCATCAGGGTGTGCAATCCAATGATAATCCATGTAGTACCCTACACACATGAGAAAAGACAAAATACCAAGTGACGTATCGAGTTTGAAATGAGATAGACATATATACCAATTTATGAGAAAACTCAAACTTTCAAATCTCCCCCATAATAAGATAATTCATTCTCCCCCTTTTTATGATGTCCCCAAATAGACAAATGAGAGAAATAAATCAAATAAGCAAGTATGGAGTGTCACTAGGATAAAATCACACCATGAATGAACACAAAGCAACCAAAACGATGATAGCGTAAATGAAGAGGTGTGATCAAATTTGATAGGAAAATCAATGCATACAAACATGACATATGTGCACGATGATTATTGGATACTCCTAGCGAATGAACTCAAATGCGTCCTTTGGTGTAAAAGAATGACAATATAAGATATTGACTCAATCAAATCAACAAATCAAAGCTCAAAGTGATTTTCACACCAATAACGTCCAAAATGATTTTATGCCTTCAGGATTTTCAAGGAAGTGCAAACCCGTTAAACGATTCTCCAACCAAACTCCCTCAGATATAATTTTGAATAGAGGCATTCTAAATTCTCAAACTTTGGAGAATTGATGGTGAAACCTAAGTGGCCCATATTTGGCATGAAGTGCTTTTTATTGCCTGTAAATTTTTGCGGGATCCTTTAACCTCTTTGGACCTCGAATATTAAAATTCCTACATTTTTTAGGTCCTTTTTAACGGTGGCTTTTGCGCAAAGGATAGATGATTACCTTTCGCAGCCCCTCCCCGTTATACAAAAACACACAGTCTCACCAAAATGATTTTTACATGCATTCCAATCTTGTCAAGTTTTGTCGCATATTGTACATTGTATAGACAGGATTGAGATGGAAACACTCAAGTCAATATGAGATAGACAAGTGCAATAATCCAATATAGCCCTGCATGTGTGCAATAAAGGATATAGGAGTCAAACATGTAGGAAGATATCACTAATTACATGTCAAAGACTCCAAACATTTTAAAGCACATAGATGAAATGATGTAGCCTCTCAAATCTCTATCAAACAGTTACATGGATATATGGAATGAAGTTGTGACTTGGCTATCTTAAATGCTCATCCATAAAATGAGCAAAAACAGAAATGTTTTTGGATTTTTTTGTTTTTCAAAAATTTTAGTTAGATAAAATCTTTTTGTGCTTTTCTTAAAAATTTTCTTAAAGGAAAATCTTTTTGTATTTTGTTTTTCAAAAGAAATATAAAAAGAAAAAAGAATAAATAAATAGCTATACAACTAAGCAATGGTAAATATAACATAGACTAGCAATAGGAAGCATATGATATGAACATGAAGAGACATCCTATTCTAGACATAGACCAACCCCTCAGTCAACTGTGAAAATCCCCAAAGACTTCCTAAGACTCTCAAATCTAAGGGCATCTAAAGGTTTCGTGAAAATGTCGGCTAACTGACGGTCGGTGGGAACAAAACTCAGGGATACAGTGTTCTCCTCAACTAACTGACGAATAAAGTGCTCACGTATCCTAATGTACTTGGTGCGTGAATGCTAAACTGGATTATGGGATATGTGTATCGCGCTCGTGTTATCACAGGAAATGGTCATGGTGTCCTGTGAAATCCCATAATCCTCCAGCATTTGCTTCATCCACAAGAGTTGTGTGCAACAACTCCCGGCGGCTATGTACTCAGCCTCCGCAGTAGATAAAGAGATGGAATTTTGCTTCTTACTCAGCCAGGAGACAAGAGCAGAACCAAAATAGAAACACCCACCAGAAGTGCTCCTACAACCATCTACATCCCCGGCCCAATCGGCATCCGAATAGGCGGACAAACGGTCATTGGTATCAAAGGAATACCAAATACCGTATGAGAGAGTCCCACTCACGTATTTAATAATACGTTTTAGAGCAAGTAAGTGTGACTCTTTTGGGGACGCCTGATATCGCGCACAGACTCCAACACTAAAGGCGATGTCGGGATGACTGGCAGTCAAGTAGAGAAGACTACCGATCATACTCCGATATACGGTTTGCTCGACGACCTTGCCTGAAGTGTCCTTACTAAGCTTGGTAGTGGTACTCATAGGTGTACGTGCATGCTTAGCGGAGTCTAAACCAAATTTCTTCACTAGGTCTCTAGCATACTTGGATTGGGAGATGAACATCCCATCCTCTAGCTGACGAACCTGGAGACCAGGGAAGAATGTAAGCTCACCAACCATGCTCATTTCAAACTCACTTTTTATCTCCTCCTCAAAGTGGTGAGCATGCTGGGAGCATGTGGAGCCAAAGACTATGTCGTCCAAATAGACTTGGGCAACCAAAATAGCACCGTCATCTCTCCTGACGAACAACATCATATCTACTCCCCCTCTCTTGAAGCCACGAGCTAAGAGATAGGACGTAAGCCTCTCGTACCAAGCACGGGGTGCTTGCTTCAAACCATACAAGGCTTTCGTCAGATAGTATACGTGCTCCGGGTGCTGAGGGTCTTCAAACCCTTTTGGTTGTTCCACATAAACCTCCTCCTGTAGAATGCCATTCAGAAAGGCACTCTTGACATCCATCTTATATAACTTGAAGCGCAGATGACATGCGATGGCGAGCAGAAGATGGACGGACTCAAGACTCGCAATAAGAGAAAATGTCTCCCCAAAGTCTACACCCTATATCTGTGTGTAGCCTTGAGTGACCAACATATCCTTATTTCTGATTATGGTACCATTTTCATCCATTTTATTCTGAAAAATCCACTGGGTACCTATCACATTAGTCTCACTAGGTCGGGGGACTAGCTCCCAGACATTATTCTTTTTAAACTGAAGCAACTCATCCTGCATAGCAGATATCCAGTGTTCATCCTTGAGTGCTTCTTTATGGTTCTTGGGCTCGACTTCGGACGTGTAGCAAAGATGACTAACAACGTTCTCTAGCTGAGCACGAGTCTTGACCCCTAGAGTGGGATCACCAAGAATGGCAGAAGGGTTATGACTCTTGCGAACCCAAGAAGGTGTGTCCCCTAGTGCAGGAGTAGGGTCCACAGAGTATGAGAGAGGAACAGGTAAATCGCAGTCAGAACAATTCTCATCCTCACACTGAAGGTTAGGATCAATAACCGTCGGAGGTTCATCATCTTGCACGGTGACGTTTATTGATTCCATAACCTTAGAGCTCTTCAGGTTAAAAACCCGGTACGCTCTGCTATTCGATGAATATCCTAGAAATATTCCCTCGTCGCTCCGAGAGTCGAACTTTCCTAATTTCTCTCTATCCCGTAGGATGTAGCATTTACTCCCAAAAATACAAAAATATGCCAGGTTGGGCTTCTTGCAAGTCCACAACTCATAAGGAGTCTGAAGTGTGTGTGGACGCAAATAAACCCTATTCACCATGTGGCATGCAGTAGACACTGCCTCAGCCCAAAATCTCCTAGAAGCTTTACGACCTAGAAGCATAGATCTAGCCATTTCTTGGATTGTTCTATTCTTTCTCTCAACAATCCCATTTTGATGAGGAGTTCTCACAGCAGAAAACTCATGTTTGATCCCGAGGCAATCACAGTAAAGATCTACCTTTGCTTCTGTGAATTCAGTGCGATTGTCACTACGCATCCTATTAATAGTGACACCGTGTTGATTTTGCAGGACACGGCACTTGGTCGTTAAAAATTTTACAGCATCAGATGTCTCTCTCAGAAAACCTACAATGGAGTACCTGGAGAAATCATCTACCATCACGAGGATGTACCTCTTACAACCTAGACTCTCAGTGCGAGTGGGACCCATAAGATCCATGTGAATCAACTCAAGAACACGAGAGGTGGTAATGGAATGCAACTTCCTATGGGGACTACGGATTTGTTTTCCCATCTGATAGGGTCCACAAACGGTCGAAGTTGACTTTCCGAGAGATGGTAAGCCACGTACTAGGTCCTTTTTAGATAAGCGGTTGAGATCTCTAACGTTCATGTGACCTAGACATTGGTGCCACAGATCCATAGGAGTGATCGTGGCGCTGTTGCTGACAAGTGAGGATGTGGGCTCAGTCCCATAGCAATTATCCTCAGTCCTCACCCCTTGCATCAAAAGTTTACCGGCTTGATTGTAGAGTTTACATGCGTCCCGGTCAAACTTCAAAGTCAGTGTCGCACAGCTGGCTAATGCTGAGAAGGTTTGCTTTCAAACCTTAGACGTACAAAACATTTTCTAGCTTAGGTAACCCAGGTAACTCGACAGTACCACGTCCTATAATGCTAGATTTGCTTCCATCTCCAAAGGTGACTCTGCCATCCTGATAATCCTCAAGAGTCGTAAAGAATTAGGATTCACCTGTCATATGTCTGGAGCACCCACTATCAAAATACCACTGTGAGGTATTGTGTGCTTTGAGAGCAACATGAACAACAAAGGCCTTTTTATCTTTCTTAGGTACCCCATCAGAGGTGACCTTTTGTTTGCCTTTGTTGTTGTTGGTTTTAGCTGGAATGTGAGAAGCATTCACTAACGGCAAAGACATCCGTCGGAATTCTTCCATCAAACTCTGAGATGTGGCAGCTAAGAACTCAACTCTCTCCCTCGGACTAGAAAACTCATCAGTATGATGTGGTGGAGAAGTAGTACGTTGTGTCCGAACCATGCTATAGCAACCCTAAGGTGGCCTTTCCTTTTGCAATTAGTACAAAAGAACACAGTCAAAGGCGGACCTTGGTTTGCCTTTCCTGGTCGAACTCTCCTTCAAGGTTTTTGACGATGGCCATAAGGAGTCGTAGTAAACTTAGGAACTGGTCCAAGTGCAATTTGGGACATGGAGGCACCATCATAACCAATTCCTTGTCGATCACCAAAACCTAAAGCGGGGCCAAAAAGCATCTTTCCCATCTTCCCAGATCTGTCCTCGATTTGTACCTTGACTTCCTGTGCTTTCTCAAGATCATGAGTCAGCTGGGCAACAAGGGCTTCAAATTTCTTCCGAGTCTCCACGGAGAAATGGAGCTGACTCGTAAGGCTAGCCACTTGTTTAGTCAAGTCCCCTCTCTCTTTCTTAAAAAACACTCTCTCTCTCTCTCTAAACAAACTCTCTTTCTCGACACAGGCAGATTCTCTCTCTCTCAGGGTGGTGACGGTGGAAGACTCTCTCTCTCTCTTGCCTTTCTTAAATCTTCCTCTAAGCCGGTTATCTTAAGAACTAGCGCTTTGTTACGTTTTTTAGTTTTAAAAGACTCAGAATATAACTCAGCATAGGCGCGTTGAATATCACACTCGCTCTCACTTGAGTGATCCTCCCCCTCACTGACATCAATCTCACTATCGAGGTGTCCCTGTGAAGCATCATCCTTATCGTCGTGAAGAGAACTAGGAGTGCTCACTTGACTGACCATGAATGAGGTGAAGTTACACTCATGCGGTGACTCATCTCCTGAATCCACCGTCTCGACCTCACTGTCGTCGCTAAGGGTAGCATTAAGGGCAGCTTTCCCTTTCTCTCTATTAAGACGAGTGGCACACTCAAAGGCTCTATGACCCCTACCATCTCACTCGAACCATCTCTCACTATCTTTCTTAGGAGGATCTTTAAAAACTTTTTCATTTTTCTTTTCAAACTTATTTTTCTCAAATTTCTTTTTATCTTTAAAATTGCCATTTTTCTTAAATTTGAGAATCCTTTTGAAATTTTTTGCAAAAAGAGCCAAATCATCTAAGTCAAAATCACACTCAGAATCTGACGTGTCAGTCTCTCTCTTTCTAGATGACTCTACCCTCTTTCTAGTCGATCCCCCACTCCTTCTCTCTTGGGCATTAAGTCCAATTCCCTTATCTTTAGATTTAGCAATTTTAGGGAACATATCAATTTCATATGTTTGAAAATCTCCTACAAGTTCTTCCAATTTTAGCGTATTTAAATTACCCATTGAATTTAGCACAGTGACTTTAGGGATAAAACGCTTAGGCAAAGAACGAAGAATCTTTTTAACAACTCTAGCATTAGGAATATGTTCACCAAGATTAAAGCTAGTATTCACAATCTCAGAAAGTCTAGCATAAAATTCATCAAAGCATTCAGATTCATGCATGGTGATGGTTTCAAATTGAGTTGTTAAATTTTGCAATTTAGACTCTTTCACAGCATTTGTTCCTTCATGGGTGAGTTGTAAAACATCCCATGCCTCTTTTAACGTGGTGCACGTCATTATTCGTTTGAACTCATCAGGTGTGACAGACCCAGAAATAGCACTTAGACCCTTAGAATTAAAAGATGACCATTTAAATTCTTCTTCAGTCCAAGAAGTGACAGGTTTCAAGTTGATCACATTATCAACAGTCACGGAGGGGGGTGTCCACCCTCTTTCAACCAAAATCCAGACACGCTCATCAATGGCTTTTAATGCAGACCTCATACGGGCTTTCCAATAGGCATAGTTTGTCCCGTCAGACATTTTATTATATAACTTCTCCATTTGAACACGCACTTTTTCAAAAATCAATTTTTTCAGAAAATTGATATCTTAGAAAAATTTTGCGGAAAATAGGAATACGCGATAGATTAGCGTAACCTGCTCTGATACCAATTTGAGAACGTATGTGCTTGCGTTCAAATGGGAAAATTATATATTAAACACCTTTTAACTCAAACAAACCCCAAACATACAACAGAATGTGATTGAATAAGATAATGAAATAAACAAGAACATTCAAACACATGTTTGTGAGGAAAAATCCCCCAAAGGGGCAAAACCATTTATTTCCATTATAATATTGTAACTGTACAATTTCGAATTACAATGAAAATACAAGTGAATAAGAATTACCCTCAGGTGTCGGATTTTGTAGTCGGTGGCTGGAGTTATCCCTTTCCAGTAGGGCTGCAATGAAGAAGAAGAACGGTCTTCTCCACAATGGTATGAACAGCAAAAGTGCGTTCATGGGTTGCAAAGAGATTCACAAATGTTTGGAAATTTGTGTGAATAAAAAACCTAGAGTCTAGGGCTCAATAGGTGAAGATTTAGAGTTTTTTGTACTCTGAAAATCGTGTATGAAACTCTTCGAAAACCACTTTCCGTAGTGGGTTTATAAAAGAAGTCCTGGGCCTAAAAGATCTCTGCACGATCTATTTGTGTTTATCCCAGGCGGACCGGTCCGGGTAGGCGGACCAGTTCTTTTTATATTTGGCATCTTCGGTTCGCAATCGATTCGGGGTATACTGGCTTTCAGCAGGCGAACCGGTCCGGGTCTGAGGCGAACCGGTCCGCAGGCGGATCGGTTCATTTATTCTGGGCGGACCGGTCCGGCCTGTCAGACTTTGATTCCTCTTCTTCTTTTGATATTCGGATCCGTTGATGACTGTATGAATCTTGAATTTCTTCAACGGTGTAACGGCGTGCGACATAACAAATTGATAATGGACAAAAATTTCCTTACACAAACTATATAACTAACATGCAAACAACTCATACCTATATAAGTTTAGGAATGTACCCTCTGGTGTCCTTAAAACTTCTTTGCAGATCTGATTGTAGATGTAGTTCTCCCAGTTTGTTAACTTCTGGTTTGTTCCAGCACTTTACGTCGACTATTTGTTAACAAGATCTTATTACCAACACTTTTCGTGTTGTAGGGTGAAAGTGTTTGTGGAGGTGCTCTCTAACACATGCATGCACACACAGACTTATTAAGTACAAACAGTCCTAAAAAATTACAGTAACACTAAATGCTGTGATCTTTCCTTTTTCTCTCTTCTTACAAAACTTTGAACCTTATTTGACCTTTAAATCATTCCCAGAATCCACGGATACCTTGCTAGGAAGACAGACAAGGTCTTAATCAATCTCAGAATTTTAGAAAGGTTTTTCGAGATTGAAAACCTCCAAGTGTGATTCCAACTAGGTCAAAGGTTTAGTTTTACAAGAACTAGAAATAGAAAGCATTTATTGTTGATTTCAAAGTAAGCAAACGTTTTATAGAAAATAATCAACAATATATTTCTCAAGATGAGAAATAAAGAATGAAACTAAGTGTAATGTAACATGAATAACTCAGATCTGAAATTTCTATGAAATCAGAAAGTAGATCTGAGTAAACGTTTAAGTTGAAAACAAAATCTAACGAACAAGAGGTTACAGCAATAATAACAAACTCAACTCAAACTCTCAATCACTCAAGAACACTCAGGGTAGTGTTTTGGATATGGAGTTTTGAAGAAGTGTTTGAGTTTGGATGGAAGAGGCTTTGACGAAACAGGGTTAGGGTTTCTAACTCTCTCACTTCTCTCTGTTTTCTCTCTTCTCTCGCTTCTTAGAGGAAATGAAAATGGCAAAAGTCTTCGAAGTCTGAGAGTAGGGTCCCTTTTATAGGGTGAAGAGAAGGTTCGAGAGGCCCGATCAAAACCAAGGGACAGGATTAAGTCAAGTCAAATTGACTTTGATCGAAGGGTTCTAATAAGGCGGTGCTTAAACGAATCCTGAATGGTTTAGAAGGTTGTACTGGGATTCACCAAGAAGACATGCAGATCGTTGATAGCTAATGATCCAAGGGC
Source organism: Sambucus nigra (assembly GCA_949130495.1). Lineage (NCBI taxonomy): Eukaryota > Viridiplantae > Streptophyta > Magnoliopsida > Dipsacales > Adoxaceae > Sambucus > Sambucus nigra. The sequence continues at coordinate 615,583,527 of OX422216.1, read as the reverse complement.
TACAAACATACGCCCTTTTAACTCAGTAAACAAACACAGTTTCAGCCAATGAGATGAAGACAGGTGTTGGATGATAACAGGATATGAAACGCGCGTCTTAAACTAATTAAAAACACAACCCAAAGTTTACTCCGCTTTCGGATTCTACCCAAGGTAACATTAGGCCAAAATAACCAACAAATAATATTTACAAATTGACCACAAAACTTTTAAATCAAGATTTAATTAATAAAACCTTATTTAAAAAAATGTTTAAAAAATCCCAAAAAATTATTAAAATTCCAACTTAGGGATTTAAACACACTCGACATATGTACACACGCTATTATTCAGTATGATATGCAAAAAAAATAAATACTATTGTGTTTGATTGTTGGCAATTTGATCTTGATCAAAACAAGATAGAGAGATGAAGTAGGAAACCAACTTCTGAGGTTCTTTGGATACTAGGGAGAACATAATTTTGTCACAATTTCCAAACTAGATGAGCACTTATACAATATAGACTCAATTGAGTCAAACGTATAACGACTTCATATGTACTATGGACTGAGGGCCCAACGGATCTCAACGACCAATAATGTTAGGTAGTAGTGTATCGGGAGGATACTTATTTGGATTCTGCTTCGCGAGACATGCCACGCATGAAACTTAGCGAAACATTGGAAGTGGGGACATGTTTGGTCATTCGGACATAGGTTTGGTATCTTTGTTATTATACATATATGTAGTTATAACTGTGAGGTAAAAGTTATATTACGATATAAGGCTAGTAGAGTCGGGTAACATTTGTGCAGATAAGCATGAGTATAGGGTGTATGGGTGCCCTGGGTAATTAATTTGACTTGAATATAATTCAAGATTAAAAGGGGCCAGAGATATGTGTAGAGATATTAGGGGTATGTGATTAGGGAAATATTCGAGGCTTGGAGTACTAGACCTAGCTTAATTTCGAGGACGAAATTCCTTTATAGGGGGCGGGAGTATGTAATAACCCATAATTCTGAGGACATAGAATTTAATTATTTTGGTGATATAGAATTTTATTAATTTGGAGGAGCTAATTAATTTGGATAATTACGATTTAATTAATTCAGGTTATTTTTTAATTTCACATGTCGTATTTTGAGGTCGGAATTGAACAATTTTATAGAGTGACTCGTATTATTAGTCGGAGTGCGTGGTTGATTCCATAAGGGTTGGAATAGTTAAAATAGAGTACCTAGGGATAATAATTGGGTCTCGGGTCATTTTTAGGCATAACCGGGCTCACACGGGGGTGTTCGGGTCATTTGGGGCTTGGCCCATAAGCTTAATTTTGAGATTAACAATATAAAACCAAATTTAGGTAGTTTTTGACAGAACAACTCAAAAGAAAGACCTAGATTTCCAGAGGAGAAAAGAGGGAGAAATTGGGGAAACTTTTGGGAGCCAACTCAAAAGGAATAGGACGTGTTCTTCGTCAAATCATTGTCTACCCCAAAGGAAATTAGACCCTACGAATCAGTACAAGCAAGTGGTTAACTTTATTTCATTTAAATTATAGTTTTTAATTCATATCATAGTTGGTGTAAATCAAAGGTCGTTTTTTGGGACGAGTTTTCGTATAATTGGGTTTTTCATTAAATCGAACATGTGCAGTAAATTAATGGTTCAATTGAGGTTAACATATGATTAGATGTATGATAATCAAATGTACAAGAGAATCCCAGTAGTTTATGCTTACTAATTTAGATTATAGAATTGTATTTGAGAAAACCATCGGAAGAAAACCGATCAAAACCAAATTCATAGATTATTCTGTTAAAGTGAAAAACAGTTATTGTTGAATGATTTACTGAGGACTTGAAGATGGGGAAATCATGTATTACTCGTGGGTACTTCATTGGTTAAGGATTTGTTGGAGATTTAGGATCTTAGCAACTTAACAATGGTCGAACTAGTGTGACGGTAAGAAGGAGGGATGAACCCAGAAGGTTGTTCGAACGACCAAGGAAGTCGTTCCAATGACATGGGTGGTCGTTCAATCGACCCAAGACGTAGTTCGAACGAGACTGCAAAATCCTTTATAGTTCGTTTCTTTTTCAATGTGGCCTGAGATTTGTTTTGTGGATATCCTAAGGGATTTAATTAGTGTAATATTAATTGTAGGTTGATACCTAGGATGTTGGGAGATGGGTGTTAAGGAATATTCAAATTAATAAGAGGGCCGAAGTTATTAACGAGACTTAGTATAATAAGTTCTAAAAGGTTAAAAATACGGGCCAAATGAGTGAATCCAGATATTATGACTGCGTTACACGACTGTGTTAAATTGATTAATGTGAAATTAATTAAATTGAGTGTTGGGAAATAGACTCGGATATTTTCAGGCTTTTTCTATGAGTGTTGTATACGGGGTACCCGAGTTTAAATTATTATATATATGGATCTCATGTTGTTGTATATACATTATTATGTTCTCTTTAAATATCAGTGTTAAATATTTTTAAAATACATATCCCTCTAGTACTATTATAGGAGGTTGCGCGATGTAGGTGAATCCCCTAGCTAGTGAATGCGGGAAGAGTGTAGTCCCCAGGTCATATCACTTGATGTTTTATTGTGTGATTTATTTTCTGAGGTGAAACACGTTTGCTATGATTCGATATAACTTACGGGGGGAATATGATAGCCTCCACAACGCTTGCGTTGTTTTTACCCAAGTTTGGTGTGATCTAGTCCAACTTGAGGTAGCCGGGTTAGAGTGAACACACCAATGACATGATAACATTTTAGAGAAAGCATCCGATGAGTTATTACTCGGGAGGATTGATATATATACGACATGGGTGTGAATATGGTATTATAAATGTACGTATATAATAGTGTAGATATTTATATGTGGGTGAAATACACGAAGTGAAATTTTACTAATTATGCTCGTATATAATAGCGTAGATAATCATATATGGTTAAAATACATGTCGTGCTGTTGTATTATTATATACGTATATAATAGATTAAATACTTATATACGAGTAGATTACATGAATTAAAATGATATTACTTGTATATAACTAGTGAGACTGTTAGATAGTTTTATTTTAAAATGATTAATTAAGTTAATGCGATAAATAACTTATGAATCAACAGTAAGATTACTCGAGCTAGAGTAGTGTGTCGGGAAGTATTTATAACAAGGCTTGTTAGACGGGGTAGTATAACTAGGAGGGTTAGGGAGAAAGACTTAGGTGTGAACTTTAGATGAGGGGTGAGTACAATCTCAAGGGAGTGTGACACTAGCTTAAGTATGAAGAGTATTCATGCATTTTAATTACTGCAAACTTAATCACTTGTTAAATATTTTCAAAATTTATCAAGCTCTAACCCTTGTTGCAAATATTTTCCAAACCTTTTAGGTGTCCAGCCACAAGGTTGCCAAAATTGATGATCTATTCTAGGTACACACAACTGCATCACATGTGGGTACATATAGGAGTTGGATTACATGCATCATTTCTTTAGTCCAAGATTAGGAATCTTATCTCAGTTATAGTTTCATTTAGGGCATATTGTCCATTTACTTTCAGGCTTAATATTTGTATTATTTTTAATCTCTTATAAACACATCTTCTATCAACTAGGATTGAATACCATTATAACATCATTCACACTATATGACTTATCAACAAAATCAACATCCTCGCATCCTATAACATCTCTCCACTCTCGACATCGTTAAGGTTTATGCGCGGAGCGTCTCGCAAAGTGAAATCCAAACAAGGAACCCCTCCAATACACTACTACTTAACTTTGTCTATCGTGGAGGTCCGTCAACATGAAATACGCAACTGAGATATCATCATCCCCTCTTTCAACTAAAGGTAGTCTAAACTCCCATATCTATCCAGGAGCCATACCACTAAGCGCTTGTACTACACTCAGTCCTTGCGTAATTATTAATGATCTTAAACTTAGTCCTTGATGTTCAAATTGTAACCCTAAGGCTACCTATGTGTTATATTAAATCTCCTCTACTGGACCTATCCTTAATCCTCATGCATAAAAATTAGAATCCAACACATGAATCTAGCAACCGAAATGTCCTTCAATTTAATTATCATAATTCTAATCAATCAAATCCCAATCAAATAATTCGATTCTCATCTAGGGCTTACTAATCTTCCCTAAGTCCCATAATATCCAATTAATAATCACCAAAGATCTACAAAAGGTTTGGGATAAGAACCAACATTAAAAATAAACAACTTTAACAATTCTGGGGAGGTCGATCGATCGAAGGCAGGGGATCGATCGATCGATCGCCCAGGTAACAACCCAATTTTCTGCATTTCTTCTACTACGGGTTTAACCATTTTTTATCAATCAAACCTTCATATTAACAACCCAAATGACTTACAATCCTTACTACATGATATATCAACATATACAAATGATTTCTAATGATTTAAACATCCTAGAATCATCAAGAGTTTGAATTAAAAGCATATATTTATCATATTTTTCCAGAAAATAATATACATGATATCTTCAAGAACACACCAATGATTATCATAATTTTCTCAACAGATTTGTGATTATTTCATGGATTACTATCTACTTTCAACATGAGTTTGATTCCTATATATCTCCATTATCCAGAAATCCATTAACAACTTTATCTTTTCATCTTCCAAACATGAAAAATCTCATATTTTTATAACTATTCTAACATGGACAATATACAAACTTAGATTGCAATTATCAAACACTTGCCTCTAATGAAGATCTGATCCTTTGGGGTGGTGTATCACTAGTGGTTCTCCCCTTCTCTGGTGGTGGTTGGTGGTGATGACCTTTGACCTTTGGTTCTCCTCCTTTCCAAGCAAGCTTCTCTCTTCCCAAGCAATCTTTCACTTTCTCTCAAAAGATGACCTCTCAATTTTTTTTTGTAGAGGAGAAGAATGAACCACATACAACTAATCCCCAAATATTTATAATAAGACGAAACCCGAAATCACTATTCATCCCCCTTGTAAAAATAACCAAAATGCCCTTTTGGGTTGTCTTTTCATTTTCAAATGACTCGAGACCCAAAACCAACATCCAAATAGACTTTTTTGACTATTTCAACCCTTTTGGATGCAAAGACGCAGTCGAAATGACCATAAGGTTGATGTAAAAATAAGTTTCCTTTTTAATTTAAATTTTTTTTAATCCCGATACGTCCCGTACCGCGTCCAACTAAAAATTCAAATTACTGAATTAGTATCACACAACCACATCAATAGCATCACATTCATATATTACCTAAATATCTTTAAGTAATATTCATAATCATTCATTTAAATATCCACAATTCGGATAAAACCCAAATGAATTAATTTATAATAAAATCTAATTAATCCATTAATTTAAAATCTAACCCATTTTAAAAGTCATTAAAATTACGGGGTATTACATACTTCCCCCCTTATAACAGAATTTCATCCCGAAATTCGGAAGATAAATCATACTAGTAAGGTCAACTCTGAGTATAAATCTCACATCGCAAGAAATCTAAGACGTACTGCCCATACAATACATTAACGAAAATCCCCCATTGATGTTATACGCCAAGCCTCACCATATAGTTTCAACTGAATCGAATTTAAACTTTACCCAATCTTCCCTATACCATCCTCATGACAAAGTTTGAAAAAAATGATCCTCAATCATTAAGTAAATAAATCCTAAAGTCACAACTACTTACCATTTCACAATTAAAACTACTACAATCTAACCATCCAGGGCGCCCATACACCCTATTGTACATCTTTCATTATAATATGGATATGATTACCTGCATAATACTCTGAATTATAGCAAAGGTTATAAACTCATATCCTAAAGACCTAACTTATTTCGACTCCCAATGGTTATTAGTTTCATGCGTGGGGTGTGTCGCAAGCGAAATCCAAACAAGGAACCCCCCCCCGATACACTACTACCTAAAGTAGTCAGTCATTGAAAATCCTCTGGTACTTAGTCAATAGTTTATAACCTCTCTAAAGGTTTTATCGATCTCAATAAAAGTCTACTCATCTACTCTCTTATTAAAGACAAGATGCTAGCTATAGTAGTACACACGTGTAATACCCCGTATTTTTGGCGATATTTATTTTTGGGATTAATTAATTAAATGAGAATTAATTGGAAATTAATCAGGATAAAATACTAGCGAGATGTGAATTGGTATTTGACTATATTGAGTATATATGATGATATATGAATATTGAATTATCAAATTTGTCGTGAGATTGATATACGGCAATTTGGACATTTTATTGGGACGCGTGAGACAGTCGCGTCAGGATATAATTATGTTAATTGTAAAAGTGAAGTTAAATTCTATCAACCGTATGGTCGTTTTGAGTGCGCCAACGCGTCCGGAAGGGTCGAGATAGTCAGAAAACATTAGCCGGGGTTTAGTTTGGGTCCCGGGATATTTTTAGGCCATACCGGCATCTTATAAGGGTAGTTTGGTAATATTGTATTTTTGGGATTTAATAATGACGAAAATTAGGATTTATAATCTGATTTGGGCAACTAACCACTAAACCCACTACCAACCATATTGACCCATAAGACTACGGGGAGTTTTAAAATTGGTTTTCTAAGTCTCCTAAACAAACCCTAGCCACCCTAGCCACCTTTGGAGAAGAAGGCTTGTAGAGAGAGAGAGAGAGAAGGAATTCTGCAGAAAAAGCTTCATCAAACCAACACCAAATTCAGAGACACTAGAGGCAAGTGATTTAATTCTATTTAATTCAGAGAATGTTTCTTCCATGTTAGATAAATTGAAAGATTTACAATTGTTCTTGGAAGTTAAATAAAAACCCATTTTAATTGGACTTAGGACTTGAATTTTGAGGACAAATTGCATGTAGAATAGTATGGAGATGATTATTCTGATGTTAATAAATGTTGGATGTAACAAAAACGGATCTAGAATGGACTTATTGATGATTTAAAATTCTAGGGTTTATGTTCTTGAAAATTTGGGGGAAAGGGTAGAGATTTGATGAATTAATGATGTTTAGGATGTGTTAATTCCTTATAAGATGTTAGTATATGACCTTAGTATGTTTTAGGATGATTGGAGACCTTAAAACATTGTTGGGACGAATTTTGGTTGAGATTTGAGGTGTAGAAATTGATGGAAAAACGAGATAGGATTTCTGGGCTTGAATCTGGTCACTCGTTAGAAGACCTACCTAGGTCGTTCGAACGAGCTCATTCGAACGAGCTTCTAACGAGTTGACAGTTTGGGGTTCTAACGAGAGGGATGTTCGTTCGCTAATCTCGTTCGAACGGGTAGAGATTTGATGAATTAATGATGTTTAGGATGTGTTAATTCCTTATAAGATGTTAGTATATGACCTTAGTATGTTTTAGGATGATTGGAGACCTTAAAACATTGTTGGGACGAATTTTGGTTGAGATTTGAGGTGTAGAAATTGATGGAAAAACGAGATAGGATTTCTGGGCTTGAATCTGGTCACTCGTTAGAAGACCTACGTAGGTCGTTCGAACGAGCTCATTCGAACGAGCTTCTAACGAGTTGACAGTTTGGGGTTCTAACGAGAGGGATGTTCGTTCGCTAATCTCGTTCGAACGAGATCTCGTTAGATAGCCCAGTTCGTTCGAACGAAATCTCGTTCGAACAGCCTCGTTCGAACGAGACTTCTAACGAGCTGACAGTTTAGGCCTTTTTGGCCTGTTTTGATTTTGGGAGTCCCGTAAACTTGTTCGAGGATAGAGATAACATTCCTTTGATGGTGTATTAGTATACTTGGGACATTTGGGATATTATGAGGAGTAAATTATATAAGTGTGGATTAAATCAAATAGACATTTGAGTCGAGACGTGAGTGCCTACTACGACGTGAGAATAAATTATGGAGCGTATAAATGTGGACCGGGATTATATAAGTTGTATATATATTAAGTTGGTACGAGAATGCGATAAGTACTACAATTAAACTACGGTGATTACTAAGATTTGTGCTTACTTAGTATTGGTATATGATTTGTGTGTATGACATACCTACCATACTTGCTATCACGGGAGGTTTGCGTTCGCTTAGGGCCCTCTAATCCCCGTGTTGCCCCGATTTAGACTGGTTACCTCGATGAACATAGGTCAGAGAAGGACTTATTGGGATGTTAATAAGTCTGCTGATCGTGGGAGCGCAGGTATGTGCGTGACCCAAGTGATGTGACTGTGTTCGCCTCCATTATTTGTGATGTTGTTATCTGTTAACTATTCCTGAGCGATTTGGAATATGTGATCCTTATGTACGTGATGTACCGGGATGGATAGCAGAGTATGTGTGCACCGCAGCTTAGTCTCGGGGTGCTTATATTGTATATTTATGTTGTGGGAAATATACACTTAATAACTGGGAACTTTCATATGGTATTGTATGTATAACTATGGGATAGCAAAAGCGATGATCTATAATGAGTTGTATTACTTTTACGTGAGAACCTGAATTTACGTTAAGCCCCTACTTAATTGCGAACGTTATAATGTTAATGGGAATCGAGTAATAAGGGTAGAACCTATGTCAGTCTAGCTAGATCTGATGTTACTTAGCTAGTGGGTTGTGTCATTTTAGATGGGTACTTACGTTATGAGTGCACAGTTAGACGAGAGGTGAGAATTTCATGTGAGTGCACGTCCTAACATGTACTTTTCATTTAGTGTTTTAAATGTTTTTAAAGCACTTGCAGGTTTTTAAAATATCTCCACATTCAGGCTCTGACCCGTTTGCTTTCAAATCTATTTTGTAAAACCATTTTAGGTGCCCAGCCACAAGGACACCATGCATAGGATACTCATTCAGATGACGAGTTGTAGCTGTTTGTGGAAGTTACAGGGATTTTCTTTTAGACGCTTCTATCATTTGGATTCCATGTTCAGTATTCCTCAGTTTTAGGGCATGTTGCCCAGTTCCATTAGAGTTACATTTCCATTTCAGTTTTTCAGACTTTGGCATGTATTGATTCAGTATTCAGTTTTTAGTTATTCATTTCAGTTGTGGAGTTTGTTGTGAGGATTTTTCCTCCGGATTTATTTATATCATGTGATGGTTATTCTACTATTTCGCTATGGTATGGTGATATTATTCTTGCTTTAAATCTTTCACTGCATGTTAATCAGACTTTAATTAAAATTTGGCAACTTACTTTTTAAATACTAGGTGGTTAGTAATAATAAAATGTTTTCGACAGTGATGCTATTAGCTGAGCCAACTTGGCATTTTGAATTAATTTAATAAAGGAGTAGCTACTCGGTATTTAATTAGTCGGGGTGTCATAGGTGGTATCAGAGCATCAGGTTCTAGTGTCCTTTAGGATCTGTACGGCTATTATGTTTCCGCTAAGTTTTCTTTGATATAGAGCCCTATATTTTGGGACTGTTGTACTCTTTTTGTGTATGCTTCGTTCTTCAGCTATTTTAAGTTTATAAACAACGAACTTATAAACTTCATTTTTTATTTCAGATGCCTCCACGACGTGCACGACGAGTTCCCAGGGATGCAACACCCGAACCCCAGCCTGCTCCAGTTCAGGGCATGATGAACGCTGCTGAGGTTGCAGCCATTGTAGCTCAAGCGGTAAATGCCGCAATTGCCGTAGTTCAGCAGGCACCACCTCAGGCGCCGGTTGCTGCGCCAGTACAGGCAAATGCATTCCCGTCTGCTTGGGAATGTGTACGAGACGCTTTTCAGAAAGCACATCCGCCAGAGTTTGCAGGTAGCTCAGATGTGGTAGTCTCGAGCCAGTGGAGGAAGGATATGCAGAGGCACTTGAGGATGTATGAGTGCACGGACGTTCAGAAGCAGGTGCTAGCTACTTTCAAGCTAGTTGGATTTGCACTGCAGTGGTGGGAGTCTATTACCGCCGTGGAGGAGAGGGATACACTCACTATTCAGGACTTTTGGGTGCGGTTCGACCGCAAGTACTTTCCGTCGGATGTTCACACGGAAATGAGGAGGAAACTGATGAATCTGAAGCAAGAGGGTAAGACCGTGGCCGAGTATGAGGCCGAGTTCACGAATCTGTTGAATATCGTTTCGGATGAGATACCGACAGAAAAGAAGAAGATTGATAAATTCACCGACGGGTTGACATGGAGGATCCGTCAGCATCTGTTAGGGAACCTTTCGTTGGCCACTTATTCTGATGTGGTTAACATTGCTTTGTTACACTGCCAGGATCACCGCTTTCATATGGCTGAGGGCAAGAGATCGGGAGAGTCTAGCCATCAGGGCAGGACTGGAGGACATGGTGCCGGTGGGGCACAATCTGTTCAGGGGCAGAGACAAGGTGAGCAGGGTTCCCAGCAGGGGGATCAGAAGAGGTTCAGATCAGGGAATTACAGGCACAGACAGGGAGGCTTCCGTCAGGGCCATCAGGGTCCAAACGGCCATCAGGGCCAACAGGGGCAGAATGGGCAGTAGTTTCAGCAGGGCCAGTAGGGCCAAGGGAGGAACGGTAACGACCACCAGGGACGGGGACCGCAAGGGCAGAGAGGAGGGAACTTCCTAGGGAAGTGTTTTGTTTGTGGCAAGACTGGCCATAAACGACAGGATTGTCCTGATAGGGGCAGGGCCCCACAGCAGCAGCAGCAGGGTGCTCGCCAGGAGCCACAGAGGCCTATGTTTCCCGCCACTCTTCCCGCACCACCACAGATGGCAGCATTGCCACCCATTCCTGCAGTCCCAGCTTAGCAGGGGCAGCTACAGTATGGACGTGTCTATAACGTCCACCAGGCAGCAGTTCCACAGGCACCGCCTTCGATTGAGGGTATGTTTCCTATCCATGGCACTATGGGTCGGGTATTGTTTGATACGGGGGCTACACATTATTTTATAGCTACACATTTCGCGAAGGCTTTAGGGTTGGTAGCCACAGCGGAGAGCACAGTGACATGTGTCGACTCACCATTGGGGAATCGGTCACTTATATTCTTTATATGCCGGGGAGTGGGGGTAGAGATTGGTAGTCTGGTATTACCTGCAGATATGTTGGTATTAGACATGCATGTTCACGATGTGATTATCGGTATGGATTGGCTCGCTGATTATAGAGCCATGATTGATTGCTTCGGTGGGAGCATTGTTTTTGCCATTCCGGGGCAAGAGATGTTTGTAGTGGCGATGCCTCGCCCAGAGGGAGGCTCGACCGCTCATTTGTATTACCTAGAGGAGGATACCTCTAAGGAGGTTATGATTCCTTTAGATTCGATCCCAGTCGTCAGGGAGTATTCGGATGTGTTTCAGGAGATACCAGGCCTACCCCCCAGTCGAGAGATAGACTTTGTTATAGACCTATTGCCAGATACGAGGCCTATAGCACGTGCACCGTACCGTATGGCTCCGGCAGAGATACGGGAGCTACGAGATCAGATAGAGAAGATGTTAGGTCAGGGCTTTATTAGCAGGAGTACCTCACCTTTGGGCGCTTCAGTTTTGTTTGTGAAGAAGAGGGACGGTTCACTGAGATTGTGTGTGGACTACCGAGAGTTGAATAAGGTCACGATACGGAATAAGTATCCGTTTCCTCGAATCGATGACTTATTCGACCAGTTGAGAGGATCTTATTTCTTCTCAAAGATTGATTTGAGATCGGGATACCATCAGTTGCGTATCAGGGAGGAGGATGTCTCGAAGACTGCGTTCTTGTCGAGATATGGTTCTTACGAGTTTCGGGTTATGCCTTTTGGTTTGACCAACGCTCCAGCTGTGTTTATGGACTTGATGAACAGAGTGTTCAGGGATTTTCTAGATCAATTTGTCATTGTCTTCATCGATGATATTCTGGTTTACTCCCAGACAGAGGAGGAGCACGCCGAACATTTGAGGCAAGTTTTGCAGACACTACGTCAGAACGAGTTGTATGCAAAATATGAGAAATGCGGGTTTTGGCTGAAGGAGGTCCAGTTTTTGGGACATATTTTTTCCGACCGGGGAATATCTGTTGATCCAGGGAAGGTATCCGCGGTGAGGGAGTGGGGACAGCCCACGACACCGACTGAGATTCGTAGTTTCTTGGGCCTAGCAGGATACTACAGGAGGTTCATTCGGGGATTTTCGAAAATAGCGGGTCCTTTGACACATCTGACTCGTAAGGGTGTGCCATTCATCTGGAGTGATGCCTGTCAGTTGGCATTTGATGAGTTAAATGACAAATTGACCTCAGCACCTGTGTTAGCATTGCCGAGACCGGGACTTGAGTATTTGGTTTACACCGATGCGTCTTTGCAAGGACTTGGAGGTGTATTGCAGCAGGAGAGACAGGCCATAGCTTATGCTTCCCGTAAGTTTAAGCCTCATGAGAAGAATTACCCCACGCATGATTTGGAATTGGCGGCAGTGGTATTTGCCCTACGGATTCAGAGGCACTATCTTTTGGGGGAGAAGTTTCAACTGTTCACGGACCACAAGTCCCTACAGTACCTGTTCACTCAGAAGGAGTTGAACATGCGGCAAAGGAGGTGGCTTGAGTTTGTGAAGGACTACCAGTTCGATATCCAGTATCACCCGGGTAAGGCTAACGTGGTAGCTTACGCGTTGAGCCGTAGGCCAGCAGATGAGGTAGTAGGGGTGTGGAAGGCTAAGTGGAAGGAGTTGGGACACCAGGATGCAGTGGCCCGATCTTTCATGTCTGTGATGACCGTTACACCGTAGATTGTCACGAAGGTAGTACGGGCACAGGCTAATGACTCGTTCTGTCAGGAGCAGATAGTTCGATTACTAGCAGAGGGAGCCGAGTCCTATACCGTCAGCTCAGACGGGGGATTACGCTTCAATGGGAGATTGGTGGTTCCGGAAGGGGAGAAATTGCGACACGAGGTGATGGCAGAGTCGCACGGCTCACGGTTCGCGGTACATCCCGGAGGGGACAAAAATGTACCAAGACATGAGACGGCAGTATTAGTGGAGCGGTATGAAGAGAGATATTGTTGAGTTTGTTTCGAAATGCGCCACTTGCCAGCTAGTAAAAGTGGATCATCAGAGACCGACAGGATTTCTACAGCCGTTGGAGGTTCCGGTATGGATGTGGGAAAGCATATCCATGGACTTTATCACGAGGTTGCCTACGTCGCAGAGGGGTCACGAATCTGTTTGGGTAATTGTGGACAGGTTGTCCAAAGTCGCTCACTTTTTACCCGTAAGGACTGACTACACTACGGGACAGTATGCCCAGATCTTCATTTCAGAGGTTGTGAGACTTCACGGTGTGCCCCTAAATATCGTGTCTGACAGAGACAAGATATTTGTTTCGCGGTTTTGGGAGAGTTTCCAGGAGGCCATGGGCACGAAATTGCGGTTGAGTACGGCTTATCATCCGTAGACCGATGGGCAGATAGAGCGCACAAATCAGATGTTGGAGGGCATGCTACGCATGTGCATTATTGACTTTGGAGGTGGATGGGAACAATACCTTCCACTGGTAGAGTTTGCTTATAATAACTCCTACCAGTTCACTATTAGCATTGCTCCGTTTGAGGCATTGTATGGTAGGCCTTGTCGTTCCCCAGCATGTTGGTTAGAGGTGGGGGACAACAAACTACTTGGGTCGGAAGTGATTCAGGATACTTCGGCAAGGATTGAGTTGATTCGGAGTCGCATTCGGGTAGCTCAAGACCGGCAGAAGAGTTATGCTGATGCGAAGAGGTTTTTCAGGGAGTTCCAAGTGGGGGACCAGGTTTTGCTCAGAGTATCTCCTATGAAGGGGATTATGCATTTTGGGAAGAAGGGGAAGTTGGCAACGAGGTATGTGGGGCCGTTTACTATTATTGAGATGATTGGACCAGTTGCATATAGACTCGGGTTACCGGAGCATTTACAATGGATTCACGATGTGTTTCATATTTCCTCGTTAAGGAAATATCTCAGGGACGATTTGGCTCATTCTCACATCGCTTTGGAGGAGATTGATTTACAGCCTGATAGCTCCTACGAGGAGGGACCGATTGCTATTTTGGACCAAAGCGAGAGGAAACTGCGGTCAAAGATAGTTCCGTTAGTGCGTGTTCAGTGGCGACATCACAATGTCGAGGAGTCCACATGGGAGCGCGAGGATGAGATGCGCGAACGTTATCCAGAGTTGTTTTTACCAGGTACTTTCTATTTCCAAATTTCGGGACGAAATTCTGTTATTAGGGGGGAAGTATGTAATACCCCGTATTTTTGGCGATATTTATTTTTGGGATTAATTAATTAAATGAGAATTAATTGGAAATTAATCCGGATAAAATACTAGCGATATATGACTATATTGAGTATATATGATGATATATGAATATATATGATGATATATGAATATTAGTTGGTATACCCCGGATCAAATATTAGTTGGTATTTGACTATATTGAGTATATATGATGATATATGAATATTGAATTATCAAATTTGTCATGAGATTGATATACGGCAATTTGGACATTTTATTGGGACGCGTGAGACAGTCGCGTCAGGATATAATTAGTTAATTGTAAAAGTGAAGTTAAATTCTATAAACCGTATGGTCGTTTTGAGTGCGCCAACGCGTCCGGAAGGGTCGAGATAGTCAGAAAACATTAGCCGGGGTTTAGTTTGGGTCCCGGGGTATTTTTAGGCCATACCGGCATCTTATAAGGGTAGTTTGGTAATATTGTATTTTTGGGATTTAATAATGACGAAAATTAGGATTTATAATCTGATTTGGGCAACTAACCACTAAACCCACTACCAACCATATTGACCCATAAGACTACGGGGAGTTTTAAAATTGGTTTTCTAAGTCTCCTAAACAAACCCTAGCCACCCTAGCCACCTTTGGAGAAGAAGGCTTGTAGAGAGAGAGAGAGAGAAGGAATTCTGCAGAAAAAGCTTCATCAAACCAACACCAAATTCAGAGACACTAGAGGCAAGTGATTTAATTCTATTTAATTCAGAGAATGTTTCTTCCATGTTAGATAAATTGAAAGATTTACAATTGTTCTTGGAAGTTAAATAAAAACCCATTTTAATTGGACTTAGGACTTGAATTTTGAGGACAAATTGCATGTAGAATAGTATGGAGATGATTATTCTGATGTTAATAAATGTTGGATGTAACAAAAACGGATCTAGAATGGACTTATTGAGGATTCAAAATTCTAGGGTTTATGTTCTTGAAAATTTGGGGGAAAGGGTAGAGATTTGATGAATTAATGATGTTTAGGATGTGTTAATTCCTTAAAAGATGTTAGTATATGACCTTAGTATGTTTTAGGATGATTGGAGACCTTAAAACATTGTTGGGAGGAATTTTGGTTGAGATTTGAGGTGTAGAAATTGATGGAAAAACGAGATAGGATTTCTGGGCTTGAATCTGGTCACTCGTTAGAAGACCTACCCAGGTCGTTCTAACGAGCTCGTTCGAACGAGCTTCAAACGAGTTGATAGTTTGGGGTTCTAACGAGAGGGATGTTCGTTCGATAATCTCGTTCGAAAGAAATCTCGTTAGATAGCCCAGTTCGTTCGAACGAAATCTCGTTCGAACAGCCTCGTTCGAACGAGACTTCTAACGAGCTGGCAGTTTAGGCCTTTTTGGCCTGTTTGAATTTTGGTAGTCCCGTAAACTTGTTCGAGGATAGAGATAACATTCCTCTGATGGTGTATTAGTATACTTGGGACATTTGGGATATTATGAGGAGTAAATTATATAAGTGTGGATTAAATCAAATAGACATTTGAGTCAAGACGTGAGTGCCTACTACGACGTGAGAATAAATTATGGCACGTATAAATGTGGACCGGGATTATATAAGTTGTATATATATTAAGTTGGTACGAGAATGCGATAAGTACTACAATTAAACTACGGTGATTACTAAGATGTGTGCTTACTTAGTATTGGTATATGATTTGTGTGTATGACATACCTACCATACTTGCTATCACGGGAGGTTTGCGTTCTCTTAGGGCCCTCTAATCCTTTTGTTGCCCGGATTTAGACTGGTTACCTCGATGAACACAGGTCAGAGAAGGACTTATTGGGATGTTAATAAGTCTGCTGATCGTGGGAGCGCAGGTATGTGCGTGACCCATGTGATGTGACTGTGTTCGCCTCCATTATTTGTGATGTTGTTATCTGTGAACTATTCCTGAGCGATTCGGAATATGTGATCCTTATGTACGTGATGTACCGGGATGGATAGCAGAGTATGTGTGCACCGCAGCTTAGTCTCGGGGTGCTTCTATTGTATATTCATGTTGTGGGAAATATACACTTAATAACTGGGAACTTTCATATGGTATTGTATGTATAACTATGGGATAGCAAAAGGGATGATCTATAATGAGTTGTATTACTTTTACGTGAGAACCTGAATTTACGTTAAGCCCCTACTTAATTGCGAACGTTATAATGTTAATGGAAATCGAGTAATAAGGTTAGAACTAATGACAGTCTAGCTAGATATGATGTTACTTAGCTAGTGGGTTGTGTCATTTTAGATGGGTACTTACGTTAGGAGTGCACAGTTAGACGAGGGGTGAGAATTTCATGTGAGTGCACGTCCTAACATGTACTTTGCATTTAGTGTTTTAAATGTTTTTAAAGCACTTGCAGGTTTTTAAAATATCTCCACATTCGGGCTCTGACCCGTTTGCTTTCAAATCTATTTTTGTAAAACCATTTTAGGTGCCCAGCCACAAGGACACCATGTATAGGATACTCATTCAGATGACGAGCTGTAATTGTTTGTGGAAGTTACAAGGATTTTCTTTTAGACGCTTCTATTATTTGGATTCCATGTTCAGTATTCCTCAGTTTTAGGGCATGTTGCCCAGTTCCATTAGAGTTACATTTCCATTTCAGTTTTTCAGACTTTGGCATGTATTGATTCAGTATTCAGTTTTTAGTTATTCATTTCAGTTGTGGAGTTTGTTGTGAGAAGTTTTCCTCCGGATTTATTTATATCATGTGATGGTTATTCTACTATTTCATTATGGTATGGTGATATTATTCTTGCTTTAAATCTTTCACTGCATGTTAATCAGACTTTAATTAAAATTTGGCAACTTACTTTTTAAACACTAGGTGGTTAGTAATAATAAAATGTTTTCGACAGTGATGCTATTAGCTGAGCCAACTTGGCATTTTGAATTAATTTAATAAAGGAGTAGCTACCCGGTATTTAATTAGTCGGGGTGTCACAACACGCTCTCAAATACCAAAAGTCAATGCACGCCTCTAGTCACATCATGTTCAGACATGCCCAAAGTAAGTAATTTCGTGATAAAAATCAAACCCACATGATGACATGAAAATATAGATATCCCACACCCCTCGGTGAGTCTACGTAAATAAAAATGCTATTGGCTAAGTTTAGAAACCCTTTTAGTCCCCACAATATTAATCGCTACAAAAAAAATCAATATACGCCTCATAATTCCTTAGATAGAAAACATACCTCATTCGGGGGTGGTGGTTGTTGACTCCCACTATTATAACTTTTCTCCGATGAGTCAAGAAAAATTTCACCCCAAATTTTTAGTTCTAGTTAACCACACTCCACTATATGCCCAAGCCTTTGAATATATTGCCTTCGTTAGGTAACACACATAATTTCTGCATTTTTAGAACTTCTACCGATGACTCTCCTCATTCTTCCATTATAGGGGTGACCTCGACTACAGTCATCATACTCGAACATACTTCATAACCTCCTAAGTACGATCTCCGTTATCCATCCAATGGCCCTCATCTTCCATACTTCTTGTACGAACCCGTCCGAACGCAAATAAGATTCACTAATATATATGGAATCTTACCAAAGAAATCAGCAATCCTAAACATAGGGCTCTACATCAAAGAACGCTAAGCTGAAAACACAATAAGTCGTACAGACCCTAAAGGACACTAGAACCTGATGCTTTGATACCACCTGGAACACCCCGCCTAATTAAATACCGGGTGGCCAGTCCCATACCAAATTAAAACAGAATATACATTTGTCTCATTCTCAGCATCACTGTCGTAAACATTTACTAATCACCCAATACCCAATTAAGCTGGTGTTAAAAACTTCCAAATTTTAATTCAAACAAATCCATTTTTAGTATACAAATAACACAACACATATTATTCTACAACACTAATAACTGAACAGATAACACAAAAGAATTTAAATGCAATTGGAATAAACATTCCCACATAATAATCCAATACAGTAATCCTAACAGTAGTAAATGTATTAAAATGACACGAATACAAGACTGTATTTGACTCAGATAGAAAAGAGATAACTGAATTCCTTTTGGGGAGACATACTCTAACTAAAAGATCACTATGAATCAAACGAAGATAGGCGTCTAAGCAATACTCCATAGCTCCATAGCTCGTCATAATCAACTAAGGTTGGCGTCCCTGCTGCCGGACACCTGATATAGAAGATACAATATAAAAGAGAATATGCAAGAAAACGGGTCAGAGCCCGATTTAAAATGATTTTGAAAACAACAAGTATTTAACAAGTGCAATAAAACATTTATTATGTACATGTTAGTATCCAAACTCTCACTTGATATTCTCATCTCTCATCTAGAGAGCACACTTAACATTTCCTATTAACCTCCTAGTTAATGGTTCCTCTTCATAAATTTCCATAATATGATTCCATCCCATATCATAACCCCGCATGTCCCATACCATATGTAATATAATCATTCTTATACGTTTTCCACTAACATGAATCGTTTCTCATTAATATGAATTAAGCTTTTCAAATCTATAAGAATAAACATTCATTAACTTAGTTCAATTCTTTTTCTTTACTCACCGTCATCTACAATTATCACACAGTAGATAGATTTAACCACAATATACACATTCATTTATTATATAAATACATATATATAATACGGCACCCCGAGTCACAGCTGCGGTGCATGCATTACTCTGCTATCATGTCCCGTCATCACTGGTCGCCGAATAGGGGACAAAAGGTTCGGTAAGGATTCCTCGAACCACAAACAACAACATACAAATTGGAGGCGAACATAGTTCTCGTATCCATGGGTTACGCACATACCTACATACCCACAGTCAGTGGACTTATCAACTCCCCGATAAGTCTTTTATAGACCTATGTTCTCGAGCGACAAATCAAAGATCCCATGGATTCATCAGGATATGACTGCCCTCACGCGCAAACCTCCCATCGATAACAAGTAAACTATGTATGTCATACACATAAATCATCAATCAATCAAATAGGCATTATCATACCTATAATATAATATCAACAAGGTACTTACATTATCCTAAGATAGTTCCCATACGCAGCATTATATCTCTTTAAATTTAATCATCCCCGAGCCTCACTCATTACTCAAGGTTCAAATAGGTTTTTCCTCAACATTTATTTAGTAAGAAATCACTAATATCCTACTGGTCCATCTCATCTTATCTCCCGAATTACCACGAATTAAACTCTCCTTTAATTAGGATTATAACCGATTGTTTCTAATCTCTTATAAACACATCTTCTATCAACTAGGATTGAATACCATCATCACATCATTCACACTATATGACTTATCAACAAAATCAACATCCTCGCATCCTATAACATCTCTCCACTCTCGACGTCGTTAAGGTTCATGCGCGGAGCGTCTCGCAAAGCGAAATCCAAACAAGGAACCCCTCCAATACACTACTACTTAACTTTGTCGATCGTGGAGGTCCGTCAATATCAAATACGCAACCGAGATATCCTCATCCCCTCTTTCAAGTAAAGGTAGTCTAAACTCCCATCTCTATCCAGGAGACATACCACTAAGCGCTTGTACTACACTCAGTCCTTGCGCAATCATTAACGAGCTTAAACTCAGTCCTTGATGTTCAAATTGTAACCCTAAGGCTACCTAGGTGTTATATTAAATCTCCTCTATTGGACCTATTGTAATACCCCGTATTTTTGTGATATTTATTTATGGGATTAATTGAATTAAATGGGTATTAATTGAGAATTAATCCGGATAAAATACTAACGAGATGTGAGTTGGTATTTGATTATAATGTGTATTATTTGATTATAATGAATATTGAATATATTGAAATTGTCGTGAGACTGAAATACGGCAATTTGGAAATTTAGTTGGGACGCACGTGTCAGTCGCGTCGGGAAAGTAATTATGTGAATTAAAAAGTGAATTTTAGTTTTATTAACCGTATGGTTATTTTGAGTGTGCCAACGTGTTCGGAAGGGTCAAAATAGTCAGAAAACACTAGCCGGGGGTTTAGTTTGGGTCCCGGGCATTTTCGGGCCATACCGGCAACTTAAAAGGGTATTTTGGTAATTTTGGAATTTTGGGAATATTAACCAACGAATTTCGGGACTTAATATTAGGTTATTTTGTAACCCACTAGGCCATTACCAACACTTAACTAATTTGAGGGCTACGGGAGTTATAGGAAGAAGTGGGAGAGAAGTTAGAAGAGGTTCCCAAAGAGAAAACCACCATCTTCAACCTTGGGAGGAAATACATAGAGAAAGGGAAGAATCAACCCATTCACCAACACCAAATTCAGAGAACTATCTAAGGCAAGTGGTTTAATTTCGTTAATTTCAAGCGAATGCTTCTTCCATGATTAGAAAATTGATATATTTGCATTGTGTTGGGAGATTTATAAAAACCCATGAAATTGGAGTTATAAATTCAGATTTGGATATAGGTTTTCATGTAGAATTGTTATTGGGTGATTAGACTAAAAGAATTACTATTTTTATGTTACAAAAACGGATTTATTTATGGAAATTGATGACTTTAAATTTCTAGGGTTCATGTTCATAAGGTTTGGGAAAAATTGGGGAGTCATGATAATTAGATGATGTATAGGAAGATTTGGCCCTATATAAATGTTGTGTTGTGACCTATGAATGTTTAGTGATGATTAGAAACCTTAAAATACTGTTGGGGCGACTTTTAGATGAGAATAGAGGTGAAGAAAATTGAGAAAAACGAGATAGGAAAATTCTGGGCTCGAAACTGTCACCTCGTTAGAAGACCTGCCCAGGTCGTTCGAACGAGCTCGTTCGAACGAGCTTCTAACGAGCTGAAAGTTTGCCTTCTAACGAGTTGGATGTTCGTTCGATGCCTTTCGTTCGAACGAGATCTCGTTAGATGCCCCTTTCGTTAGAACGAACTCTCGTTCGAACGACCTCGTTCGAACGAAACTTCTAACGAGTTGACAGATTGGCCTTTTTGGCCTGATTTGATTTCTAATGTCCCGTAACCTGGTCTAATTGTAAAGATAACATTCCCTTGATGACAAATTGATATAGTTGGGATATTTGGGATATATTGAGGAGTAAAACATAGAAGTGTGATTTGAACCAAATGAAAATTATGGATTAGGACGTGAGTGACTAATTACGATGTGAGAATAATTGACGATTTAAATGTTAATATTAACCGGGGATATGTGAATTGCGTAACATCATAAGTTGGTATCAGAATGAGAAGTATACCACTAATAAATTATGATAATTACTAGGATGTGTGCATGCTTAGTATATGTATATGATTTTATGTGTATGACATACCTACCATACTTCCTATCACGGGAGGTTTACGTTCGCTTAGGGCCATCTAATCTTTGTGTGCCCGGATTTAGATTGGTACCTCGAGAACATAGGTCAGAGAAGGACTTATTGGGAAGTTAATAAGACTGCTGATCGTGGGAGCGTAGGTATGTGCGTGACCCATGTGATATGACTGTGTTCGCCTCCATTGTTTGTGATTGTTGTTATCTGAGCGATTCCTGCGAGATTCAGAATGCGTGATCCTTATGTACGTGATGTACCGGGATGGATAGCAGAGTATGTGTGCACCGCAGCTTAGTCTCGGGTGCTTGTATTGTATATTCATGATGTGAATAATATACTCTTAAATAATGAGAACTTTCATGTTGGTATTGTGAGTATAATTATGGTAACGCTTTGAAAAAATAAAAAGGGATAACCTGCAGTGAATTATATTGCTAATAATTGAGAATTCGAGTTTAAGTAAAACCTCTATTTAAATTGATAACGTTAGAATGTATAATGGAAATCGAGTAGAAAGGGGTATAACTTATGACGGTTTAGTTAGATATGAATGTCACTTAGATGGGTACGGTACGTTAGGAGTGCACAATTAGTCGTGAGGTGAGGATTTCATGTGAGTGCATGTCCTAACATGTATTTTGCATTCATTGTTTTAATGTTATTAAAACACTTGCTATTTTTAAAATACTCTCCACTTTCGGGCTCTGACCCGTTTGCTTTCAAATCTATTTTTGTAAAAACCTTTTAGGTGCCCATCCACAAGGACACCATGCATAGGATTTCCATTCAGGTGACGAGCTGTACCTGTTGTGGAAGTTACAGGGCCTTGCTAGTAGACGCTTCCTTTGGTTTTGACTCCATATTCAGTTCCATCATTTGTAGGGCATGTCGCCCATTTCTATTTAGAGACATTTCATATTTCAATTATTCAGATTTTGGCATGTAATTAATTGAGGATACACTGTTCTATTTATTTCAGTTGTGGGATTGTTGTGAGGAGTATTTCCTCCAGACTTATTATTAATTGTGGGTTATTCTATTGCTTATTTATGGTGAATGGTTATGTTATTCTTTCATAATTCTTTTATTGCATGTTAATCAGTTTTAATTTAAAATTTGACAACTTACTTTTTAAATACTAGGTGGTTAGTAATCATTAAATGTTTTCGACAGTGATGCTATTAACTGTACCAACTTGACATTTTGAATTAATTTAATAAAGGAGTAGCTACCCGGTATTTAATTAGTCGGGTTGTCACACCTATCCTTAATCCTCATGCATAAAAATTAGAATCCAACACATGAATCTAGCAACCGAAATGTCCTTCAATTTAATTATCATAATTCTAATCAATTAAATCCCAATCAAATAATTCGATTCTCATCTAGGGCTTACTAATTTTCCCTAAGTCCCATAATATCCAATTAATAATCACCAAAGATCTACAAAAGGTTTGGGATAAGAACCAACATTAAAAATAAACAACTTTAACAATTCTGGGGAGGTCGATCGATCGAAGGCAGGGGATCGATCGATCGATCGCCCAGGTAACAACCCAGTTTTCTGCATTTCTTCTACTACGGGTTTAACCATTTTTGATCAATCAAACCTTCATATTAACAACCCAAATGACTTATAATCCTTACTACATGATATATCAACATATACAAATGATTTCTAATGATCTAAACATCCTAGAATCATCAAGAGTTTGAATTAAAAGCATATATTTATCCTATTTTTCCAGAAAATAATATACATGATATCTTCAAGAACACATCAATGATTCTCATAATTTTCTCAACAGATTTGTGATTATTTCATGGATTACTATCTACCTTCAACATGAGTTTGATTCCTATATATCTCCATTATCCAGAAATCCATTAACAACTTTATCTTTTCATCTTCCAAACATGAAAAATCTCATCTTTTTATAACTAGTCTAACATGGACAATATACAAACTTAGATTGCAATTATCAAACACTTGTCTCTAATGAAGATCTGATCCTTTGGGGTGGTGTATCACTAGTGGTTCTCCCCTTCTCCGGTGGTGGTTGGTGGTGATGACCTTTGAACTTTGGTTCTCCTCCTTTCCAAGCAAGCTTCTCTCTTCCCAAGCAACCTTTCACTTTCTCTCAAAAGATGACCTCTCAATTTTTTTTTTTTTGTAGAGGAGAAGAATGAACCACGTACAACTAATCTCCTAATATTTATAATAAGACAAAACCCAAAATCACTATTCATCCCCCTTGTAAAAATAACCAAAATGCCCTTTTGAGTTGTCTTTTCATTTCCAAATGACCCGAGACCCAAAACTAACATCCAAATAGACTTTTTTGACTATTTCAACCCTTTTGGATGCAACGACGCAGTCGAAACGACTTTAAGGTTGATGTAAAAATAAGTTTTCTTTTTAATTTAAAAAAAATTAGTCCCGATACGTCCCATACCGCGTCCGACTAAAAATTCAAATTACTGAATTAGTATCACACAGCCACATCAATAGCATCACATTCATATATTACCTAAATATCTTTAAGTAATATTTAGAATCATTCATTTAAATATCCACAATTCGGATAAAACCCAAATGAATTAATTTATAATAAAATCTAATTAATCCATTAATTTAAAATATAACCATTTTAAAAGTCATTAAAATTACGGGGTATTACACGTAGGTGGCTTGAACATGGCAGGGGTTGGGAAGCTCACTATCCTAGCCACGAATTGGGAGCCTTCTGAGAAACCTCTTTAGAGTGGGTCTCGACTTTTGATGAGGTCTACTATCTTTTCCTCAAGATGTTGGATGGAGTCATTCCATGGTCTTGCAACATCAGCCTGGCCGAGGTTGTCCCCAGCCACCTCCAAGGGGTGGACTGAGGGTTCCCCAGCCGCATCACAACGTCGGATGTTGACCTCTTCCTGGTACCTACCTCGTCCTATGTGGGGTTGGCCTTGATGAGGCCGACGTTCCCCCTCTTCCCTTTGTGAGACGGCTGCACTTCTCGATCTGGACAACCTCTGTCTTAGGTCATTTACTGGGTCGAGCCTTTTAAAGGCCGACCCTCTGCTCAATCGATCAAAAGTTGATCCTCTTTGTTGGGCTCCTTTACCTCTTCTGTCTTCGCAACCTCGGCTCTGCTGGATAAGACGCACTGTGTTATTTGAAGCCTCGTACGGCTCCTAACAATCTTCTGGAGTGTCTTCTGCCTCCATATCATCATACCTATCCTCAGTATAAGGGTGTCATTGCCTCCCCAGACACAAATTCCTAGGGTCAGCAACGTTCCTCCTCCGTTGAGGTGTAGGTTGGTCTTTTCGCGGTGCCTGGGGTGGTCCTCTGGCCTCTAGATGGGGTTGAACATCCGTCGGAGTAATCATCTCCGGTGAGCCCCCAGGCGGTCTCATCATATTTTGACGATTCTCCCACCTTAGCGAATTAATTCGGTAAATATGGTGGCTACAGGTCTGGGGAACAGAATCGATTCGGGTTAAGGATGAATCAATTCGGTCTTAGACCGAAGGTTGATTTCCTCAGCCGAATCAATTCACTTGTTGTGCGAATCGATTCACTTTCAGGGGCGAATCAATTCGAAAATCCTGCCCGTTTTAGTAAAATTTTCCAACTTGGTTTCTACACCTTTTCTTTTGGGTTTAAGACCTAGGAACCTTCTCTTAGGATTTATTAAGAAGTATTATGACCTCATATAAGGAGAGTGATACACTAGGATAGCAAAGGAGTGTTCGGGCTCCTTTCGGGGACTAATTATAGGAGTATAATGCCTCTTTTCGTCTAGTAAACAATGTTAGAACAAGTATAGACCGGGTAGAGTAGTGTTGGACCATCGGGGGATAAATTGAGAGAAATTATCTCTTGGGGAAAAATTTTGTAAGTACATATGGTTTCGAAAATAAGGATCATATGTTTAACTTAATATAGTTTGTGACCATAGCACATTTACACATACCACTCTAAATGCTATCATAGGGGAAGTACGCGATAAAGGTGAATCCCCTGGCTAATAATGTAGGGAGAGTATAGTCCTCAGGCCACGATACCATTTATTACATTATATGATTGTATGGTTTGAAGTGAGTTAATTCTGGGTATGGATATTACTCACTATCGAAGGTATATGTCCGCTTGCCATGCGTTGCGATTTAGGATACCCAGGTGGTCTTGGTTATAGGCCCTAGAAGATGATAGTATTTAGGGGTGCATCCAGTGGGATGACTCCCATAAGGATGGTCTTAGAACCGTTATTATATAATTGTAACTGTTCTCACTGAAATAGTATTTCACACGAATGATTAAATTGATTTAAGAAAATTGTGAACCAAATTTAATTGCTTATGGTCTGTAATGATTATTGTCTCACATGGTCATATTAAATTGGTAGACTTGGCATGTTAAATAGAGTTAGGTTACTCCTACTAAGTATATGGGAAATTTAACTTAACATGTATCATATGCACTAGGATGTGCACTTAGAGAGAGGTGAGGATGATACTTTGAATGAAGAGCGAATTTAACTTGTTTATGAAAGTAGCATTCGTAACTATCATTCATTTTATTCACATGTATATCATATCAAACCAGTCCCTGACCCGTTTATATTTGTTCTTCTTGTGTGGTTCTTATATATGTTTAGGTGCTCCGCCGCATGGGCGCCCGCTTTGACTTTCCTTCCCAGTGTTAAGGAGCTACGGCATTTTGCGGATGTTGTTGGATTTTTGTAGTAGACGCATTATTTCTTTTAATACTCTAGTTATGATCCGTCTATATATTTGGGCGTGTTGCCCAAGTTTAGTTTTCGTACATACCGTTATGCTTGGTGTAATCTTTTGTATTAGTCTGTTAACCGACAGCTTATTCGGTTACACCTCATAGAATTGTTATCAAACTGTTATATATCTATATATCAACCTTTTGTTATAAATTGATTAACGAAAATTGCTTTTATCAAAATTGCAAAATTATACCTGACATCCGTTTTTAAAAATATTTGGTGGTTGTCTCCTATTATTACTATGCGACAGTGATGCTAAGAATGGACCATTTAAGATTCTTATTTTTATTGGAGTAGCGGGCTGGCCACCTCTTATTTTAATAAGCAGGGTCTCACATATTTCGGGCTTCAAGCCCGATTTCAGACAGGCTCAATTTTAATTTTTTTATTGAAAAATGTTTTAATTAGTTTTTGTATCTTGTGTTTCCATCATGGAAAAAATGTACAAACCAAAATCTAATTGATATTTCATAAAATGTGTAGAGATGATGCATTTTCGTGTGATATGGATTAAAGAAGAATTCGCAAATTTCCAATTAAACCTTATTTAATCAGTGTTAATTTTTAATCAAATTTTATTCAAACCTAAAACATGCAACTACATGTGGAAAAATCAAACCAGCAAAAATAATTGTTGACACACAAATTTCTGGAAAAAAAAACCCTTTCGGGTAAAACCATTTATTTCACTATAATACTTACAACGAAATCTGCAATGGATTAAACTCAGAAAATCCACATAAGACGCAACCTAAATCAGCAATGGAATTCCACAGCAACTCCACATGAACTGCGGTTCACTCAGCCTAGGAATACCCACAAGCACTCCCTATTGACACGCAGCCGTCAGCCGTATATTTACCCTCGCTACAAGATAACAACTTCACCAAAGTTATATCTTGGGTTCCAAAACAGTTCACACAAAGATCGGGATGTTTTGTGAATTGAAAACAAAAAGTATTAAACCCTAAATGAAGAAGACAAAGTGTTCTGTCAATTTGCAGTGTTTGCAGAAACTAAAATGCCAGTTCTTCTTAATGAAAACGAAGTGGTTTAATATGTTATTTATTAAAAAGTTAAGGTGACAAATCGCTCAAACGAAATAGGCATCTCTCTCGAACGGTGACATGCGTCGCTCGAACGAGCTTCGCACAACATGACCCCGTCGCTTGAAAGAACTCTGCTGTCGCTCGAACGAAAAAAAATAAAAATTAATTTTTTATTTCGTTTTTATAAATTCGCCTTAACACTTAGACAAAGTCGTTTGACAAAAAACTTTACACCAAGACTTAGAAATTATTTTCTAAAAAATATGCCAATACTTTAAGTGAAATGCTAAGGTATTTAAACACAACCTTACCAAAATTAATCTTGAGGTGGCTTGAATGTTGAAGAATTTTGATATTCAAATCCGTCTTAACACATGATTGATTTTGAGTAAGTCATCGACGGTTGTAGAGGTATAAGACATACCCACATGTAAGTCGGACAATAAAACCATTTTCTTACAAATCTCGCCCCATGTCGATGCCGGTACAAAATAAAAATATCCTAATTATCAAATCAAAATGCCTATACAAATCTAATACCCTCCCCAATGAACCCAAAACTGAAATGGTCATAAAGATGCGAGTAACAAACTTTTCTTCAAAATCTTAAACATCAAATCTTCAAGCTTTTCTCATCAGGGTGTGCAAAATATTGATCTTCAATTTGTACCTACACAAATGAGACAAAGCAAAACCTTTGTGATTCATCGAGTTTGAAATTATATAAGAGTAAGACAATTAATAATCAAATTTCTCCCATAATGCAAAAACTCCCCCATAATTTGTTCTCCCCCTTTTTATTTATCTGAAATAGACAAGGAAACGAATAAACAAAAAAAAACATAGAGTTGTCACTACAAAAATGCATAGCATATATGAATAAAACTACGGTCATGCGAAGGAGGAACCCAAAAGCTTCCACAAACTATTTTTGATTTTTCATAACGAGTTAATTTTGTACTCTCGCAGCCCTTTCCCGTGAACACTCATCATTTTTCAATATAATTCCTCACATTAAATGATTATTACATTCACTACTTTCATTGTCAAGTTTTATCGCATTTGATTCATTTTAAAGATAGAATTTAGATGAAAACACATTGAACAAAATCTAATAGACAAGAACAATAACAAAATAAATCCGTGCAAGTGTGCATTAATGGAACTCTTGATTCAAACGTGTAGGTAGTAACAACTAATCACATTTCAATGACACCACATATTGTAAAGCACATAAATAAAATGATGACACATATCAAAACACTATCAAATTGTCTCATGAACAAGGAATGAAATTGTGACTCGGTCATCCTAAATGTCAATTCATATATGGTGAAAAACAAAATACAAAAAATCTTTTTGACTTTTTCAAATTAAAATATTTTCGTATTTTTCAAAAGTTCTATCAGAGATAAAAAATTAATACAAAAACTACATAAGTCATAACACTAGCAAGAATATATCATGAAGCACAACTAGCGTATGATAACCATGTGAACACAATCATTCATATGCTATGAAAAGAGAAAAATCATGTGCAAGCAACTGCGAATCATCTTGTCTAACATCTTGTGCCTCTAAAAGAGATTTCTTAACCCAAAAAGGTGTGCAAGGACGGATGGGGGTTTTGGGAACCAAGGGTACACTAGACTTCAACTTCCTAGGACTTTTTCAAAGATCAAAACAAAAGCGCCTAAGGTGACCTTTCCTACCATAATATGAACATGTGTAAATGGGTACAATGACACCTATGGGCTGACCTTTTCTAGCATCCTTGGGATTTATTTACCCTCTAAAGCAAATAATGGTTGATAAGCACCCAAAAGTGTCTATTTTATACCCCGAATAGAAGCATTTTAGTCACTCATTTTAATTAAAAATTGCCTTATGTTCGTATTTTATTATTTTGCAGGTAAATACGCAGTCGCGGTATCAAAGTGTTCTAATTCAATGTAATTGCGACAAAGTAGCGGCTAAAAACATTCAACGAAGAAATCAAAAGAGACCGCGAAGTCAGAGTCCCTATTTGAGCTTGCCCCGATGAGTTCCGGTGTCCTAAATCTTTTCTCGAACCAAACCTAAGCCTACACCGAGCCCAGTCCTTTACCTGAGCCTCGTGTGTGTTTTTATTATTTTTAGAATTTTTTATTTGAGTCGTTTTTAATTTTTAAAATTTATTTTATATGTTATTTTAAGTCGTTTTATTTTTAGAATTTATTTAGAATTTTTCAGGATTTATTTTCAATTCTTATATTTCTTTATACTGATTTTAATTTTTGTTAGTTTTTAATTTTTAATCTTTATTTTATTTTATTATTTTTTATTAGGATTGGTTTTTTTTAGGATTTTTTTATTATATTGTAAATTTTTTAGGACTATAGTTTTTAGTTTAATAGATTTTTATTTTTTTTATTTTTTATTTCTTTTTATTTTATTTTGAATCTTTTGTTAATAGAATAGGAATTTAATTTTTAGCTTTGAATTTAATTTTTTTATTTTTAGTTGTAATTATTTTTAATATGGTTTTTTTTAAAAGGTACAAACACACACACACATTAACTATCATATATCTCATTTACACACTAATGCCCTACACCCTATCACACACAAACAAACCCATGCCCAGCTTCTTCCCTCATCACCACCTCACTCTCTCTCCTCCATTAACACCCAAACACAAACCCACCAATCCCAAACATGCTAACATGCTTCATCCTTCCAACCTAAATCCCTCAAACCTATATTCCTTACCCATAAAATCAAAACTCCATACCACATCAGAGCTGCCCACACCGACGGCCAGAAATCTCCATCATCCCCTGCTCCTGAGGACCCCAAGCCGGCGGAACCCATGCCAGCTTCTACCCCAATCCGACGAGCTCGAACCTGGAGCTGTTGGAACCCACTTCGACCCATATGCCCACATCGGACCTGTCCACCCCAAAACTAACCCATACCCGGTCCAAACCAGCCTAAACCCGAAGACTGACCTGCATCAACCTAACACCCATCAACCAATCCCAACAAAATCGGAGTTGATGCCAAGCCTTCAAAAAAAATCCCACAAAATCTCTTCTCTACAAACAAATCCGTGAGTTATAAATAAAAAGAAGAGGGCAACGCACAAAAGGACTCTGAGATAGGCAACAAGAAGAGACTGCGAAAGAGAGAAATACAGTGTATATTATGTACAGTTTAGGAATAAAAAAAATCAGAAAAATACAAAAAAAATAGTTTAGTATTAGGATAGATTTTTAGGTTTAGTTTTTCTTTTCATTTGTGTGATCACGTGCTGAAAATTGGGGAAGAGTGGGACACACTTTCATGAACACAATTCGATAAGAAACTTTGCGTATTGCATTTCATTCCCTTTCTTTTTCATTCTTGCTATATTATTGATTGTTGTTTGTTCTAACATGAGAATGCTTGGCTAAACACCCTGTTCAAGGGGTGGGATGCAATGCGTACGATATTAATTTAATTAATTGATTTCATTAATGCTATATTTCTAGGAGAAATAATTTGTAACTGTCACAAATTAATTTATGCAGCGAGAGTTAGTAATTTAATTTTATAAATAAATTATTTAATTTAGGAATCGAACTAGAGACAGGTTTTTTCGAAACTTGAATATTAATTCGGTGTTGAAAGTTAAGAATTCATACTTCTTTTATTAAATTGATCCTAGTTGGTAATTTTATTGAAAATACTATAGTTCTTAATTTTTTATCTTGTGACATTTTTAAATTAGTTTTCTGAAAAAGATATTATTAAATTTATAATTTTAACTAGAGTTAGATTATTAATTTAATATTATCTCAAAATATTTCAAATTAATAAATTGAGAAATTAAAATAATTGATAATGCAGTATAATCCCATCTGTTGACTTTCTCAAATATTTCACACTTGATAGCACATTATTTTTCATTAATTAGTCACTTCATAATTTTAATTTTATCATTTATTAGTTAATTCTCCCTTGAAATGGCTTTTAAAAAATATATAAAAATATAAAATATTTTAGTAAAAAGAATTGAATTTCAAGTGCTCACATCAATTGTTTCACCTTGAAAGTTGGATTGATACACGTACTTATTGCAATACGAGTTGTTGTACCAAGTTTTGTAGGTAATTCAAGGGAATTTTGAGATTGTCTTTTGAAGACCACGGCCACACGCAAAAAGCCAATTATCATAATGGCACCATTGTCGCTTTCTTGACATGGAGACAAAGTTGAAGACTTACAATATTTTATTTATTTTTCTATTATTTGGGGTGCATTTAGACACCATATTATTTTTGTAATAATTATTCCGTAAAAAAGGGAAAAGGGAAATCAAACAAGGTAGAGAGAAGGAGTCCAACGACGAGGATTTTTGAAGCCTCTCTACTTTGGGTCGGTAGGACTCCCGGGGATAACTGAGATAAGTAAGATCTCGCCCAGATCGACTCAACTGTGTAAAAATCATGGGAGGTGCATTACTTTATCCATCGCAAATCTCCTGCAAGCGATCATTTTTGTGTGATTAATTGCTCCTGTGTGCTTTTAATTTCTGCATCGCACTTATCTTGAATGGTTTGATGAATTAATTTACCTAAGCCTTGGACCTGATCATTGAAACGAGAAGGGACTTCATTACTCGACTCACTCTCTTATCCATTGTGTGCTACCCTAGCTATCATTAACTTTAAAATCAATCAACGAGCTCTCCCAATAGGAACACATTTTTAAAACAGGCGATCACAAAGATAAATTTCGTGATTTTTGTTGCCCACGGACTAAATTCAAATTTGACTGCCCCTCTCACTAATTTTGAAGATAATAATTGACTACGTGCTCGTTAGGATTTTTTCTTTATTCATATGTGTCCAATTCAATTATTTTGGTAGTCTATTTTTGTTCGTTCGTCCAAATCACGAGTAATTTTCTCCCCTTTTTCGAAAAATTGAAAAAAATATTTTCCTTTTTTTTAAAAAATATTTCCACAAATCCAAAAAGGATTTTCCTTTTTTTTCAATTTTCCAAATGCCAAAAAGATTTTCCTTTTCTTGTTTTCAAAAATCACAAAAAGATTTTCTTTTCTTTTGAAAAATATTTAAAAATCCAAAAATATTCCTCTCGTCATGGCCGAAGAACGTCCTTTACGGGAATACTTTGGTCATTTTCCATTCTTTCCAAGATTGTTTGACGATGAGCCCGAATTGAACCTCCATGCATTACTTTGTGGATTTAACTCTCAAACACTCACCGTTGATACTCATGTGTCGTCCATGCACACATCTCATTTTCCACCGCCTCCGAAGATAAGTGTCAACACATCCCATGCTTCATCGTGCACACATTTCTTTCTTGTCGATCACTTGTCCCATGAGTGTCCATTTATTTTCTCTGCTTCTCAACCCACCATGGAACATATGTATCCATACGAAACTGTTTTGGAACCTCCCTCACCGTATTGTGACGACATATCTAATGTCGAGGGGTGTGAGTATCCCAGCTATTCATGGCGGCATGATCACCCTTCCATGTAATATGAATCCCAACGCAATGTTGTAGATCCTTATAGTTTCCAGCAGTCCTCATCTCAACCTCTTGCACATCATACCTATAAGTCCCCTTACTATGCTCCTCATGTTGATCAACCTTTTGTCTCTCACAGAGATGCTTATCACGTGTATGAACAACTTGACCCCATTCCCCACACTTCATATGATTATTATCCATATCCTAGTATTTCTATCGAGTTGTGTCAATATCCACCACCACCACCGCCACTCAATACCACTTCACCACCACCTTGCACATCCTCTTTCGACAGACTCTTGCAAAAGTTTGCGCACACTCTTCACTCTCAAAATGAATCCCTTCAAATGCTTGAATAACGATTAAATGATTTTGAGTGTGTGCACGAGTCATATTTCACCCCAAGTCCACACATTGTTGCATCCATGTGGAGAGATGATGAGTCGTCTTGTGCCACTAATTTTGAGTGTGAACAACCCTATCATCTCGAGAATCTCGAAGTTGAGACCACCCCGTGTTGTTTTGCATTTTGCATTTATCCTTTTAACGCATAATTCTCTTATTATAATGAAGTTAGGTATTCGTTTTAAATATTTAGTGTTATTTAAATTATTTACTACAAAAAGCAAAGTTACCCTAACGATATTTATGAACTAACAATCGAACTTATGTTTAAGGTAATACTCAACAACTTCTAATAAGATATATGTAATTTTTCGATTGAAATAAGATATATGTAATTTTCCTATTGAAATAAGATATATGTAATTTTCCTATTGAAGTAACAATGGGTTTACTGGATTGTATTGAGCCAAAAGGAAAATCTTGAACATATTTTTGACGGGGAAGAATGGAATATTGTGTTCCAATTACAATGCATATTTTATTGCATTTGTGAATAATATGTAAATTTATTTTGTGAGACTTAGATTTCACCATGCCATCGACATGGTCATCCCCTAGTAAGACAGACAAAGAGAGAGATAGAGAAATAACTATGCCAATAACCCCATTGAGCCCTCCTATGTAGCGGATCAAGATCTTTGTGATTGCAAGTGTGGTGAAAGATAATCAAAATTTGACATGAATTTGAGAATGAGGATGTTAACGTAGGATAACAATAGTGACTTGTTGGGGACGTAGTCATCGAATATGATGTTCTAATGGTTTGTTGTTGGATCAACTATCAAGATTTATCCATATTCATATATGTAAATGGTTGGAAGGATGTCGATACCGGAGTATGGTGCATTGTCGTTGGAAATATTTTAAAAAATAAATGTTGAAAGTCAACACCATCTCCCCTCTCTATAGAAGCTTTATCTATATTTATCTAGTATAGGCTAGAGAATGATGGAATATTGTCATATTATATAGAATAATTTAAAATTCCCTAGGTCATTCTAAAATGTTATAATAGAAAGTGCAAGGATAGGAAGACTACAATGGTAGTGTAATTTTAAATCCTTTTAAGGAGGTGATAAACTTCTAGGGAGCAGATCATAGCCATTAAGTAGAACTGATATCCACCATCAATGAGGAGGTGGAAGCCTATAAATAGGAGTGCTCCTCACTTGTAAAAAGTCAAAGGAGTATTGATTGAGTTTTATAATATTAATGTGTTTCTTTAGTGTGTATTTGTGAGTCAATAATTGTACTATTTTTTTTACAATTGTTCTTGTGTAATAAAATAATTTTATTTGTAGTTCACCACTTGCACACTTTTTACTCAGCAATAAATCAATTATACTTACTCATCAATTGACTCAAAACATTTCTAGTTTAGGAATTTCAAAATGATTTTCCTCTAATAGTTTTTATCCTTTATATCGATGAAACCCTTTTAAAAAAATTTGAATTCTTGCAAATTGCCTTCAAGGACTAATCCCTCAAAATGTTGAATATCAAAGAAAAAAACTTGTTTTATATTTAAGTTTATCGAAAAAAGAGGTAAGTAAAATTAATGACGATGAAACAAATATAACACTTTAACTTTTAAAAAGACAGAGGCGATAGTTGATAATTTACTTGCGAAGAGTTTTAATTAATTTCTCTTTTTAGACAAATTGTAAAATTCCCAACACAAGATCCTTATCAAGGCCCCCCCATATGGTGTACTATTTCTCTCTCTATTCAAAAGTGTTTCATTTAGTATATGGAAAGTCATTTGGAGAGATGGACGCCCAAAATGAACCCTCCATTCAAGTTTTGAAAATGAGTAGTAATACACTCATTGGATATGCTTGACACTACCTAATGAATAGAACATCAACATCGCATATGGAGTACACAATTAAACAACATATCCGTATCCAAAACCTATGATCCAAGCACGTGGTCCCCCCAGAAATGGAAAATATATTAATTGCGTAACATCTATTGATAATGTAAATGTGTAAAAGGTAGATCTATATGGAGGAATGATATGGACAATTGATGGGATCCTCGATGGGTTATAGTTTTCCATACGCCTTGCAAGCGCACACAATGATCAGCATACACATGTAAAATCTACGTACTCGATCACATAATCCAACCTCCTCGCAAACAAACTCAAATAGTCGATGTGAATGGAACACTAATCCATGTTAAATGTAGGAAATAATAAAAATAAAAAATGAAATTAGAAAACCAAAAGATATGCAACATTTTGAATTTTTTGAACCTATGTTACATAAAAACTTGGAGGGTACTTCTTTCTTTTCCCCTTTTCAAGATCACTATCATTTGGGCTTTGTTTTTATGATTTCCATGTTTTAAGCCTAGATAGTTATATCTTTTTATTCCATGGTCATTTTCCTCATGTTTATTTCAAACATTTTAAAGTTTATTGTGATTAATACAATATTGTAAGGATTTATATGAAGTAGTAAGAGCTGATATTTGAGTTTCTTCTATTTATACTAGCAGTTTGTTATCATTCCGTTGAGTAAGAAAAGTTACATGAGATAGTTCTGTAGTTTATAGGAGTATGTTATGGGGCATTCAAGATTTTTTTCCTCTTTTTACGATTATGAGTATGATTATGTGACACCCTACATATTTTGACATTGGAGCTAGCCAATCCCGCTGCCAACCTACGCCAGGTGACAAAATTAAATTACCATTCTTATCATGTGACAAAAATATCAGACATTGAAAACTTTTTCCCACAAGATATAAATTGAAATAATCCAACGAATAAAAACATCCACGACAATAAAATCCATCACCACGATAAATCTATAATAAATCTCAACTCCAAGAGATAACTTAATACTCAAATGAAACAATCCAATTACAAGCCTTCAAATTAAAAGCCATAAACAACTGTGGAACCGAATGTCCCACGAAATCTATAAACAACCATCTAATATATGAAACAATGGAAAGGAAACTAATCTAATTAAAGCAATAAAATAAAACTAAAGCCGAAACAATCCATCTAATACAACTACTCCAGCAACTACCTAAAATGTTAGTCAACGACATGGGTCATAGCCCACTGCTAAACACCAAATCCTCCTCCCAATTACGATCCGTGAGTCCAGGATTAAGCATCATACGTGATAAATATTACAATATATTATTTTAAATTAAACTATATAAGAACATGCGAGTAAAGTAAAACAACACAACCTACCCGCATATACTAAGCCACCCCATTATTCAAGTCCAATTATGTTATTTCAACAGTGAATTTAATCTCTTCATTATCAATTTTATTAATGCAACCATTCTTATTAATGCAATACTAGTATTGCCAGTTTACTTGTTACACCATAAATGTGGTGTGCTCGAAAGACTGTACAAAAACTCATTCATACCTCCCATGAGCATAGAAATGTATTTGGCTCAGGCATTAATCTGGTCGGCCAGTGTATTTTGGTCATACCCAGAATGAAAGGCATTTATCCTAACTTGGCCAAGTCATAGGCCAATGATGCTTATATATAAGTGGACAACTTTTAGTGGGGTGATGTCAGCAGAACTCACTAGACAGGTTTGAAGAATCTTAGGATACTTTATTCCCCATAATTGATGGGAAATGTGTGTCAGTCAACCTTTCTATAAAAGCATGTAAAAAGGTGGGCCTGCCTAATTTATACAGGCAGGCCACCTATCACTAGACATTATTTTTGTCTTCATTACATTTTTCTCTTTAGGCCATGCTAGTAAGCATATATAAAGACCATTATCTTCCTTAGAAGAGGATCGAGAGTTTATCCCTACTTTTATGCTGCCAAATTCTAGAGAGATAGATAAGCTTGTAATTCTACTACCATCCATGGCAAGTACCTATTAATTCTGATACATATCACCACCGCACCTATGGATTTCAGCACCGCATTAGGTCGAACCACATAAATCAATTTTCTTCTTTCTTTTCTCTATTATATTCTTTAATATTCGGGCTCTAAATAAGTATTTCGTGGGTTAATCTCAATTTATTTGTTACGTGACTGGAACTTTTATATTAAGATAAAATATAAACTCATATACCAGTTTTAGGCACTAACAAATTGGTGTCACTTGTGTGAACATACTGGCAAGCCTGTTACTGCTTTCTACAAGTATTTTCTCCTGCAACTCAAAGAACCCCAGTTCTAGATTACATATTTTTATTCATTTTCATCCCACTACTTGTAAACATCTTTTCAACCATAGATATAACTTCATCGCCACAAACCCATCTCGTAACCGGTCCTTTGCCATAACTTTTATTGTTACTCCATTATCTAGACCATTATGCTGCAAAATGGACAAAAATCCAGAGAAGAGTAAGGCAATAGAGGACGCTCCATATTCCACCTGGTTAGAGGTTAGGAGTCTATATAGGAAAGCCTCATGTAGTTAGCCCAAATCATACTTACGAGTCAAAGAAGGATGAAACAAGACCTAGCCACCCCAACAGGTGGTGAGAACCCCAAATGAAGGTAGTAAATGCCTGCTCGATCACCACCAAGGGAAATAAGGTAGATCTACCGTGAGCGTATGGTGGAAAATTATAACGACTAAACTGAGACTCAATAGGAGAAGCTAACAAATCCAGGCACCGTGCATCTGAAAGAGATGTCAGGTCTTACAAACCGGGAGCAATATCCACTATCTCAACGGATGGATATGATGGAGATGATCAAACTTATTCTTCAGAATGACAAAACATTTTAGAAAGATCGAGCAGAAGGTATCCATTTGATCGTTTAGGACCATGGGAAGAAAGGGCCTTACAACACAGAGGGCATAGCGAGCACATAGGTGAGGTCAAAAGGTTTAAGTTCTCACACAGGTTAAGACCAAGTGTTCGAGCATCGTCTATAGCTGAAAAGACTTCCCAGGAAGATATCTCAGCTATAAGCCAAGGATAAGCATATAAAATAGTGACGGTCAAGGCCAATCAGGATGAACAACCTTGGAGAAGGTCAATCCTGAGATTAGAAGACTTCTTAGGCGATATTGTGAGAACCAAAAACCCTTTGCAGAGAGGATTCATAGAGGGTTACCCTTTCACTTCATCAATCATAGGGTGTCTAATGCTTGCAAAGTTCAGACCTCCCATTATCACTCCCAATTACGATGGCACAATAGACCCCATGTTGTACATAGAGTAATACTAAGCTGCTTATAATATTTACTCTGTTTTAGATGAGATGCACTGTTAGGATTTTTCAAGCATAATTACAGGGTCAGCCCAAATTTAGTATAATGGACTACCAAGAGGTCAGATTTATAACTTTTGGCAATTAATCGTCTTCTTTATCAATAATTTTTGGTTCGGTTCTAGAACAGGCAAATGGGTCGCCCACTTATTAAAAATCCAACAGGGGATAAATGATATAACTGAGGAGTTCATCGCTAGGTTCAACACTGAAAAGTTGGAAGTAGTTGACTAGAGAGATAAAATGGCAATTGCAGCTCTCATGAGTGGACTTCAATTTTGGAAATTGTTTTGAAAATTGGCAAAAGAGACACCTAACATAATCTCTGAGTTATTATCCAATGCTGGAAAAATTATAAATTCTAAAGAAGACTTAGCAGTGAAGGAATCCATCTATTATATGGTCGGCGTCCCTACGAGTGTAGAGAGAGAAAAAAGGTCAATAAGATTGATTAACTAAGGAAGTTCAATGAATACACACCACTGATTGTGGGATTGCACCAAATTCTCAAAGAAATCCATGGAAGCAATGACCTGAAGTGGCTAGGAAAGTTAAAATCTCTAATAAATAGGAGAGAGAAAACCAACTACTGCAAGTTCCATAAGGATCATGGCTACAACATAGACAACTGCGTAGCCATGTAAAATGCGACTGATAACCTCATTAAGAGGGTAAAATTAATGAAATTTGTTGAAAAAGGTGGCAGATTGGATATATGGGATCATGAGAAACCCAAGAGATCATAAAAAGGCAGGTGAGAATAAAAGAGGCTGGGACGATGATTCAGACAATCCAAATTTTCCCAGAAAACCTAAAGAGCATGTACACGTGGTGAATATGATTTCCTTTGAATGTAATTTCATTATAGGGGGAAATGCTGGAGGTGGAGATATACTAGAAAAAAATAGGTCTGAACGAGGCAAAGGCTTGGGCTCATATCACATAACTTGACCTAGCCAGCCCGACTGCATCTCATCCCGGGAAGGTAAATAAAGATTGCCTTATAGTTAGTTTCTCCAAGGACGATGTGTTAGGCGTTCTCTACCCACGTGAAGACCTGTTGGTAGTCACCATGGTAGTCTATGATAGAAGAGTAGCAAGTATACTAGTCGATAATGGCAGCTCAATCGATGTTATCTTCCATAGATGTTTTGAGAATTTAAGGCTAGGGTATAGGAAGCTAGAGGCATATCATAAGACTTTAATAGGTATTTCTAGGGAGAATGTGTTCCCCATGGTCATAATAGAATTGGAAGTTATGATCGGTGTCTAGTTGACCTACTGAATATAAAAGATTTATTTCTTTGTGATGGATGAGAACATCCATTAGGCATAAAATATCATCCTTGGATGTGTTAAATTGAAGAAGTTTGAAGTTGTTGCATCTACTCTCCACCAATGCTTGACACTCCCCATCAATTACAGAGTTAGTATGGTGAAAGATAATCAGGTGGAGGGCCTCGAGTGATACTTCCCATCGACATAACAAGAGGAACAAAGAAACTAACTATGACTTACCAGATCAAGACACTAGATCCTCGATATGAAGATAAACTGGTCAAAGGATGAGTAATTACGAAAATAAAGAAGATTCTTCTGGACGATAAACACTTGGAGAGGAAATCGGCTCATCACTAGATCCTTCCTTTAAGAAGGAGTTAGCTAAGTTATTGAGAAAGGGAAAGAAAGTTTTCACTTGGATCCTTAAAGACATGCCCGTTATAGATCTGAACTTTATGTGCCATGAGCTCAGCATAATGAAGGATGCAGCTCCTGTGAAACAAAAATGTCGTGTGTTCAGCCAGAAGGATAACATAGTGATTTAAGTGAAAGTAGATGACATGGAAAAGGCGATGTTCATTAAAGATGTGAAATATTCAAAATGGCTTTCAAATATGGCAATGGATAAGAAGAAGAATGAAAATTGGTGCATGTGTGTTCACTTCACCGACCTCAACAAACCTTACCCAAAAAACCATTATCCACAGCCCATGATAGATCAACTGGTTGAAACCATGACACGACATGAGTTACTCTACTTTAAAGATTCTTATTGGGGGTATAATCACACAAAGATGAAGCCAAAAGATCAAGAGAATACCTCATTCATCACCATCTAAGGTACATACTTCGATAATAGTATGGCTTTTGGACTAAAGAAAGTACGGGGAACATACCAAAATCTGCTGAATAAAGTCTTTAAAGATTAGATCGACAAAACCATAGAGGAATATGTATACAACATGTTGATAAAAAGTAAGAAGTTTGTCAACCACATTAATGACTTCGGTCAAACTTTTAACCAACTCGAAAAGTACCAAATTAAGATAAATTTGTACATGTGTGTTCAACGTCAAGGAATGTAATTTCCTCAATTTCATGGTAAATCAAAGGGGAAAAGAAAAAAACTCGAACAAGATCTAAGCACTAATAAACTTAAAGTCCCCCACAAGTAAGAAATACATTCAAAGGTTTGGAGGATGGGTAGCCTCACCGAACGTATTCATGTCTAGAGCTACGGGCAGATGCCTCCT
Source organism: Sambucus nigra (assembly GCA_949130495.1). Lineage (NCBI taxonomy): Eukaryota > Viridiplantae > Streptophyta > Magnoliopsida > Dipsacales > Adoxaceae > Sambucus > Sambucus nigra. The sequence continues at coordinate 615,542,361 of OX422216.1, read as the reverse complement.
ATTCTTTCAGATCCTAAGGTAGACTTTGAGTGGAATGAGGAATACGAGATGGAGTTCCTAGAACTGAAGTGATATATGGGATCAGAACCAGTCATATATATACCGATTCAAAGAGACAAACTCTACTTGTACTTAGTAGTATCAAAATTTTCTATCAACTTAACACTAGTTAGAGAAGATTCCGAAGTGTAAAAGATAGTCTATTACACTAGTAAAGCATACTGAGGGGTAGAAATCTGGTATCCAAGACTAGAGAAATTGGCCTTGGCCTTGATTGAAGCTTCTAGAAGAATGAAACCGTACTTCCAGCACCCCACCATTATCATCTACATGAACCTTCATCTTCAAAAATCTATCCATAAGCTAGAGAAATATAGTAGAGTAATGGATAGGGTTGTGGAACTAGGGAAATACAACATCCATTACGAGCCTAGAACAATAATCAAAGGCGAGGCAGTGGTTATTTTCATAGAAGAGTTCACCTATAAAAAGAGACAGACCGAGTAGACTTCTACAAAATATAGCCCGACGATCAAAGAAAAAGTGCAGACTTCTACAAAGGAGAGCTCAAGCTATAATAAGAAAACTGAGCAGACTTCTATGAAAGATAACTCAACAAAAAATCCAGCAGAGTAAACTCTTACGGAAGAGAGTTTAAGTATTCACAAAAATGAGAAGACTTCTTCGGAAGAGATCTCTCCCAAGATACAAGTCAAGCAGACTTCTACGAAAGATAACTCAAATGAATCCCTAACCAAGCAGACTCCCATGGGAGAGAGTTCAAAAGCCCTTCTTACCTAACAAACTTTTAAGGAAGACATCCTGTTTTAATTTAATAAAGCACTGATCACCTGATATTTAATTGGGTGGGGTGTCACATTACATCACCCTGTTTGTTCAACTAGAAACCATTAGAAACCTTAAGAATAGAATTTAAAAACACAAAAGTTAGTTCGCACATAAAGCCCTGAACTTTTTTAACTTTTGAATTTAGACTTTAAACTTTATATATAGGTTTCTGAATATAATAGGGAAAAAATATAACTAGAATCCTAATTAAATAAAAGAAATAGACAATTTCAAATTAAACCTTGAAGTTATTTTCATTTCCCAATAAAATTTTACATTATAGTATTATTTTAAAACAGAAAGGCCTTACTTATTTATTTTCTAAATTTTAGATGAACTCGATCCTCAACCTTAAAAAGTCAAATCAAATCAAAACCCCAAAGCCCTTATACTATTAGGTAATTTCTATTTCAGCACTATTTCACGCAATTACCTTTATTATGCCAATTGCTCATATCGTTATATGATATCCCAAATATGTTATTGTCATTTATGAAATCATTTGTGTAGTTCACAATACGTTAAAGTTGATTTGATTTGCAAAAAAAAAAAACTTTTTTTGAATTTTAACCAATGATTTCAATTTAATCCAATTTTATTGAAATCGTTTTTATATAGCATACAATATAATAGGTAATAAACTACCCTTCTACCCATGATAGTGTTATATGGCCAGTAGGACTCAGGGTATTGAGTGGCTAGTATTACTTACCATATGGATGTCGCTCTTCAGAGTTTGGGCTCAACAATGTTCCTTTAGCTACTATTACTATTATCTCAAATTTTATACTTAATTACTGATATATGTATTACTATTAACCCTAAGCCTCTTTAATAGATGATTGTGGGTTATCTTATTTTAGAAACTATTTGCGACCTTAGTTGTTCTATCTTGATATTTCTAAATTTTGTTATATCATCGTGCTACTTCATTCAGATTATAGTTATTTCAAGTATCACTTTCTTTTATCACTAAAATTGATTATACTAATACTCCAAAATTATTTTATAAATTGTATAGAATGAGAATTAGCTACTTGGAAAAAAAAAATTCTTGCTCTTTTTCCTTCTGGATGGACCTCGATCATAAGTAGGGAAAAATCCCCCTGACCCCAATAACTTTTTAACATCATCACCAATCTCCTTATCAGTTACATATGTATGGAATGTTAATAATGATGCAGCCAGACCACATGGATAATATATACTATCACTTATCGACTAATGTAATTATTATGTGTAATCTTTTCTTTCTTTTTATTTTGCACTGCAAAAACTAATGGATGTAATAAATAAGTTGCTTTGGCACCGTGTAATAAATAAAGTTCAGTTCCCATGAATAAATGTTATATGTTACGTATTATTCTAATACACATGTGGCTACCCGTTATACGTGCGAAAATTTTGGGGATGTGACAGAGACTATACGAATTGCTTTAAATAGTAATTGTCCATAATATATTAGATAATTATATTAATACTACTAGTCTCTTTGGTTAATGAAAGGGTACTCTAAATACCAAGAGTCAGAAGGACTGTTGTGTATCTACTGTGATACCCCGCCTAATAAAATACCGGGCGATCAATCATGTACCAAATTAAAACAGGAGTCTCTTATGGTTCATTCTTAGCATCACTGTCAAAAACCAATTTAATTACTAATAACCTATTAGGCTGGCGTAAAAAAAAAAATTAACTAATCTTTTTAAACAAACCATTCAAATAAAACATCCGCACATTTTATATATAAAACTGTGAATGAAATAAAATAATTGAACACTTGGTTTAACATCATACAACCAAATCGAATAGCCGTAAATCAAAGTGCGGTAAAAGAATAATTAAATACAATTGGGCTTTCGGCCCGAGAGTTTCTACAGTACCTCATATCTAGATTACAAGGATAGAAGTGTTTACAGTAAACCTGCATGCATCCACAGCTGCTGCAGCAAACGTCTGACTCGAAGGTATCATCATCCAAGCGTCCCTGTGAATAGACACCTATATATATAGATATATAGCAAGAGAGAGAAAGTATAGAAATGAGTCAGAGCCCGAGTTGTGAAAATATTTTGCAAGTGCATAAATGCTTTATTTTAAAAGAAATATGAATTATCTCATATTTAAATTGGTATCGCACTCCCATGAGATACCCCTCACCCCTCTTCTAATAGTGCGCACCTATCGCATAATTTTAATAAACAACCTAACTAATCTACCCTGCATAACTCATCGGTTTTACCCATCTTCTAGAAATCCTCTTAAACCCGAGTACTAAGGGATAAACTTCTCCCCATTCCCAACATTGCTCTACGTTCGTGCGTGGGGTGTCTCGTGACGCGAAATCCAAACAAGGAACCCCCTGATACACTACTACCTGACAATGTTGATCATCAGGATCCATTAGGCCCTCAACACACAGCGTATATACATAACCCATATATATAAATATATAAAAAAAATTGGTTCTCAATAGAACCTATGATTCTTAGAAATTCGGATATATATATCTATCGGAAAGGGGATACTACCTTTATATTCTTTTAATCTTATATATATATCACATCTCAATTAATATAATTATACTTATTACAATCACAAGTATAATAATCATCCCACCGAGCTATAACTCGAGAATGTAGTCTCATAGTGCCTATCCGAACCCAGGTTTACTCACTATACCTCGGTACCAAGCCAGACTCTCTCATAGTCATGGTAAAAATACACAATGGTGTAGGTGGTCATATTCCCTCTACAAGTGGAGTACACACATCGCACTCGAACGCGGGATGAGATGACCTAAGGATATACTCACCCTGCTCTTCAAGCTAGGGGATTCACCGACATCGCGCAACCTCCCCGGATCGCACTAGAGAAATATATAGTCTGGCTGTTCCAACCCTATGCTAAAGGAAAGCCCGTGGAACCATCCTCTAAGATACAAACATATCAATCACACACATATATATTTATACGTATCTTATTTTATATACTATCACAACTCCCGTATGTATATATATTACTTCTTAATATATACATATGGCTATAATTGCCAATCTCATATAGCAATAGCCAATAATCCCGAATGTTCCCATTCGTAATAATATTTACGTAATCACACACTCAGGATACTAAACCCAAAAGTATTCTCTCACTGGATATATAACTTGTACCTTAATTACTCTTAAGGATTTATGTATCCTCCGAATACCAATTCATATTAATTAAATAAGTATGCCCTAAACTTATTTAAGTCCTATAGGTATCGTCCCTCTTATAATAACCGTCGTCAATAGACATAACGGGAAATCGCTAAAGCATCTTAGTCCCTATCCTCAATTTCTATCCTATTCACATCCTAGGATTTATTCTGAACATGTAGGCGGCACATAAAAGTATTTCTATGCGCACAATTATCTATATATAATCTCCCGCCGAAATATTCCCTTGGGTGTTGCTCGTTCCGAACACCCATACTTAACTAAGTCATGGATTCTATTTTCCGTGAACCCAAAATTTACATTGAGTTCAAAAATTAATTTGGAGGTCCCCACTTTATTTTAGGAACCCGAAATATTAAACTACCCAATTTATTTTCCTCAAAACCATTCCTTTTTGCGACACACATTTTTGCACTCTCCAAGTCCCAAATGTAACTCCCTCAATTGACTAGGAGTACATTCCCCTAGGTGGATAATTATTTCCTCAAATAAACAAGCTAAAATCCATAAATGTTGTAATTTATCCCAATTAAATTAACTAAGCCGAAATTGCCAAAATAATTGTAGGATCGATCGATCGACCCTTGGTCGTCGATCGATCGATCATACAGGGCAGCTTCTTCTCCGGCCCCTGTTTCGACCATTAACAAACCTCCAACACTTTTTTTCTCTACTCCCAGACATATATAATCCCATCCAACTACATTTATTCAAAGAAAATAGGTTCTAATCATCATATAACCAAGAATTAACAACAAATTTCCATAAATTTCTAAATTTCTCAAATTGAATATTAACCAAGTTTTATCTGTTTAATATTCCGAAACACCCGTTTGATTCACGAAAACCCAATCCCAAAATCATATAGTTTGTTATTACCAATTATGATATGAGATTTATTCTCAAAATGAATAAAGCAAGTAAACACTTGCCTCGTGAATAAAATTCGACGACCTCGAGTCGAATCCCGCGAAGTTTGGCCGAAATCTCCCTTTTTCTTCCTCTTTTTCCCTTTCTTTCTCTCTTTATTTCATCTCTTCTTATTTTCTCCATTTTTATTTCCTTTCTCCCACTCTCTCGTGTCTTTTACAGGAGAGAAAAGGGTGTATCCCTTATTAAACCCAAAAATGACTCGTTTACTCAATTACGAGTCCCTATTAGTCCAAAAATTCTCGGAACCTAAACATTACTCCCCGATACTCTATTCTGACTATCTCGGCTATTAAAAAACAAATCACACACTCGAAATCTCCATTCGAGGTACTTAACTACAATTCACTAATTAAACCCAATACATCTCAATGCGGATTTTTCCAATTAAAATATTATCCTTTGTCGCTTTATCCAATTGCGACATATAATTAAGATAGTCTAACTCATTTACTTACTCCCAAAAGTAAATGTAGCACACATCGAAAATCATCTAACCATCATAAAATCCAAAAAAAAATTATTCACAAAAATTCCTCAAAATTCTAAATTGCGCCCACTTATGAAATTTAATTATCCATAAAAGTAGGGGGTATTACATCTACCTTGATGGAAGGTAGATGTAAAAACATTTATGTTGTTTTTAATAAGTGCAACCAGTCCCGGTATTAAATTGATCTCCTATCTAAAAACATTTATGTTGTTTTTAATAAGTGCAACCAGTTCCCTTTTCACCTGATTGGTAAGAGCAGATCCAATAAAAAACTTCCTTTCTGTTAAGTTATCATCGGTCACAACTTCTTCTTGGCTTTCAACGACCCCATCTACAGGGTACACCCTGGTCTCTACCACCCTTGGTCAACCGTACCATAGTTGCTATTTAGAGAGTACAACCCCTTCTTGGGATTTCTCCTGGGCATTTTTGAGATCCTTCTTTTTTACTTTCTTCGGGTGGATGGCTGTGATGAAACATTTTCGAGCTGTAGCCTGGTCGTTGCGAATTTTGACCACTCCACGATCTGTAATGTATTTCAGCTTTTAATAATAAGTGGATGGAAATACCTTCATGGCGTGGAGCCATCCTCTGCCAAAAATAACATGGTATGGTGACTCAATGTCCACAACTAAGAACTCGATTAGGTTCGAGATGTTCCCTGCCCTGACTAGCAAGGTGATATTTCCTAATGGCATGGTAATCCTTCCTGTGAAGCCAACCAATGGAGAAGTGGATTTTTTGAGATTGGATACATTCTATTTCAACTTATGTAATAGGTCCAGATACATCACTTTGTATGAACTCCCTTGGTGCACCAGTAGCTTGTTAACATCCTAGTTAATAATACTGAGTTTTATTACTAATGCGTCATGATTTGGGGTCCTTATCCCGACTAAATCCTCTTCCGTGAAAATGATGTGCTTTGTGTACTCAATATCTTCTGGTCGTTGATGCTTTCCAGCTTGAGTCTTGGATAGATTGATCAGTAAATCTTCCATCATGGTAGTCCCCTTCTTAATTTCCATTCTAACGACATTGCCCTGAATTTGTTTGAGGTGTGACGCCCCATGAATGACTGGAAAATCATGTCCTATATCATCATTGAGGACATTGTCTAGCTTATGGTCACCATTGACAGCGACCTTCTTTGTTTTCTTATTAATTTACTTGCTAAGGTGTCCTTCCTGAACTAGCACTTCCATATGTGACTTCTGATCTTTATAATTCTCGGTTCATTAACCACCCTCCTTGTGGAATGCACATCCTAGTGTGTTATTTCTCTTAGTCAGATCTCAGCCCATCTTCTCAAGCCATTTGATGAAGGGTTCATCCTTGATCTTGCTGAGAATCTTATAAATGGGATCCTTAAAGATAGTGTTAATAGCCTAGATCGCCTTGGAGGGATCATTATTACTTCCACCTTTGGACCCATTATTTCCCCCGTTGTTCTTTTCTTTTTTCTAGGTGTCATTATTCTTTATCCCCTTGTTCTCCTTTCTCTTTTTCTCGACCATTGTCTCCCCCATTACTATGGAACACATCTTTGACCTTGGCGTACTTCTTAATATGGACCATAAGATCATCAATGTTTACGGCTTCCTTCTTAGTGAGAGGTTGGTGCAATAGAGAGGTAGCCGGTAAGCCAATTTTGAAGGATTCTATGGAAACTTGCTCCTAGAAGTCCTCGGTCTCATTAAACATCTCCTAGTCTTTTGGAATAATCTCTAAGGTTTTTCAGAGGCTTTTTTTTCATAGTGAGCAGCGAATCCATCCTCTTAGGATGGGAGTTGCTCGTTATGAACCGTGCCGTTAAATCCTTTGCCAATGCTGTGAATCTTTTGATCAACCTGTAAGGGAGCTTCTCAAACAACGTTTTTGCTACGTCGTGTAGGCTAGAAGGTAATATCTTAGCCATCAATGCGTCATTATGACTCTATAAGGTCATTGCCTGATGATAATGCCTATTATAATCTATGGAAATCTATTTTCATGTTATAGATCTTGAACCTGGGGACAACAAATTTCTTAGGGGGCTCGTTACATTCAATTTACCTTGAAAATGAGGTCTTCATCTGAGAGTTTAAAGATCTTTTATCAAGATCTCTAGTCTATTTGCCTCCTCGGTGCGCCAAATGTTAGTCCATCTCCCTACGGACTAGAATCCTTAAATTCCCACTTGGTCGATCATTATTTCTGTGGCGCCTTTCCTGGTGGCCATGCTCTGATCATGCTCACTGTGATCTGTAAAATTCGGTTATTTCCTATTCATGCCTAGTAATCCTTCATTGGCTGGGGGAATCCCCCCTGGGGGATAAGAGTTCTGTATTGACGCCGCCTTATGTTTTTGGTGATATTTCTCTCCATTCTTTCAAGTTGCCTCTTAAAGCGAGCATTTTCTTCTTCTTGGCATGGAGTTGCCTCTTCTTGTTCTCGAAGTCAAGCTTCATAGGCATCGACCAACCTATAAATCTGAGTGGAACTTGGAGGTCTATGGCTCTCTTATGAAGGTTTCCTTTCCTTTAGAAACCTTGGGTTTGAATGTTGGTGAATTTCAAACCTAACCCTAGGAGGGGATGGAACTTCCTGAACATCATCGGCTTGTGAAATATTGTTGTTGTGGTGAGACATTACTGGCTTTCTGGTGTGGAATTATTTCGTAGGAACACAAGTCGTTTCCCACAGAAGGCATCAATTGTGAGTGCAAAAAAATTCACAATAAATGATTCACATAAGCAATGACAAAAGGAAGAAAAAATGAAATCACACACAACAACGATGTACATGGTTCGGTAACAGGCCTATGCCCACGAAAAGGTTACTTATTTTCTATTAAGTGTCTCTCAATGATTATAATTTTTATTCCTTTGCCCCGGGCCAGGGAGTATAATTTATAGATGTGTTTGTAATGGAGTTTGAGTTGTTTAAGGAACTCCATCATAGTACTTGGATTGTCCATGAGGCATTTGAATATCTCGACGAAGATTATTAGCACATGAATTGACCATATATGTGAGTATCCTCCTTTAACTAAATTGTCCGTATCAAAGTTAGACCATGATTTTGGTCGGGCCAAACAAAAGCCCCCACAACTTTCCTAACGATTGAGTACTTAGGCAGTTATCTACAAAGTGTTGTGCCTTGGGAATATCTGTCAAGCTAATGAGTAAGTAAATTTTTATTTAAAAATAATGCCATCGTCTTCATCAAATTACCTCGGCGTGTGTAGAGAAGATTATCTTATAAGATTTTCATTCTGAAATCTAGCTTCGGCACGTGTCAGTAGTTGGGTTTTGGTATCAAACGTGACCATCACACACACGTTGGGTAGCGCGCACACATTTCAAGCTGACATGTTTGTCCACTTTTCTAGGTGTGACATTAGGGGTAATTATTAATCATTACCACATGTTGTTATGTATAAAAAGAGGATTCAAACATTGTTTCCTTTTTTTAATTTCCATTATCGTCTTAGCCTTTAGAGAAAGAAAAAACAAATCTTTTCAATTTCCTCTTGCTCCCACCATTATCATTTTGCATTCCCATCTTTTATTCGACTTCTTCAAGCTTTAAGGTGATTTCGTTCCCTTTGGAAATTTTATTAAGTGTTTTTAGGTAGGCCATTTCAACACCTCTTTACAATTTAAGGTTTTTTCTGGAGAAACCCCTTTTCTCCTGACTTCTTGTTGCGATAGTTGGCTTGCTGAGGGGTTTGTTAATTGTTGGAGTATTGATGGATTCTTTAGATGGCCATTGAGTTGGTTGTCCTAAGTTCTTTGTTTTAAATAGGGTTTTACTGTTCCCAATAATCATTTTTGGGCGTTCTTGTCCCTGTGTAGCCCCCAATTTCTAGGGTTTTGGTTTTTCTTTAATGAGCTTCCCTCCTAATGTTGAACATATTTTTGAAATATTAGATAAATTAGAACCATCTTGCCCTAGTATAACCGTCAAGAGGTTTTTAAAACTAGTTCGAGTTCTTCACCTAGAAAAAGATCTAAAAAACCTTATGTTTAATCTTAGAATTGTTTCTTCTGCAGGCTCTATTACAGGCCCCCTTCAGTGGGAGTTGAGTAACCTACTTTAGTGGGCATTCTAGTTATTGACTACCTTATTGATCAAGAGAGGTTTGTTAACATTCTGTTCATGTTGTTAGCCGATCTATATACTTTTCATTCCCATGAACCTCCCAAGGAACAAAGTGCCTCAACCTGCCCTATAATTGTGCCCCTAATGATGAGGGGACTTTCAGGCCTTCTGCTTCCTGCGACCCAGTGTCTACTAATGCTGCAAACCATCCTTAGAATATTATATAGGATGGTTTAGACATCTTAAGGGATTGATACGATATCCTTATTAGTATTTATCTCCATTTTCCTGATCCTTAGGAGAGGATTTACTACAAGCATTATGTGAAGGAAATGTTTTTTCCTGTTTGGACCTGCAGGTGGGGGTTCGACTGCTCTTTCACCCTATTATTTGTTTTATTATGAGGGGATATGGATTGGCCCCTACAAAATTCCCTTATAATGCATATAATATCATACTTGGGTCAATGGTATATAGGCGAGATAATTCTGGCTTTGACTTGACCGGGGATGCCTTTACATGGTCTACGGAGTGAAGGAAAATGCCAAAGTCAATAATTATTACTATTCTCCCTATGGAAGGTTGACCAAAAGATGGTTAGGGTTTTGTAGACGAGCAACCACTATTGGAAGAACCAATTCAACTTTTTTAGAGGTGATTGGTAGTTCTAGTCTAAGGAGAGGGTTAGGTCGTGAGGTATCCCTCATGAGTGCTTCTCCCGAAGCCATATTGGTACATTTCCTAGCATATGCTTGTGTTCTTTTCTTCTTCTGTATTTTGCTAATTTAACTGAGTGAATTTCTATTCATATTTTGAAGTAAAGAATGCCCCCAAGATTCTTGTTGTCTTAAAGGATCTAGTCAGAACAACTTTCACTCCTAGCCTGTTATTTTGAAGATCTCTTTCCTATGAGGTAGTTCATCAGGTTATGCTATTATATTCCCCCAGATGGTTCCCCTCCTCACGACGAGAAGGTAGACATGTTTTCTGGTGGTGGTGAAGCTCAAGGAGACTCTGAGTAAAGTTATTAAGGTAATCTGAACACTTGGTCGTCTAGCTCGGTGACATTTACTTCGATCAGTTTACCTCACATTTTCTTTTTCATTGTGCAGCCTCTTCTAGTTTGTCTGAGACAGACAATATTATGGAACCTCTAGTTCTCAACTAGGCACGAATGGATCTTACTGGGATGAAGAGATTGGAGGATAAGGCTAAGAATAAGAACGCTCCTTCTGAGACTAAGGAAGAAAGAGGCCAGAGGAAGAAAAGAGGGCCAAAGCTGAGGCCTATAAAAATTATGAGTATGAGGCCAGGGGGCAAACCGATGCAGCAACTACTTCTATGGTAAAGGGCAATTTTGTTGGCCCTGAAGATGGAGGTGCCCATTAGAATAGGACAATTGATAATCCACCTCACCCTACCCCAAAACAAAGGAGTACGTGGGTGAGGTTTGGGAGGGTTACAAATGATGGCGCTCCTTCTCATCGATTGGTTCGATTTGCTGGATTCGACTCCCTATATGGGGAGGTGCATCCCTTTAATTGGGATCTTGTGAATCCAGTGGCCAAGGAGAAATTGTGAGTGAACAATAATTCTGTCATTTGTAATAGGGATAATGCTGCTGGGTCCTGGGCTATCAGGGCTACGCCCCCGATTTCTAATATTTAAGGAAATTTGATGCTGATGAGCTCTAGAATATGACCCAGTACAATATGATGGTGGTAAGTTTCAATTCAAACTTAAGTTTTTCTTCATAATCTTCTCATTATGTTATGTTTATCTGTTAGTACTCCATGTTTTTAGGGCACCATGGGTGCTACCATTATGCGGGAGTAGGTGGCCTCATACTAGGATGCTTATGATCCGATCATGGTCAATTATGATGAGCTTTATTCATTGAATACCAACATGGAGGCTGAACTAAAGGATGCTAAGGCTAACTATGATAAGGTCAGCATCGAGCTAAAGGAGAAGAACAATCGGCTGGTGGAAAATATGGAGGGGTTGAGCATGTATGAGAAGGTAGTCAAGAGGCTCGAGGATTAGATTGAGACTGATGCAACCGAGATTAAGTATTCTGATGAGGAGATAAAAAACTCACAGAGGCCTTACACAAGTCTACTTATTCCCTGGCATAAGGTGAGGAGGAAGGCGTAATAAAGTATAAATCCTCCAACGAATACAACATCGATCTGCTAACATTCTTCATGGTCGGTCATGACGCGCTAAATAAAAGGCTCGCTAGGCTTTATTCACACGTCGCTGAAGTAGTCCAGGATTGAGAGGGTGATGATGAGGATGATAGGGCACTTGTGACTGAACCTGAAGCTTCTAAAGGATAGGAAGCTGCTAACAAGGTTGCTATCGAGCAGGTTGAGGTAGAATAAGGTCAAATAAGTCCCCCTATTATCGTTCCTTATGTGGCTGCTGACATTCCCCCACCTAAAGCCACTACTGCCCATGTCCCTGTCGCTTGAAGCCCTTCTTCTCTTGTCCTTTTGTTGATCTCATTTATTTGTTACAAACTCTTTCGTTGTTATATTTTCCATTCGAACTTTATTTCGTTGTAATCACTACACCAAAATGCTAATTTTGTGACTGCCTTATTGTGACTGCTAATGGTGGTGACAAACTTATCACTCCTGGGAGCAGTCACAACATTATTTGTAACTTCCATTAGGAGTGATAAAATCTTTGGGTAATAAAAAATTTGAGTCAAATTGTTTATCAATGCTAATGACAGTCACAAATCTTACCATATGACTAATTTGTGACTACCACAAGCAGTCACAAATTTGTAACTGCCACAAGCAGTCACAAATTTATTAGTAGGCTTAAGTTATGACTCTTATGAGCAGTCACAAAATTATAACTGCTATGAACAATCACAAATTTTAGCCTTAGACTTAATTTATGACTCCTACTAGCAGTCATAAATTTATGACTGCTCGTAAGAGTCACAAATTTTGACATAAGACTTAATTTATAAGTACTATCAGCAGTTATAAATTTGTAACTCCTCGTAGCAGTCACAAATTTTTCCCATACATAATTTGTGACCGCTACTAAGGGTCACAAATTTTTTGGTGAAACTTTAATTTCCATCTTCTCTCTCCTCTCCTCTTCTTCAAGCTCCTGCTCCCACTATTTCACTCTTCTCTCTTCGCGCGCTCTCTCTCTTTACAACAATTTTGCCCTACCTTTTGAAGGGTAAATTTCTTTGTTTAACCTATTTTCTTAATGTTGATTTTTTGACGTTTTGACAGTCACAATCTCTCTTTACAACAATTTTTCCCTAGCTCTTAATATATCCGTATATGTTTTATCAGGTCGTTAATTCATTCTCGTTTCTTCATTTTGTTTAACCTATTTACAGTTTCAAGGTATGTTTAACAATGTTCATTTTGTGATTGTGATTGTTTTGATTCAATTAGGTTGGATTTTTGCAGATAATATGGATGGCTCCTGCTAAAGGTATGTTTTGGGAAATAATTTTTGTTGTTAATATATCTACAGGGGCACAATAATGGGTACATTCAAGTGTGTGTGTGTGTTTGTTTGTATATGTGTGTGTGTTTAGATATTATCCAGTTCTTGTTACTCCATATATATTAGTTTGATTCAAATGTTTGTCACTTTGATTTTGTGTCTTGGTTGTGGGGAAATTAATGTGTTTTGGTTGAATTAGGTATAAAATGTCATACTAATCAAGCTAGTGCCACAGAGATAAGTGTACTCTTGCCTATGGTCTGTATGTACTATTTTTTTAAATTTTAACATTTATCGATCTTACATATATCGTTAATTTTTGTATATATTATTTGTAGTGGAGATAGGTGGTTGAGGGTGAGCCAATTGAAAACCTGGACTGTCAATTGGTTGATGTAATATATCTTTTATATTAATCTATAAGAATATTTTTTTACTAGTTAGTGTAAATTTTAGTTAGAATTATTGATATTTGTTTACTAGTTTGTAAGAATTTGTTTATCACTGTTACGCCCCAGGAAAAAATCAAGACTAAAAAATCAAGAAATATTAGATTTTACCATAGTGAATTGTGATGAGTTTCATGTGATATCGATTAAGGACTAAGTCCAAATAGGCCATATACAAAGAAGATGGGAAAGGAGAAATTAGACATTGCCTAGTATGTTTCATAGATTCCATATATGTATCCATTTTGTTAACCGATAAATTTGATTTTTTAAATATGACATGGATACGACTGGTGATGTAAAGGATGCACTTGTGCATCTAGGATACGGTTGGATTGTTTTCTAATTGTTAATCAAAGCGAGTTTGAGAGTAATTGTTAAAAGTTGTTAAACTTAATATAAATATAAAAGGTTTTAAAAAGACAAAAAAAGAACTTTACGTTTTTCTTGATTGATGACTCGCCTATTGAAAGCAATCATTAGCACACATGCTAATTTTTGTTGATGACTAGTTGTTTTGATGACCTTTTCAATTAAGTTCTAGGCTAATAGGGTGGTGTGTAGGACTATTCGTGAGATAACGCTGAATTGGTGGATATAGGGTTTGAATTTGATGAGGTAACTTTTTTTGTGGTAGAGGGGTGAAATAAGGAGAATTTGAGGCGTGGGGATTAGGGTTTTGAGCGGGAGTGGGGGCGGTGTGAGGATGGCTCATGGATGCGTTTAGTGGTGGAAAGTGGGAGTTAAAGGAATCCATTCGGGCTACGATACGGTTCAAGACTTCTTCGAATCAATCGGTGCGAGGTTAAAGTGTCCTCATGCCACATTATTTAACCTCTAAAATTTTAGTAGCTTTTATTAGGTCTGCCAACGACTTTGAAAAATTGAAGAATTTTGTGATCAAGGACAGAGTTACCTTCTAAGAGAATGTATGCAACTTGCAGAAGATGGAGTTTTACCTTCTAAAATTACCTGATTTCTTGCTCTCCAAATAGTATCAATCACTCCCAAGAAAGAGGATAGCTGCAAGACATTAACTTGACGATTAAGTCTCCTCAAGAAAATATTTCCACCTTTCTTTGATAGTAGAATGAAAGATTTTAGTTTGAAACACCTCAAAGATCCAGTTCTAAATGTAATTAGAAAATACACAATCTATGAAAAGATAATTTAAAGATTCAGTATGCTTCTTAAAAAGCTCACATCTAGAACATAGCTTAAAACCTTTCAATTGCAGCATATCTTGGGCAGCAAATTTACCATGCAAGAGTATCCATAAAGAAATGGAATGAATGATTTTTCTATGTGGGATGAAGCCAGTTTGGTTTGGGGAAATGATTTTGGCAACCACAATTCCAATCATATTAGCAAGGATCTTAGTAATAACTTAGAAAGTAAAGTTAGCCAAAGTAATTTACCTTTACATGTCAATGGAATTAACATCATTTGATTTGGAAATAAGAGCCACATGACTGGAATTAATTCCAGGAAGAATCCAATGATTGACAAAGAAACTAATCACAACCTTTGAAAGGTCAGAACCTACAATATTCCAACATTTTTAAAGAATATCCCACTAAAACGATACGAATGATCCTGTGGTGACTCTATTTGAGCTCTTTTTTTTTTTACTAAAGTTCACACTTAAATCGATACGAATGATTCAACAATAATCAATATCTCTGAAAGCATTATCTGGAAAGCATTTAGCCCCATAACTATTAACAGTGGGCGTGGTGCTGAATTTGAAGGTGTTATTATTGCACTATTTGAAGCCCTTATACCTTTGACTCACTTGAGTCTATATTGTATAAGTGCTCATCCAGTTTGGAAATTGTGACAAAATTATGTCCATCCTAGAAACCAAAGAGCCTCAGAAGTTAGATTACCTATTCATCTCTCTTTCTTGTAATGATCAAGAGACTATTGCCAACACTCACACACTTAGAATTCATTTCTTATCAATCATGCACGTCATATTGCATTATTTTGTGTGTACATGTGTTGAGTGTGTTTAAATCCCTAAGTTTGATTTTTTAATAATTTTTTGGGATTTTTTAAACAATTTTTAAACCATGTTTTAATAATTAAAACTTGATTTAAAAGTTTTGGGGTCAATCTCTTAATATTATTTGTTGTGTTTTATGGCCTAATGTTACCTTGGGTAGAATCCAAAAGCGGCAGAGACTTCAGGGTATTCCTTGTAATTAGTTTGGATCCGCGTTTTATATCCCTTAACTGGCCAACACCTGTTGCCCTCTGATTGGTTAGATTTGTGTTTCTTTACTGAGACAATAGACGCGTGTGTTATCAGCCCTTGGATCATTTCTTATCAATGGTCTGCATGTTGCCTTGATGAATCCACGTGTAACTTTTTAAGCCAATCAGCGTTCGTTTATGCACCGCCTTGTGTGAGCCCTTAGATTCAAGTCAATTTAAATTGACTCGATCTCAGCCCTTGGTTTTGATTAGATATCTCGAACCTTCTCCTCCCTCTATAAAAATACCCTTCTCTCAGACTTCGAAGACTTTTGGCCATTTCATTTCCTCTGAGAAATTGAGAGAGAAGAGAGAGTAGAGAGAGAAGAGAGAAGAGAGAGAAGAGAGAAACCAGAGAGAGAAGAAAGTTAGAAACCCTAACTTCATCCAAATCCTTTTTAAACCTAACCCAAACACTTCTTCAAAACACCATATCCAAAAACACCATCCTGAGTGTTCTTGAGTGTTTGAGAGTTTGAGTTGAGTTATTTTTTTGTTGTTGTAACCTTGTGTTCGTGAGATCTTGTTTCCAACTTAGACTTCTACTTAGATCTAGTTTCTGTTTCCATAGAAATCTCAGATCTGATTTATTCATGTTACATTACACTTAGTTTCATTCTATTTCTCATCTTGAGAAATATATTGTTGATTGTTTTCTCTAAAACGTTTTCTTACTTTGAAATCAACAATAAATGCTTTCTGTTTCTTGTTCTTGTAAAACTAAACCTTTTACCTAGTTTGGAATCTCACTTGGAGGTTTTCAATCTCAAAAAGTTTTTATTTTAAATTGTGAGATTGATTAAGACCTTGTATGTCTTCCTAGCAAGGTATCCGTGGATTCTAGGATAGATTGAAAGGTCAAATAAGGTTCAAAGTCTTGTAAAAAAAAAAGATAAGAAAAGATCACACCATATAGTGTAACTGTAATTTGTTAGTACTGTTTATACTTAATAAGTGTGTGTACATGCATCTGTTAGAAAGAACCTTCACAAACACTTTCACCCTACAACACGAAAAGTGTTGGTAATAAGATCTTGAGAACATAAGTCGACGTAAAGTGCTGGAACAAATCAGAAGTTGACAAACTGGGAGAACTACATCTACAATCAGAACTGCAGAGGAGTTTAAGGACACCAGAGGGTACATTCCTAAACTTATATAGGTCTGAGTTGTTTGCATGTTAGTTATATAGTTTGTAACTCATATAATTGTTTTAGTGGATTTTTTATTTTACTCCGTAGAGGGAGTCGTGGATGTTTCCTCAATTGGTGAGGTTTTACCACGTAAAAAATTGTGAACAGAAGCCTTCTACATTTTCTCATCTCATTCTTGGTTGTGCTGTGTTTAAAACTTGTTTAAACTATCTTTTAAACTTTTTGTCTAAATCTTGAATAAGATCTCGTACATACTGTTTTATTAAACACGTCTTGTGATTAATCCTTTTTTATTTAAGAAAAGAGTTTCTTCATAAAACAACTCGGAGTTACTTAAATAGTTTATTTTCAATAAACGGCTTTAGTAACGCATTTTTCAATTGGTATCAGAGCTTTGTAAACTGCTTTTAAAAAGATCCTGTGTTTCTGAAATTGTTTTCTGAAAATCAAATATGGACGAGAAAAATGAAAGATTTGGTAACTTGACCAGACCTCCAATCTTTGATGGAACCAATTTTCCTTACTGGAAAGTAAGGATGATTGCTTTCATTCAAGGAACTTTGGGAGATGATGTCTGGGACATTGTTGAAAATGGTTATACTTTTCCTACTAAACCATCCAACGAAGGAAGTAATGAGAGAGTTAAGAAAGCTCTAAGTGAGTTCACTCAAGAAGAGAAACAGGTTTCTCTAAATAATAATATAGGAAAGAATGCTATATTTATGTCTATAAATGAACATGAGTTCAAAATAATCTCATCCTGTACCACTTCTAAGGAAGCTTGGGACACCTTAGTCACTGTTAATGAAGGAGACACTAGATTTAAGGCTGCTAAAACCCAAATGCTTATCCAGCAATATAACGCCTTAATTATGTCTGAGACTGAATCATTTGATGACTTCTATATGAACCTGACTGATATTGTGACCAAACTGCATGCTAATGGGATAACCTATGATAGATAAGAAATTGTATCTAAAATTCTGAGATCATTACCACAGAAGTTTGATAAAAAAAGATATGCTATTGAGGAAATGTGTGATATAAATCTCACTCCTGAATTACCCAGTAGTAAATTAAGAACTGTGGAAATGGGACTGGAATTTAAGAAACAATTAACCCAATCCCATAGGAAACAGACTAGTTCCAATCTAAGCTTCTCTTCTAAATTGATTAAGCCTGAGTTTAATACTTCCAATGATGAATCTGATGAGGACTGCTATATAGAGAGTTTGGACAATCAGATTGCCTTAATGACAAAACAGTTCAAGAAAATCATTAAGTTTAGAAACAAAGTGTCAAATAAACAAGGCAAGTCAAATTATCCAACTCCTTCTAATCACAGACCTCATGAGAAAATCAATGACAAAAATCACAAGGACTCTCATATCAGACCTAATAGAGACCTTAAGAAGACTGAATGCTATAGATGTGGTAAACTGGGGCACATTGCACAAGACTGTAGAGTTAATTTGAACACTCAAAAAAAACACTAGAGCTAACATTTACAAAACATGGTATGATTCAACTGATTATGAAAAGGAGGAACCGGGTCATCTAATGTTTTTGACCCTTGCATGTCCTTCTTTGCCAAGATCATATATAATGATGATGTGCTTATGCCTGTGTATGAGAATGCTTCTAGTAACTCTACTCCTGCTATTGAGAATCATGTTTATACTGGTTTAGATGCTTTGATTACTGAGAATGTTGCATGTTCTACTACGGGGTGTGTGAGTCAAAGGAATTACTGAGAATGTTGCATGCTTCTAGTAACTATCTTTTAAACTTGTTGTCTAAATCTTGAATAAGATCTCGTACATACTGTTTTATTAAACACGTCTTGTGATTAATCCTTTTTTATTTAAGAAAAGAGTTTCTTCAAAAAACAACTCGGAGTTTCTTAAATAGTTTATTTTCAATAAACGGCTTTAGTAACGCATTTTTCACTATTCCACCTGCTGATAACTAGGACCAACAAAGTTTGCGCTCTCCGGGAAGAATTTTACCAACAAAGTTTGCACTATCACAACGTGTTCGCTCTTTATGAGTTTTATGTACACTCTTGGTCCAGTGAGCATTTCTATTATATGTGTATATTCGTGAGTATATAAATAAGGATTCATAGGGATAGGAGGTTGAGTAGGAGATTGACCTCTAGACGAACGGGCATTTTTTCTTATATAAAGAAACACTTCGGGATAGTTGCCTTGGCAAAAATACTATAGGCCTGCCGGTAAAATTAACATTTTGTGGTTTGATACATGCTTGTCCATAGGTTGTTGAATACGTAAATTGGTTGTTTTAAAATTCGTTACTAGTTGTCCATTCTGGTTGGGGTCTGTTTCAGCATGTATCAAACCACTGCGAACATGTTGAGTTGCTTTATTTGGTAGCAAAGCATGTATCAAACCACTGCGGTTTGATTTGTCAATCAGAGGTATGGACCACTCCAAAATGGAATTTCTGGACCGTTTGAGAACAACTCTTTATTGATGTTAGGATGTGTCTTGAAAATAATTTATGGATTACGCCCCGTCTCAATCTGGACTTGGATAAGCCCGTCATCCTGGTTAAGAATTTGGAGAGACAAGGTTCCCTGAACATCAAAGTTGCTGAGCCCACCTTCAGCTTTTAGTGATTCTAGAAATTGGTTGGTCCTTTGTGATTTACCTAGCTGCATACCAAGACGTTTTGGTGGAGCAGCACCAGATGCAGGTGGACGACCTTTAGATTTTGTAGAGAAGGATTCCACATCAGTGCTTAACCCAAACCCAGAACCACTTCAAAAACCACCTACGCTGCTTGATATGTTCATATCACTATTAAAACCACTATAAATTCTACCATAACCCATCGACTGTAGAGACATAAACCCTCCTTTGTCACCTCTATTCTTTTCAATCCTGCTTTTGTCAATTTCACTAGCTTTGCGCTTCATGACATCCTTAGTTTCATTGATCTTGCTCTGCATTACCAACTTGTGCAAATATATCTAAAGGTAGGCAGGGGACAAAAAAGACTAATAACAATCACAAGAGGCCACCCTCACAGACATATGACCACATTATAGCAGGAAAAAAAAGCGTCGTGAAAAGCTAAGACAACAATTTGTATCTCTTTTCGCTATTGTTCTTGGCCTCGAGAAGGTATTTACTCCTTGCTCTCAATATTTTGTCATAGATTTTGCCCAATTTTTTCCCAAGATATTTTAACTAATGGAGCACAAATTGAGTTGTCAACTGTTTTAGTACTATCATTGCACCTATGTTAGAGTTTATTTTGTAGTGTCACAAGAATAGATGTCACACAACCTTCACAAAGTTAATCTATTCTTGGAGATGTAGCGCTTTCAATATATATGTAAGATCCAATTGGAGATGTAGTAGCCAATGGTATTTATACACCTCTCTCCCAGCTCAACAAACTCACATCCATAGCTAGATATGTGACTTCTCTAACTAACTCACAATGTCTCTTTTATAAATTTATTTACTAAATGACACATATCACAAATGACTGAAAGTTGTATACTGTACCAGAATATGAATTGTTGTTGGCTTATGCAGGGGATAAGATTTGGAGAAGGGACTAGTGCTAGTTTATAAGCATTCCCATCTCCATCTTGTATTCATCATAATATCTTCTCTGCAAGTTCACGCCACAAGTCCATGTAATACCTCAAAGTCAAAATAATGGCTATCATGCTATATTGGGCAAGTAAATTCAAAACTCTCAATGAAACCAATTTTGTATTGTTGTATTGGGGCATAGGATGAATGCAACTCGACGTTACATGGGCTTTTATTATGGTAGGTTTTATTAATATAAATTTATTTATCATTCATGGTGAAAATGTCTTTCTCGGACATCTATTATATATGACTTCCAATCTCCTAGAGGATATTCAATCCATTTTTCGGACTTTTTCATATCCAGCTAGTGACCAAACATTTACTAAGGCATGCCCATCTTCAATATCAATCTGTGGCTCTTTCATAATTTATGCAATGGAAAACCCTCGATTCAGAAATTGGGATGCACAGGTGAATTCCTTATGGGCTCGTGACCTGCTGAAAAATTATAACATCTATCTATTAATTGAGTGGGATTATACTTCTTCTTGCAGTTTTATATCAATGCAGGGATGGATTCTTATTATTGGTATTGTTATTAGAAGTTTTATTGGAGATATCGTAGATACAACAGTTGTTTTTGTCCTCATCACACCTTAGGTACGTAACTAGATGAAAACGAGTTATATAACGTGAGTTATATAACTGTTATATAATTCATGTTATGTTATATAAAAGTTGTCATCATATTAACTACATCTACACATAGGTCTTCATTCCCCAATTCCTTATGAAAGTGCATTCATTTGTTTACTATGCTTCTATGATTTGTTCAATTATTGTGTAGGAATGTTCTGAAACGTGTTTTCATAATGTGGTTACTATGCAGATTACTATATATTGTTGGCGTATCATCACAAAGTGTTATACAAACAAGTGCTTCTGAATCGAGAATGAAGGTCAGTTAAATTTATAGTTGGTGTAGTTAGTAAATTTTAAAAAGTGAAATGTATATAGAGAGGCCGTCTAAAATAGAACTGATGCTAATGAGTTAACATTTGCATAAGCCTAACGGTTATTTTAGTGACATGGTATCAACACACGCATATGTCACCAAACAACTGATACACACATTGGTTAAAAGTTTAAAATAGAAGGTTATTATTGTGAATGTCTCATATTTAATGTTCAATGATCTGAGTCAATTGTGAGGGTGTTGTAACCATCTCTCCAATGAGGACTAATAAATTTGAATTCTTTAGAAATATTATAGACCTAATAGCAGAGTAAATGTTCATGCTTAATAGTAACTTATCATTGTAGTTATAATTAGGATGTTTATTATTAACATCTGAGTTGACGTTATTAGTAATATAGCCTAAAGGTGAGAATGTCTCTATTTCTTTGCAATAAGTCTCCTCTTTTTTTGGCTCATCATGATAAAGTGGGGTTGAAGTTTATTTTATGCATCGGTGGCGTCTAGCATTCTCTTATTATTTTTTTGACAATTACTAATATAGACAAGACAAGTTAGTGTACCGAACAAAAAATTACTCGATTAAACTAGGCTAGTTCATGAAACCGTGTTTATTTTTAACTACACCTCTCTCTTAAAAGATGATCACACCTGTAGGAGGGTACTTTAGATTATATATGGAGGCGTAACCCCTATTGAGTATGGTAGTGACGAGTTAGTTAGCCAAAGCTTTGGATTAATGACAGAACACATAAACACGAACCCAATGAAGATGGACTCAGCTTAAACTCACAAAGTCTCTCGTGTATAACTCAGGGAATAATAATGAACTTTTAGAAGTGGCTTAGCTAGAGGGAGAGAGAAGTAAGCATCCTAGATACACCTTGATAGGCAGGTAGAAACACACCAAACACCCTCAAGAATCTCTTTCAAGTATTAAAAGCTTTATAATAAATGACAATGGTGAGTGAGTAAACTCTCTGGTTTTGCAATAACTTCAGAACTCTTCAAAAGTCTCTCTCTTTCCTCAAAGGTGGTTGGGGTCCTTAAATAGCCCTCCACACCACCCCTGAGGCAACTCAGTCATTAAAACTATGAAAAGACATCCCTCATACTTTATGTCACAGCATTAAATGCCTGATGCACTAGTTGTCTCCACGTCATAAACATTAAATGCCAAGACATGCCTTTTGCCTAACCACTGTGTGTCAGGGGTCTGTTGTCGCAGAGGCGGCTCACCAACTGCCTGGCAGCCCCAAATACCACGGTGGTTTACTCAAGGGCATGTCTGATATTGTTTAGCTGGCTAGTGACATCACCTACAGTAGATGTGACATTAAGTAGAGGGCTACTTGGTCCATAACTCAATGCCCGATGGAACTTCAAGCTGCTCCGCTTGAGGTTCCACGGTCAGGGTCCTTCGGTGTTTTACCAGGTGTATCTAGTATGGTCAGGACAAGCCCCAACGGTGCCTTACTTCTCAAACCTCCAAACTAGGTCCCTCTAAAGTTCCCACGGTGAGGTCATCCGATAGAGTATGAAAGCTCTCCCAGGCCCTGCCAAGCCTGGTCTCTTGCGAGTACCGTTTGACCTCATACAAACTCTTTTCTTATTATCGTTACGTCATTACAACCGTTATATCTTACAGTCAACATAAACAAAGATACAATATGACTAATACAATAAGCTAACATATGAGCTGCTACGCCGAGCTACCTTGCTGAGTTGCCACGCTTGAGCTACCTCGGTTGCATAATCTCAAACACTGTTGCTAACTGGGGATTTGTCCCTAATGTCAAGATTACCTTCAAGCCCCCTCTATATTTGCCCCCTCGTGGAGGGATTTGTGGGAACAAGAAATGTCTACACGAAATGTCTCAAACCGATGGACCTTTCTTTGTGTGAAAATATTCAGGCCTTTTTCCTTTATGCAGAACCGTTGGGACATCTTCTTCGTTGGGGCTTTAAGGGATAAGTCTGACAAGAAATTTTATTGGCGCCAAAACTCAAGCTTGTATAGGAAGGCAACGATTAGTGTTCCCCAGACGTCACTTCATTAATGAGGTGGCGCAGTCCTCTTAATAGTCAAAGCACTTCCCAAGGTGCCACGTGTTCATATGAAATGATTACAGGCGGCCGTGCACGTGCGAGGATTGGGAAATCTAAACGCCAAAACTCGAGATTTTCAAACAGCCATTTTCAAAACACTTTGAACCTTCTCCTTTGTTTTTCTTACTCCGTTATTATCTTCTTCAGACTGGCGTTTCTTTTTTAGAAAGAGAGGGAGAGACTCCATTATTGCAAGAGCTTTATTCTTCATCTTCTATACCACCACTTGTGATCGTGCTTCTCCATTCTCACTCTCAATCCCTTTTTCCTCGAAGCTTTCTCTATTACGGTTTCGTTGTTTGCCATGGCGTCTTCAAGCAACCCCACCGTGTCTGCCACCAGTGTTCCGTCTGCCACCACTGATAAAAAGAAAAAATTGCTTCTCTTGTAGATTTTATCATTGTTGCAACTTCTCTATCCATCAAAAATTCCCTTGAACCTACAAAATTATAACAAAACTAGTGTAGAGGGTAAGTAAGGGAGTCAATCCATATCTAAGGGTGAAACACAAAATTGGAGAGGACATATATATAGATTCATTTGCATTTTATTATATATTTTTTTCTATTTTTACTTTTTCTATTTTTTTATGAATTTTTCAAGGGAATATTTTAACTAACTTACTATACTAATTTTTATAACTACTAATTAAGATGCAAAAGCTAATAAAAATTAGGTAAATAAAATTGAGCTAAAAAGTAAACTAACTAAATTGGACTCATGAGGGCTTCAAAATTTCATCCCATAAATGGGAGATTAGCCCTCAATAATCATCATCCAAAAATATGAGATACATAATTGAAAGCATGAGATGATTAAACTAAAAGTAAAAGAGAGGAATAGATCAAACCAATTTGAGCCTTGAATTGAAATGGAATCTTCATTTGCATCAACAATCTCTCAATTACACATTAAAAATCACTCAATCATAATCCCTCACTCATGTATTTATTGAATCTAAACTAAAAATTACAAACTAAAAAGTAAAAGGATAATGGATGAATTCATAATGGATAATTAAATAATAAAAGAGATTTGCTAAAAATGCAAATCCTAAAATTATAAAATTATACATTAGAATTCACCCAAAGAAATAAATTCTAGATCATTAATTTATATTGAGATAATTGCTAAAAATGCAAAATCTCAACATAAATGAATGGGTTAGAATTTATCTCCCATAAGGGATAAATTTCACTACATCATTCTATTATGAAATAATTGCTAAAAATGCAAAAATCCATAATAGATGGGTGGGGTGAATTTTATCCTAGAGATAATTTTCAACACACACCTCTATATTGAGGTATTTGCTAAAAATGCAAATACTCAACATAGAGGAGTGGGGAGAATTTTATCACACCTATCTTAAAACTAATTTGAGATCTCTTTCAAATGGCCTTGAGGTCTTCTTTTATATGCAATTGGAGCAAAGGGGCATAATGGTAAAAAGGTAGGGAGTGCATGTGAAAATGGTGTGAGGTCACATGTGCATGGGGGTGTGAGGTGAGGGAATGAAATCAGATTGGGTGAGGGGGTAATTTTGGAAATTGGTTTTGAGTGGTTGGTTAGGGGGTATAATGGGTAAAGGGACAAGTTGGTTAAATGGGTTTAATGACATGTGGGTTAAAAGAGTTGGTTGACTTGGTCATTTGGTTTGTGTTTTGGCAGGTGAAGAAATCGTGTGAGGGAAATGGGTAAGGTTTGAGAATGGGTTTTCTTGGGTAATGGGTGTTTGGGTTTACATGGGTATGGATGGGTGTTTGTTGGTGTGTTGGAAATGGGTTGAGGAGAGAGAGAGAGAGGGGAGAGGGAGAGACCGAATTGGTTTTGGGTCGCGGGTTAGGGAGCAGCTCAACGCCGGAGTTGGGGAGGTCGGAAGTGGGTAGTGGTAGGTTCGCTAGGTTCCGCCGGAGGTGGCTCTGTCGGCGTCGGTTTTGGGCTGTCACCGGCGTTGGTTAGCTGGCCAGACCTTGAGTTGAGGAGCGCAGGTCAACGCCGGAGGGAGGTGAGGTCGGCTAGGCCGCAATCGGGGGGTGTGGGGACGCGTGCAGGTGGGCGAGAGGGGTTGAGCAGAGGTGGGATATGGGTGTGTGTGTTTGGTGTTAATGGTGGTTTTGGTTAGTGGGTTTAGAGGAGAGAGGAAAGAGAGAGTTGTGGTGAGGAAGATGAAGTGGGAGTGGTTAGGTGGGTGAGGGTGTATGGTAGTGTAGGTGAGGGTGAGGTTTGGATAGGTTAGTGGGTATGGGAGTGTAGGATAAGGTGTGTTGTGTGTGTGTTTAATTTATGACCCTACTAAAATAATAAAAAGACTAAAATCTAACTAAAAATAAAACAAACTAAAAATAATAAAACTAAAGAATAAAATCCTAAGCTATATAAAAACTAAAATAATAAAACAAAAGAAATGAAAAATGAAAAATCTAATAAAAACAAATGTCCTAAAAAAATATAAAATCTAATAAACTAAAAATAAATTACTAAAACTAATCTTAATAAAATAAGACTAAACTAAAAACTAATCAAAATCAAAATAAAGTAAAATTATATTAATAAAAATAAAATAGAACAATAAAATAATAAAATCTAAAAAAATTCTAAAATAAATCCTAAAAATAGAAAAGACTCAAACTAAAAATCTAAAAAATAATAAAATGACACAAATAAAACACACACAGGCTCGGGGTAAGTTTGGGCTAAGTTTAGGCTCGGATTAGGGTACGAGAGAGGTATTTAGCTCCATTAAATGCACAATTGCCTTGAAATACGCATTTGAACACCGCAACGTACATTAAACCTGCATATTAAACATTTAAGCACATAAGACCCATATTGTCGAGAAATAGCAACTAAAATACAACTATTTGGGGTATAAAATGTACAGTTTTGGGTGCTTATCACACCACCCCCAAACAGAGCGTTGCTAGTCCTCGAGCAATAAGATAGAGAGAAAGAGAATGATAAGTAACCAAAAGTGTACCACTTTCGCGGGCACTTGCGATTGCACTTAGCATGTGCAAAAAGCCTTTAAACCTATAGGTTGCCCTACAGGACGAGTTGTGTCTCGTGAGGGTTTGCAGGGAATATACCCACAAAATTCTTTATTTGCAAAAATTTATTGAAAGGCAGTCAATCTCTTATTAGACATAGAATAATCGCACAATCCATCATATGAGAAAATATTTTCAGAAATACAAGCTAGAATGTGTAAAAAGTTTAACTAAGTAAATACACAAGGCACATCCTCCCTAGATCTCAACGTGTGTAGTGTGAATCAGTCAAAACGGATCGAGTATCATAAGAGTAATTCCTAGATTGCCTTGTCGGAATCAACGCTTCAACTTCAAAATCTCACGGATATATCACTCTCAAACGAACTCTCGAGATTAGGGTAAGTGTATCGCTCTTGTGTGTGAGGAGGTGAGTAAATGTAAGCAAGTTCAAACGTCTCACACACACATAAGAAAGAACGAACAATTAGAAAGAAAAGTGATCTCATGAAAGAAATGCTAATCACTATAGTGAGAACGTCGAGTTATTCACCACGTTGACTTTCATTTGCCCGAACACCTAGGGGAACATGGATGTATATGGGTGAGGGGAAAATGAAATGGAAAGGATGGTATATGATGATGTGGGATGTTTGGGATGAGGTAGGTAGGATAGGATGGGATGATGATATGATGGATGGATGGTGGATATCTGAGAAGAGTGTATCACTCATAGACGAACAAATGTCTTTATTTCTTGACTGCGACTTTCTCTTTTTCTTCTTTTCCAAATACACATCAATGTATGAGATAAATCTGCTAAAAATACAAATAACCCCAACATAGATTTGTATCAAATTTTTCTCCATCTGAATCGGCTTTGGGAGAGATATTCGCTAAAAATGCAAACACTCTCTATGACGGATCTTCTCCTTTTACTTTCAACACTATTCTCTGTGGATATGGAAATGGGCGGTATGGTATATGGTGATGATATGGAAAATGGAAGGTGTATGAATGTATGATAAATGAAATTTGGTTGGTGTATGAGTGAAGGTGTGGTGAAAATCTAGTGATCGGGACAAATTTTAAGACACGCGTTTCTTACAACTCGAAAGTGAGGTCGTTCTCGGTGATCAAGCCAAAATTTTATGAAAGATAATGAGATCATACGACAATTAAAGTGCGGACCCAAAAGAAGTTGAATCAACTTGTGACTCGGAGATTGCGTAAAACACTCAAAAAGGGTGAAAGGCACAAATCTCGCGGGCTAAAGTCTCTACTAGTGATCCTTAAGGTTCTCTTTAGAATTGTAGTACTCCTCAACTCTAAACGTAATGACGTGATAAGTGCGCAAATTTTGTTGAGTCTAGAAATTCATGGTGCAAAATGCCTTGTTACGTATTACATAAGCTATTTATAAAAGATATTATCTAGCTTGATTCCTAGACTTTAAAAGATGGATGATTGAAAATTCACATCAATGAGTGAGATGAAAGAAACTGCACGAAATTTTAAAAATCAGGTTCAACAATCAAATTTTTTTCAAAAGAGGTACGATTTTGATAAAATTCCCCACCCCCAAACAAAAAGGAACATCGTCCTCGATGTTAGATAAAATGATTTTTAAAATTAAGAGCATAAGGTGGGAAAGAGATAACCAGAATGAACCGCTAATGAAGTGGACATGTGAAGCCAAGAATAAACCTGAATAAATGATAAGAAAAAAAAATGTGTACAAGTCTATAAGCATGGTAAAACATAGGGTGATGTGAAACACCACTCCCAAACAGGATAAGACTAGTACAAGAAATGCGGGCTGCCTCCCGGTAGCGCTAAGTTTAATGTCTTCAGCCAGACCGATGAAATCTCACCCTAAGGAAAAGAACAATGATGGCGTGGGGCGGCAGAAAATTGGGTGATGATAATCACCCCCAAACAAGACTGAAGCGTCAGTCTTGTTCGATAATTTGACAAGGGTGAGGGTGAAGAAACACCGAACATGACCTTTTTTATTTTTTGGTTTTTTGGTTTTTTAGAGAATGAAAGGAAGAAAATATTTTTGAATTTGTTTTTTATAAAAATGAAAGAAAATATTTTTGGATTTTTGGAATAATAAAGAAAGAAAAATATTTTTTTGATTTTGATTTTTTTTATATAAAAATGAAAGAAAATATTTTTTGATTTTTGGAATAATAAAGAAAGAAAAATATTTTTTTGATTTTGATTTTTTTTATATAAAAATGAAAGAAAATATTTTTGGATTTTTTTATTTTTGGAAGAAAAGGTGAGGAAAAAATATGGACTCTTTGAATTTGCATGAACTAACAAAAACCCAACTACCGAAAAATGGAATTGGACACACACAAGTCAAGAAAAATTCCTAACTAGCACATAGCCAATTTTTATCTTTAAATTTAGTGAGAGGGTAGTCAAATTTTAATTAAGTCCGCGGGCGATAAAAATTCACGGAAATCTCTTTGTGATCGCCTTTGCAAAAATTTTCTCCTATTGGGCTACCTAGTTCATTGATTTTAAATTTAATGATGGCTAGGGTAGCACACAATGGTAAGCGAGTGAGTCGGGGGATGAAATCCCTTCTCGTGAGTGACCGGGTGTAGGTCTTAGTCAATTAATTCATCACACCATTCGAAAATAAATGCGAGAATAAAATCAAATAAGAGCACACAAGAGCACACAAAAGAATTGACTCGCTAACAGGAGAGGCGCGAGTGTTTGAGAAATGTACCTCCCACGGTTTTTAGGCCGTGGGGTGCCGAAAAATTTGAGTCGACCGGGGGGAGATCACGCCTATCTCAGTCGTCCCCGGGAGTCCTACCGACCCAAGGTAGAGAGGTTTCTAAATCCTCGCCAATGGGCGCCCTCTCTCTACCTTGTCCGGTTTCCCTATCACGCTTGTCTTGAATTATTACAAATTGAAATGAAAAATAAATGGTGTCTCTATGCACCGCAATACAAGCCAATGATAAAATCCTAATACAAGCCTTCTAAAAAAATGGTACTTATAAAAATAAAAAATGCAATACAAATGAATCACAAATAGGTAATCCTCGCAAGTGCTTCAAGCTCCAAAGACCGGCAACGGCGCCATTTGATAAAAAGAAAAAATTGCTTCTCTTGTAGATTTTGTCGTTGTTGCAACTTCTCTATCCATCAAAAATTCCGTTGAACCTACAAAATTATAACAAAACTAGTGTAGAGGGTAAGTAAGGGAGTCAATCCATATCTAAGGGTGAAACACAAAATTGGAGAGGACATATATATAGATTCATTTGCATTTTAATATTTTTTTTTTCTATTTTTACTTTTTCTATTTCTTTTTGAATTTTTCAAGGGAATATTTTAACTAACTAACTATACTAATTTTTATAACTACTAATTAAGATGCAAAAGCTAATAAAAATTAGGTAAATAAAATTGAGCTAAAAAGTAAACTAACTAAATTGGATTCATGAGGGCTTCAAAATTTCATCCCATAAATGGGAGATTAGCCCTCAATAATCATCATCCAAAAATATGAGATACATAATTGAAAGCATGAGATGATTAAACTAAAAGTAAAAGAGAGGAATAGATCAAACCAATTTGAGCCTTGAATTGAAATGGAATCTTCATTTGCATCAACAATCTCTTAATTACACATTAAAAATCACTCAATCATAATCCCTCACTCATGTATTTATTGAATCTAAACTAAAAATTACAAACTAAAAAGTAAAAGGATAATGGATGAATTCATAATGGATAATTAAATAATAAAAGAGATTTGCTAAAAATGCAAATCCTAAAATTATAAAATTATACATTAGAATTCACCCAAAGAAATAAATTCTAGATCATTAATTTATATTGAGATAATTGCTAAAAATGCAAAATCTCAACATAAATGAATGGGTTAGAATTTATCTCCCAAAAGGGATAAATTTCACTACATCAATCTATTATGAAATAATTGCTAAAAATGCAAAAATCCATAATAGATGGGTGGGGTGAATTTTATCCTAGAGATAATTTTCAACACACACCTCTATATTGAGGTATTTGCTAAAAATGCAAATACTCAACATAGAGAAGTGGGGAGAATTTTATCACACCTATCTTAAAACTAATTTGAGATCTCTTTCAAATGGCCTTGAGGTCTTCTTTTATATGCAATTGGAGCAAAGGGGCATAATGGTAAAAAGGTAGGGAGTGCATGTGAAAATGGTGTGAGGTCACATGTGCATGGGGGTGTGAGGTGAGGGAATGAAATCAGATTGGGTGAGGGGGTAATTTTGGAAATTGGTTTTGAGTGGTTGGTTAGGGGGTATAATGGGTAAAGGGACAAGTTGGTTAAATGGGTTTAATGACATGTGGGTTAAAAGAGTTGGTTGACTTGGTCATTTGGTTTGTGTTTTGGCAGGTGAAGAAATCGTGTGAGGGAAATGGGTAAGGTTTGAGAATGGGTTTTCTTGGGTAATGGGTGTTTGGGTTTACATGGGTATGGATGGGTGTTTGTTGGTGTGTTGGAAATGGGTTGAGGAGAGAGAGAGAGGGGAGAGGGAGAGACCGAATTGGTTTTGGGTCGCGGGTTAGGGAGCAGCTCAACGCCGGAGTTGGGGAGGTCGGAAGTGGGTAGTGGTAGGTTCGCTAGGTTCCGCCGGAGGTGGCTCTGTCGGCGTCGGTTTTGGGCTGTCACAGGCGTTGGTTAGCTGGCCAGACCTTGAGTTGAGGAGCGCAGGTCAACGCCGGAGGGAGGTGAGGTCGGCTAGGCCGCAATCGGGGGGTGTGGGGACGCGTGCAGGTGGGCGAGAGGGGTTAAGCAGAGGTGGGATATGGGTGTGTGTGTTTGGTGTTAATGGTGGTTTTGGTTAGTGGGTTTAGAGGAGAGAGGAAAGAGAGAGTTGTGGTGAGGAAGATGAAGTGGGAGTGGTTAGGTGGGTGAGGGTGTATGGTAGTGTAGGTGAGGGTGAGGTTTGGATAGGTTAGTGGGTATGGGAGTGTAGGATAAGGTGTGTTGTGTGTGTGTTTAATTTATGACCCTACTAAAATAATAAAAAGACTAAAATCTAACTAAAAATAAAACAAACTAAAAATAATAAAACTAAAGAATAAAATCCTAAGCTATATAAAAACTAAAATAATAAAACAAAAGAAATGAAAAATGAAAAATCTAATAAAAACAAATGTCCTAAAAAAATATAAAATCTAATAAACTAAAAATAAATTACTAAAATTAATCTTAATAAAATAAGACTAAACTAAAAACTAATCAAAATCAAAATAAAGTAAAATTATATTAATAAAAATAAAATAGAACAATAAAATAATAAATTCTAAAATAAATCCTAAAAATAGAAAAGACTCAAACTAAAAATCTAAAAAATAATAAAATGACACAAATAAAACACACACAGGCTTGGGGTAAGTTTGGGCTAAGTTTAGGCTCGGATTAGGGTACGAGAGAGGTATTTAGCTCCATTAAATGAACAATTGCCTTGAAATACGCATTTGAACACCGCAACGTACATTAAACCTGCATATTAAACATTTAAGCACATAAGACCCATATTGTCGAGAAATAGCAACTAAAATACAACTATTTGGGGTATAAAATGTACAGTTTTGGGTGCTTATCAACCACCACTGCTGCCTCCGCCTTGGGTGCTGCTCGCCAGAAACAGCTGAGGTTTTACCGTTGCTCTCCCATTTTTGGGGAGGGTGATGGCTTTTCTGTTGCCTGTAAGACTGTCTGTTTTTCCTCCAAGTTTGACGCCCTCCTGTTGGGTGATGAGGACGAAGAATTGTCTAAGTGGGGATTTCTGCCCCCAGAAGGAACGCTTAGATTTCTCTTGGAGCGAGGGGACTTCCCATGGTCCCATATTGATTTCGAAGCACCCAGGGGATCCCCCGCGCACTTTGCTGTCTGGAACTCTCACATGCAGAGTTCCTATGCTGATGTCCTTACTAAGATCGGGCTGCAACGGGCTAGATGGTTTGGTGAGTTTACTCTATCAAAGAACAACGCTGCCCTTCCTGTCCTCGTCTCCCGATGGAACGTGGATACTCATACGTTCATCGCTGCGTGGGGTGAGTTTACCATAACTCTGGAGGACGTGTGTGAGCTCTTGGGCCTCGATGCAACAGGCCATGAGCCTTACACCGATGAGGCTCTTGATGCTCAAGAGACTGTAGATCGTTTGGAGTTGGATCGCATATGCCGAAGCTGCATCGGTTCTTCCAACAAAGCTACTTTTTCTCCCTTGATCAATTATTTCTTCAAGAGTTCTAGTGAAGGCAGTTCTTCATCAACTGATCCTGGTCAAGGTACGCCATTGGAGCTTCCCGCTTACATTCTTGTGATTCTGTCCCGTTTCCTTTTGACTGGCAAGCCCAACGACCAGCCCCGAAGAGACCTTATCAACCTGTCTCTTCGCTTAGCTCGAGGCATAAAGCTTCCCCTGGCTGCAATTGCCTTGGGATCCCTGTACACCTGGTTGGATAGGGATTTATTTGACATGGAACGCTTTATTGGTCGTTATAACTTGGCCAATTTTGCCAACAACGTTCTTCTGACCAGCTTTCTCTACTTCCGCTTTCTTGCCGTAGCGGCCAAGCCTAGCAGTCCTCCTTCGGGTGAAACGATTTTGCCTCCTCGGTCTTTTATTTATCATAAGAGACAAAGACGAAAGGAGTTGATTTCTGTGATTGACCATTTTGAGAATTTCGTTATGAGGCCCTATCAGGAAGAGGCATTTTTTCACACTTGTGAATTTTTTCATCATGATGCCAGATCGATTCAGGACCCTTCTCCCGACATTGAGGAGCCCTCACTTGCCGTGGTTCTTCTGCTTTCTCCTGGATATCTGCCCTCCTACACCGAGTGGGGATACACGAGCGAGCATTATAATCCCAACCGATGCAGCCGTCAGTTTGGGTTTGACCAGGGGTTGCCACGTCCAGTGTTTCAATCGTCAAACCCCAAGGTATCCTTTGGCGAGGCATGCTCCTTGTTTTCTTTAACTGTTGCGTGGGGGATATGTTCAACCATGGCTGGGCGTGTCACCATTCCCAGTATTACTAGGCATGGGGATGTGACCCCTTTGTTTGCCACCAAGTATTGGCCGAAATAACTAGCTGAAATTGCTAAGTTCGTTGAGGGAGAGCCGGTGTATCCTCTTGTTTCTTCATTTTCTGCCCTAGAGTTGGGGATAAAAGGCAACTCTGTACTTGAGATAGAATTCCCCCTGAGTTCAACCCTCAAAGAACCTCCTATCGAGCTTCCTCCACTTTGCCCCATGGTCCCAGTTGCAATGCCAAGACCGAGGACTCTTGTTGTTCCAAAGAGGGCTGCCCCCTCTACTGCAGCTACTACCCACGAGGGGGCTTCTCCACCACCTGCCAAGAAGGCAAAAATGGCCAAGAGTGGGTCATCAAAGTCGAAGTCCCAGAAGCCCCAAACTCCCGTGGCGGCTCTTCCCATAGCCTCCGTTCCACCTCCCATGCCTGCTGAGATGGCTGAGCGTGTAAGGAGGGAAGCCCAAGCTGAACTAGACTGAATAAATGCCGAGTATCAACGGCATGCAGTCGTTGTCCCTTCCTCCGTTGCTTTCCCCACGGTGGTGGTGGATCCTTCAGAGCCAACGGCTAGAAGGAGGAAGAGCTCCAGGGTTCCTCAAGGGGTCAGTACTGGCGCAGCAGGATCAAGGAAGAAGACTCTGGGCACCAAGTCCCAGAAGAAACGGACTCCTGAGGTGCATTCCACTCCTGCCCCTTCCGTTGCTATTACTCCTCCTTCTTCGCCCGTGGTCGTGTCTTCTCGTTCTCCTTCTGAATCGAAGGTATGTATGCCTGATTTAGTTATTATTTCCCTTTTGCTTAAGGAGGACTGTCTTTACTTATACAAATATTTTCCTTCTTCTCTTTTTTTTTTTGACAACTGTGGTGCAGGGAGTTAAAATAGAAAGACCAGACCGCTCGAGCCCTCCCGTAAGCCCTTTTGTGAGGGGACGCTTCGGTGCACCTCGTACCGATATGACTCCTCCCCGTTCCCCCATGACGGGGCTTACCTATTCTCGACGTGCTGGCAGTCAACGTGTAAGGGAGGTCATTGGGGGAGGTGATTCCTCGCCTGAAGTGGTACCACCACCCGAAATAACACAATCCGAGATAACACCCTCGGCCCCTTCCGATCTACAGGCCTCACCTGAGGTTCCTCTCCCCGTTGTTCTTGTTGGGGAGAGTGAGCCCGAGGTATGATTTCCTCTATAGTATATTTGTTGTAGTCTTTTCGGTCCCACTCCTTTGTTATTTGGCTTGCTGAATTCTGATATGTTTCAGGTACCCCAAGTTGAAATATCTTCGTTGTTGGCGAGCGTTCTTCTTCCAACGACGCTGATGAGACCCCTGACTGCCATTCCTCTTTTTAGTATCATAACTGAGGTAAGTAACACGTAGGAGTATTTCTTCATATTTTCTGTGCCATTCCTCTTTTCTAACACTTGGCTTTGTGCACAGTTTTCTCCTGATCTTGCCCCAACTCCTGCAGTGAGGGCCCAGGTTGGTGTGTTTACATCCCCTCCTGATGTGGTTTTGTTTGAGGGCTCAGTGTCTTCTCATGATGAACCCCGTATGCTGGCCCTTGTGCCCTATACGGGTGATAGAGTTTTGCCAAGAGTATTGCCAAGCATGGAGGCTTCTGCGTCCAGGGA
Source organism: Sambucus nigra (assembly GCA_949130495.1). Lineage (NCBI taxonomy): Eukaryota > Viridiplantae > Streptophyta > Magnoliopsida > Dipsacales > Adoxaceae > Sambucus > Sambucus nigra. Next base: position 615,507,070 of record OX422216.1, on the reverse strand, counting down.
CCCCGTTATGGCTTCTAGGGTATTAATCTCTCCCCCAACGGTTCCTGTCCTTGTGGCTGCCTCATATGCTCCCGTTGTGACTGAGGTATATTTTTCTTGCTAACTTTTGTTAAGATTTTCCATAATCTCCATCTTTATGATTTTTCATAAGATTTTTCTTAAACTTCACCTTATAACGATGACTTAACAATGAAAACACTTGTTAAGTTTTTTTTTCATGAACTCCACCTTATAACGGTGACTTAACAACGAAAACACTTGTTAAGTTTTTCATAAACTCCACCTTATAACGGTGACTTAACAACGAAAACACTTGTTAAGTTTTTTTCTCATGAACTCCACCTTATAACGGTGACTTAACAACGAAAACACTTGTTAAGTTTTTCATAAACTCCACCTTATAACGGTGACTTAAAAACGAAAACACTTGTTAAGTTTTTTCATAAACTCCACCTTATAATGGTGACTTAACAACGAAAACACTTGTTAATTTTTTCATAAACTCCACCTTATAACGGTGACTTAACAACGAAAACACTTGTTAAGTTTTTTTCTCATGAACTCCACCTTATAACGGTGACTTAACAACGAAAACACTTGTTAAGTTTTTCATAAACTCCACCTTATAACGGTGACTTAACAACGAAAACACTTGTTAAGTTTTTTCATAAACTCCACCTTATAACGGTGACTTAACAACGAAAGCGCTTGTTAAGATTTTTTTCCATAAACTCCACCTTATAACGGTGACTTAACAACGAAAGCGCTTGTTAAGATTTTTTTTTTCCATAAACTTCACCTTATAACGGTGACTTAACAACGAAAACACTTGTTAAGTTTTTATTCATAATTTCATCATGTGGGCTACTTCTTTTCTGGTTGCTCGGGAAAATTCACCCCCAGTTATCTCACCTGTAGGCTCGCCCTTCCGAGAACTTGATGTTTCGGAAAATTATATTCATTATGATCAAGGTTCTACGACTGGTGCTGCAGCCGAGAGCGAGTCTGGGTGCGAACTGCCTCTTCCCGACCTGGCTCCTCATGCGTTCTGCCCAATGGTGCTTCGGCAGTCTCCTCAAATGCCTATCAACCATCGCTTGGTGATCGAGCAACTGGTGGATCGCTACCCTGAGACCTTCACACCAGATTTCCTGCGCTCCAACATTCATGTGATAAGTCACACACTGCAAGGCATGGCGATCGTTGTTGCTGAAATTGCCAGTACCCCTACTGCAAGTGTTACCCGATCCCTTCTTAACCAATTTCTGGGTTTTCTGAAGGAGTTGGGACGTGATGGTTTCCGTTTTGACTGGCTTATAACGTATCTGAAGACTTTGAAGAACCAGCAACTGATCGGCCAGAGGGAAGTGTTACGAAAGCACCAGGAGGACCAGGAAGCTGAGGAAGCTAGGTTGGTTGCATTGGCACCCCTTTTGGAAGCAGTGGATCAAGAGGTAAAGGATGCCGAAGAAGCTTTGTGCCTGGTCAAACTGAAGCGTGAGAGACTCCTGATCGAACGTACACAAGTGCAAACGAGACTGGAGGTTTCTATTAACGCCCAACGATCTTTCACAACAGCTTCTTCGGGCCTTCCTGGAGATTTTTTCTCTTCCTCAGACTTATCTTTTCGTTTAGACTAGTTAGTTCTTGTATACAGATCCTTTACTGTTCTTATCTATGTAATTCTTGGGCAATAGCTCCCAAAACAAATTTTGTAATGCTCTATTGATTATGAATGAAAAATATATACTTTTCAATCCCTTCGTGTGTTGTGACTGTTGTTGTATGCTATAGAGTTTTGTATTTCTGCAATTCTTCCAGTATGCTAAAAATATCACCCAAAACTTGTATATTTATAACAATAGCTAGTCATAACATCAGTTCAAACTTGGTTGTTTACACATGATAAACCTTCAGCCACTTATTGTTAATCTTAAATGGCTTGTCTTCCTCTAACTTCGAAATTAAACAATAACCTGAGTCATGAGCTTCCTTAACAACGAACGGTCCCTCCCAGTTGGCTGCGAACTTTGGTAGAGGAAGTCCCCTGATGTGTTTCACTGCCACTTTCAATACGAGGTCTCCCTCCATGAACTTCCTTGGTCTCACCAAGTTGTCATATTCCCTGGAGAGTTGTTTCGTATATATTTGAAATGGTTGCCTCGAGTTATCTCAGTTTTCATCCAACGCTTCCAGCTGTACATGTCTACTATGAGGGAGCATGCTACTTTTTAAGGCATAACGAGTGGATGGAACTTCCAATTCTACTGGAAGGATTGCCTCAGCCCCATAAACAAGAGAGAACGACGTTTATCCTGTGGGTTTTCGCTTGGTTGTTCGATAGGCCCACAAGATAGCTGGTATCTTGTCATCCCATGCCCCTGGAAAGTCTTCCATCATTTTGGCCAAAATATTAACCAAGGTTTTGTTAGTTGCTTCGGCCTGACCATTTCCCTTTGGGTATGCCACCGTTGAAGTGTGATGAACAATGGAGTACTTGTCCGTGAGCATTGTTACTTCAGAATTGATGAAGGGGGTCCCATTATATGAGAGAATAACATTTAGGATCCCAAAACGGCAAATGATGTATTCTCTGATGAAGTTGCTCACCACCCCGACCGTTGCCCGTCTGAGTGGTATTGCCTCGGCCCATTTTGTGAAACATTCTGTTGCTACTAGTATCCATATCTTGCCTCTCGAAGAGGGTTGTATTGCCCCCACTAGGTCGAACGCCCAAGTATGAAATGGATAGGGGGTTGATAGAGAGTGCAAGTCTACCGATGGGGCATGGATCATATTCCCATGAAGTTGGCAAGCCTTTCATTTTCGAACAAACTCCGCAGAGTCTTTCTCCATTGTTGGCCAATAATACCCCAATGTCATCAACTGATCATACAGCTTGGCTCCTCCCATATGTGCTGGATCGTGCGCTTGTTTGAGGACCTCCACTGCTTCTTCCTTCGTGACACATCACAAGGGCCTGTTAAAGTACCCCTTTCGATAAAGCTGCCCCTCCTGGACGTAGAACCTTGGAGCCCTTCGCCTCAGACCCATTGCATCTATTTTCTCCGTTGGGACAACCCCCTCCTGAATGAAGTCGATGTAGGGCTGCCTCCAGTCCGTTTGAGCTTCAATAAAATGGCACTCAGCTGCTTCGAAGAATAGCTGACACTTGTTGCATTTCCGCTGTAGCTCTGCGGCATCTTGCTTCATTCTGGGCCAGAAATACCCCTCCCTTTGAATTCTCCTATATAGAGGTATCTCAGTCGTTTCGCAGTGCTCCTCATGCATTTTCCTCAATATTTGCTCGGCCTCCTCTGGGCTGACGCATCTTGACAACCATCCTACTGTATTTCTGAAATAGAGATTCCCCTGGAATGTAAAATATTGGGCCAACTCTCCTAGCCGCATCGCCCCCTCACCAAACTCCAGTTGCTTCTTAATATCTCTTCTCTAGCCCACCTCTTCCTCCATCGGTAGTATTGACTGTACCACCGAAGGAGCTGTTCTTCGTTGGATCACAACTGTAGTCTCATTGGTTTTCATTATCATCTTCGGGGCAATAGTGGCATAGGCGTCTGGATGGCGGTTCATCGTTCTGGGATGTCTCCTGATCTTGGTCCGATGGAACTGGTTGAGGAGCCTTTAAATGATTGTTCTATAGGGCGCCAGGCTCATGTGTTTCAACGCATATTCTCCGTTTACCTGCTGAATTACTAAGTTTGAGTCACCCTTAATGCAGAGTGAACGAATTCCCCAATGAAGAGCCTCTAGAATCCCTAGTACCAACACCTCGTATTCTGCCTCGTTATTAGAGAAAGGGAAATCTAGTTTGTAGGAAAGGAAAATCTCTTCCATCCCTTTTGAAAGAACAACCCCTGCTCCTCCCTTCTTTTCTACCGAAGATCCATCGAACTGCATCGTTCATTCCTCCTCGGTTGCATCCAGATAATTGGCCTGCAAATCATCTCCTGGAATGTCTTCCCTAGGTGTCTCGAAGGTTCCTGAAGGGAAGATGGCCAATAGGTCGGCATACGCCTGGCTTTTGATTGTGCGAGGGACCACACATTTTAAGTCATATTCAGAGAAAATAAGGAACCATCTAGCTGCCCTGCCAATCAACATAGTCTTTGCGAGTAAATACCTAATTAGGTCGCATCTAGTTACAATATGAATGGTAAAAGACATCATATAATGCCTAAGTTTTTGTGCTACAAAGACCAAGGCTAAACAATGCCTTTCTAAGCTAGTATATCTAGTTTCTGGCCCATGTATAATTCTTCTGAGGTAGTAAACCGGTTGTTCTTGCCCGTCTACTTCTTGTGCCAGCAGAGCTCCAACGGACCTCGTGGTGGATGTAAGGTATAGCAGCAACGGAGCTCCCGCCTGGGGAGGAACCATGATTTATGGTGATACGAGTAGCTTCTTCAACCCAACAAGGGACTTCTGGTGAACCTCTTCCCATCTGAATTTCGTGTTCCTTCGTAGTAGCTGCATCAGTGGGTGTGTTACTTCGGCCAATCCAGGCACAAATCTCCTAAGGTAGGAGACTTTACCGAGAAAACATTTCAGCTCCTTCGCCGTTCTTGGACATGGCATCTCTAAGATGGCCCGTTGTTTATCCTGGTCCATCTGTACTCCTTGTCGTTTAACCACGAAGCCTAAGAACTTACCACTTGTTACTCCGAAGACACACTTTAACGGGTTCATCCTTAACTTATATCTCCTTCACCGAGCAAACACCTTCCTTAAGTCGTTCAGATGGGACTCCTCCTTCTTTGATTTGATGACCAAGTCGTCTACGTAGAATTCCATAAATGTGTGGAAGAAGTCATGAAAAATGGCCATCATTGTTCTTTGGTACGTAGCCCCGGCGTTCTTGAGTCCAAACGGCATTACCTTGTACATGAAGTTGCCCAACGGCGTTTTGAATGTTGTTTTCTCTGCGTCAGAGGGGTCCATCTTGATCTGGTTGTATCCCACATATCCATCCATGAAGCTATACATCTCATGACCAGCTGTGGCATCTATCAAACTGTCGATGGAGGGTAGGGTAAACTCATCCTTGGGGCAAGCCCTATTCAAGTCTCTGAAGTCCACGCATATCCTTATTTGATTTTTCCCCACTGGCACAATACTGGATGGCCAGAGGGGATGTTGTATGGGCTTGATAAATCCTACTGCCAATAAGCATTGGACCTCTTCTTTAATCTTTAAATCTATTTCCGGCTTGTAAGTTCTTGTTTCCTGCTTCATCGGAATTGCCGAAGGCATCACGTTCAACTTGTGGCAGCTCACTTCCTCATCCAGCCATTCCATTTCAGTGTACTTCCATGCGAAGACATCTATGAATTCCCGAATCAGGTCAACTAAGGCTTCTCGCTTCTCCTTACCAAGATCTTTCGAGATAAAGATAGGCCTTGGATCTTCTCCTTCTCTTGCCAAGTTTAGCTGCTCCAACCCTTGTGCCTGGGGCCTTGGTTGGTCCGTCATGTAGTCTGGTTCTTCGGCGACATCTTCTACGAACTCTTGTATGTTGGAATTGTCTATCACCATACACTGCCCCCGTTGATCTACTATAAAACACTCATATATCGGGTCAACCTCATTGTTAGTCTTTTCGGCCGCCCGTTTACACCATTATAAGCGGTACACCACTTTTCCCTCTTCAGTGACAATTTTCTTGCATTGCCTGCTGGTAGCTGTTGCTACGGCCTTTCTCTTCCTTTCTCTGGAAGCCTCATCGATTCTTTCCCCTGAAAAATGACTTAACACGCTTTGTCGTTGGACCTCATGGTCGCCTGGGTCTGTCCTAGGCCTCATCTTTTGTTTGAGCTACTTCGAGATGTTCTGGGGTCGAGGGACCGCCCGATATGTTTCCTCGATCCTCCCCCCTTCGCCACTCTGATTTAAAGGTCCCATTCTTTCTCTAATCGAGGGGACCCATGCTCCCTCCATTCTTCTTGTTAGAACCCGCACGTCCTCCTCGAGCTCTGTATAAAAGGCTGCATCCACCAAGTGTGCTTCTTCGATAGCGAAAGGCCTCTTAGTTGCCCTAATAGTCACTTCTGTCCCCTTGATATTCGCCTTAGCACACTGATGGTACGTTGAGGGAACTAACCCTTGGTTGTGCATCCATACTCTTCCTATTAACAAATGATAGGAAGTTGCGCTTTCTATTACATGGAACTTGATGTGGGAACTCAGATTTCCCATTACTATCCCCACGTTTACGTACCCGATGGATTTGGAAGATTGATTATCGTAGCCAAAGATTACCAAGGGCATGGGAACCAACCTTTCTTCAGGAATATTGGCCGCGTGGAAGGAGTTGATTGGCATAATGTTGATGGAAGCACCCCTATCCATAAGAGTCCTTGCAAAGTTGACCCCGTTAACACTGGCGGTTACATACAGAGGCCTATTATGGGGGAACCTTACAGCTCTATCCGCATCGCTGAACATTACCTCTGATAAGAACTTCTTTACCAGCCTAGCCATGGGTCCCCTCCATCTTATCAAGGGGACTGCATTTCTCCTTGCAATATCTAAGATCGCTTGAGTTATCTCCATTCTGCTCTCTTTTGGGATTCCCACTTGGTCGAAGAACCAAGTGAACTTTGGAGATTTTGAAACTGCGCTATATTCTACAACTGGGTCTGTTTCCTCACCCTCCACGCTGTAGGCATCTTCTACGTCCCTTGCACTTGCTTCATCATAAGATAGAACTACGTTAGCCATTCCCCTAGTGCAATGCTCCAGTGCCTCATCGAACTCCATCGTCGTTGCCTTTCCCCCCTCCCATTCTGCTTCCTTATCATAGGTCGTTACGAGATTGGCCCCATGCTCCGGGAGTGGGTTATTGTTAACGTTCTGCGGGGGAATTTGCAATGTCCCCGCCTTCATGTACTTGTCGATGATCCTTCGCAGCGTGAAGTAACTTTCTGTTTGATGCTGGACCTTTCGATGAACCTGACAATATTTGGGGTCAGCCCTAGTTGTTGCGTCGGGTTCTTCCGCCGGAACACCTTTTGGTTCATAAACCATTCCACCTTGGACCATTGCGTTATAGCAACTCACAGCCTCCTCCACCGTACAAGGTAATGGTGGCGGGTCTTCTCTATCTCTTCCGAACTTTCTTTTGTTGTCCTTCCTCTGGGCCTTGCCCCCATCCTCCCTCTCGATATATCCCACCCGTGGGGCCTGAGACCTTCCACCAATGGGTTGTATCAGCTGTCTGAACACCATGGGAGATACTACAGGGCTAGGTCGCACCACCAAAGAGATATTTCTTGCGGATTTTAAGAATGCTGAAAATGTTCCCTCGCGTGTCTCATTGATTAGGTGACAGATATACTCAGGAAGTAATCCTTCAGCACAGATCTGTAGTAACCTGGCCTCCTTAACTTCTTCCCTTACATCGAGGGACCTTTCCCTAAACCTTCGAATATAGGCCACTACCTCTTCTCCTGGCCTTTGCCTCTCCCTGCTAAGTTGGGTTAGGGTGAACTCATCTTCTGCCAAGAAGAACTTCCGGACGAACAATACATGCATCTCCTCCCACGTAGAGACACTATTGGGAGGCAAGTGTGAGTACCAAGTGTATGCTTTATCAGTCAGGGATTTGGAGAACTCCCTTAATCTAAGGTTTTTGTCATTGCAGTGCGCTCCTAAATGTTCAACGAAACGCTTAATGTGTTCCTTCGGGTTCCCACCCTTTCCTGAGTATTTTTCAAAGGTAGGGGGAATATAGTCCTTCGGGTAGGGCTCGTCGTTGTATTCCTGGGGGTAAGGTGTTCGAAAGTCATCGGGGACCGAAGCCACCTCGCCCCCAGCCTGCATGAACTTCAGCATCTCCTTCTGCATCTCTTTTCTCATTTCTTCCATGGGCGAGGCTACTGGGGCCACCAGCGATGGGGAAGAGGTCCGAGCGCTCGTTGTAACCGACACGAACGTTACCGGTGGTGCCGTTGAAACTCCTGAGGTACCCACAGTTGGATTCACAACAGAGGGTACACTTGCTGGGGCCGCTCCTGTAACACCTGCCCCTGGTGGGACCATTGGGGCTACTCCCGGTGTTACGAAAGCGTTAGCCTCTAACCCTCCCAGCATAGTTGAAGCCACCAGAGTTTGCAAGAACTCGTGAAACTTGCTTATGAGGAGGGCAATCTGAGCGGGTCCCAACCCCGTGATCACAGGAGGTTGAGCGACCCCTGGGATGCCTATCGTTGCTGGCGCCAGAGGTACCTCAACTCGATGAGCCCCATCTCCTAGGGCCTCTTTCTCTCTCACAGCCTGTTCTTCATTATGCTGAATGTCATCGAAATTGAGTCTCCGAGTAGCATTATCTTGCGCCATACTCCTTATCTAGAAGGATGCCTCCCCAACGGAGTCGCCAAATGTAGGAGGGTACTTTAGATTATATATGGAGGCGTAACCCCTATTGAGTATGGTAGTGACGAGTTAGTTAGCCAAAGCTTTGGATTAATGACAGAACACATAAACACGAACCCAATGAAGATGGACTCAGCTTAAACTCACAAAGTCTCTCGTGTATAACTCAGGGAATAACAATGAACTTTTAGAAGTGGCTTAGCTAGAGGGAGAGATAAGTAAGCATCCTAGATACACCTTGATAGGCAGGTAGAAACACACCAAACACCCTCAAGAATCTCTGTCAAGTATTAAAAGCTTTATAATAAATGACAATGGTGAGTGAGTAAACTCTCTGGTTTTACAATAACTTCTGAACTCTCCAAAAGTCTCTTTCTTTCCTCAAAGGTGGTTGGGGTCCTTAAATAGCCCTCCACACCACCCCCGAGGCATCTCAGTCACTAAAACTACGAAAAGACATCCCTCATACTTTATGTCACAGCATTAAATGCCTGATGCACTAGTTGTCTCCACGTCATAAACATTAAATGCCAAGACATGCCTTTTGCCTAACCACTGGGTGTCAGGGGGCTGTTGTCGCAGAGGTGGCTCACCAACTGCCTGACAGCCCCAAATACCACGGTGGTTTACTCAAGTGCGTGTCTGATATTGTTTAGCTTGCTAGTGACATCACCTACAGTAGATGTGACACTAAGTAGAGGGGTACTTGGTCCATAACTCAATGCCCGATGGAACTTCAAGCTGCTCCGCTTGAGGTTCCACGGTCAGGGTCCTTCGTTGTTTTACCAGGTGTATCTAGTATGGTCAGGACAAGCCCCAACGGTGCCTTACTTCTCAAACCTCCAAACCAAGTCCCTCTAAAGTTCCCACGGTGAGGTCATCCGATAGAGTATGAAAGCTCTCCCAGGCCCTGCCAAGCCTGGTCTCTCGCGAGTACCGTTTGACCTCATACAAACTCTTTTATTATTATTGTTACGTCATTACAACCGTTATAGCTTACAGTCAACATAAGCAAAGATATAATTTGACTAATACAACAAGCTAAAATATGAGCTGCTACGCCGAGCTACCTTGCTGAGTTGCCACGCTTGAGCTACCTCGGTTGCATAATCTCAAACACTGTTGCTAACTGGGGATTTGTCCCTAATGTCAAGATTACCTTCAAGCCCCCTAATGTCAAGATTACCTTCATGTGTTTACACTCCGTGGAAAGCAACACAAGGACAAGTCAATGGATACCGAGGCGCCATATTCACAAAATTTGAGTTTATTGAACTAGCTCAGCAGGTGTACTCTGAGTACACGAGGGAGGTTGTCACCGCATAAATATCCCCCACGGTTGATATACCTAGACTTCACGAAGCGTATTCACTGCGTAGTGACCCCTAATTTAGGTTTAGAATGATTTGTTACATGTTCATGACATTTCATATCAAAGAAGTGTTGTCGTTATTTTTTTAGTTTATTTTTTATTTTATGTTCATTTTGTACTTAGCGCCCAAGAACGGGTTGTTTGATGTTATATTAAGTTTAAACAAGTTTTATGTGTTCTGGATATTTGGAATATCAGATTATAATGGAAATGTTGTTAAAATTTTTAGACTTGTTATCATGATATTTATTGTACTCTCATTATTTCACCATTTTGTGAAAATATAAAGATATTTGTAACAACTCTTACCACATTTAACTAATTTAATTTTTGTAACTATAAATATAACATATGTAACTGTTGACAGCAGTTATAAATATTATATTCGTAACCGCTAATAGTAGTTACAAATATAAGATTCGTAACTACTGACAGCAGTTATAAATATAACATTCGTAACTGCTGACAGCATTTATAAATATTAGATTCGTAACCACTAATAGCAGTTACAAATATTATATTCGTAACTGTTAACAGCAGTTACAAACAACAGTTATAAATTGGGGTCACCAGTCATAACCCCATAGGGGTTATAAAAATTTGTGACTGCTGTTAGGAGTAACAAACTTTTTTTGTCACCCCCTAAATTATGACGGTAAATAGCAGTTATAAAGGTCATTTGTGACTGCTAACAACACTCACAAATCTCCTATTTTGGTGTAGTGAATGAACAAAATTAGTTTCGGTTTGTAATTGTCAGACTTTATTTATTTTCTTATATCCTTTACGCATGCACGTTTACTTCTGGTATCTTTAAAGATATTCATGTTTTCTTATTTGGATCATATTATTTTTGAGTTATCTTTGAATCAAGTTACATTACATTGTTTGTTTAACTTGTCAATTTTATAAATTGTTGCTTTTGTTTTGAATGGGCATGTCAGTATTTTTGGCTTACAATCACCCAGGTTAACCTGATCGGCCTTACCAGTTACCTGTTAGATGAACCTAAGTTGTCCTTCCCTAGGTCCTACTTATGCTTGTGTCAGCTCATTGGTCATATGAAAGGATCTTATCATCCAGACCACGTGTCAGCATAAATTACTCGAGTCATGGTGGTTTAACAGATCTATCCTTGAGTAAGTAGATTGTGTTCGGGTATTGCGGTTCCCAACAACTGCACTGGATTTCCCGTCCTTGAGATGACTTATTATTCGCTATTTAGCCTAGACGAAATCATACATGAAGTTTTGGAGGAACTTGAGTGGTACTGACCTAGGTTATACTCATGCTTGTGCTGACTCACTAGTCATGTTAACGGATCTTATCGTCCACATCATGTGTCAGCATAGTTTACGAGAGTCATTTAAAGTTTAATAGGATTTATTCTTGAGTAAGTAGATGGTACTCGGATCTTGTTGTTCACAACCACTACACTAGATTTCCCATACTTAAGGTGACATGTTGTTCGTGAATTATCCTAGACGAGATCATACATGAAGTTTTGGATGAACCTAAGTTGTCCTTACCTAGGTTCTACCCATGCTTTTACCGACTCACTAGTCATATGAACGGATTTTATCGTCCAGACCATGCGTTAGCATAGATTGCCACAGTCATTAAGTTTAAGAGGATATATAATTACGTAAGTGTAACAACCTTCGATTCTGGGAGGCTCATTTTATACTAATTTTACCGCATAAGGTAATTATATAAAATGTGGGGACTGGAGTAAATATTAATTTAATGAATTGAAAGTTAATATTTACTAGATTGATGCATATTTACTGTATGTGAAAGTAAATAACATCAGGTTGCATGTCTGTAGTGTCATGTATTTTAAATGGACTTTTAGTTTAAATGATTTTGGAACTCGAAATAATTTATAAAATTTCTGGATGCCAGTTTAGAGGGTGTAGTTAGTCTCGGAAGGTGCGAGACAGTCAAAATAAGTGCCATATTGTATTTTTGTGTTTCGGGCACTTTTACCTGGTTTTAGCTTATATGCGTATTTGCGAGTCATTTTAATGTGGTATTAACCATTTAAGTTGGGAGTTTTAACCTAAGCCACGATTTTAGTCTTCTAAATCCCTTATTTTTCCCCATTTTATGTCTTGAACATAGAGAGAGACAAAGAGAGAAAGAAGAAGAAGAGAAATGGAGAAATGAGAGAGAGATTGAAGATGGAGGATTTGGGATTGCTTCTTCTCCAAATAAATCTGAGATATCAACCCTAAGGCAAGTTTTCTACTTGCTAATATGTGATTTAAGATGCATAAATTGTATGATAGTTGTGTATTTACATTTATGGTTCAAATGTGGAAATTATGGGAATTAAGCCCTAATCTTAGTTTTGATGATGAAATTTTGGGTTATAGTTGTTATTAACCATGTGGGGTGTTTTGGGGTAGACTATTGTTGTTGGTTGTGTGTAAGATGGAAGAGATTTGGGGTTTAGACAATTTAGGGTTCATAACCCTTCGTAGCCATTTTTGGCAAAATCGCAGGACCGAATCGATTCGGCCCTTGGGCGAATCGATTCGGTAAGGGGTAGCTTCCAGGTCTGCATAACCCGAATCGATTCGGGTTAAGGCCGAATCGATTCACCCAATTGCAGAATGTTGGTTTAGTAGTCCGAACCGATTCACTTTTTGGGCGAATCGATTCGCTAGGGAGAATCGATTCGGCCCTTGGGCGAATCGATTCGTTTTCCTGCTGTTTTTTAGTTAATTTTATAACTCAATTTCAATTCTTTTCTTTAAAATCTAAGGCCTAGGAATCTTCTTGAATGAAGTAAACTTAAAGTCCTAGAGTGTGAGATGAGTTAGTTGTGTGCCCTACATTAGGAATGGGTTATGTGGGGACTTTTTCGGGGTTATGCCTATTGAAGTTAGGGCACTTTTCCTTCTAGTTGATTTGTATATAAACTAGGAGATGTAGTGTCATGTCCGGGAGACTTTAGAAGCTTAATTAAGCTATACTAGTTTTGATGGTTTATATTACCACCCCAAAAGAATGTTGGGAGATTTTAAAAGTTCGATTGAGCTATGTTAACCTTGGTGGTTCATCATAACGCCATAAAGGTGAGTTTGGAGAATAAATTGAAAGTTATTTCATTCCTTCGAAAGATGATAACCTTGGGGTTTTAAAATAATATCCAAAAATGCTTGGGAGATGATGAAGAGTTTATTTACTCCTTTGAGGTTGTAGTGTTGATATAAACTATCGTATGACTTTGGATAGTAAGTTAGATTATTTACAAAAGTAAATGGTAAGGGTTTAGGATAAAATGAATCATATAAATGGAAATGGTATTGAGATTAGTATATGATAATTTACTTAATCATGAAACCGGTAAATAATGATTTACTTGATTTTGTTATGATAAATAAAATGGCTTAAACACACCTCTCTAAATGACATCATAAGGGAAGTCCGCACGTGAGGTGAAGCCCCCTGGCTAATGATTGCAGGGTGGATATAGTCCTAGGCCATGGGAGCGCTTATTGTTGTATATTTTTCTGCGATGGGTAGGAGATTCCGGGTGTGGTCTTGACTACCCCGCAGGCTCATGGCCGCTTCCCGACGTCTTGCGATATAGGTGCCCAGGTTGTCTAATGATAGGCCCTGGAAGATGATGGTCATTTAGGGGCGCGCACAGTGAGGAAACCCGGACGGGCGGTCTTAGAATTCGTTATATGTATATAATTATAACAGTTCATAATCAAGTGGGACTTGATGTATTTGATATGCCATAAGAGCATGATGGAGTGCCACAAAGAGCACATGTAAATGCCACAAAGAGCATTTTAAAATGATTATTTTCCTGATAAGGAAAGGATTTTTACAAAAGGTAAAATTGAGATAAAATTTCCTTAAAGAGCAAAAGATTGTGATTATATATATATACTTCCTTCTAAGGAAAAGATATATGAAATAATTGGCACATTTGGTGAAGTTTTTAGTTTAATGCTTCTTATTTTCGTTCCTGCTTAGCTTATGTTTTAAATTGTATAGGTTGCTTCTTTTTTTTCTTTCTTCACGATTTGTATTACATAACTGTCATACTCTTTATTCATTTGGTAATCATATAGAACCGGGCCCTGACCTGGTTACATTTCTTGTTGCATATTCATCTTGTCTCCGCTCAGGTACTCCTCCGCAAGGATGCCTGATTTGAATTCCTATTCCGATGTTTTCGACGAGCCGTGATGCATTGCGGGTATTACGGGATACATTTGGTATAGACGTTTTCATTTTTTTATTCTAGTTAAGATCAAGTCTTTTATTCGGGCGAGAGGCCCAAGCTTTTGTAAATGTATAATGAAATGTAATAAGTAACTTATTGTACTTGTGTATTATTGGTGTATCAGTTTAGTGACCGGTTACCTATTCGGTCTTTTTATCGTATTCTTGTTGTATTATTTATATATGTCTTGGGGTTTCCCTTATCTTTCAGGAATTGGGTTGTTTTCTTTCATTTATTTACTTTCAAATCAAAATTTTTGGCAACCCGTTTTCTGAAATATTGGGTGGTTATCCTGGATACTCTATATTTTTGTTATGATGCTGAGAATGATTCCATCCATGATTCCGTTATATTGGAGTATTGGGCTGGCCACCCCTTATTTTGGTGAGCGGGTTGTCCCAGATGGTATCAGAGCATCAGGTTCTAGAGTCCTTAGGAATCTGTGTGGACGCCTTAAGTTTTCAGCGTTGCTCTTGATTTGATGTAAAGCCTTAGGATTAAGATCGTTGATTTCTCTTGTGAGATTTCGTTCTTCTACCATGAGGTAGAATCTATAAAATCTTTTGCGTATTCGTGTGAGAATAATAGGTCGATAGAAGAAGGGCGTTATGGGAAGGTTTGTGGAGAACTGTAAGTTGTGGTCTGGGATGAGGACCGCTTTAGAGGCCGCTCCCTTTTTGTAGCACTTTCTTGTCTTGCTATTACGACTGCAAATTTCAGTTGATGTAGTTTCCCAAGTACCGCTAGAAGTAGGAAGTGGTACTAAACTTGAGAATTCACGCGATGTTATATTGAAGTGGAGAAGTGTCCTGTAGTAGAATGGAGGAAAATCCTTCACCCGTAGAAGAAGTGTTGAGGTGGTGAAAATGTGGTCACTATATTCGTGGGTGCCAGAAGTTTGGCCCATAGAGAAGCCCGGTGGATACTTGCAATGGCGAGTTTCTCTGGGATAATTGGACTGAGGAGAAGGTGGATTCTCGAATGTTCACAAAAGGTTCGGTTAAAGACCAATGGCGAATAAGGTGTTGTACAGTTAGGGAGACGATATCATGCACCATGAAGTGTTAGGCTCCAAAATAGGTGTTGTTAACACTTCTGATGGAGTAAGAATCGTGAAACCCCATCGGTGGACACCCACCTGGGGAAGTTTCATTAAACTGAGGAAGAGGAGGCCAAGAGCGTGTCCTCTTTTACTGAGAAATTAAGAGGGACTGCATGGGCAATTATTGTCATCCAGAGTCGAAACAACGGCTATGATGTGGAGTGTAGAACCACTCATTTTAAACTTCGTTGAGTGGAGAGCAAGGGAAAGAGTAAAGTGCCTGGTTGGGGAGTTGGTGGAGATAATGTTGGTATGTGTAAGGCTCGAATATGGAGTCTGAGAACCATTAGTATTGACCCAGAGTGCTTGACAAATTGTGGAGGGAATTCTACCTTATAGGTGGGTAGTGTATATTCCTTAGGATAAGATTTAGTAGTATTGTGTCTACGATAGACTCGGGTGAGTATATTGAGCTTGTAGTAGTATTTACGCTATTATAGAAGGGTAATTATATGACTTCCGTGGTATGGAAGTTCTATCTTTTCTTCACTCGTTACGAAGCGAGTGATAATATTTTTAAATGTATAGGTGTCATATGTGTTACTTGGTTTGAGTGTTCCATTGTTTACTTGCATTGGGTGTAGATGCTATGACTTATCTCCACGACCCACAAAGTTAAGCAGTAATGCATAGGAGGGGTTCCTTGTTTGGATTCCTCTTTTGCGGGACGCTCCACGCATGAACCTTAACGACGTTGGGAGTGGAGAGATGCCATATTTCCTTTCTCTTATTTCATATATAGAATGCTAAGGTAAAGTCTAGAATATAATCTTATTAGGAGAATTGTAAATTAGAATGGTACAAATCCCGATCATGTGTCTTAGACCGTCACATATTAATGACCGACGATGCGAGGTATTAGTGTAACGGGAGGGTTCCTTGTCTGGATTTTGCTTCGGCGAGACGTCCCACGCATGAACCCGAGCGAATGTCGGAAGTTGAGTAAGATCTTGGGCACTAGGGATGTATTTGGTATTATATGCTTACGATTTAGGTAGGATATATACAGATAGACCCTAGGATTTTTAGGATGTAAGACCTTGAGGGTAGGTGGTGTTAGTTTAGGAAAGCGTTAGGGAGTTGACCACGAATAAGTTGTGGGTTAACTCTATAAGAGATTAGATCCCTTAGGAACGAGATTATGGGGTCTCGAGAGGTTTAGTAGGTTCGGCCGAAGAGATGAGGCATTTCTTAGAAATAATGTTACGTTGGTAACTTCATTTCCGGGGAGTTAATAAGGATGGGTGGATCCTCACTCCTGAGCCATGATTGTAAGCTCGAGAGTGAGTTTAATGAGTAAGCTCTGCCAGGATTGGGGAGTAATAATACTAGGACATAGACTCACTGTTTATGCGTCGCACAAGCTTAAACTTGTGGAAAGTACTATCCTGTGCTTGAATTAAGATTCATCGTGGTAGTGATCACCTTAAATAGATAAGGCACTACTTCCTGGGCAGGAAATTTGGTCCTTCTCGTAGGCAACAAGTTGTTGCAATATGTTGTTGGAGGAATCGAGTTGGTGCTCGGAGTTCAAAAGAACTAGTGATTGGATATTTTCTCATTCGCTAAGGAAATGCGATTGGGGTAGTGGACGTGTCGAGTAGAGAACTCGTCAGAGATAATGGTAATGGCATGGAAGGCCAAGTAGAATGAGCATGAATAGGAAGACTCGGTAGTAAGAGCGTTTATGTCTGTGATTAACCATTTCGCCTACTCGTGTAAAGAGAGTAGTAGTGGAACGAAGAAGGGTATTCATAGACGTCTGCATGGAACTACCGGCATCGAACTGGTCATGATCCCATTTGAGAAAATGGTTAATCGTTTGATCAGACTGTTGCATTCCCGGCCATTATGGACGGACTACTTGTAGAAGAGTATGCCCCGTTCTCGATGGAGGAATAGTAAAAACCGTGGGAGGTGCCTATTATAATAGGGTGGACCGAGACTAGATATTCGTGTCGAAGGTTTAGCAAAAGTTTCCGCGAAGTAATGGGAACCGTATGGAAATGGCGTATATCCTACCACCCTAAAGTGGATGGATGAAAGGGAGGAAATTTACTTGTGCCGAAAGGCATATTACGAACGTGCGCCTTAGTATACCTAGTAGATGGGAGCAGTAATGGTATGGATGGAGGTTTTCGTGCAACCATTAGGTTTTGGAGTGGTCTTATGGATCATTTCCTAAGGCATGGTACCGTGAGTGGCCTAGCGTGGTCAGTTGAGTAATTCGTATACTCGATGGATGGAACCAATGGGTAATATGTTCCTTGGACTTGGAGTGGTCTCAGAACATTTCTTTAGATATTTGGCTTTTAAGCCATACGCCTTGATGAGATACGTCGATGCGGGGGATAGCTGAGTAGCGTTAGGGCTAAGCCACTTAGAGTCGGTATGGATGCCCCGAGGTGAGATGTAACATAATTCTGAAGATTTGGCAAATTGTGCCGAGTCATGTGGGCATCGTGTTCCGCCGTAGGAAGCTAGAATCGATAGTTAGTGAAGAGCGCCTTGTGCTACGAGAGAACAAATAACAAGGAGTTTGTTTAGGATGGTAGAATCCTAGTTTAGAGTAGTATACCCTTATCAGATTTGGGTATGCCCGAATTTTGGGGGCAAAATTCCCTCTTAAGGGGGGGAGTATGTAACAACCCTCGATTCTGGGAGGCTCATTTTATACTAATTTTACCGCATAAGGTAATTATATAAAATGTGGGGACTGGAGTAAATATTAATTTAATGAATTGAAAGTTAATATTTACTAGATTGATGCATATTTACTGTATGTGAAAGTAAATAACATCAGGTTGCATGTCTGTAGTGTCATGTATTTTAAATGGACTTTTAGTTTAAATGATTTTGGAACTTGAAATAATTTATAAAATTTCCGGATGCCAGTTTAGAGGGTGTAGTTAGTCTCGGAAGGTGCGAGACAGTCAAAATAAGTGCCATATTGTATTTTTGTGTTTCGGGCACTTTTACCTGGTTTTAGCTTATATGCGTATTTGCGAGTCATTTTAATGTGGTATTAACCATTTAAGTTGGGAGTTTTAACCTAAGACACGATTTTAGTCTTCTAAATCCCTTATTTTTCCCCATTTTATGTCTTGAACATAGAGAGAGACAAAGAGAGAAAGAAGAAGAAGAGAAATGGAGAAATAAGAGAGAGATTGAAGATGGAGGATTTGGGATTGCTTCTTCTCCAAATAAATCTGAGATATCAACCCTAAGGCAAGTTTTCTACTTGCTAATATGTGATTTAAGATGCATAAATTGTATGATAGTTGTGTATTTACATTTATGGTTCAAATGTGAAAATTATGGAAATTAAGCCCTAATCTTAGTTTTGATGATGAAATTTTGGGTTATAGTTGTTATTAACCATGTGGGGTGTTTTGGGGTAGACTATTGTTGTTGGTTGTGTGTAAGATGGAAGAGATTTGGGGTTTAGACAATTTAGGTTTCATAACCCTTCGTAGCCATTTTTAGCAAAATTGCAGGACCGAATCGATTCGGCCCTTGGGCGAATCGATTCGGTAAGGGGTAGCTTCCAGGTCTGCATAACCCGAATCGATTCTGGTTAAGGCCGAATCGATTCGGCCAATTGCATAATGTTGGTTTAGTAGTCCTAACCGATTCACTTTTTGGGCGAATCGATTCGCTAGGGCGAATCGGTTCGGCCCTTGGGCGAATCGATTCGTTTTCCTGCAGTTTTTGAGTTAATTTTATAACTCAATTTCAATTCTTTTCTTTAAAATCTAAGGCCTAGGAATCTTCTTGAATGAAGTAAACTTAAAGTCCTAGAGTGTGAGATGAGTTAGTTGTGTGCCCTACATTAGGAATGGGTTATGTGGGGACTTTTTCGGGGTTATGCCTATTGAAGTTAGGGCACTTTTCCTTCTAGTTGATTTGTATATAAACTAGGAGATGTAGTGTCATGTCCGGGAGACTTTAGAAGCTTAATTAAGCTATACTAGTTTTGATAGTTTATATTACCACCCCAAAAGAATGTTGGGAGATTTTGAAAGTTCGATTGAGCTATGTTAACCTTGGTGGTTCATCATAATGCCATAAAGGTGAGTTTGGAGAATAAATTGAAAGTTATTTCATTCCTTCGAAAGATGATAACCTTGGGGTTTTAAAATAACATCCAAAAATGCTTGGGAGATGATGAAGAGTTATTTTACTCCTTTGAGGTTGTAGTGTTGATATAAACTATCGTATGACTCTGGATAGTAAGTTAGATTATTTACAAAAGTAAATGGTAAGGGTTTAGGATAAAATGAATCATATAAATGGAAATGGTATTGAGATTAGTATATGATAATTTACTTAATCATGAAACCGGTAAATAATAATTTACTTGATTTTGTTATGATAAATAAAATGGCTTAAACACACCTCTCTAAATGACATCATAAGGGAAGTCCGCACGTGAGGTGAAGCCCCCTGGCTAATGATTGCAGGGTGGATATAGTCCTAGGCCATGGGAGCGCTTATTGTTGTATATTTTTCTGCGATGGGTAGGAGATTTCGGGTGTGGTCTTGACTACCCCGCAGGCTCATGGCCGTTCCCGACGTCTTGCGATAGGTGCCCAGGTTGTCTAATGATAGGCCCTGGAAGATGATGGTCATTTAGGGGCGCGCACAGTGGGGAAACCCGGACGGGCGGTCTTAGAATTCGTTATATGTATATAATTATAACATTTCATAATCAAGTGGGACTTGATGTATTTGATATGCCATAAGAGCATGATGGAGTGCCACAAAGAGCACATGTAAATGCCACAAAGAGCATTTGAAAATGATTATTTTCCTGATAAGGAAAGGATTTTTACAAATGGTAAAATTGAGATAAAATTTCCTTAAAGAGCAAAAGATTGTGATTATATATATATACTTCCTCCTAAGGAAAAGATATATGAAATAATTGGCACATTTGGTGAAGTTTTTAGTTTAATGCTTCTTATTTTCGTTCCTGCTTAGCTTATGTTTTAAATTGTATAGGTTGCTTCTTTTTTTTCTTTCTTAACGATTTGTATTACATAACTGTCATACTCTTTATTCATTTGGTAATCATATAGAACCGGTCCCTGACCTGGTTACATTTCTTGTTGCATATTCATCTTGTCTCTGCTCAGGTACTCCACCGCAAGGATTCCTGATTTGAATTCCTATTCCGATGTTTTCGACGAGCCGTGATGCGTTGCGGGTATTACGGGATACATTTGGTATAGACGTTTTCATTTTTTTATTCTAGTTAAGATCAAGTCTTTTATTCGGGCGAGAGGCCCAAGCTTTTGTAAATGTATAATGAAATGTAATAAGTAACTTATTGTACTTGTGTATTATTGGTGTATCAGTTTAGTGACCGGTTACCTATTCGGTCTTTTTATCGTATTCTTGTTGTATTATTTATATATGTCTTGGGGTTTCCCTTATCTTTCAGGAATTGGGTTGTTTGCTTTCATTTATTTACTTTCAAATCAAAATTTTTGGCAACCCGTTTTCTGAAATATTGGGTGGTTATCCTGGATACTCTATATTTTTGTTATGATGCTGAGAATGATTCCATCCATGATTCCGTTATATTGGAGTATTGGGCTGGCCACCCCTTATTTTGGTGAGCGGGTTGTCACAGTAAGTAGATTGTGTTAAGATATTATTGTTCATAACAAATACACTAGATTTTTTGTACTTGATAAGACTTCTTATTCACGATCTGTCTTGGACAAGATCGTACATGAATTTTTGGATGAACCTAAGTTGTCCTAACCTAGGTTCTACCCATGCGTGTACCATCTCACTAGTCATATGGACGGATCTTGTCATCCAAACCATGCGTCATCATATAATACTAGAGTCACTAAGATCAATATGATCTATCCTTACGTAAGTAGATTGTTGTTCATGGATTTGTGTGTGCTTGGCCTTGAACCATATTTTGAAATCCATAAATATAGGAAATGAAATTCTTTTCATTAATCACTAATTATGATTTATAGAGGTATGTAAAATAAGGATTACATTTTTATTCTTCCCCCGTGCATCACTGAGCCTATTGGTAGTATCTCCTCATATGCTTCGAGTTCCAAAGATTTTTTAAATGGTCACCATGCAGATTTTCAATTGGCCAGACTAAAGTAGATTCTCTATATGGACCATGCCAGTTGGATTTTAACTTGTTATTCTTTTGGATGGCCTTCTTCAGCACGTAGTCTCCTTCTTTTAGAATGCTCAATTTTACTCTTTTGTGGTAAAATCGAGCAGTCCTCTGTTGGTAGGTAGCTACTTACAAGGCAACGCTTTCCCTAGAGTCTTCAACTAAATACACATCAAGGGCCCCTCTTTCGTGAATCAAAGTTGAGTACTCGATGGCTGGGCAATCTAATCTCAGTGGGTACTACTACTTCAAGGACAATTGCTAGCATGAGAGGGGTTTCACGTGTTGCCGTTCAAGGTTTTCTTCTGTATTCCCATATGATGCTTTGTAGCTCATTGATCCAGTTCCCTTTCACATCATCTGATCTATTCTTCATCCCGCTGACCAAAGTTCAGTTTGTTATATCCGTCTGTCCATTACATTATGGGTGACTAGGCACGAAGTGCAATTTCTAGTTATTTGATCATATGTAGTAATCTTTGAAGTCTTTATTATCAAACTGGGTATCGTGGTCAATGATGAATGCGTATGGCAATCTATAACATCATATGATATTCTTTCGTATAAAATGAACACTTTCTCATACAACATCCCAATTAAGTGCTTAGCCTCAACCCATTTGGTGAAGTAATCCATGGTTATGACCAAATATTCGAATTTTCCCATTGTCTATGGTAGTGGGCTGACCAAATTGATCTCCCACATGGCCCTTTGCTATGTGGATGAAGCTTATTTGTAAGGTCCATGCCAATTTGGATGAAGCTTATTTGCCTTTTGTAATGTCTTCTTCAGCACTAGGTCACCCACGGCTATGGGTCTTGATTTCACCCTTTGATTGTAGAACTTTGCTATTCTCTTCTGATAGGTTGCCTGTCTGATCTATGCGTCTTCTCTTCTCTCCTCAATCAAATCTAGGTCAATTATTATCTCCTCCCCATTCTTCTCAGGGTCACAGGTCTGAACCCTGTGAGTGGGGAGTCCTACCTCTGTTGGTATGACGGCTTATGAGCCATGTGCTAACATAAATGGGGTTTCCCCCGTTAGTGTCCTAGTCGTTGTTCTGTAGGCCCATAACAAAGCATAAACCTATTCAGTACATCTCCCCTTAGCTTCTTCTAACCTCTTCTTGATCCCTTCGAGGATTGTTCTATTTGTGACTTAGGTATGATCATTTTCCTGAGGTCGACTGGGAGAAGAGAAAAATTGCTTGATCCCAACTATTTCACAATGCTTTTCTAAGGAAGAATTCTTGAACTGGGTTCCGTTGTCCGAGATGAGGGTGTTTTGAAGGCCATGTCTGCATATGATGCTCTTCCAAACGAATTGGAAGGTCTTTTGCTCTGTAATCATAATCATCAGCCCAGTCTCTACCCATTTGGAGAAATAGTCAATGGCAACTATCAAAAACCTGTAGTTATTTTCTGCTCTTGGTAAGGGACCTACCAAGTCAATTACCCATACTACAAATGGCCAAGGAGAACTTATTCACGTCATAGGCTGATGAGGTTGATGGGGGATATTGGAGAATCTTTGGCATTTATCACATCTCTTCACGTAGGCTGCAGCATCCTTGGCTAAGGTCGGCCACCACTATCCTTACGTGATAATCCTCTTGGCCAAAGTTCTTCCTCCTATGTGACTGGATCAAGAGCCCTTATGTACCTCTTATAGTACGTGGGGTACCTCTGTGGGATGAACACATCTGAGGAGAGGTAACAGAAATCCCTTCTTATATAGGACATTCCCTATTGTTGAGAACTTTGTAGCTCTGTACCTCAGTTTTCTCATCTCTAGCTTTGATTCCGGCAGTTCTCCCTCTCTGATATATCTGATGAGGGGGTTCATCCATGAGTTCTCCAGGTTCAAGTTGAGTCAAGTGCTGCTAACCTCTTCATCTTCAATGGTCGGTTTGAGAAGGATCTCGACTGGAACCGTATTTCTGATGTCTGTCCTTGTTGCTGAAGCTAACCCTTCAAGTGCATCTACGTGGCTGTTGTTTTGTCTAGGTACCCTCTTCATATTTACCTCTTTGAAACCTTCTAGCATCATTCTTACCCTATTTAGGTATTTTGCCATCCTTTCATCCTTGGCCTCATAAACTCCAAACACTTGGTTGATAACTAATCTTGAGTCACTGTGAAGTAGGAGTCGACCAACCCTAAGGGTGCCAAGGAGAGACCTGTTATCATGGCCTCATATTCTGACTCGTTATTTTATGCCTTGAAGTTGAACCTTAGTGAATATTCAATATTGGTATCGTTCGGAGCTAAAAGTATCAGCCCTGCACCGCTTCCACTTTCACAAGAAGACCCATTAACGAAGAGGTTCCAAATGTATACATTTGACGAGAAGCTCCCCTCTGACAGGGTCCCTTACTTGAAGAGGTACTTATCTTCCTCATTCTCATCCACTCCATTTCTGGCTCTATTGGGCACAACCTCTTCCAATTTTTGGAAGATGTTACTATTTGGTCCCTCGATGATCACTGGATTGTTCTCAACTTCAGTCTCTTCCCACGTGAACTCAGCAAAAAAATCTGCAAGTGCCTGCCCTTTAATGGCCACCCTGGGTTGATAAGTAAGGTCATAGTCTCCCAACTCAATGGACTAGGTCATCAACCTGCCTGACTTCTCAGGCTTATGAAGGACCTGCCTAAGTGGGGAGTCAGTGAGGATGACCATAGAGTGTGCTTGAAAATAGGGTTCCTACTTCCTTTAAGCGTATATCAAAGCGTAGGACAATTTCTCCATTCAAGGATAGTTTTGCTCAGACCCCTGAAGGGCCTTACTATTGAAGTACACAGACATTTGCACCCCAACGTCTTCCCATACTATGGCCGCGCTTATAGCTGACTCAGAGACTGCTAGATAAACATATAACTTTTCTCCCACTATGGGCAGAGATAAGAGCAGGGGAGATCCGAGGTAAGACTTTAGCTGATTAAAAGCCCCATCACACTCTTCGTCCCATTCGAAGGCTTTTCTAAGCACCTTAAAGAATGTAAGACACTTGTTCGTTGCTCTAGAAATAAATATGTTGAGTGCATCTACTCTTCCAGTGAGCCTCTGAATGTCCTTGATACTTCTTGGTGTCTTCATATCGAGCAAATACTTGATCTTCTCAGGGTTCACCTCTATTCCCCTATGATTGATAATGAATCTAAGAAATTTTCCAGCTCCTACTCCGAAGATGGATTTCGCGGGGTTGAGTTTCATTATGTAGATGTCCATAGTATCGAAGGTCTTTTTTAGGTCAGCCACGTGAGTGCAGGCCTTTAAGATCTTCGTCAACATATCGTCTACATACACCTCCATAGTCTTGCCTGTTTGATTTTTAAACATCTTATTCACAAGACTTTCATACATTGCCCCTGCATTTTTCAAGCCGAATGGCATAACCTTATAGAAATATGTCCCCTTATCGGTGATGAAGGTTGTTCTCTGAGTCTTCAGCATCCATGAAGATCTGGTTATAGCCAAAATATGTGTCCATAAAGCTCATGAGCTCATGCCCTGCCGTACCATCTACCATCTGATCGATCCGAGGTAAGGGATAATTGTCTTTAGGGCAAGACTTGTTCGGGTCAGTGAAATCTACGCACATCCTCCATTTTCCATTGGCCTTGGTCACAATGATGGCGTTTGACAACCACTTTGGGTATTAACCTCCCTCATGAATTCTGCCTCTTTTAATTTCCTGACCTCTTCTTTGATGACATCATACTTCTTCCTAGAGTAAACTCTTTGTCTTTATTTTATTGGCCTAACATCTTCTTCCACGTTGAGTTTGTGGCATATAACCTCTGGGTCGATGCCAGTCTTGTCTGCGTGGCTCCAAGCGAAGACACTCTACCTCTTCCTCAAGAAATTTATCAGTTCTTCCTTGATCTCCGCTTTTAAGGCCTTACCGACCTGAATGGTTTTTTTCGATTCGTCCTCATTGAGGACGATGGATTCTACCTCTTTCGCGGCCTCTCCTTTCTTCAACTTCATTTCATCTTTAGGGTCAAGTGTATAAATGTTATATGTGGTGGTTGCACTCTTATGGGCCTCTCTCTCTTCGGCTGAGTTGAAGTAGCATTCTCGTGCAATGGTCTGGTGGACCGTCGATTGTAAGACTTCAAACTGCTTAAGGGCTACTCTTCCTATGATGAGGTTATAGGCTGAGAAGATGTTTTCATCCATAACGAAAAAAATGATCTTCCGGGTCAACCTCTTAGGCCACTCATCTCCCATTCGCACATCCATCTCATACATGCCCAATGGATGGACTTTTTCGCCGTTGAAGCCTAATAATGGATGATGGTAGGGTACCAGCCTGGCCCTGCTAAGGCATAGGCTTTTGAAACAAGGCCAGAACATCACATCTGCTGAACTTCCTCCATCTACAAGAATTCTCTGTACCTCGCACCCATGTACTCTTGTTGTAATTACCAAATGATCATCATGCGGAGCTAAGATACCTTTGAAGTCGAGTCGGGAGAACCCGACTATAAGAGTGTCCATATCCACTTTCTTTCTCTTCTGCTTGGCCTCTGAAGACGTCAAATTTACCACCTCTATTTTTCCCACTGACTTGGCCTCTGCCACATGAGCTTTTCGGTCAGCCACTTCAGAGCCACTACCTGCAAGTCCTTTGCATATGGTGCTTACACTGAAGGAGATCATACCAACCCTCTTCATTGGGGTATTGTCATCTTTTGGTGGGAGTTCTAGATCGTCTTCATCATCACCATCCGAGTCATCGTCTCTTCTTGCTGGAGCATCATCACGAAATCTGTCGTTTCTCTTCTTTTTAGGGTCCTCTCTTCCCCTATTAAGAGCCTTGCCATCAATATACTTCTTCAACTTTCTAGATTTCAACATCTTCTCGATCTCATCCTTTAAGGCGAAGCACTTATCTGTCACATGGCCATGGTCTTGGTGGAACTCGCACCACAAGTTCTTGTTCCTCTTATGCGGAGGGGCATTCAGCTTTTCTGGCCATCTCAGAGACCGGTCATTCTTGATCTCATTAAGGATGTGTTCGCAGCTCACAGTTAGATGGTTATAGCATGCAAACTTATCATCATATGACCCCTTCTTTCCGTCCTTCTTTCTTTGGAACTTCCCGCTGCCACTGTCGTTCTGATCCTCATACTTTGCGACCATGGCCTCTTCAGCGTTCATGACCTTACCTGCAGTTGCCAATAACTCTGTCATGGACTTGGGAGGGTCTTATTCAAGTTTCCACAACAACTTCCCTTTCTGGATACCTCCTATGAGAGCGGTCATAGCTATGTTCTCCTCATAATCTTCAACCTCTAATTTCTCTTTGTTGAATTTTGCGATGCAGTCTCTTAAACTCTCATTATTCCCTTGTTTGACATATAGCAGATGAGTGGTCTTCTTTTGAGGTCTTACCCCAAAATAGAAATTGTGGATGAAACATTCAGCCAAGCCCTTAAATTTCTCTATTGAGTTCTTCGAAGAAGAGGTAAACCAGATATGTGCATCTCCCGTCAAAGTTTCGAAGAAGGCCCGACACTTCATCTCATCTGGTATTGAGTAAATGTCCACCGCAGACTGGTACATCTTAATATGATGTACATGGTTGGTTCTACCATCATACTTGGGAGACACCGCCTTGTACCAAGCACGGGGTGCTTGCTTCAAACCATACAAGGCTTTCCTCAGATAGTAAACGTGCTCCGGGTGCTGAGGGTCTTCAAACCCTTTTGGTTGAACCACATAAACCTCTTCCGATAGAATACCATTTATAAAGTCACTCTTGACATCCATATGATATAACTTGAAGCACAGATGACATGCGATGGAGAGTAGTAAGAGGACGGACTCAAGCCTCGCAACAGGAGCAAATGTCTTCCAAAGTCTACACCCTCAATCTGTGTGTAACCTTGAGCGACCAATGATAAAAAGAAAAATTTGCTTCTAATGTAGGTAATCCCCGGCAACGGCGCCATTTGATAAAAAGAAAAATTTGCTTCTAATGTAGGTAATCCCCGGCAACGGCGCCATTTGATAACGAGACTTTTGGGTATATGTCGTTGTTGAAAGCCAAGTTAATCAAAACCTCAAATACCTACAAAATATAATAAACTCAAGTGTAGAGGTAAGTAAGGGTATCAATCCACTTTCTAGGGAGTAAATCACATGGAACAAATTCAATTGTAATTCACTTTTTATTTTCTTTTTGTGTTTTTTCACTTTTTCTAATTTTTTTAGCTTTTTCAATATTAAAACAAAAGGGTGAGGTGAGATCTAAACTAAACTAAACTAAATGAAAATAACTAACTAGAAATTTACTAAAATGAAAAATAAAATCTAACACTAAAATAAAAGATAAAGTGAGGAAAATAATTGTGAGAACAATCAAGGAGTGGGATTACACCACAAATTTTAGTTATTCTAATTAATTAATTTAATTATTTGAATTCTCCCAAATTAATATTAAAATTACAAATCAACTCTCGTTGCAAGTGTAATTAGAATAGTAATCTTTTAGAAAGTTAAGTTTAACACCCCACAACTCTATAAAATTAGATCAACACTCCTTTTAATTAATCACCCGCTAGGATCGATCAATTAGAATTTATGTCAATCTTAGAAATTAAATTTAGAGTTGAAATTCAAATGATAATTCCCCACTTAAGAAACCCCTATCTCTAGTTCGAATCTAAAATGGGTATTATCACTAGAATTTCGATTTTCTCTCGAAAATCATTTACCCTCTCTCGAGGCGTAAATCTAAGGGTGAGGGATCAAAATTAACATTCAAAGGCATAATTCAAGTAAACAAACTAATTAAACTAAAATAATATCAAATAAGGGTTTCACCCCACCCCTTGAAAGGGGTTTTATCCTAACATGATATGAAATATGACAAATTAATAATCAAGGCTATTAAAATAAAAGAGAAGAGAATAGAACAAGCAAACCAAATCTCTTTGAGAAAGTTGAACTCTAGTCTTCCAATTTGAAGCATACACCTCTCAATTTGAATGATCAACAAATACACATGAAGCACTAACACACAAATTGATTCTCACTAGAATTACTTTCACTCAATTTAAATTGAAAAGAAGAAAATAAAAAAACTAATTCTAATCTACTATTTATTTCTAACCCTAAAATTTCTCTCTACAATTTCCTCTCTCTCCTCTAGAATTGGCCTTGAGTCTTCATTATATATGCAATGGAGCAAAGGGACATAATGGTAAAAAGGTAGGGAGTGCATGTGGAAATGGTGTGAGGTCATGAGGGTGAGGGTAATATGGAGAGAATGCACAATTGTGCATGGATTGTGTGAGGTGTGGGGACAAGTGGGAAAATGGGGGAATAAATCTGATTTGGTTATAAGGGTATTTTTGGGTGTTGGGTAAAAGAGTAGGTTGGAGGGTAATAAGGGAAAAATGATTTAAGTGGGTATTAGGTGGGTTGACTTTTGGTTGTATTTTTGGCAGGTAAAAATGGCCACGATTTTGGCTTGGGTACAAATGGGTTTGGGTTTTGGTTGAAATGAAATGGGTATGGGTTTTCAAAAATGGGTTTGGCTTGGGAAGGTTAAAATCGGGTCTAGGGAATGGGGCACCAGGTTCAGGCATCGCCGGAGATGGAGAAGGTTGAGCAGGTCCGGGTTGTGGTAGGAGTTTGGCTCACAGGTGGTGGGTTTCTCGTCTACAGGAATGGTGGTTCCGATCGGGTGGTGGCAGTGGTTGAGAACGGGTAAGGGGCTCGGATTTGTTTGGATCGGAGTTGGTCTCATCCGGGTATGAAGTTTGTTGGGGTTTGTTAATGGGGGAAGAGAGAGGTGATCGCTGGCAGCTTGGGGACGCCGGGTAGTGACATCGCTGGTCAGAGAGAGAGGAGAGTGCGGGGGTTGCTGCCGAGGCAGGTCGCCGGTAGGGGAGGAGGTTGGCCGAGAGGGGGAATAGGGTCGCCAGCGAAGGTTTAAGGGGCGGATGGGTATCGCAGGGATGGAGAGAGAAGCAGGTGGGTTTATGGGATTAGGATGGTTTGATGGTGGTTGGCAATGGTGGTAGTAGGTGAGAGAAAGAGTGGGTGAGGTAGGAAGAAGATGAAGTGGGGTATGGTTGTGTGGGTGAGGGTATAGAAAAGTAGGGTGAGGGTTAGGGAGGTTTAGGATAATAGGTGGGTGATGTGTGTATTTAATTTAAACCCTAATAAAATAAAACTAAAAAATAAAACTAAAATCTAAGTAATAAAATAAAACTTATAAAAACTAAAAATCTAAAAATTAATTTCCTATACTAAAAATTAAAATCAAGACTCAATTAAAAAGAAATAACAATGTAAATCTATTAAACTTAAAAACTAAAGTCCTAAAAATATAAAATCTAATAAACTAAAAAAAATAAATGAAATCCTAAAAATTAAAATGTTAATAAAATAAAATAAAACTAGAAACTAATAAAAATCAAAATAAAATAAAATTATATTAATAAAAATAAAATAGAAAATAAAATCTAAAAATTCTAAAATAAATCTAAAATAAATCCTAAAAATAGAAAAGACTCAAACTAAAAATCTAAAAAATAATAAAAGGGCACAACTAAAACACACACAGGCTCAGGGTAAGTTTGGGCTAGGTTTAGGCTCGGGTTAGGGTACGGGAATTTGGTATTTAGCTCCGTAAAATGCACAATTGCCTTGAAATACGCGTTTGAACACCGCAACGTACATTAAACCTGCATATTAAACATTTAAGCGCATAAGACCCATATTGTCGAGAAATAGCAACTAAAATACAACTATTCGGGGTATAAAATGTACAGTTTTGGGTGCTTATCACACCACCCCCAAACAGAGCGTTGCTAGTCCTCGAGCAATAAGATAGAGAGAGAGAGAAAGATAAGTAACCAAAAGTGTACCACTTTCGCGGGCACTTGCGATTGCACTTAGCATGTGCAACAAGCCTTTAAACCCAAAAGTGTACCAATATCTCAATATGGAGTAGGCGAGTAGAATTTATCTTCTGTAAATATTGTAAATAATTTTCTTCTTTCTTCTTTCTTTATTTGATCTTCATTTTTAAAAGACTAATTGTAGCTCTGAATTTAGGAGAGTTTGATCTTATTTAGAAGACACTCTTTTAGTGTACGTTAAATTAGTTTAATTTAGATTAAATTTTTATTTCTTTGTTTTGTAAAGAAATTGTGTGAAATAAAATATATTATGAGAAAAAAATATGCATTTTTTAGATATGTTTCGAGAGGTGACTATTATCATAAATTCTAGATTTATATGTGAGGTTTAACGATGATTCAAGGAGACTTGATTTTTAATTTGCTCTCTTCAGCTATAATTCTTTTTTTTTGTTGCTCATAAACTAATTTTATATTTCATATGTAAAAATGATTTATATGTTAGGCTAAATACACCGTTTCAAAGGGAGAGATGAAACTTCTACATTCTTCATTTATTTAATTTAGTTTTATAATTTGGATATGTTCCTTTGAAACTGAATATTGGACTTTAACATTTATTTTTAATGAATTGAAAATTTTCCCTCCCATGAGATATGGGGTGATATTATCATTAAGAAAGAACCAGAAATTGATATTACATCATTTTCTTAAAAATCAAATTAGAGATATGCTTTTCTTAAGTTAAATGATGTTTTTATAATTTCTAACTGTAAAACTAAATTGTAAAGACTAAAAATAATTTTAATAAATGATCCCTACCGGGTTGTTTATTAGAAAAGTTTTATTCCAAGTTTTAAGAGTTTTGTGAAAGTATAAAATTCATTTTCTAAAAAAGAACCTCTTTAAATTACATTTGCGACAAGTGTCAATTTTTAATTTAAATCAATCTTGAGATATTCTAAAATTAAAAGCTACTCGATTAAAATAAATAATTTAACCGTAGAAGTGGATTATCCTCCCTTGTTAGTTCTCATACTTATTTACTTCACACATTTCTTATATTTAGTTTGTATTAATTATCTTCATTTATATATTAATTTATCATTAGTTAATATAAATCATACCTTTACAATTGTTTTAAGAAACCCATTACAGAGTCTTCATTTTGCTCATATCCACATTAAGAAGCATGGATTCACCCCTGACTTGATCGTATACATATTCTAGTGTATTTAAAGGTACCTAAAGGGACTTTTGATAAACAGTCTTTTACAACAACGATACACACAAAAGACGAGTTATCAAATGGTGTCACTGCCGACTTTTTAAGCGTTGTACATTGCTCAAACTTTGACGATTGACTGTTCACGAAGTGTCGTTGCCGAATTGTGAGTTAAGAAGCATTTTCAAGACTTTCATATTTTTTCATTTGTATATATTGTTTATTTTTTTTATAGATTGTTTGTATTAGGTTATTGAGGCACTGTACATTTATTTGTTGGCTTTGTACACCAATAATTTCTAATGATTAAATAAAACAAAGCAAAAAGCAATAAGAAAAACGAGACAAAATAGAGATATAGTCATTGGAGCGGATTAAAAGCCTCTCTATTTTAGGTTCGTAGGACTCTCAGGGGAGCCTAGATTTAGTCGAATTTCCCCCCGGTCGACTCAACTGGGTCTTCACCCTACGTATGTAAAATCCGTAGGAGGTACAAATCCTTTTCACTTGCGCATCTACTGTTGGCTAGTCCATTTATTTTGTGACTATATGCTCCTATGTGACTTTATATTATGCATAGTCCTACTTTGAATGGTTTAATGAATTAAGTAAACTTAAGGCCTATAATCAGTTGTTCAAACGAGAAGGGATTTTATCACCCGACTCACTCACCTATCTATTGTGTGCAACTGAGTTATCATTAAAATTGAAAATCAATCAATCAGCAAGCCACGTAGGATACAGTGTTCATAGGACCCTTTTTGAACATTTTAAATTGTAGGATAAACTGTAGAGTCCTCTACAACCTATAAATCCTCAATCAGTTCACTTTGAGGCATATTAATATCCTCGAAAACTGGGATTGAAGTGCGTTCGCCCAGTAAAATGAGTTTGTTTTATCGCCGAGTTACACCGACCAAACATTTTATTATAGTATCTTTGTGAGGAATCTCTATGGCAAGACTCTAATTGTCTTATGAAGCAAGTAGGAAATGTATTTTCCAAAGGCTACGTATAAGACTCTTTGATTTTCTCGCCCGCATATTAATTAACATTTGACTACCCAATCACTTAATTGAAGATAAAAATTAGTTATGTAACAACACACCCCAAATTAAACTTTGGCCCCTTGAATAGACAAATTTCCAAGAAAAATCATAAACTTTCACTAAGTTACCAAAATAACCCTAAAAGTATAATTAGGATCATTTATACTTTCCTACACCAATTTTACCCCAATTTTTACTCAAAGTCTGACCAAATGGCATATATTTTATATTAATTTCATAACAAATCACCTAATTTTACATAATTATACAAAATCCCCTAAACTTTGATATAATAACCTAAAAACCTTAAAATCTATATGAAAACGACCCAAGGACCTAAACACAAACACATACTTATGTACACTGCACCCCCTAATGACATGGAACCAACTGGACAACCAATATAGCTTGTACCATGTGGGTAACCTATGGTACCCATTTTACCCCCAAAAGACAATAATGAAAACTTGTGAAAATTAACCCCATCTCCACCTCCAAAACTACTAATCAACTCCCCTCTTTGAACTCTATAAATACCGTCTCTTACCTCAGTTAAAAACCATCCCAACCGAGAGAAAACTCAAAGTAAAAATTTAAGAGTTTTTATATTTCTATAATTTTATGCATGAATGCTTATTTCTTTAATGTCTTTATGTTTCTCTCTCTCTCTCTCTCTCTCTCTCTCTCTCTCTCTCTCTATATATATATATATATATAGTAGAATTATGTGTTTTCATGAAAAAGTTAACGTGTGAATGGACTAATATTGCTCAAAACAAGAAAAATCCATTAAAGGTTGAGCTTCAAGGATGGATTCTCCTTCCTTGACTTTGAACCAATTTCAAAGTGAGGTAAGTTAAGCTTAGGTTCTAAAGTACTCAATTGCAATGCGTAATTGAACAAATATTGTCTTTTGATACCTCAAATCAAGGGTTGAAATTTTCGTACCTAAAAATTTTAGAAACCTAATTTGAGATTTTACATTACCAAAATTCCTCAAAACTAAGTTTGTTCTTCCACATTTTTGATATGGAATAGAACCTTTATGATGTCTAATCGCGAATCATAACTTTCAGCTACTTATAATATGTCAAAATTTTATCCTTTTTACAGAAATCGAATAGCTCGATTTAGCCCACCAAAATTCTTTAAAACAATATGGCTGGATTCCTCTTAAAAAATTATGCAACTTTCATTAGGGAATTAACTTAAAAGGATGTCTAAAATGTTACGAATGTAAGGTCAAAATTTTGAAAGCCTAAAATCAAATGTCGAAAGGTTGAAGGTGAGTGGCTTACTCGTGCATGAGTGAATGTCAAATCATGTGCGTAAGGAGTATGAATAAGCACGTGAGAGGGCGCCTCCAAGAAATATATTTTTTTTCCTAATTTTTTTTATTCTAAACAAAATGGTATATTGAATCACCATGTTTAGAATCTGGGAAAGTGTTTTCTCAAGAAAACCAGTTTTAGGTTTTAAAAACTTAAGTTTCAGTTTACGCATAACCCTCTGGAAACTTTTTCAAGTATCCTAAAACCTCTCCAATTTTTTTTATAATTCCTTGAGCACAAATATAGCTATTTTATCTTCTATCACTAATTCCAAATCTCAATAAAAATGAGAGAAAAAAATTATTTTAAAATTTCAAAAACTATACATTATACATTCCTAGTTAATTTTACATTGAAAATGCTTTTTGTATAAATATCCTATTACATCACACATGCATTGTTTTGGTCCTATATGACCTACTTATATCTTTCATGATTTCAGACTACCCAGTTCACCCTGCAAATTAGGTGCACAACCTAGTGAAATTCATAAAATTCAGAGTAGGTGATTTTAATTTCAATATTAGACAACTTGTGCTCATGTCTTTTAAATTTGTAACGGCTATATGACTCTATGATAATTTTGAACTCCTATTTCAAATACAAACTCCCTTGTGTAGTTTATATTTAGACTATATATTGATTCTCTCTATATTCCAATTATCCCTGAAACCAATAAACCATTAAACCTAAACCACTAAACCTCCTTACCCTTATTAGTGGTATAACCATTGAACCTATTATGAATATGTGCATACAACCCTGAAAATTATCCCTTTTGTCAGTGAAACTCCAAGTACCATACCTTATTATTAACGAATTAGACTCTGGTATACCCTGAAAGTTCTAATTTGTTTGTAGGACTCAGATATTGAGTGCCTAGTTTAATTGCTACATACAAATGAGTGACACTCTAGCTAATTGTGCCAAGTTATTTATTATTATTCCCTGATTATTGGGATTGCTTGCCCAACGGTTTTGGAAGATATTGTAATGGTATGTCTACAATATTGAATCCCTAAAACCGATAATTTATGGCTTATCTCGTTATAATCTAAACCTTTATCATAGTAACTCGATACTTAGTTATTCTGTTACATTCACTATATTATTCATTTACATATCAGTAGGTTTCAGTATACCCCGGATAGTTCTACGATATTTCATTTCGTTTCAACCAGTATAATCTCAATACTTGTTTTCGCTACATTCTAATTGTATTGAAATAAAAATTGTCTACTTGGCATGTCTGCTTAATTGTTTTTATTCCATATGGACGACGAACTTGACAAAGACAAGATACCTCCCACCCATTTGAACTTTTATTCTATCCTACCCCGAAATCATTTTCAGTTATGTATGTGTGGGAAGTAAAAGATAAGGATGGTAGTCCCCATTCGAATATCTACACTACCACCTATCATCTCTTATGATTCATGAGTATTTATACGAAGTTTTATATTATGTATGACAGGAGAAATAGTATTGTACTCCTTTTAATTCAGACTCCGCCATGTAATAAGATTCTAGGCATACCCATAATAAAAATCTTTTCATTTCCTATGCACTAAATTATGTTGTTGTATTTAATTTCATTCTCTACTTACCATTGAAACATAAAATTCGTGAATGCAACAGCATGGCATCAGAGCATCATCGAGTTTTATGCCTATACGGGACCAAACACAGGGAACTTTCGCTTACGACTTATACGATTATTATTATTAAATATTTCCATTATCACATTTTTTTACCCCTATTATTTTGCAGTCGGAATTTCTCCCTTCTCCCTACAAAAATCTAAATTATCACGATGTGGTCGAAGGTAATCTCATTTTTTATAATATCTCAACACATGTATTATTTGATTCTGGATCCACACATTCTTTCATTAGCTAGTCGTGACTGAATAGGTTATAACCATCTTGAAGTTGCGTATCTAATCCTTTCACTATATGAATGCTAATAAGAAAAATGGCCATTACCAATAGGCTCTGCAAACGTCATACCTAACACTTTGGATCCAGGACATTAACCATAGTTTTAATTATCCTTGACTTGACAAAATTCAATTTAATAATAGGAACGGACATTTTATCCCCAAACTTTTCCCACATTTACTGCCATGCAAAGACAGTAATGTTCAAAGCACCCCATCAAACTTTATTTTGTTTCCAAGGAAGAGATCCCAACCAACCATTACTTTTTTTAATAAGTGCAAAGGAGACATATTGCTTTTCTAAAATCTTAACCCGAAATAAGGATGTGTTTCTTGAAGATTTACGTGGATTACCTCTACCTTGAGATATTTAATTTTTCATCAACGTATTACCAAATACTTTTCCTATTTCAATACCCCTTACTATATGGCTCCTTTATAATTAAGAGAACTTTAAAGACAACTGGATGACCTATTCAATAAAGGATTTATATGCCCCAACACATCCCCTTGGGGAGCACCCATTTTGTTCGTACGAAAGAAAGATGTATCTTTAAGTTAGATATTGATTATCGAAAATTAAACCAAGTCACTATTAAGAATAAATATCCAATGCCTGGGATAGGTGATTTGTTTGACCAATTGCAAGGGTCAAAGATATTTTCAAATTTTGATTTAAGATCTGGTTATCACCAACTATGTGTGAAGGAAGAAGATATATCAAAAACCTCTTTCCAAACCTGCTATGGCCATTTTGAATTTTTGGCCATGTCTTTTGGCTTAACCAATATCCTTGCTGCTTTCATAGATTTATTGCATAGAATATTTCGTCCTTTCTTAGATCAAGTCATGATCATATTTATTGATAACATCCTAATTTATTCCAAAACCCGTGTATAACATGAAGAGCATTTGTGTATAGTGCTGCAAACCTTTTTTAAACACAAGTTATATGCGAAGCAAAGAAAATGTGATTTCCTTATGAAAAAATTAAAGTTTCTTGGACATGTAGTTATGCAAATAGGTATATAAGTACATCAAGCTAAAATCACTGATATACTTGAATGGACTCAACCTACCACCATCACAAAACTACGTAGTTTTTTAGGTCTTATTGGGTAATATCGACGTTTTATGGAAGGATTTTTCAGAATTGCCCTTCCATTAATGATGTTGACCAGAAAAGATATCTAATTTTCATGGGCCCCTGAATGTGAACAAGATTTTTTACTTTGAAATAAAAGATGACCTTTTTTTAGTACCCTCCTGTCTTAGTCTAATGGGACACTCACAAGAAAAATGCCCAAAACCTTGATATTAAAAACACTTTTCCCAGTCATCCACCTTCTTAGGACCATCCATATTCTTCCAATCACGTTTGACAAAGTTATTAGGATTCTTTTTTAAACTTTTATTAAAAACCCTTCTTATCTCTAATCATAAGAAACTTCTTGAACTCTCAAGAAAACCCAACTATCTCATGAGTATCAAGCTCACCGTCACTATCAGAATTCGATAAATCCTCTTTTCAGGGTTTTAATGTAATTTATTTTCATTTTTCCTCGGAGGACACATGTTCATCTCATAGGTTTGAAGGTCACCTACAATCTCTTAGTCTATCATAGTTTCGACACCACCTAGGGAATCTAGGGTCGTGACTTTGTCGTTAAATCTTTCAATTAACGACCTTGAGATCATTTGCACAAATCTAGGCTCAAGGATCAACTCACCTAATTGAAATGAGGTGTTGGCAATATCCGATAACTTGGCATAAAACTCATAAAAAGACTCATTCTCTAACATATTAACCATCTCAAAATTAGTCGTCACATGTTGTAACTTTGAAATGTTCCCTCGTGCGTGGATCACAAAATATCCCATGAAACCTCAGCTCTCTCGCAAGTCATAATGCCTCTAAACTCTTCAGTAGTAAAATCACAGAAAATAACATTCACCCCCCTTGGAATTAAAAGTTGAGGCATTCTTTTCATTTGTTGTTCAGGAGGCTTTATGCTTTAAGAGACCCACCTTCAGTGTGGGGAGACCACCCACACTCAATCATATTCTAGACGTGCTCATCAATTGATTTTTAGAAAAATCCCTTATGAGCCTTCCAATAGGGGTAGCTTGACCGATCAAATAATGAAGGTTGACTATTGCAACTACCCTCTCAGTTAAAATAAATCTAAACTGAAAACAAGCATAAAAATAGGGATCTAACACGATAAGCTAGTGTAACCCGCTCTGATACAAATTTGAGAAAGCTATGTGCCCTTAGGGTTTATAGATAAAAACATCAATTTATTTTTTCATAATTTTAATAAACATTGCATTGTATAAAACTACAAGTGTTGTATTAAATAGTTTTATAAATTCTATTATTGACCTAAGCATGCATCTAGTTGAGCATATGCAGGAATAAAATAATCAAACCATAACACGATGATGTATTAAGAAACCCCACAATGGGAAAAACCTCAGACCGCCCAACCACATAAGTCCACTATGAAATAGGAAGTTCTAAAAGATAAATGAGACTTACTCATAGACTCAACACCTTCAAGCCTTGATAGGCTCCCTTGATGCTTGTAGCCTTCTTC
This sequence comes from Sambucus nigra, assembly GCA_949130495.1. Lineage (NCBI taxonomy): Eukaryota > Viridiplantae > Streptophyta > Magnoliopsida > Dipsacales > Adoxaceae > Sambucus > Sambucus nigra. The sequence continues at coordinate 615,468,765 of OX422216.1, read as the reverse complement.
ACAGATATTGTTGGATGCCTTCCAATAGCCACACAATGCATGTTCATTCCAATGTCTCAGTATCCCACTAACCTTACTTGTCTCATGGACAGTCCAACCACTACTTAGCATAAACATGATGTCCATTACAGAAAACACTCACAAAATGTAGAACTAACCATTTAGATGAAAAATCAGAGTTCTCAAAATGACAAATGTATGTATGATTCTTGGATCTTAAAACATGGGTCTAACTAGGGCCTTAGTTTTGAAGACTTTCTTGAAAAAACAAACATGTAATATGGAGAGCTTTTTAAACAAATTTGAAAACTTAAAAAGCTTGGAAAGGTCTCTTTAAAATCTACTGCTCCACATTCGTATCCATAGGAGATTTATTTAAAATGATATAATGATGGAAAAACCATTTGATAAATCTCTAACAAAAAAATATTCCCGCGCTCGTTAAAATGAAGTACATCTCGTTCGAACAACACATCTCATTCGAACTCATATCCAACAACATTTCCAACGAGATTCCAGAGCATCCAACATTTTGCCAAAATTAATCTCATTCGAAGCCTTGTTCAAAGTTGTTCAATGTGGTACTACATCTCATTTGAACGACATACCAATGTCGTTCTAACAACCTTGCAAAAAACATATTTTTCTTCCAAAAAAAGTACGAAACTGAGTAAAAACAATCTATAAAAATCCTAACACCCAAAACAAAATCCATGGATCAAACATAAACATGAATTCATACCCCATTCAGATACCTTGGATGATGAAGATGAAAATTATCTCAAAACATGATATTGTTTTATTTTTTGCCACTACAATCTTCATTCACACATCATAGGCTTGAAGGACACACAACTCAAGTATTAACCTATTACTCAGACAAAGTTTTGTCCAAACACGGAATAAAGACAATATATACAAATTGACACGATTTGGAAATTTGTCCTTATGATACTCAAGAACATACTCCCCCGCAATAATAACTCAAATAAGACAAATATTTTTTAGAGAAATACCTCCTTAATCGTAAGCCCCACAAAAATAGGGGATAAAAACAATCAACCTTAACAATCAAACTACAAGCTAAAGAAGTGGTTATGAGTTAATGTCATGCGTTAGAATCAAATAATTCTTGAACTCACATATGGTCAATTAAGACCATACCTTTTGTAACTATGGAATCTGGTCGAGCTTTTGATCAGGTGAGTGCATAGGCACGCCCTTGGTTAATACCGTTGTTCTGACTACCTTGCTGAATTTATTAACCCTACCCACCGTACCACTGGATGGTAGTTGAACCATTATTGTTGTACCTACCCTATAGAGCTCCACCAGAGTGTTGTTGATGCTAAGTGGGTGTACTAAATTTTGAGTTCCACGTCGACTAGAAGATGGAACCCTAATTATTGGGTTGAGGACCATTATGTTTCTGGGGGAATTCCATCTTCCAATGTTTAGGTTACCCACATATGAAACACCCTTTGTCTTATTGCGCTGACCCCTCTCCCTGAATTCGGGAGGGACCATTGCTTACCGTCGTCTTTAATTTTTTAAAATACAGTCTGGACCCACTGTATCTAGGTTTATTTCCACCACTGTTTTGGGCACCATCGGGCCATACTCTATTGCCTTTGATTAGTTTAGTATCCTCATAGTCCATCTCTAAACTAATGGATTTGTTTACTGGTTCCCTGAACTCACGAATGTCTTGTCCAATTACGAGTGTTCAGGTGGAAGGATTAAGACCCTTTTATGAACAAGCGGGTCTTTTATTTTTCATCGCCCACTACATACTTATCATAATATGACAGTCTTTCAAACTTCACCTCATATTTTTCGATGGACATCTTCCCTTAGAAAAGTTACCGAAATCATCCATTTTTCCATCACGACAAGCTTCTGGGAAGTATCGGTTCTGAAATGTCATTTCAAAATCTTCCTAAAGGATTGCCCCAAATGGTCTGATAGGGAGTCCACCACTTTTGGGCCAGGTCGTTAAACTGAAAAGTAGCAACACGGACCTGATAAATAGGTGACACTTTAGAAACCTAAAAAATATGAGCAATGCGCTATGGCCACTCGTCGACCTCTTTAGGTCCTGTAGTACCTCTAAATGTACTAATTGGTCACTCTACTTCTCTTCGTTGATTAACCATTTCTTTGGTACAATTGTGAGAAAGAATCAGCCAGTTGCCTAACCGCCAACATCATTTGGCATAACTCATTGGTGTTTCCACTAGTACATTTGCTCCTTGTACGTGTATGCATTTTAAGGGATGATAGTTTAGAATAAGATAGAACATAGAGAACTACGATTTAAAAGAAAGAAAAACTTAAGTGCACTTTCCGACACACACTTAACATATGCTTTGATAGCAAGTTATGTCCCTCCAATTTTGGGGGTTAATGCGGAAAATCTTTTTTACTTTGATTTCTTTCACGAAAATCCTAATTTTGAAATAAGATCTTGCTTTCACATTTTTGTCATAAAATTCATTGGGTTTAGTTAGTGAAATGATGTCCCACTTTATGAAGTTTATAAGGACACTTGAAATAATATAGTTTTGCAATCTGATGGAATAAATAACAATTTAAGAAAGTCCACATCATCTTGTCTTATTACAAACTAAATTTAAAGTGCTTTAAAATAGTTCAAAATAACGTAGTCAAATTTCCAAGTAAATAACACATTTAATCTAAATAGTAAACAAATATCTACCCGCACATAAATTCTTCCTCGCCTCTCACAATTTCCTTGCTTTTATATTTCCTTGAAGTACCTAGAGGGTTTGGCCAATGGTGGGGTATGAACGTGAACCCAGTAGGATAATTACTAGCACAGTAATACGTACAAAGCACACACACACACACACACACACACACACACACACACACACACACACACATATATATATAAAGTATATTTTTAGAAATTATGAAATCATCCTTCATTTTATTAAGTGGTGTCATGTAAAATGAATCATGACCATGTTGTTGATGTTTTGATTATGTTACTCGGGCGATGAACCCACTCACACTTAATATTTCCTTTAACGATACCCATATCCCATTAATTTATCCATTAATGTAATATCACATTTTCCCCAAGTTGTTTCATAAACTTGTATTTTCATTAATGAGCGTCATGCTCAAAATAGTCTTTTCACTTGTTTAATCGGGATACCAATCCATGTTTGTTATACGTCCTTTCATCGACTACCATCATGTTGCAATATGCTACTGATCAATTGTCGTTTAAGCATTAAGCCATACCCTAGGCAACTAGGCCCCTATTAAATTTCTTGGTTACCTCTGAGCGTCTTTTAGTTGTTACATCTTTGTAATCATTTTTCTTTTCTTTCGTATCCACTATTAAGCCTTTCCCCGTTATATCCCTTTTTTATCGGCCGATGAGGTTGCACACCCGGGACGAGACAAGTCCTAACACATTATATTCTAAGTTTCACACTTTATAAAAGTTTCATTTTCATTTTAGCTTAGAATTGGTATTTCTTCTTTTAAAAACAACTTTAGTTATCGAAACTTTTGATAATTAACCTTTTAAGTTCAAATACCCGCTTCACACTTTATTGTACTTTTCACTATTCACGCACACTTGTAAAGTTGGGTATTATACATTTTGCTAAAAAATGCTTCTTTTTACTTTTACATTACAAAATATGAGTTTTTCCCACATAAAATCCAACATTTTAAACTCGAGTCGATTGGTTTAAAAAATTTACTCATAAGTCCAACTTTTTCATAAAATGACACTTTTGTTCTAAAACGTCACTTTTACCATTTCAAGACTTATATTTCCAACTCATTAACTTTTTGCCTTCTATACTTTTTTATTTTCATTTTATGTGTTCCCATTACTTCATTTAAAACTATTTTTTCAAAACAATACCCATCTTTGTAAAGATTACTACCAAATCCACACTTTTCATAAAATGTCACTTTTGTCCTAAAAACTACATTTTTTTACAATTCAAGACTTGATCTTACAAATCAATAACCTCTCATTTTTTTTTTGTATCTTTGTCATTTTATATGTAAATATTACTACATTTCGCGTTTTAACCTCAACACTTTAGTATTTTCACTTTACTCCCTTAAACTGTAAACTTCGTATACCTTTTCACATAAAGTAGCATTATTTTATGTGATCAATATGCTGATTTTTCCAATATTATCATTTCATATTGAAAGGCTTGTTTAAATATATTGTGAGCATAATAAACCCATTTCTAATGACCACATATGATTTTGTTCATGAATGAAGGGATTTACAACAACAAAACCCATATAAACATATTCACATTTCTTCATCAAGTTCCACTTAACCTTTGACATGAAATAACTAGTTTAAACGTGATTTTCCTAAGGAATAACATCCTTAAACATTTTGAAATTTTAACTTAATTCTAACTTCAACTTTTAACTATTTTAATCACATTTATATCAGCATATATTCATATATAGTGATGATAATCATACATAGTCATATAAATCATTCATATGTATACATATAACTAGAATGCTTGATTTTAAACTTAAAAATAGTGTAGAACCCTTACCTCTTGAAGATATGTATCCTTTTAAGAAATAGAAAAAAATATCAAACAAGCTCCTAGTTCCAAGCTCTTTCCAAGCTTTCTTTTTCAAATAAACACCTTCAACTCCCTCCTTAACTCTTAATAATTGAAGGGTGGAATATTGGTGTTGCAAGCTTGATATATACGAATGTTTTAGGGGAATTAAGTTACTTAAATGGGTTAAGGAAGAAGACTAATGGATCTTGGTTTGGGGGTTATTCTACCATCACCATTGAGGTGAGTTGTGAGGATAAAGTTCCTCACCCTACTCTTTTAATGTTCCAAGACTTAAAATTCACGGGAGTTGTGGAATGGTGGTGTTGAAAAATAATGGGGCAGGAAGTCTGAAAACATGGGCTATATTCATGGGAAAGTTGGTTCTTTTTATTCCTCAATAACTCAAAAATTTGATAGCTCAAAAGAGGCCAATCTATAGGTGCCGAATCGATTTAGCTCCGGGGCCGAATCGATTCGCCCATTATAGGTACGAATTTTTTGCCTATCATTTTTTTTGAAAATTTAGTTCTTTATTATTTTATAAAAATCCATTTTAAATGTGTAACTCAATTTACACGCGTATGCGGTTATGTAGCATTTTGGAATTTTTCTGTTTAACCTTGATTACAAATTAATATATTTAATAATCCAAATAATTTCTCGTAGCATGATTTTATTAATTTCACAAAAATTAAGGCGTTACAGATTTCTAACCTAGAGGCCAAATCAAGATTTGTGGTGATAACCGTATTTGGTATTTTTTTTAATTCTCCATTGTCAAATTGTACGAGCTTCTAATTAGGAAGATTAATTCGGAGACCCCCGTTGTCGTTGATTAATCTCAAGAAAATTAGATATTCAAATCTCAATTTCCCTCACCTAAATTGCATAATTCAAATTTCTCTGTGGGTTTACATGATTTGAGTCAAATTATTTTCTTTTCCTTTTCTTAAAAAAATAAAAAATAGAAAAAAAAAGAAATTCGAATGAGCAGCGTATATGTAAAATTGGTTTCGAGATCATATCAGTTGTTTGTCTAGTGTGGAGTCTATTACTATCGAAACTTTCGTAGGAAGATTTTTTATATTCATCGAGATGGTAGATGAGTTAGAAAAACATTCCCTTAAGGATTATCATTATCCGAATAGGTCTAGTCAACCTCCATGCTTATGTCTACTTGATATAACGCTAAAAAAATTCAATTCCATTCACGAACTATCCCATTATTGCTCGTGTTTTGAGGTATCGAACCAAAGGATACGTACCTCCACGTGCGTGAGTTTGAAGTGATTTGCAAAATGATTAAGTACCAACAACTCACCGACGAGATTGTTAAACATAAATTATTCATGTCCTCATTGAATGACAAAATGAAAAGTATGTTTAACTCATTAAATTCGAGTCGATAACCACGTGGAATCAAATGAGTATTGCTTTTCTGTAAAAAAAAATTACAACCAAAAGACAAGGTTGATACGTCACATCATCAACACATTTAACCAAAAGGAGGGAGAAGTCGTGTGGATGTATTTGGAGATATTCATGGAATTGCTACTGCAATGTCTGCACCATGGGATTGAGATGGTAAGCCAAGTCCAAATTTTGTTTGAGGGGTTCGATTTCAATACTTGAACCATGATTGAGTCAATGTGCAATGGTGATTTTATCGAGAAAAATAAGGTTGATATGTTGGTATTCCTAGAAGCCGTAGCAAAAAAGTCCCAATAATGGGCACACATTAGAGAATTTGGATTCACCACTTTCGAGGAGGCTTTTTATCATTATGTCAAACAAAGTTATGATGTAGTTGAGAAAGTGGACACATTGGTTCAACATTTAAAAGCTTCAGAGATGAGCAAAGAGGGCAATCGAGCAACACATGTAGTTGTGAAACACATAGATTCACCTATGTGTATACTTTACGATAGTTTCGACCACTTAGTCAAAAATTTCCTTACCCTTCTGAACCAAATGGCACGTACCGAGCAAGAAAACTATCTCTACCAAAATAAGCCAAACTATGACCTGTAGAACAAAAGGAGGTGTTGGTGAGTCTTCAGGTATCCCACCCCGGGTTTTCAAAAGAACGCCCCCTCACCATCATATACTACATCCCAAAAGATCCCGGCTTTAAAGGATACGGTGCATTTGCTTCCTAGAAATACCCTATAATTCCAGAAGTGGACTTAAAGTGTCCTCCAATACAGCCAACCAAGATCTCATGTGAACACTCAATCCATAGCCAAACTCAAGGTTCAAGTGAGACAACTAACAAATGCGATGAGTAAGAGACACATGGTAACATTCTCGAGTTAAACTGATCCCAATACTAAAGGGAAGATGCCTAAAAGTTAATAATTTATTCAAGAAAATATTGGGTAATCACAAACCCAAAAGGATGTAAAGTCTACATCATGCTTAGGTCCGACAAGGAATTGGAAAATATTGTCTCACCACAATATGAGAGTGAATTTCATAAATATAATGGGAAGCAAGATCCACTCGTGGATCCAATTTCCTCTCCAACATCATCTTCTGAGCCACTTGTAGAGACCTATGTCTTAAAAACTCCGCTTTCCCAACATTTGGTACCACAAAAGAAGAAAGGGCAGGTTTATAAGATATTGGAAGTGTTTATGCAGGTAAAAATCAATATTCCACTGCTTTATGACATACAATAAGACCCTTCATATGCCAAATTTTTTAAGGAACTTTTCACCTTTAAGAGGACCATTAACGTTCAAAAGAAAATGTTTCTCACTAAGCAAGATAGCTTCATTATTTCATATAAAAACCCGGTCAAGTATAAGAATACCGAGATGCCGATTATCTCTATAATGATAGGGGAGCCTCACTTTGAGAAAGATTTCGTACATCGTGTATAAGAAACTAGATTTATGGGAGTTAAAACCCACTAATATGACCTTGTCCTTATCCGAACGATCCATTAAGGTGCTTATAGGGGTTATAGATGATGTATTGATTAAAGTGGGTGAGTTTGTCTTTCTATTAGAATTTTTTGTATTAGACACCCAACATGTACTAAACTCATTCATGCAAATTATGATCAGCCTAGGCCGACCCTTTCTCGTTACTTTTGATGTTGTCATTCAATGTCGAAGTGGGCAAGTGAACCTCTGGATTGGGAAAATTATCATGGACTTAAATGTATTTAATTTGGAGAAGCTGTCATAGAACGATGTTAATGAAGCCAAGTTGGTTCAGGATAGTAACACAACCGATTTACATGCTTGGCTATCTAATATATCATTAGATATGAGTGTTGAATTATTTAAAGAAGAATTTCAAATGGTTGATGAGAATCTCACTATTGAAGTCCACTCGTTATTCACTACAAGAAAAAAGCCTTTTATGAGTTTTCTAGTGTCATAAAATACCTTTTATGACCGTTTATTTTTCAATCAATACCAGTTTAGGTGTCATAATTCATACCAATAAAAATTATCATTAGGTTAACAGTTATATATAACTATTTTTTCAAACCAGTCATATCTACTTCAGAAACAGTCATAATATACTCTATAAGCTAACATATTTGATATAGAAAGCGTCATGATAGAAAATTTTCAAATATTTAAAAAGGTGATATAAAATATTTCATCACAAGAGGGTTTAATATAAACAGTCATAAATTGAATATATAATAAAAAAATATTAATAATTAGTATTAATATCATAGTTGACAAATAAATCTAAACACAAATCAAACTTTATAGTAACATAAAAACATCCTTCAATTTTTTTGTATTTTAAGCATGTACATCTGAATTGCACCAAACCAAGCCATAATTACATATCAAGAAAATAGTGGGATACAACTAGATAGACCCACCATCTACATCATTTACAAAAAACAATGACCTACTACATGTAGCATAGCTAGATACACCCATTATGTACATCATTCAAAAAATGTCTCCAAAAACATATACATCTAAAAATTACGCATAAATTCATCGGTCTTCCTTTGGCTTTGACAAAATTGTGTCCACACCTCAAAAGTGCTCTAAGTCATATAATAGAATCTTGAATAAATTCAATGAACTCATGTTGAATTTCATTGATCTCGTGACTTTTATACGGCGACTTTCCAGCCAATTCCTTCATCTAAACAAGAAAATAAAATTACATTTAGTTTTTATCACATCTAAAAAAAAGCAATAGAAAAAAATATTTAAAAACGTGTGACAGTCATTTTTATAGACTTAGATAAAATTTTCAAGAGCTCTCACATGAACTTCAATACAAAAAAAACAAACACCAATTCCCCTCGTTGTTTAGGGCCCTGAAAATAAAGTAGTTAGTACATTACCCATGTCAAATATGTATGCAAAAATATTAAATTTTATTTATTATACAAATACCTTAACATTCTCCCCGTCTAGTAGTGACCTTTTTCCTTTGATTGCCAAAAATGATCTAATTCCACTTCAATAAAACAACATAATGGCATATATTTATATTATAATTATGTTAAATGAAATCAATAATTCAATTATAAGTATTATTTAGGACACTACTTATGTGTTTGTGTAGAGCTTAAGGTCCAAGTGTAGTTCTCCTTGTAAAGAATCAACCTAAAACAAATTTTTTGAAATAAAATCGATCACGACTAAAACCCAAAGAAGGCAAAGTCTTCGAAAAAAAGCAATTGTATTGGTATGGATAAATTTATTATTAATCCATATTCATATGTATAACAAGGAAAGTCTTTTTCTATTTGTAATGTGGCAGAGTTACTGAAAATTATTAAACTCTTGTTCAGAATTTAAAAAGGGAGCGGAAGATTGTATTTGGTGCAGATCGTAATTGTTGTTCATGAATAAGAACAATACTGTAGATCACAATATATAAGGCAGAAAATAATTCTAATTACTCAAATTCTAATTAGAATAACCAATAAAATATCACATATGGTCTCTTATATGAAACTCTTTTATATAAATAAGAAATATACACCCTCTCTAAGTTATTTCGTTTTAATGTTCAATGAGCTCAGGAATGTCTCTTTCATACGCATAAAAACATACACCCTCTCTCAATTCATATATGGTCTCTTTTCTACATAACTCTTTTACATTAAAGGTTGACAATATGGATGAATTGTCCACCTTCCTATATAAATCAAATTCATATATGGTATTGGCGTGGAACCTGGTTTAGACACTATATTGACCTCTAAGTAGGCTCTTATGGTCCCTACTAAGATGGGGAACTCAGAAAATGTAATGGTTGATACATCCAAGTCTCACTTTTCCATATTGACATAACAAAAAATCTCCGGATTGTGTTATGGAGTGCCACCCCTTTGGACTTTGTGCTTAGTTGTGACTTCCTTACTATTTTTCCATTGCCTCAATCAAGAAGTTTTCCCTAATTGACAGTCGTGCAAGGGTTAAGAGAAACATCTCACGGGATCTTTTTCCAGCCTGCAGGGGATTCATCTCTAGAAAGTTCTTTTCTATGTGGTGCTTTGTAAATGGACACAACCAATCTTCTAAGGCCCCACCCTCCTAAGAACCAATGGGATAAAACTGAATGTGCAAGTTTTGAATTTGTCTCCCCGAATTTTTTTGGAAGTTTTAAAGGAAATAATAAAAAATGATTGGGACTCAGCTTGTGTCTCACATTCATAAATGCAATGCTATAAAAATCTCATGATCATCCAGAGCCTCTTGGAATTCTCTGAACATCTATCTGCCAAATTCTATGTCATTCCAAAACATAATCAGGAGGGATTTGTGACTACTAAGAAGAATAGGGAAAAATAGAATGTATTATCATTTTGGTTTGTTGTCATGTATTAGATTTGTCTAATATATAAATGCATGTTAATGTATGAATATTTTTATTAAGAATACACACACATATGTATCTGGTCCATTGAGGCTTCTGTTGTTCGGTTCAAACTATTTGGATTTGGATATGTTTGGATGATGTAACGCTCTTAAAATTTGAACCTCATGGGGTGGTATAATTTAGGACTTTTAAATTTAGAGAACTGATTACACGGTAATATAAATATAGGAAAATATGGATATATTTATATAGATGTATGCATCTAAGATCCATGGTGGGTGTTTGGTGTTATATAGTTGATTTCAGGCTCACATTTATCCGAACATGTTTGTTTCTCACATATATGTATGAAATAAAATTATTTAAATGATTATTTATTAATATTCATGGATATAGTCAAAGTAAGTAAAACATCCAAAGTGAAACACCTAAAAGCTACTAAATCACATTAAGCTAGCCAAGTTGTTGAACCAATCCACCAGATAAGTTTGCATTCCCAAGATCACTGAGTTTAATAAAAACATAAAAAAAATAGGAAACCTCACTAATCTAAAGTATGTAAGAAAATCACACTCTTGTAACATTGTTATCACTGTTATATGTCATGTGAAATCAAATGCACCGATTAATAAGTGTCATATTTTTTTACCTTTACACCGATTAACAAGTGGCTGATTAATATTAACAAATACACATATTTATGAAAGATAATTATGATTTTTGAAGGATTTTCATCCACTAAAAGTTTGTAATAATATAATAAAGTAACGGATATCATTTTCCCCCTATTCGTAATAACTTTCTCTAGCCCTATTTATGTCAATAATGAGAATTAACCATCTTGTGCATATAACAAGTCAACCCAAAAGATTTGTTGTCTTTAGTAATACATATGTATTCCTCATACTCAAAGCTACTATAATACATTTATAATTATCTTAAGAAATACGAGTAAGTAAACACCTAAGAGAACTGAGCAAATGCCTATCAATTAATAAAATGAATTTAATCATCACATTTTCTCTCTATCTAAAATGGGTAAGGAGAACATTGAGTGATATTTTTAATTGATTGAAAGCGTTCGAACCTTTAAAAAGACATCGAACAAGCATAATGTTTTGAAAACCATAAATTTAATCACAAAAAATATCAAAGTTATATTAAAATAAAGAAAGTATGTAGCATCAATATCAAAACTTCGACTGCTTAAAACAAATTTGAGTCCATTCCTTGATACATATAAATATTTGAACCACCAAACTCTCTGAAACTTAATCCTTAAAAACAGAATCCGAACAAAATAGATTGAAACTTAACATTGTAAAATTATGTGCAGTTATAATATATATTTTTTAAACAAACCTCACAATGAGCATATGAGTAGCTATAATTGTAAACATGCCTTTAAGGCAATTGGCACATGCACAAATAGAGAATTATAAATTACAGCGAAAAAACAAAAGACCAGCTATATACAAACACAAAGGCCCCGTAATGAAGAATCCCCCAAACCTAGTAACACTAAAAACTTCTACCAAAACACTTATTGTAGAGGTAAATTCGAACCCTAACTACCAAGATAAAAAAAAATTCAATATCATGGAACAAAAACAAGGTTTATCCGTAAACTAAAGATTGTGAAAACCTCGCCAATTCAAGAAAGTCACATCAATAAAAAAGATTGAGCTATAAAATCCTATATATAGTATTGGAATTTACTTATAAATTAAATAAATTGTATATGCAACATCCAAATTCAAGAGAAAATGCATGAAAACTCATAAGGAATAACATATACCATAACTCCTTAATTGGCTCCCAAGTATCATTGCTTAGACCATATCCAGCCCAACGTAGCACAATGATGCAAATGGGGACAACCAAAAATAATTGCATAAAAAATATGATGAAGAGAGCTTTTTCCTATACTAACTTATCTATCTTTGTCTACAAACTTGAATGATTATGATGTTATATGGTGATACCACCTACATTATTGAGAATACATGAATAAGTAATAAATGACAATATAACTGAAATAAAAACATAATCAAACAAAAATATAAATTGATCAAAACCCCCAATTTTGAATTAAAAAACCCTTATATTGAACCCAAGTTCTAAAAATATTGAGTTTAAACCCACAAAATCTACCCTAATTGGAAAAATCTAAGATTGAACTCAAATAAAGAGCATAAACATCGATTTTTAACCTTATAAATGAAGCAATACCACCCCCCCCCAAAAAAAAAAAAAAAAAACGAACAATGATAGCCATTAAGGATACCTTTCGAACGATTATGGCAACGCATCTTTGACGAGAATTTAGAAGTGATAAATCTACAAAAAAAATCCATAATTAACAAATTAGATCCCCTAATTTCAAAGCTAAAGAACAAACAACCTTAATTTGAATCATTATTTTATGAGCAGAAAAAAATTGATTTTGTGAAAACCCTGTGTCTGTGTGAGATATATATATATATACATACTAGCATATGCCCATGCCTGAAGGCACGACGAAATTTTCCAAAGTACGTAATCACGAAACGAAGACAATTTTTCAAAGTACGTTATAGCGAAATGCAAAAATTTCGAAGTGTAATTTTAAAACAATTGGCTATAATATCCTTTAATTATAGGACTATTAACTATGCTTAACAAACAACAAATAGTCCAATAACATTCAAATAGTCTAAATTCATCAAATAAATTCACATATAATATGAAATATACAATATTCATCCATCGAATTCACATTGTGTCTCAAAAAAATAAAGTGTCAAATTTTAAAAAAAAATGGGCAGTCTCCTTTGTTTATGGAACTATTCACCATGCTTAAAAAATAAAAAATAGTCCAACATCCAAATTGTATAAATTCATCAAACAAATTCACATATAAAATGAAATATACAATATTCATCAATCAAATTCACTGTGTCTCAAAAAAATAAAGTGTCAATTTTAAAAAAAAATGGACATTATCTCCTTTGTTTATTGGACTATCCACCCTATTAAGGGGTAACAACAAATCCAACAATAAAAAAAATCTCAAATTCGGAGATGGGAGCTAGAAGGCCGGGAAAGGAGAATACGAATTTATTCTTTCTGTGGGACTTCCTCAAAATATCTGTGCCGTGGTGTTTGACCACCATCTTACATGGGATGAGAGAAACTGAGCAAGCCTTTGCGGGAGCATCAAATAGCATGTTTTTGGAAATTGCAATTCTTTACAAGTCTTTTGCACTCATCTGCTTCTGGATTAGGTGCTACTACTGCTGTCTTCCCATCCTTCTTCCCACCTCTCGCCATTATCACTCTCTCCCTCTCGATTTTCTGTACGATTTGACAAACAATAAACATAATTAATCAGTTTCTCAAACAAAGATACAATCACATAAGTAAATATACAATCAGTAACTTTGGTTTGCTTTTTTTCATCCTAATCTTATTTGCATCCAAATGAAAAGAAGATTGATAGTAATTTCCTAGCCATGTTACTTGATTATTGTAGTGAAGCTGAAAAGTGGGTAACAATAAAAATTAATAGTAATTCCCTAGCCATGTCATTCGATAAAAAGTCCAAACTATGGCAATATAGAACAGAAATGGAGAGCAAACTATTGTATCAGCTTCGATAAAAAATACAAATAACGTCCAAAGCTCTCAATCAGAGAGCATGATTATATACTTATGAAGAAAGAACACTATATACACTAAGCAGGTATAAGAGATAACTCAATATCTAAGCAGGTATAATAGTTGAGCAGGTATGACAGCATAATGAGTTAATGGTCACTCTCCAATATGAAATATGCATATATGCAATTCCCATTACCCTGCTACTTCCTCTACCACTAACTACGTACTACATTAATGACATTATGCAGGTTAGAACTCATACACCTAGTATAAACCCCAAACTCAACAAATTCATTCATTATTAGCTTAATATATATCATTCTTGATCCGTACAATTCCATTAAGGCACTTAGAAATCTCCTCAACAATGCATAATAGCTAAAAAGGTAAATCAACATTCAACATTCCAAAGGAAAAAAAGTATTAGGAGAATAATAAAGCTAAAAAGGAAAAAAATTCTCAAAATAAAATAGAACAACACATATATACAAAGTTTGTATTACAAACATATATACAAGTTTTAATCGATTAAAGCCTAAAAGCAGAGTGAGGAAATGGAGAGGGAGGCAGCAGCATATATGCATATGTATATATGCTCCTAGCATATATGCAAATTGCATATATGCATACGCATATATGCAATTCCCATTACCCCGCTACTTCCTCTACTACTAACTACGTACTACATTAATGACATTATGCAGGTTAGAACTCATACACCTAGTATAAACCCCAAACTCAACAAATTCATTCATTATTAGCTTAATATGTATCATTCTTGATCCGTACAAATCCATTAAGGCACTTAGAAATCTCCTAAAAAATGCATAATAGCGAGATTTTATGCATAACAGGTGAGTAAACATGATGAAAATTCAGAACAACCATTAATAACTATGTACTCTAAAATTTCAAGCACATATAATGAATTAATTCCAACATTAAAGGTTTGTCATAGTCTCATATTCAATCTTGCCATCGAGACATAGCTACGTGAACCAAACAAAACAACTAACAGAGCACATAGATAAAAGAAAAACTACCATTGAATGAGAATTATACCTCAATTTTTTTCGAATAATCTCGTCATAGCTTCCGATGAGAGTAGACATACATCACTACAAAAGAACAAATGATAACATAATTTCATTACACATAAATCTACTATTTTCCCGGTGTTTCAATATAACATGATAATCGGTTAAAAAAAACACAATCTATTGACATACATGAGAAATAAAATAAAACCTAATAGGTGCGGGAGGGGTGGGAGAGAAATAGTGTATTTCTTATGCCACAACAACTTCAGGTACTTATCCCCAAACCGCTATTTAAAACCATGGTACCTACAAAAAAAAATGCACACATAAGTCATAAATGATATGAACACCGAGGGAAAATAAAGGGGGATGAACTAAAGAAGTCTCTTTGGCTTTTCTTTTGACATTAACTACCATTCACACATGAAATAGAAGAATAAATACCAAAAGACATTCATAGACATTCATAGACAAATAAGTTCATATACTCTAAATTGCTATAAATTGCACCGATAGTATAATTAATGTCAATAATTATACTCCCAAGGCAATATTTTCATAAGAAACCTCTTGAGCATAAACCTTGTTTTCTCTGTACTAATTTAGTAACTATAGTTTTATTTATTTCATTTTTAATATGCATAGAGCACCGTCACATGAATCGAAAGTATGTATATAAGCATGAATCAAAAGATATCAAATAACTCAACTATAAGTATAAGTACTAATTTAGTAACTTGGGTCAGCATTTCATGATTTCTAAATTTACTTTAAAAGAAGATTTAGGAATATTAGAGTGAATGGATTACCTTTATTTCAATCAAATGAAGCCATTTCTTATAAATATGGAAGTTCCCAAAAAGTACCTGGAGGAAAAAACAATGATGTTAGAATAGAAGATAATGGTTAAAAGCAATTGAGTTCATAAACTTAGGAATGTTTAACTTTGACATCTCAACAAACATCTGATATGTAAAACCGTGCAATCAGTAACAAATCTCATTAAATTGGTTCCATACAAATTTCATTCAATTGTCAAGCCAACAGGTGCGTAACATGCTTGTCAGATCACTGCTGCAAAAGCGTTTAAGGCACCTTTGCTCATTCCTCAATTAAGATTTCACACATCACCCACCCCACTATATAAATAAAGTCACGTGAGATAAATGAGTCTTATGGGCAACCTGTACAAAGTCACGTAAGCCTTTAAATTGGTGCAAACACTATATAAATAAATGCATATCAACACTATCAAAATCTAATTCAGATTCTCTATAAATATATTATGAATCAAATAGACCAAACATACCATATTACACCCATTATAAGACTATAATATATGTCCAATGAACTTTTGACTGATCTGGAAAGGGTAAACATCACAGAGTAATATAATGACATTCTATGGTAGTTCCTAGATAAGCAACAAAAATCTAATTTAATCTATGATCAATTCAATCTCTAGTAGGGTTGTTACAACCATGATCGGTAGAACAATGGAAGTGGGAGTATATAACAATGGACTTCGTTACAACTTTGCTTAGAAATCAAGAAGAGTATGGTGCGGTGTGGGTTATGGTTAATTGACCCACCAAATGAATGACTTTACCTTATATTAAAGTCACGTATAATGTGACCAAGCTTTCCAGACTCCACATCCAAGAAATCATAAGGTTGCACGATGCACCTTTATCCATTGTTTCAGATAGAGATCTGAGAATTATGTTCATGTTTTGGAATAAACTATAGCAGGAGTTGGGAATGAATCTAAACCTCAACACAACCTATCATCCACAAATGGATGGACAATCCAAGAGAACTATTTAGATACTCGAAGATATGTTATGGGCTTTCTTTATAGATTTTCAAGGTAGTTAGGCTGATCATCTACCATTAGTAGATTTTGCTTATAACAATAACTTTTAGGCTTGCATTGGGATGTAAATGTTTGAAGATTTATATGGGAGACCTTAACGTCCACCGACTTAATGGGTGGAGGTCATTGACAAGAACATATCAGTGCCAAAGGTGATTAAAGAGGCCACCGAAAAGATTAAAGTCATTCAGGATAGACTTGAAACTACTTAGAGCCGTCAGAAGAACTATACTAATGTTTGTAATTTCGATTTAGAATTCAATGTGAGTGATCACATATTTCTAACGATCAAGGCTAGACCAGGTGTTATGCGGTTTGGTAATAAGGTAAAGTTATCATCAAGGTACACAATACCATTTGATATTATTAATAGGATTGTTTCGGTAGCTCGTTGTTTGGATCTATCACCTTAGTTGGGTAGTGTTCATAACATTTCTTACGTATTAATGTTACGAAAGTATAATCGAGATCCGTCTCATGTAATAAATTGGGGTGAGTTAGATATCCAAGACGATGTCTCATATGAGACTAGGCCAATGGCAATAGTAGCCGACAAGAAGAAGATGCTTCACAAGAAGATGATTACCCTCATCAAGGTTGTTTCAGATAATAATGGCACTGAGGGAGCAACTTGGGAATTACAATCGATGATGAAAAGATCATATCCCGAATTGTTTACTTAGAAATATTTAATATTTCAATTTTGAGGATGAAAATTTCCAAAGTGGCAAGGTTATAATTCCTGGATATTTGTGAAATTAATAAAATCGCACTTTGAGAAATTACTAAGATTATTTAAATAGATTAATTTTGTAATCAATGTTAAAGCGAAAAATTCATAAATATCTCGCAATGTGTACGCATGTAAATTAAGTTATGCATTTTAAAATGATTTTTTATAAATAATAAAGATTCAAAATTTTCAAAAAAAATGTGGAGATAAAAATTTGTTCCTATCAAGGGCGAATCGATTAGGCCAGAGAACCGAATTGATTCGACACCTTCTAGTTGGCCTCTTTTAAGCTATCACCTCTTTGAGTTATTGAGGGGATAAAAAAAGCCGACCGTCCCATGAATTGAGCCATTGTTTTTCGATTTCCAACCCCATATATAATGGTGGCTTAATTATTGAGGGATGTGGAAAATATTGTTCAAGTATTGAAACATTATAAGAGAGAGGGTAATGGAATTTGTCCTCAAAACTCACCTCATTTATGATGAAGTAAAATATCCCCAAAACCAAAATTAAGACCCTTGATTCTTTTTCCTTAACTCATTTCAGTAGATTAAGCCACCTTAAACATCTATATATATCTAGCTTGAACCACCACCATTCCACCCTTGAATTATAAAGAGTTAAGGATGGTGTTGAAGGTGGTTATTTGGAGAAGAGAACCTGTAAGTAGCTTGAAACTAGGAGCTTTTTAGGACTTCTTTCTACATATTCTTCAAATGATACATATCTTCAAGCGGTAGGTGTCCGACACTATTTTAAAGTTTAAAATAAATCATGCTAGTTATATGTATTCATATGAGCGATTTACATGACTACGTATGCTTTTTATCACTATATATGAATATATGTTGATAAAGACGTGATAAAAATAATTCAAAGTCGAAGTTGAAATTAAGTTAAAATTTCAGAATGTTTAAGGAAGGTATTTCTTATGAAAATAATGTTTACAGTAGTTATTTCATGTCAAATGTCAAGTTGAACTTGATGAAGAAATGTTATAACGCTTATATGAGATTTGTTAGTGAAAATACCTTCATTCATGAACAAAATCATATGTGGTTATGAGAAATGGGTTTATTATGTAAAAAATACATTTAAAAACCCTTTTAAATATGAAATGATAATATTGGAAAAATCAGCATATTAATCACATAAAATAACGTTATTTTATGAGAACAAAGTTGTTTAAAGTTTAAGTTACTAAAAGTGACAATAATAAAGTGTCGGGGTTAAAACTTGAAATATAGTAATATTTACACATAAAATGACAAAGATGCAAAGTAAATAATGAGAGCTTATCAATTTGTAAGAATAAGTCTTGAATTATAAAAAAGTAGTTTTTAGGCCAAAAGTGCAATTTAATTAAAAGTGGGGATTTGGTAGTAATGTTTGCAAACATGAGTATTTGTTGAAAAAATATTTTTAAATGAAGTACTGTGAACACATAAAATTATAATAAAAAAGTATAAAAGGTACATTGTTAATGATTTGGAAATATAAGTCTTAAAATGATAAAGTGATGTTTTAGAACAAAAGTGCCATTTTATGAAAAAGGTTGACTTATGAATAACTTAAATAAACTATTGGACTCTAGTTAAAAAAGTTGGATTTTATGTCAGAAAAACATAGATTTTGTAATGTAAAAGTAAAAAGAAGCATTTTTAGCAAAATGTATAAAATACAAGTTTTCAAGTGTGCATAAATAGTTAAAAAGACAATTAAGCGTGAAACGGGTATTCGAACTTAAAAGGTTAAGTTTCACAATAAAGGATAATTAGAGTTATAATGACAATGAGAAATATAAAGCCTTATGTAAAATAAAAAGTGGAACAAGTGTGAAACTTAGAAATAAAGTGTGTTAGGACTTGTCTCATCCCGGTTATGTGGCCTCGTCGGCCTGTAAAAAGGAAAAATAAAAGAATGAGGCTTAAAAGTGGATAAGAAAGAAAAGAAAAATGGTTAAATATATGTAAGAAGTAAAAGACGCTCGGAGGTTAGTGGGAAATTTAAGAAGGGCCTGGAGCAATAGGGTGAGTCTTAATGCTTAGATCCCAAATGATTGATCAATATCAAATTATGACATGGTGGCAGTCGGTGAAAGGTCGTATAATACTCATGGATTGGTACTACGATTAATCAAGTAAAAAGATGATTTTGAGCATGATGCTCATTAATGAAAATTCAAGTTTATGAAACTACTTGGAAAAAATGTGAAATTACGTTAATTCATCAATTAACGTGATATGGGTTTTGCTTAAGGAAAGATTAAGTGGGAGTGGGCTCATCGCTCGGGTTACATAGTCAGAACATCAATTGCATGGTCACGATTCATTTTTCACGAGGACACTTAATCAAATGAATCATGATTTCAGAATGCTAAAAAAACTTTGTACATATAGATATTCTTTATATATATGGCTCTGCCAGAATTTCTCTTACTGGGCACGTGCTCATACCCCACCATTTGCCACCCCAGGTACTTCAAGGAAAGATAACGACAAGGAAATTGTGAGAGGAAACAAAGGTTTTATGCACCAATTGAGATATGTTTCCTATTTACTTTAAATATGTTACTTAATTGAAACTTTCACTATGCTATTTGGATGTATTTTGAAGGATTTTAAATTTGGTTTGTAATAAGACAAGATGATGTTGAATTTCTCAAATTTTTATTTATTCTATGAGATTGGCAAAACTCTTTTTTATTTTAAGTGTCCTTATAAACTTCATTAAGCTATACATGATTTCATTAATTAAACCAAATGGGTTTTACGACAAAAATGTGAAAGCAAGATTTTATTTCAAAACGAGGATTTTCTTTAAAAAAACGAAGTGTAAAAGGTTTTTCGCATTAACTCTCGAAATGAAGGCATCACGTGGTCGGTATAATGACACATTAAAAACCACCAATCCTAAACAAGGAAAACGAAATCGGGTGGAGAAGTTCGCGTCGGAGTAGCTTTTAATTCTAGCATCCATAAGAAATTTCCTACGAGCTATGTGATGTCCTAAGGCCAACGTCTACTTGATTTTAAATTAAATGTGATGGCTCGGGATAAGAAAATGCTTGGTTAATTAGTGATTTTTAGGCCAAGGAAGGGTGATGAAATCCCGACCTTATCTTTAACATGAGTTTTTCCCTTAAGTCAATTTATGCCACGTGATAATTTAAATGTGAAATTAAACCACGTAGCAGGACATAAAAATCTACGTTCGATGTGGACGTTTTATGATTACTTATTTACATCGGGCCGAAGTTTAAGATAAATCCGAACGGGGGAAAGTCCACCTACGTTTCAGTCATCCTCGAGAGCTTCTCGTGCTCATGGTAAAATTGCACAAGTATTCTTCAGGTCCACTCGTCATTGCACACTTTTTTTATTTTTTCTACACTTTTTCACTTTTGTTCTTTTTTCTTCTTTTTGTATTTTTTTGAATGTGGTACTGAAAAATAGCACAAAAGACTACACCCAACTTAAAGTGCGACACAAAAATAAATAACACGACATAAGCACTAGAGATGTAGTTAACACGAAAAAAATAAACAAACAAGCACAATTATGGCACCTTTTTTATATTTTGAAAATAAAAAATAACCACTGGAAATAAAAAAATATTTTTTGAATTTTCATATATTTTTTGAATTTTTTGATTTTTTAAGGGACTAGTTATAGAAAAAATAACAGAGTGTAAATTGTTAGAAGGTTTTTTTTTTTTTGGGGGGGGGGGGGGGGGGCTCTAATATTTTTATTTTTATGGGTTTTTATGTTAAAGTAACGTAAAACTAATCCGAAAGTCCATAACTTTATCAATTAATACAAATCTCCGATAATGGCGCCAAAAACTTGTTAAATTATAAATTATCACAAGTACGCGGGCTATTGTAGAATAGCATCGGCAAATGCGGGTCGAACCCACTGAGATTTGGCCAATTTGTAATTAGATTTTAACTATTTAAATGGACAATATTTTGTAAAGATGATAATTGTAACTAAGTTAAATAAAAACAACTACGCATAAAGAGATCAACACACGAGAGTTATAAACAATATGGAAAGAATTAGGATTCAGGGTCCCCCTATCATGTAAATAATATTGCAAATGAATTTAATATTGGCATTTCCTTTTTATAACTCAAATTAAACCGACTGTCGTCCCATTTAATTCGAAAAATATAATAGTTATGTTCAAAATATATTTAACATCTTTAATAGACGGCTAAAATCCGTATTCCCTTAGAAAATACAAATTTTAGAGTTTGCAAATGTATTTAAGCATGGACTATCAAAACAATAAAAGTACAAACATAATGCTAAAAAATTACAGTTTTTTAAATCTGAAAACTTGATTTAACAAAATAATTTTGAAAATTTTAAAACACATTCTCGTGTCTTTTTAAAATGAATACCAATTTTTTTATAACAATTAAAACGAGTAAGGAATGAGCAATAATAAATTAAGGTGACAATATTAGATAGCTATGATAAACTTCACCCTAATCGTAATAGAAGAATTAAACTACCATAATATAAGACAAAAATGAATTGCAAGAATGAGAAGAATTTACCATTAATAAATGAAGCTTACAAAGAATTTTCTCACGATAATAGAGAAAATACCCCTAAAAATTACAAAGCTTTGACCTTGCAAAATTTTCTTGTGAAATTGTAAACCCAAAGATCCTTTTTATACGCTAACATGTGAGGTATTTGGTTTGTGATCAAACTCTCTAAATGTTGGAAGCGAACACTCCACCTCATTTGATCTTTAGATCGGAATAAGTTACTCAATTTCCCCCCTACTCGGGGACTCTAATGTTTACATGTCGAACATGCTTGCTGCATTTCATCCAATTCGGAGAATAAAAAATTTCGCCTTTCTTCTCAAGTGTAGAGGCAACTTTTTGCTATTGACTGTAAAAATCAACATTTTCACCTTTTTTTGGAGTTAATTTTCAATTTGATCCAAATTCCATCATTACCTACAGAATTTTTACTAGGCAACATGTTCACAAATTAACTCAAGAAAATTATAAAATTATCGACATGCACCTTTTTGCCTTAAAACAACCATTTCGAATCCAAATTCAATTTTTCTTGCATTTTTTCCTTTATAATAAAATTATCTTAAGTAGTTATTAAATAAAATAAAATAAAATAAAATAAAATGGGACTAAACATGTATAAATTTCGGTATAAAATAAACAAAATAATTCACCCATCATTACTTCTTACAACATATCAGTTTCCATGTGCATACCAAAGTTCCATCCATTGGTGCTTCTTCGAATAAAATCATGTTCCATGACGCCTCGAAAGTGTTTTTTATATCCACCTCGAGCCTCACAAGATTTTTATAAAATAAAAAAAAAATTGTGAATAGTACAATGTAGGACTGTAAATCACGCTGGGTGAGTTGGGCTTGAGGTTGGTCAGGCTCATTCCAAACTACCTTACCCATGCTCGAGCCCGAGCTCAGCCTGAACTAAACTTTTCCACCTAAGCCTGAACTCGACTCATAAATATTTTGTAATATCCCTTACTTTTGAGTAATTATTTTTATATTAAATTGTTATGTGGGTTAATTATATAAAATAAAGAAAATTGCAGTAAATATTAATTTAAGTAATTTAAGAGTTAATATTTATGATTATTGCATATTTACCATTACGCGAATGTAAATAGAGTAATATTATGTTATGTTGAGTCGTTGGGCTTTAAAGCGACGGTTATGATTTATATTCCATTCGGGATATTATTAGATTGTTAATATGACGTTGGAATAGAAATTAATTAAAGAAATTTCGGATGTCAATTTAACGGGCACGGTTAGTTCGGGAATGGTTGAGACAGTCGAAATAAGTGCCAGGTGTGTTGGGTTCCGGGGTACTTTTGGCTAGTTATGACTTAAATATGATGTTACGAGTCCTTTTAAGTAGGTAGTAGCATTTAATGTTAGACATAAGGCATTTGGGCATTTAAGTCTTGCAAGATCTTTTATATCTCATTTATTTCTAAACCTACAGTTAAAGAGAAGTGAGAGCTTGAGACAAAGAAGAAAAAGAGGAGATTTGCCATTTCGAGCCCAAAATCGTTTCAACGAAGAACAATCTGAGACGCAAATCTTGAGGCAAATTGTTAAACTTGCATAAACATACGATTGTGTTGAATAAATTGCATTTATGGTTTGTGTTCTTGAGTTTCAACCAAAAATGGTTATAGATGATTTTGGTGCTCACAAGCTTTCTCTCTCTACTGAATAATTTGACAAAGTTTCAACTAGGGTTGTAATTTTGGATCCCTTTACAAGGTAGAGGATGACCTCTATATATAGTGCTTGGGGGTGTAATGTACCCCTCAAGCATATAATGAGTAGGTGCATGAACATCGAGCCAGTATGAGAGTGGCACCTGGATGATCTCAACTATGTAATGATAACCTCAATATTCCCTCACATGGAGGGGATCATTCGGTTATAACAGATTTGTCCACGTGTTCCAAGCTTCGCATATGCGTGTAAATGATCGGCTGACTTCGATTGGTACCAACCTCGGCCTGGAAGAGTACGAGGTTGGTGAAGTCTGACTGCTGCACAATCCGAGGTTACTCATGATAATCTCGGCTCGGTAAGAAAGCTGAGGTAAGGTAGTTAGAGTTATAACGTCGGCCTGGGCCGAGGTTATGTTGGAGTAGGTGGAATGTCGGCTGATTCCCGGCAGAGGTTGATCATGATGGTGGTGGTCCTGGCTACCTCGACTTATTCCCAACCGAGGTTGACCAACGAGGAAGATCTGGTCTCTGATGCTGCCCGCCAATGAGGTGTCCATTGATGTCGACCATAGCCGACCTTATGTAGGACGAGGATGTTGGTTGTCAGTCAAGAGCCTTCGTTACCTCGTCCCTAGCATACGTCGAGGTTGGTGTCTCTGAGTTATCATGTACATTTAGGGCACATCAATTAATGGTACGAAGTTGGATGGTGCTTTGGTTCCGCATAACCCAGATACCTCTGGAGCGTCCTCTAGTCTCGGAGTTTTCCCAGTTTGTGAACCCCATCCCTTCGAAGAAATTAGATAAGTTTTGAAACGCAGTTTAGGTTTCGATAAGGATGACAACATTGGGTTTGAAATTATTACAAAGTTCAGCGGAATCGGGCTTGAATAGGGGTTTCCCCTCCCCTCGGCAATTTCAAGTTAGCGTTGACATAGAAAAAAGATTGTTAGAGATGGGAAGTTCCTCGTCGGAAGACCAAGGGAGGATATTTTTTATCCTATTGATGGATTCCTTGGTTGAGTACATTTCCAACAGTCTCCCCTTCAATGACATCACTTTCTCCCCGTCCTCTAGAGTTCGGAGTAGAATACGTACTTGTTCTACATTTCATCTTATCATCCTGAGGATTACCATCTCCTCCTATAGGTTTATAATAAACTTCGTCCTCCCTCCTAATAGCTTTATGTACAGGATAGGGAGGCTGCCTGATATTGCTACTGGAACGGAGGAGCATTCATTTGAGAGAGGGGGGGGTCAGGCGGGTTGTCTAAGTTGGAAGTGGGTTTTTGAAAAATTTTATGTAATGGGGAGGGATTATGAGTTTTTTTAAAGGATTGGGGGGGGGGGGGGGAGGTGAGAGTTGGTCGTGTTATGAGTAATATCAGTATTCAACGTCTTATTAATGCCAATAGGGGTAGAGGTATGGGTACGCACCATTGCAACAGTAGTTGCAGACTTACCTGTTGACCTCGTCACATTTAGTGGCACAATTATAGAGTTCTTTAAGGTAGGCTCCAGCTGTAACCTGCGTTTCTCAGTCCCATCCCCTGTAGTGTCCATGTCATTACAATCTATCGAATTAATCAAACTGCTAGATGTCTCAATCAGTTGGGTTTTTTGTATCCTCGTAACATGCATGGGAAGTTGAGAGGAGCTTTTAATAAAGTCTCCTAGTACGGCTAGCTATCTTTTCTTCTCAGAATATGAGTGGTTTTTCTGTTTTAAGGGATGTATTGTCCTATGTGTGTTGGTTGGGACGTGAGTTGTAGTATTTTCATTATCCTCTGAATGAATGGACAGGCCAGCAAACCTATTTTGTGGATTAACCCTATTTTCGTCCTTACATGCACTAAGTCGTTGACTGCTACTATTTATTTTCACCAACATCCATGGGCCAAAGGTATTGTCTGTAGGATCCTCTTTCGAGACTCATGAAGCACCTGCACCTTTGTCAGGGTTCGTGCAGTGCCCGTTGGATTGTTTTTTTTGTGCAGTTATCGTGAGGTTTTGCAGTGTTACTACTCGGAGACTGGTTGTTATTTTTCGGTGATCGACCGGAGTTAGTTCGTGGATGGCTAAGGTTGCAAGTCTCACTTTTATGCCCTATTCTTCCACACGTGAAGCAAGTATAGGGCAGGAATTCATACTCAACTCGGTATTTATTACCATCCAACTTATAGCATGGAATTAATGGCTTAAAGATATCGACTTCAACACAGTTTCTGGCATATTTTCCCCTAGAAGAGGAGATAGAGTTGAAATCAGTTTTAATGGGCTTACCCAGTTTACTACCAATGTGGAATAGAATCTTCTCATCGAACCATTCAATGGGTAGTCGGGGTAGTCGCGCCCACAATTTCGTGGTGACTCCATGTGTGTCTGTAGGGTTGAAATTAGGTGTCCAATGACGGACAATGAGATAATGGCCATTAATAATCCACGGTCCTCCAGTAAGGACGTTGTATTAGTCCTCACGCATATTGAACTTAAATAGGTGGTGACCCTCCTCAAGATCGATAACTTCGTAATCTCCTTGTAGGTTCCAAACGGTAGGAACCCTATTGACAAGCATCCTGAAGCCGATGTTTCTACCGAGGAGGCTCACGATTACGCTTTCTCTCCACTTCTTACGGAGTTTGTCCACGTGTTTTTGCAGTATTGAGACATTCGGTCATATCGGATCCTATTCCTCTTCTGTTTTTGGGTTGTTGTTTAGGTTAACTCACTTTGCATGCTGGTGTCCATCTCATCCTCGGACTAGTTGCCAGTTGAATCATCAAAATAGATCTTTGTATTATTGCTTCTCTTTCTCTCTACCACATCCTTATATGAGAGGTTAGTATTTTTGCTGTTGTTTTCCATCTGTAGAGGCACTTCAGCTGGCATGGGGGCAATGGATGCATCCTCAACCTCTAGGATGTGGGGGGGGGGGGGGGGGAGGGTATCACAGTCCATAACAATGTTTGTGTGATGTTCCACGGCCATGGATTCCATGTGATGTTCTTTATGTTTTTTATTGCTAGGGATGCGACACTCATCCTCATCTTCAATTGAGAGACTAGCTTCGGGTGGCGGGGGGCGGTCCGGTGGCCTGGGGGGAGTCATAGTTCAAAGTGTGTTCTTAAGACTTTTTTCAGAAGAAGGAAAAACACTATGGAAAAAAAATGTCATATGAATTTTTGAATACGCCGTAAAACAATGTCACTATGCGAGGGATTATGGGCACCTATAAGTATACTTGATATTATGTTCAAGGCTTGCATTTTCAGCTTCAAGCTCCTGCAACATCATCAAAATACACACACACACACACACACACACACACACATATATATATATATATATATATATATATATGTGTGTGTGTGTGTGTGTGTATGTGTGTGTGTGACACCCCGCCTAATTAAATACCGGGCAATCACTCCTTTATTAAATTAAAATCAAGGTGAACAGTTGGTTCATTCTTAGCATCACTGTCGTAAAAATACTTTTCCAATTTAAACACCCTAAATAATTAAGCTAAGTGTCAAAACCATCTAAAACCTTATTCTCATTTTATTAAATCCGGTTATAAAACCTTAAACCATTAACATCTAAAGAGTCACACATTAAGAATAAAAATAGAATTGAACATACACGAACTTAATCATCAGTAATAAATCCCAACATTTACAACACTAAAGGAAAACATCCTGACAGTAATAAATCCCGAAATAAAGGTACTGAAAGTAAAAATTTCAATCTCTGAACAATACCAACTAAATAATGGAAAGAGGGCGACACATGCCCCTGCTGGATAAAACTGAACTAGGAGTAGAATCAAATGGATGAAGTCGTCTAAACAACAGGCCTGCAACTCCCACCTAAGCTGCATCACGTTCCTTCCAAAGGATCCTAAGTAAGATGCCCTTGTGGCTGGGCACCTGTAATACGTACATATATATACAAGAGAGAAAAGGAAATAGAAACGGGTCAGGGCCCGATAGTGTATATGATTTAAAAATTCGTTTAGCAAATATTTAAATTGATACAGGCCAATGCAACAACATATTAGTGAGACACTCTCTTGAGAAATTCTCACCTCTCTTCTAATGTGCACACCTATCGCACTAACCTTCCCATTGGTCTATCTCGTCATATACCACACTATCTTTCCCCAATGATTTAACTTATCTTAGGTTATTCGCAGGATTTACAACTGAACAACACAAGTATTTAAAACGTAAGATTTCCATTTGTAACCAAGGTTCTCCTTTTTACTTTATTAATCAATAAAGTTTTCCAGTGTCATATTATACTTTCTCAAGACAAGTATTTCAATTTGAGTCATCAACCATGTCCTACATATCAAATCACAGTAGGCAGTTCCAGATTTCAGAATTTCATATATATATTAACTACTCGTATAATATATATATATATATATATATATATATATATATATCATAACAGCACCCCACATAAAAACTATGGTGCGGGCATACTCTGCTATCCAATCCCCGTATCAATCGAACTAAAGGGAATACAAGTTCGGAATCACTCTCGAACTGTATCAATACATACACAAAAAATATTGAGGCGAAGCATAGATTCCAAGTCCAAGAGGTCAGTACATACCCTCACGTCTCTTAGGACCGTGACTACCGATTCGGTAGCCTGTACCTAGGATTTCTATCTTCTAGGGTACGAGTCAATATCCCCCATAAACACGAGATAAGATCGTCCCAGCGCGAAAACCTCAGGGATAGCAAGTAGCGCGGGCATGATTTTCACAAGTATATAATATATGCATACACAATAATATAAATATACCACTTTTATTATATCAATTTAGGTTTATCCCATAACCCACATTCACAACATTTATCCTTATTTTCCCATTATTATTTATCAAGTATAATGGTTCAGTTCTAACTTTAATTCGAAGGGTTTTTCCAACTTACTACGTAACCCTCATGGACTCTATTCTTCCAAATGTACAATTCAGTAGATATCCATTTATGTTCCAACGTAACTCTCTCTTACGTGTCTCTCCCCTTTAATATATACTTACATTATCCCTTATGCAAAATATCCTAACTTAGAACTAAGCCCACCCTAATGCAAAATATCCTAATTATTAAATTTCAATTGCACTAAGCCCACCACCTAACTTAGAACTTTGCGCGTCCCGAGCAATGTAAATGAGTCTAACCAAAATTCCACTCTTGAAAATTCTTTTATTGGGATAGAATACCTTTTTCGCGGGCAAGCGATTGCATTTAGCGTATGCAATAAGCCTTTAAACCCCTAGGTTACCCTAGTAGGACGAGTTTTGTCTCGTGAGGGTTTGCAGTGAATACACCCACAAAATTCTTTATTGACTCAAATAAAGATCAAAATACTTAAAAATTGTACAATTTAAACTTTTTGAAAAATAATCACCATAAATTCATATTCAAATGTCTCAAATCATAGTGTGTGTGTGCGAAGCCAAAAATTAAACCTCAAATTTCCACCGATTGAGCATTACGTTACTTTCGAAAATTCGTTTTGATTCAAATTCTTACGGATTGCACTCACAAACGAATCACTCGGATTGTGGCTATTTTCTCTGGGTATGCATGATATAAAGAGTAAATATACTGGACACAAATTCATGCATACAAAATTGAAAAGAAGGAAATTTATGGTGAAAAGATCTCATCATCGGAATACAGTTACAATGAAATGGGAACATCACCTCTAGTTCACACCATTTAATCTCTCATATTATCTTTTCATGTCTTAGCTCTCCACGCGGTAATTAATTTCACCATTCGGACTCAGTTAGGACTTTTTTGGGTCATAAAGTGTAAATGGTATAATTGGGAATGGACGGAATGTTGGAATTGGAAAATGTCCTTATGACGTCCATTTGTACTTTTTCGGGCATTTGCTCATTTTTTTTCTTTTCTTTTTCAATTTTTATTTTTTCTTTTCTTTTTCTTTTCTTCTTTTTCACTATTTTTTTTTTGTTGAGCATTTTTTTTTTCTATTTTTCTCTTGCCCCTTTTTATTGCACAATTTGGACTTGATGAATATTCAATTTTCACAATTCCGGGCTATTTGGGTTTTTCGGGTTGTCAAACGAAAGGGAAATATTTTATTAGGCTCAAAGTGGGTTGCAAAGGGATAATTTTGTTTTTCACAACTTTTTATGGCTAATATTTTTGGGTAACAAACGAAGGCCTACTTCATTGTCCAAATTGCTAATCACATTACCATATGCATCTCGAGATTAATTAAGTTTAGAGATATATTTAGCACGAATTTCGAGACAACATTTCACACATTTCCCATAACCGATCAAAACAAAGGATTGAGATCATCAACGACTTATTAAAACGCTGAAAAGAACTTTGAGTTAATCATAAACTCGGATTGATTTAAAAACTCATAAAAAATTGAAAGGCTCGAAATCTCACCGGGTTTGATCAATCTCCACACTTATTCGTTAAGTCGTCAATTTTCTTTCAATTTCCATCTTTGGTCAATTTTGGCTTAGTGCATTATGAATTTTACAATTTGAGACTTTAAATAGAATAAAGGTGATATTTTTGAAAATTTTAAATTCCAATTTTTATTTATTTTGAACAAAAATATTTTTGGCTTTTTTTAAATTTTTCAATTTTTTTTTTATTTTCTAAAAAAAAACACACTTGGAAAGAACATGTGATCGAATCAATGAATCTAAATAATAAATGGGAAGAACATCCCACACCCTCTAACTTAAATGTTGAATTGTCCTCAATGCAAATCAAGAACACAACATAAAGAGAGGAAAAGAAAGATATTACCCAAATGGAGCGATCCCCGATGAGTGCGAGTCCATTGAATCTACAAAACATGTTAGAACCAAGCATAGCAAAAAGAATAACAAAAACTCTAACTCTCAAAACTAGACTATAATAAAAGAGAAAAAGAAAAAAAAAACTAACTATTTACAACCTAAAATTGGAACGGCTAATAAATCATACACTAAAAGTCGAAAAATTTGAGGGTCCACCCAAAATACAATTTGACTTTGAGGGATTAATGGTGTACCCTCATTAGGATGCATGCCTCCCGAAAAGTAAGAATTCCATTTGAAAAACGGAAGGCATGTGAAAAGTTTAAAAAACGAACCATCACCAATTACAAAATTTAGGGGGATAATGAAGGATTTTGGTGCATAAGAGGACAAGTCCCATTGGGATCCAAGAAATATAGAATCACGTTCCAAAGATTTTTCAATTAGTATGGGGAGAGGGGAACACAAAAAGGAACAATCCATATTAGAAAAGAATTTAAGCATAAAGTGCTTGTCCTCATAAACCGGAAAATGATCCTCTTGTTGCGTAGCACGTGTGTTGGTCTCTAAGTCGGACGATATTTGAGTCGTATCTTCAAGTACCTCCGAAGACTCAAATGGTATGGGTGAAGGTTTGGGAAGGAGGAATTCATCAATTCTATTGTCCCACTCTCTTTCGTCTAAATGACGAAATGAGGCCCAGAAAGATTGGACTTCATCATTTAGGCTCGCATCCACCGGTCCGAACTCGCGCTCAAACTCTGCTAGGCTCAACTCCTCTAGCTCCCTCTCTTACTTGGTGTCCTCAAAATTTTTTCCCTCAAAATTTTCAATTGGATCTGGTGGAGTGACACGTCTAAGTGTGTGGCCCGTAAGATGAAGCATCTCAAAATAACATTCCCATACAAGAAGCGGATCAACATCCTTAAGACATTCATCCAATTCTTGTGATGGATTTAATGGTTCGATAATAGTGGGGACACAAGGAGACAAATGATCCTCAACCTCAGTAGATTTTGCAATATTTATAATAGGTTGAGATTCAAAAGAACTTAGATCAATTTCAATGATTTCATTCTCAAAAGTATTAGGTGAAGCGCAAGTCTCGACCTTTTCTAAGTTGTCCAAATAATCATTCAACTCCTTGCAAGTTGCTATAATTTTCGACTCGAGAACAGCACGGTCATCAGATTGCTTTTTTAGATCAAGTAAGAGTTCTTCCAAAGTAGGCTTTCTTGGTTCTAGCACCTCGAATTCCTCATTTGGTTGAAAACTTACTTCATCTTCAAAACTATCGGAAAAAAAATCCTCAGGGTTCAAATAATGCATCTAACTCTTGCTCCCAATAACGATTTTTTTCGCGATATTCTTTTTCAAGTCTTTCTTCTTCAAGCAATTGATTTTGATAAATTTGGAGTTTCTCAGCACTAGGCTTGTATTTAATATAATCATCTTTAGTGATATTGATCCAATGGTCATAAGTCTTGAGTGCCTCCTCGTCCTCATTATTAGCATAACAATTAAAGCGACCAAAAGAGTTAAAATAAGACATTTCAAATTGGGCAATTCAAGAACGAGACAGCCATTTTTTTTTTCAATTTTTGTTATATTTTTTTTTTCGAAATCACTTGTAGATAAAAATAACTTTCTTAAAAATTTAACAATTTCAATCCCCGGCAACGGCGCCAAAAACTTGACGCGACTAAGAATTTATCTCAGAAATGCGTTCACTCTAGGCTCAAGTGCAAGCCTGTCGCTCAAGTAATAAACCCGGTAAGTCGGGATCGTATCCACAGGGATCGAGATTGCCAAATAATAATAAGAAAAATTATTAAATCTTGAAATGATTTCTTAAAAGAAACGAAAAGATGATTAATAATTGGGAAAATTTAACAAACTAAAAAGTGCAAAAGAAATTAGATCTGACAAATGGGAGAAAATAGGGTAGGGTACAATCCCTCAATCCTTAACAATTTACCGTATAGAATACTAGAATTGTAAATTAAAATTATTGACTAGATCCGGTCTTTATACATTCTAAGCATTACATATATGAGGGATCTAGCCCGCATCATATGAAATCAAAGATAGATATAAAGCGGTGAATGAATCCAGTCTTTATATATTCTAAGCATTACGTATATGAGGTTCAAGCCCGCATCATACGAAATCAAAGATAAATATAAAGCGGTGCTTTCACGATTCAATCAATATTTTAATTTAACCTCTATTTTCTACATAAATAATTTGCCTTGGATTGAGTTCATGTACCCCAACCCTTGGGAATTTAGCTACTCATGATTTGGTTCAAGAATAAATTCACACACAAAATTATGGATCTACAAGACATGGGAAATAATTTGCAAATAATAAAAATAGAGAATGGAAAGATATTACTTGAATTCAGCAACAAAAATGGAATTGGAATCCAGAATTTCTTACAAACTAGGGTTCATGAAAACTCTTGAAGGAATAGAAAATTTGCTCTCAAAATCTAACCCTAAAATTCAATCTAGCACTTCTAACCTACTCCTAACCTAGCCTCTCTCTAGCAACTCCCCTTGAAAATGAGGTAGGGCTTGGTCTTTTATAGCACCAAGTTGCATGAATTTGGCATCAAATTTCGCTTGTGGCACAAGTTTTCCAAGAGTTGCACTGCATTAAATGCATAATTAATTACAGAAATCCGCACATTCAGACTCTTCATTATCGCACAACTTCAAAATATCGTAACTTCTTCACCGTAGCTCGGATTGAGGTGCCATTTTTTCCAGTATTCTTGTAATTTAGTGCTCTTCAACTTTCTAGTTGGCCCCACCTCCGGACTAAGGCTGTAAAATTACGAAAATTCCCTTCAACTCTCCATTTCTTGGTTTCTTTCACTATTTTGAGTTCTCCTTCGCACTAACTTGCATGAAATACCTGTAAAACACATGAGAAATACACAAAACACAAAATAATTGCCAAAAAAGGTTAGTAGCATAAATAAGAGACAAATGCAAGCTAAATACACTGCACTGGATCATAAAAATACCGAAATTAAGGGGATAAATGTGAAGAATATATGCCTAATCAATATACTTACATTATCCCTTATGCAAAATATCCCCAAAATATAGATTTCGCCTTACATTAAAGGATTTTGAATTTTATTTTCAAAGATGAGAATTTCAAACGGTTTCGAAATCGGAATTAAAATGGAGATTTAATTGAATTTTTATTATATACAAGAGTCCTCAAAATATAAAACTCTCTAAGAGTCCTCGGAGCATAAAACTCTCTAGTAAAAATAATATTTTTAGAAATCCGACCGTCCGATCAAGCTGAATTTTTTACAGCAGTCCTGTCTCGCCGTTTTCTAAAAAATATTATAATTTGAAGCGATTCCAATGGTCCGATCATCCGGAATAAAAATTTTAGTGTTTGAATCTGATTAGAACTCTTTTCTTAATCAAACTCTTAATCCTTTACATGACAAAGGGTTTCCAGAATATCATTTAAGTCATCACTATACGCAATTTCCTATCTCAAATAGGGTTTTTCTCACTACACCAAATCTGCCCATTTGTCAAGGTCATTGATCTTGACAAATCCACCTTGTCAAGGTCAATGACCGTGACATTTCGAGGCGAGACAACTTTTTTTGTCACGATCGTGTCACGGTCGTGTCAAGGTCGTGTCAAGGTCAATGACCGTGACACGTTTGTCACGGTTTATAACCGTGACAAAGCCGTGACGCTTTGTAAAAAAATTGTCACGGTCAATGACCGTGACAATTCTGGGCAGAATTTAAAAAAATCTGCTGGCCAGTATGGCCACTGCCACTGCCCAGCAGTATATTTGTACCTGTTATAGCAACGTTGTACCTGTTTCAAACATCATATATCCGAACAAACTAAAGATAATGCAAATATATATTCAAATAAGAAACTATTTAAAAAGAAACAATAGCACCATCATTTTATCTCA
The DNA here is from genome assembly GCA_949130495.1 of Sambucus nigra. NCBI lineage: Eukaryota > Viridiplantae > Streptophyta > Magnoliopsida > Dipsacales > Adoxaceae > Sambucus > Sambucus nigra. The sequence continues at coordinate 615,434,004 of OX422216.1, read as the reverse complement.
AATCTACAAACTATTTGCATGGAAAAGAGATTTTGTACCGCGACGCTCGGGAACACCTCCTTATCCTTCCCTTCTCGTCCGAATAGCCACATAAGTATAGAGCATATGTGGCCTGCCCTTAGGGCCACTCCCTGTCCCCTGAATTGAAATAAAGTAAAATTAGTATCCGCCCCTCAAATATAGATAAATATAAATCGTAATTGAAATCGAAATCGAAATTTACATATAAATATAAATACATTACCTGTAGTGTCACTCAAACAGCTAACTTGAGCTCATATGGCACCTCCTTCCAACTAATGTACCCCGGGAAATCGTGTCAATTATAATTATCTTCATATCTAAACACTAAGAAATACCATAATCCTATGGAGTTATGCGTTGCAAATTCCTTCCAACCGTTGTGTAGCAAAAAATCAGCAGTTGAAGTTGTCAATTCCACCTTTCAATGGTCTCCCATGTTTTGCTAGAAGTTCCAAGTGGTGGGGTATGGAAAGTGGAATTGACAACTTCAACTGGTGATGTTTGGCTACATAACGGTTGGGAGGAATTTGCAGAGCATCGCTCCATAGGATTATGGCATTTCTTAGTATTCGGATAGACGAAGAGATTCGGTCTCCTCTCCACAAATAGGACACCCCAAATAACTATGTACTAATCACCTATTAAAGGTAAGAAGCGTATATTCATGGATTAGTATAAACAAAACTTAGATGTAGTTGGAATATTTATGTATTAATCTCCTCTCCACACACGCACACTACACAAGAGTGAAAATGATAAAGTGTAGATCAAGTAAAAGCATTAAAAATGGATGTTTCGGTACAAATTGAAATATTTATTACAAATTGAAAAATTATTTCAAATTCGGGTTATCATCAAAAATGGATTGATATTCGGTAGGAGCAGCCAAGTCATCCACACTACTATTTAGACGCCTTGGCGCGTGTTGGACAATTGACCACGGCTCGTTGTTGATATACTCCGAGTAAAACACTTGCTTAACCTTTTGAAATGCACAAACAAACGGCTCATCGCTCACGTGGTCGTTGCTCTTCAACTTGGACAAGTCAACCATGATCAAATTGGTGACAGGATCAACTTTACAAGCATTTTTATCCTCAACTCTTACCCATTCACAGTAAAATACAACCTCTTTGAAGCTTATATAATCCAATTCAAATATATTTTGGATTACACCATAGTAAGTCATTTCAGCTTCAACGAGGTTTTTATCTTTTGCGCTCGCTCGAAAGAAAGTAAGAGCCTTGTATGAAATTCCCGAGTTCTGTACATTTGTACTTTCCTCGTACACTTTAGCGCCGAAAATGTAACCATTCAATCGATACTTTTTGTACTCTTGTGCCACGAACAAGGGTCCAGTGGCTAGACGAGCAAGCCTTGATGTCGCATCACCCATCTTTAGGAGCTGAGAATATAGATAAATTAATTATATTAGTGGTAAAATTTGAGTGTAATGTAACGTTATATAACGACTGTTTTCATTATAATTACCTCTTGTGTCAACCATAGCCTAAATTCTTTGTCTGATTGTACCATTGTTTTTCGTCTTTTATTGTTCTCATAGGCTTCATATTTACTGTATATTACAAAATTAATCATGTATAAAATAATCTAAAATAATGTTAAACATTATAATATTTGAAACTTACTTTTTCCCATCATTTAAAGGTAAACAAAACTTAGATTTATAGTATGTTTTATTTAATTATCCCATCATTTAATTATCTTATGAAAGGGTAAGTGGTCCTATCCCATTCAAGAATGCATTTTTCTGTAATATACTTAACAGCTCATGCACATTGTTACGATTTGAAAAAAATTCGACAGCATATACCCTTAGTTCTCCAGGTACACGACGTAGATTGGCAGGTGTGAGTGTTATTTCAATTGGTCAATTAAAATAACAGTCACACTTGTCAATCTAGTATGTACCCAGAGAACATTAAGATACGACTGCAGAACTACCTCCAAAAGTAACAACTTTAAGCCAATAAGAATATTATACAGAAATTATACAGTCTCAAACTGTCCAAGCGGGACAATTCGAGAGATCTCATTACAGGGGTAATGACTCTCGAATGGGTCTAAAGGCTATTGAATGCGTACGCATAAGAACTAGAATGCTAGTATCTATGCGCACTATATTTAATTTCAAGTATGTTTCATATAATGGGTGAATTCAAATACAAAAATAAATTCATGGGTTAATTCAAATACAAAAATAAATTCATGTATTGACCACATACACACACACACACACACACACACACTCTAAGCTGTTCTATAGGAATAAAAATAACATTTTTAAAATATGAAGGGCTCACCACACATGCACACACACGCACATATATACACACATACACACATATATATACACACAAACATATATATAAATTATTATCAATTGAATTAATTTCATGAATAAAATTATTATCAATTTAAATGAAAATATCAATTATTATCCAATATATTTGAATGAAATATTTGTTTTGAATGAAAATATCAACTATTATCCAATTATTATCCAACTATTATCAATTATTTATTTTGAATGTATATAATATCCAAAAATATAAATGTAAATAATATTCAAAACCCCACCCACCCCCACCCCCACCCCCTCCCGATGTTTATTATCCAATTATTATCCAACTATTATCAATTATTTATAAAATTGATGTCTACTTTTGGTGTTGTGTATATATGTTAGTTGATGCCATTATATTTTTAGCCTAATTAGATTCTAAGGTTATCTCAATTTATATTTTTCTTTTTCTATCTAATAATTTTCAACGTAAGAGCACAGTACATAACGTATGTGTAAGTTCCGTCAATACCATTTCGTTTCAATTTTGTAATATTATGTTTTTTTCAAATATTTTAAAACTTATTAAATGGGTGCCCCACTCCCACCCCCACCCCCTGCCCCCCTCCCCCCGCCACACACACACGCACACCTACGCACACACACACACACACACACACACACACACCACCCCACCCCCTGCCCCCCTCCACCACCCCCTCCCCCACCACACACCACCACACACATAGATACACACACATACACACACACATACACATACATACACATACATATACACACGCACACACCCCGCCCTGCCCCCACCCTGCCCCACCCCCCACACATGCACACACATACACACATATATATATACACATACACACATAAATATACACACAAACATATATATAAATGGAAGAGAGAGAGAGAGAGAGAGAGAGAAAATCGACCTGAAAGTAGAGAGAGAGCAGCGTCGAGAGAGAGAGAGAGAGAGGGAACTGCGCGGGAGGGAAAAAATAAGGGGGAAAGGGTTTTTGCTGTAAACATTGTCACGGTCGTGTCAAGGTCATTGACCGTGACAAGTATTCAAAGAATTGTCACGGTCATTGACCGTGACAAGTCCGTGACAAGTAAATTTGTCACGGTCTTGTCACGGTCAATGACCGTGACAATTAGTTGTCACGATAGTGTCAAGGTCAATGACCGTGACATAAAACGCATTTTTTTTTGTCACGGTCAATGACCTTGACAAGGCTGGCCGGCTGAAAGGTGACAATTTGCCCATTTTGGTGTAGTGTCTTCCATACAATTCATCCTAATCATTCCTAAACCAATATGAAAGATGCATCAACGAAATAAGCAAGATAAACACTTGCCTGGGATTTTCAGAACTCTAGTTTGGTGTTGAATTTGGTGTGGTTGCATTCACCGTCTCGCGATCTACGCGTTGGCGGTGGCGGCGGTGCAAACGGTTGAGTTTTAAGTCTTGGAATGCCATGAGAGCTCTCTCCTCTCCAATGGCCGTTCTAGTGTTTTGAGTTATCTAACCCTAGAAGATAACCTAAACATCTTATATAACCCCTTTAATTTTCGTGGGTTTAATTACCCAAAAATACAAAATGACTAAAATGCCCTCTCGGGGTACTAATTAGGCCTAAAAACGCCGGAGACCCAAATCAAACGTCCAGGTATACTTTTCTGACTATCTTGACCCTTCCGGATGCATTGGCGCACTCAAAACGACCATACGGACAACTTATAAAATATTCACTTTTATTAATCCACATTTAGTCCCGACACGTCACAGGCGCGTCCCGACTTAAATTTCCACAATTGTCATTTTATTCGCACGTGACAATATTATAAAAATAAATCTCATATAGTACTATACTCATCCAGTAATATTCAACAAATAACAAATTTCCAATAATTACTAACTCTCGTCACGCTAGTAAATATTTAAAACAACATTCCGGATTAAAATTAAATTAATTTATCTCAATTAAATTTAATAAATCCTTAAATTTAAAAGCCATGAAAATACGGGGTATTACAATATATATATATATATATATATATATATATATATATATAGTATTGTTCTTGTGCGAATTGTTTCGCATTTTAACACTGCAGACTGAATATGTATCACCTGACGGTGAGCCCAAAAATAAGAGAGAGAATGCCTATAATTTAGCCGATAACTTCTGAGCTCACCGCCAGATGACACACTGTTAAAATGCGAAATAGTTCGCACAAGAGCAATATTATACATATATATTTAGGCTCTTGTGCGGACCAGTCCGCATTTTAAGAATGCGGACCGAACATGTCTCATCTGACGATGCGCCTATAAATTATAGCCTAAATTATAGGCACACTCTCTCTCTTTTCTGGGCTCACCGCCAGGTGACACATGTCCGGTCTGCACTCTTAAAATACGAATTGGCATGTGCAAGATATATATATATATATATATATATTAGAGGCAGAATACACAACCTTGCAATTAATACAAAAAGTACATTTATTTTCTATTTGATCAGCCCTGTTTTCTTCTCCTAACTATTTCTCTCACGTCTTTTATGTCCATGTCCCTCTCTGTCGCCATGGTGATCTTATATCTTCAATTCATTATCACCTAAAATGATTTGATTCTCATATGATAAATATCTGTGACGACAGCCGAAGATATAGTGCTAGTATTCATGTGAGTGACTAAGGTGTCGTTTGTTTTTGCCTCTTAAGTCTGAATCTGAATCATTCAGACTTAAGAGGTACCCAAAAGTGTTTATTTTTTTAAGTGATTAAGAGCCTAACGACTATATCTGGCTCTTAATAATTAAGAGGTAGATTTACGTCTGAAGTCTGAATCAATCTAAATATATTCATTCAGAGGTACATTAAGACATAAAAACAAACATATTTTTCAGATTCAGATTTCAGACTTCAAATTCAGTCTTCAAATTTCAAATTCAGATAAAAAAACAAATGCAACCTAACTCAATGCCTTTTCTTTTCTTTTTAACTTCAATTTTTTTTTGTCTTTTGGTTGTATCATTTCTGATGTGTAACACTGTCTTTTATGTCTGTGAAGAGAGATGGAGTTCTAGCTGTGGGAAAATTGACTCTCAAACACTATATACTTTCCTGTATATTCGAGTGTCTATGAGACGATAGACATATAAAAGAAATAAACAAAGCAAAAGCTACCCATCTTCTCTTTCCACAAACCAATCAACATTTCTAGGGTTAAAATGTTCTCCAAAAAGCCTTTACTCATTCTTCCAAAATTTCAGCACATTTTCAATTAGATCAGAGCTTCAGGTAGATTTGAAGATACTTTGAAGCTTAAACGAGGTAAATTTTGATTTTATCCCAGTTTCTATTAAGGATTATTGGAATCTGCTGTGGATATACATTATATGAAGTTCGAAAATCGGTAGCGTAAATTGAGTGGAAAGTTATTTATTTGATCGGTTTTAGAGAGATCAGACCATGGTGAGTCGATTTGGAATGTTGATGGTGATTCGATTTTTGACCGAGATGTAAACTCTTGGTGCAGAGGTTATTAGACTCTAATGGTGGGTCTGATTTTTTTCTGGTTGAAACATTGTAGTTTGTCGATTTTATTTAGGTACATCGGACGATGGTCATCAGATTCGGTTCATTGGATTTCAAGCTCCCATGGTGGTTCTTTCATGCCGATTGGGTCGGGGATGTAGATGGATGTAAGAGAACTTATGGTGGGTGTTTTTATTTTGGTTCTGCTCTTGTCTCCTGGTTGAGCAAGAAGAAAAACTCCATCTCTTTGTCCACTGCAAAGGCTGAGTACATCGCCGTCGGGAGTTGTTGCACGCAACTCTTGTGGATGAAATAAATGCTGGAGGATTATAGGATTTCACAGGACACCATGACCATTTCATGTGATAACACGAGTGCGATACACATATCCCATAATCCAATCCAGCATTCGCGCACAAAACACATCAGGATACATGAGCACTTTATACGACAGCTAGTTGAGGAGAAAGTCGTATCCCTGAGTTACGACAGCTAGTTTACGAAACACTTAGATGCCCTTAGATTCGAGTGTCTTAGGAATTCTTTAGGGATTTGCACAGTTGACTAAGGGGTTAGTCCGTGTCTAGGATATGATGCTTTGTCATGTTTATATCATCTAATTCCTATTGCTAGACTGTATCATGTGTATTATTATTATTATTACTTTCATATTTATTTATTTTTAAAAAAAATTAGGGAAAAACAAAAAGATTTTCTTTTTATAAAATTTTTAGAAAAGAACAAAAAGATTTTTTTATATATAAAAATTTTAGAACATAACAATTTTTCTTTTGGTATTTGCACCTTTTATGGATGAGCATTTCAGATAGCCAAGTCACAATTTCATTCCATTTATGCATGTGACTATTTGATAGTGTTTCGAGACAATATATATTGTCATCTTTGTGCTTTATAATGTTTGGAGTCATTAAGATGTAGTTAAGTGTTACTTCCTACATGTTTGACTCATGATTTTCTTTATTGCACACATGCACGGATTTGCTTGATTTTTGTACTTGTCTTATCACATGTTGGTTAGGTGTTTTCACTTCAATCCTGTCCTTAAAATGAACCAAGCGTGATAAAACTTGATAAGAAAGGTGTGTATGTAAAAATCGTTTGGTGAGATTGTGTGGTATTTTAAAAATGGGGAGGGGCTACGAAAGGTAATTATTTATCCTTTGCACTAAAGCCACCGTTAAAACGGACCTAAAAAACTGAGGAATTTTATTTTTCGGGGTCCAAAGAGGTTAAAAGACCCCGAAAAAATTTAAAGGCAATAAAAAGAAATACATGCCAAATATGGGTCAATAGGTTTCACCATCATTTCTCTAAAGTTTGAGAATTTAGATTACCTCTATTCAAAATATATATCCGAGGGAGTTTGGTTGGAAAATTTAAACACGTCCGCACGTCCTTAAAGATCTTGAAAATGCGCTAAATAATTTTGGACATTATTAGTATGGAAATCGCTTTAACTTTGATTTGTTGTTTTGATTAAGACAATGTCATCTAAATCTAACAATTTTTACACCTAAGGATACTTTTGATGTTCATTCGTTAGGAGTACACGTATGCATCATGCAGATATGATTGATTGAGTTTATTTACCTATCGAATGTGTTTACACCCCTGCATTTACGCTATCATCGACTTGGTTGTTTTTATGTTCTTTCATGGTGTGATTCCTTTTTGTATATTTTGTGTACACATTTTGAAAAATTCAAAAATAGAACATTCTTTAATTCTTTTTGTATACTTTGCGTACAAATTTTGAAAAATTTAAAAATAAATTATTTTTTTTCTAATATCTGTCTATTTGGGGACATCATAAAAAGAGGGAGAATGAATTATGGGGGAAATTTATTTTTATTTATCTATGATTTGCTTAGACTTAATTGATATTTGATTTTTGCATATCATTATAAATCAAACTGTTGCATGTCAAGGGTATTTGCTTTATCTCATGTGTGTAGGTACAAAGTTGATATCTATTGGATTGCACACCCTGATGAGAAAAGCTTTGGGAGATTCTGGAAAATTAAAGATTTAAAGATATTGAAGTTTGATTGAAGACATGTCATTTAGTATGCTCAGTTCGAGGGTTTAATGGGGATATTATCTTACATGTCATTTGTTTTGGGGAGATTGCATAATTCGGATTTTTTATGAATGTGCCAGCATAGATATAGGGGGATATTTGTGAAGACATAATTTTATAAATGTCCGGGGTAGAATCGAGAATTTTTAAGTTTTCCCTAGATCACAATTTGTATGTCTGATACCGCTACATTCGGCATGTCATCACGATCATCCACGACGGCCTTTATCCGAATCCGTGCATCCGTCATCTTCACTCGTGCATCAAGCTACATGCTACGTACTGCTCAACCGTTTACCACAAACTCCACGACACATTATCAGTAAAATGATTAATTGGAGTTGTTTATATTTGCATATATATATTTGGGAATTTTTTTAGAAAATATTTTTTAAAGTCTTAAATTATTTTTTATCAAATGCAGAATTTTTTCTAAACTGAAACGGACTTTTTTTTAAGATGTTCTCGTTCGAACGAAACCACTGACCTCGATTTTCGTGTCAAATGATGTATCCACTATTTGCTGGTCAAATTCCTTTTCAAGCATGTTAAGCAAAATCTGGCCCAAAATCTTCCATATTTTTCTAAAGATGTTTTTTAGGCTACTTTCCTTCCTTATTAAAGGAAAACCAATTCCCATCTACATTTGCACATTTTTAAACCTTCAAAGGATTTATTTTACTCATTTAGAGTATTTTGTGGGGAAGCCGGTATCTTCTTCGTTGCTGCCCATCTGAAATTCTTACGAGAGATTCCAGCCGACGACATTGGAACCGACAACTACGAGTATTCTCGTATGTCACACTTATTTTCATTGTAATTCGTGTAACCTTTCTTTACAAATTATAATGAAAATAATATGTTTTTTCCCTACGGGGATTTTTCGTGATATGTTGTGTCACATGCTATATTTATTTTATTTGATAAATCATATAGATGCATGTTTTTAGGATTTAATTGAAAAACTGTGTTTAATTAAATAATTCCTTTATTTGAACAAAACCGCACCCTTCAAACTTCAAAGAAGGTTACAAGGATCAGAGAAGCGTGCCAAGGCTTGAAGGTGCCGAGTTTATGAATAAGTCTAATTTTGTCTTGTAACACTGCCTATATCATAGTGGACTTATGTGGTTCTTTTGCTCGAGATTTTTTGTATTGTTGGTTTTACTCGTACATCAGCGTGTTTTGTTTTACTTATTTTATTCTTACTTATACTCACCTAAATGCATGATTAGGTCAAGATAAAATTAGAAAAATTGTTTAAAACAACATTGGTGATTTTATTCGGTGCGAGGTCTATTAAAATTGTGAAAAAATAAAAAATTAGTGTTTTTCTCTACAAACCCCAGGGGAAAATAACTTTCTCAAGTATGACTTAATTGTCATGGATATGGAAGGTTTCGAGGTAATCCTACAAATGTACTGTCTATCATATTCCAATGCCATGAGAAAATGTAATTTACATGTGTTTCGATGTTATTACCGGATGGGACCAACCATAAATTTTATAATGAACAACTCCCGGACAATACTTGTAAATAAACTAACACAAAGGAATAACGAAATTACTTTGAATGGAGTTTGGTCCTTATTGAACAACATACCCCTGACTGTATGGTCTTGGAGTATCCAATTGTGGATGAATTCCCAAAAATGTTTTTGGAGGAGCTTTTAGGTTTGCTATTGCAGAGGGAAATCGACTTTGAGATATTGATACATTTAGGCATCTCACCCATTTCTATTCCTATACACCGTTTGGCTCCAACCAAAATGAACAAGCTGGAAATTCAATTTGAGGATTTATTATCCAAGGACTTCATTTGACTAAGTGTGTCACCGTGGGACGTATTAGTTTTCATTTCCAAGAAGAAGGAAAATTCACTAAAACTCTGTATTAACTACAACTAGTTGAATAGAGTCACAATTAAGAACAAATATCCTATATCCCAAATTGATGATCTATTCAATTAGTTATAAGACGCTGATACATTTTCAAAGATAGACCTTCAGTCTGGTTACCATCAGTTGCGGGTCAGAACAGAGGATATTCAGAAGACAACATTTCGGACAAGGTGCGGGGATTATGAATTTTTGGTTATATCATTCAGGTTAACAAGCATACCTGCGGTGTTTAAGAACCCGATTAATAGGAGTTACCACCCATACCTGGGTCGATTGTTATGGTATTTGTTGATGATATCCTAATTTATTTAGGATCAGAAGTGGACCAAGAGGAACCTTTATGCACAACTTTGATAGTAATCAAGGAGAATCAGTTGTATGCAAAGTTCATTAATTGTGAGTTCTGGATGGGTGAGGTCAAATTTCTTAGCCATATCATTTCAGGACATGGAATTTTTATGGATCCAACTAAAGTTGAATCAGTGCTAAATTGGGAGCAATTGAAGATGGTCACTGAAATAAGAAGTTTCTTAGGACTCGATGAGTATTACATGTATTTCATCCAATTTTACTCTCGAATAGCTTCGTATCTCACTAGATTGACATAGAGCGGAGTTTTCATTGAGTGGACAGACGAGTGCGAGTCAGCATTTTAGGAGTTGGAAGTATGACGAACCTCAACACCAGTACTTTTCCTCCCGGAGCGAGGAAAATGCTACGTCGTGTATTGTGATTCACCAGGGGAAGGTTTAGGTGAAGTATTTCTTCAAGAGAAGAACTTAGTAACTTATATGTTAAGTCAATTAAAAGTTCACGAGAAGAACTACCCAATGCATGATCTTGAGCTTCGAGCTGTTTTCTTCACCCTTAAGATTTGGATATATTACTTGTATAGGGAAAATTTCGAGATGTACTCGGATCATAAAAGTCTTCAACATATTTTTACTCAGAGAGATCTAAATCTAAGACAATGACAATGGATGGAGCTCATGAAAGATTACGACTTTGGCCTCCATTAGCACCCATTTAAAGCCAATGTTATAGCCGAAGTAGAAAATTAGGATTATTTTTCGCAGAAATGAACTACTATCATCATAAGATGATGTTAGGACTTTAGAGCTACAAATTGATGGTTTTACTGGGAGATCATTATGCCTACATCCATGGGTTGGTGGCAAGACCTGTCATACAACAGAAGGTGCTTGATGCACAAAGTTGGATAATGATTTGATGCACTTATGAAATTGGGTTTTGGCAAGAGAACCAATCTAGGAATTATTGCTACTATCCGTAACATCCCTTTCGAACCCCACCTTCTGCCGCCTTCCTCGATCAGCACACGAATCTCGAACGAGCGCACAAAAGATTACTATAATCTTCTAATATGACAAGAGAATGAAATCTCATAAGAGAAATCAACAATCCTAATCCTGAGGCTCTATAAAAAATTGAGAGCAACGCTGAAAGCGTAGTATGTCCGCACAGATTCCTAAGGACACTAGAATCTGATGCTCTGATACCATCTGTGACACCCCGCCTAATAAAATACCGGGCGATCACTCCTATATCAAATTAAAACAGGTGTCGCATATAGATCATTCTTAGCATCATTGTCGAAAATCCATTTAATTACTAATAACCTATTAGGCCGGTGTCAAAATTTTACTTAACTACTCTTTTTTAAACCACTACAATTTAAAACATCCACACAATTTGTATAAATGAAGCTGAAATGAAATAAAATAACCGAACACTCGGTTCAAATATGATACAACCAAATTGAATGCCGCACTAAAAGGCGCTAAAAGAATAAATACATGCAATTGGGCCATTGGCCCAAATATTTATACAATACCTCCTATCTAGAGCACAAGAATTGAAGCGTCTACGGTAAACCTGCATGCATCCACAGTTGTTGCAGTAGACGTCTGACTCGAAGGAAGTGTCATCTAGGCGTCCCTGTGTCTGGACACCTATATATATATATATATATATATATATATATATATATATATATATATATATATATATATATATATATATATATATATATATATAGCAAGATAGGGAAAAGTAGATAAACGGGTCAGAGCCCGAGTTTTGAAAATATTTAGCAAGTGCATAAATGCCTTATTTTTAGAAAAAGTTTTATCTCATATTTAAATTGGTAGCGCACTCCCATGAGATACCCCTCACCTCACTTCTAATCGTGCACACCTAACGCACTTAACATTCTAGTTAAGCTACCCCGTCTAACTAATCTAATTCACCCTTCCACTAGAAACCTCTACAACCCGAGTACTAAGGAATAAACTTCTCTCCATTCTCAACACTGCGCTAAGTTCGTGCGTGGGGTGTCTCGCAAAGAGAAATTCAAACAAGGAACCCCCCCCCCCCCGACACACTACTACTTGGCAGGGTTAATGGTAGAGATCCATTAGGCCCGTAGCACAAAACTAATGTATAAATACATACTATATATTAGCATCCACGTCATTTTCATTTTTATATACATCTTACAATATACATCCTCATAATATCTCCCGGACTGAGGTTTACCAATTCAATTTGCAAAGTATTTAAGAATACTTTTCATTTTCATCTCAAAACTTTCCATTTACTTTCTTCTATCCAGGAAATGTATTTAAAGCAAGTTTTATTATTATTATAAAAATGCTTCTCTGTTTCATAATATCCCATTTCCCTTCTTCCATCCAAGAAATGTATTTAAAAGCTAATTTTATTATCATAAAATGCTTTTCCACTTTATAACTTCCCAATTCCCTTCTTCCATCCAGGAAAGTTATCCAAAAGCCATTTTTATTATCATAAAAATGTTTTTTCATATCAGATGATTCCATTTCCCTTCTTCCATCCGGGAAATGTATCCGAAACCAAATCGTTTATCCTTCCATCCGGGAAATGTATTTAAAGCCAATTCATTATCATGAATTGCTTTAACATAGCATATAACATTACTAAGACCGTCCCTCCGAGTTTTCCCACTGGATGCGCCCCTAAATGCCTATCATCTTCCAGGGCCTATCAAACAAGACAACCAGGGATCCTATCGAAACGTAGGGATGCGGCCATATGCCCGTGGGAGAGTCATAACCACACCCAAAATTACCTCACCAGCGCAGAGAACATATAATATTCGCTCATATGGCCTAGGACTATATCCACCCCACATTTATTAGCCAGGGGGCTTCACCTTACGCGCGCAACTTCCCTTATGGTAGCGATTTAGAGAGGTGTGTATACATAAATTATCATTTACGAAAATCATTTCTTTTTCCATTTGAAAACATTCATTTTGTTCATTTTCAAAAGTCATTTATATCATATCATATATATACTTTAATCACATAGTATATATATACCATATATTCCTCCTCGAATATATATATATGGCCTTAATTGCCAATCACATCTAGCGATGATCAATAATCCCAAATATTCTCTCAAAGAATCATAATCATGTATTCATATACGCATGATACTATACCTAAGGTACTTCCTCACTTTATGAATAATAAATACCTTATTCTCATCTAAGGATTTAGCGGATATCTCTAAATATAATGATTCATTCTAAGTGAATACATATATTCCCAATTCCATCCTAATAATCTCGTAGGATTCGCTCAACCAATATCAATATAATTATGTTTTTCGACGCGCATAATTATATAGGCCTAAATGCCCTACCGAAATATCTCAGGGATTATTCTCCCTCGAATACCCTTAAATTAAATAGGTTGTGGATTTCCTTCCCACAAACCCAAGGACTACATTTCGCTCAAATAGTGATCTAGAGGTCCCCCCTCTATATTTAAGAACCCTTAATATCTATCTCCAATTTATTCTAGCGTTAATTTCTAACTAACTATTTCGATTTCGGGCAGCTTTTCGTAGAAAACTCACCATAAATCCAAAAAAAATCAGAAAAATACCCAGTCAGTGCCCTCGCGACCGTATCGAAAAGATATAAAATTTTCATTTTTTGACCAAGAGCCGAATGGATTCTCCTCTAGGCCGAATCGATTCAGCAAGCACGCTGTCTTACTGTTCATCATCTTGTCCAAAATTCCAAACTCCATTTTTTCTCCATTTTTGTTGTTTATAATATCATCCAACAACTCAATATTATATGCTTTACAACTAACACATCAATTAATTTGGGTATTAAACCATTTACCTTAGATTTAAACCCTAAAACCGTAAAAACCTAGTTTTGGCATTTCTCCCATTTCAATTCAATCTTACACTCCGTTAACATGGTTTTAACACTAGAAATCATTAAGAGTCTACGTTACATCAATATGTAAACTCATATCCAATTTTTCCAAATTTATTTTAAGGGTTCTAACCCAAAAATCATATTTTTTTACCAACTATGATATGAGATAATTGCACAAAATGAAATAATGCAAGTAAACACTTACCAGGAGGATGAAATCCGACGATCTTGAGTCGAATCCCTCGGAATTTGGACGAGATCTTCCTTTTCTCCCTTACTTTCTCTCTCTCTCTCTCTCTCTCTCTCTCTCTCTCTCTCTCTCTCTCTCTTCCTTCTTTTCTTTCTTTCATTCTCTTTATCTTTCTCTCTTGAGCCTTATAAGAGAGAAATAAGGGTTCGTCTCTTATAAGCCCAAAAACGACTCGTTTACTCAATTACGAGTCCCTACTGGTCCAAAATTCTCGAAACCCAATTTCGACACCCGGATACTCTATTCCTACTATCTCGACCATTTCTAGACCAACCGAACAATTGGAATTTCCATCTGAGATACTTGACCGCAATTCACTATTTCAACCCAACACAACTTAATGCGGGGTTTCTAATTAAAATCTTACCTCTTGTCGCTTTACTCAATGGCGATATATAATTAAAATACTCCGACATATTTACTTCATCCCAAAAGTAAATATTTCACCCATCATCGGTCATCAAATCCGTGAAAACCTCAAAAATTACTATTCACGATAATTTCTTAAATTTCGAGTTATGGAATCTAATTATCTCCAAAAGGACGGATTGTTACAGTTGCACCCATTAGCTTGAATGTTGCCAAGAACTATTTCTGATTGTCACTGCACTCAGTCATACGTAGGAGGCACTGCATGTCCTTCTTCAAGTAACTGGCAACAACTACATCTGAATTACCCTGAAACTCCGACGGGTGACCCTTTTCAAATGCTTCTCTAGCTCTCTTCCAATATGCTAGCCCATAGTGGGCATGAACACCGGGTGCCACCAATGGTAGTTGTTGATTCTATGGAAAATGTTGTGCCATTGCAGTCATCACTGCGTTAACTGCCTGTGCCACGATTTCGGCCACCTGTACGATTGTCACCATTCCCTGCTATGGTTGCGGCTATAGTACCATGGGTCCTAATGATCCTTTCTCACCTCATCTTTCGCTGCTACTCTAGCCTGACGTATTCTTTTAGGAAGCATCTAAATTGAGATTTTAAATATGTATAAGTTCACCATCTAATACAAAGTAATCGACATAATATCGTAAATACGTATACGCAATGAAGAATACAACAATCCTATAAACATGAAACGTATAAAAGTTTCACATATCCTAAGGACACTAGAACGTGATGCTCTGACTGTATCACCCTGTCTAATTAAATACCGGGTGATCCGTCATTTATTAAATTAAAAAGTATTTCCATTTGGTTCATTCTTAGCATCACGGTCGAAAACCATATTAATTACTAGTCACTTATTAGTTAATTCAGCTGGTGCAGAATTTTATCATCCATTAAACAGATAAGTACTTGAAGAATAAATTAAATTAATCCATACACACAATCATTGAGTCTAGAACAATACCGAATAAATAAATAAAATACTTGCCAAATGAACTATCGACTATAAATCCCAAATCCAAAATAATAATCCAACAGATGAGTAAATAATCCAAATATTGAGTCTGAAAGTAAATGGGCAACACATCCTAAATGAAGCTGTAACTGAGATAAGATTCCTAATCTAGGACTAAAGAAACGATGTGTCTAATCAAACACCTACATGCATCCACATGTACTGCAGTTGCGTCTCCCTGGAATAGACCATCAAGTCTGGCGTTCCTATGGCTGGACACCTAAAAGGTATTGAAAATATGTGCAACAAGGGTTAGAACCCAAAATATTTTGAAAATATTTAGCAAGTGATTTAGTTGCGGTAATTGAAATGCATGAATACTCTTCATATTTAAGCTAGTGTCGCAGTCACTTGAGATAATACTCACCTCTCATCTAAAGTGCAAACCTAAGAGTTTCTTCTTAACCCTCCTAGCTATACAACGTCGTCTAACTAGCCTTGTTACAAATATTTCTCGACACACTACTCTAGCCCGAGTAATCTTACTGTTGATTCGTGAGTTATTTATCGCATTAACTTAATTAATCATTTTTAAATAAAACGATATAACACTCTCACTAGTTATATACAAGTAATATCATTTTACTTCATGTAATCCACCTGTATAAAAGTATTTACTCTATTATATACGTATAGAATAATACTATTGCACAACACGTATTTCAATTATATATGATTATCTATGCTATTATATACGAACGTAATTAATACAATTTTACTTCATGTATTTCACCCGTATATAAATATCTGCACTATTATATACATACATTTATACTACAACATTCACGCCCATGCCATATGTATATCCATCCTCTCGAGTAATAATTCACTGGATGCTTTCTCTAAAATGATATAATGTCCCACGTATGTTCACTCTACCCCGGCTACCTCAAGTTGGACTATCTCACACCGAAATTGGGTAAAAACATTGCAAGTATAGTGGAGGCAGTTATATTCCCCCCGAAAGTAAGACCGAATCATAGCCATAACGTCTCACCTCAGAAAATAAATTACACAATACAACATCAGACGATATGATCTGGGGATTTTACTCTCCCTGCATACATCTAATCATATTTTAACCTCAATTTATGAAAAACCCATTTATACGAAAACTCATCCCAAAAAATGACCTTTGATTTACACCCACTATGATATGAATTAAAAACTCCAATTTAAATGAAAGCAAATTAACCTCTTGCTTGTACTGATTCATAGGGTCTGATTTCCTTGGGGTAGGCAATGATTGGACGAAGAACATGTCCTAATCCTTTTGATTTGTCTCCTAAAAGGTTCCCCAATTTCTCCCTCTTTTAGCTACTATAAATCTAGGGTATTCTTTTTGAGTTATTTTTGCCCCAAACTCCATAATTTAGGTTTTATTTTGTTAATCCTGAAATCAAGCTTATGGGCCAA
Source organism: Sambucus nigra (assembly GCA_949130495.1). Taxonomy (NCBI): domain Eukaryota; kingdom Viridiplantae; phylum Streptophyta; class Magnoliopsida; order Dipsacales; family Adoxaceae; genus Sambucus; species Sambucus nigra. The sequence continues at coordinate 615,416,790 of OX422216.1, read as the reverse complement.
GCTCGAATGAGCCGAACACCCCGTGTGAGCCCGATTATGCCTAAAAATGCCCTGAGATCGAATTACTACCCTCAAGTACTTTATTTCGACCCGTTTGGAATTAATCGTGCACTCAGAATCGTCATCCGAGTCATTCTATAAAATTCTCCAACATCGACCTCAAAATACGACAAGTGTGAAATTTAAAAATAACCCAAATTAGTTAAATCTTAATTCACCAAATTAATTAACTCCTTCAAATTACTAAATAAAGGGTTGTTTTATTCATTTTGAAATGAGAATAAAGTTTATTAGACTTATTAATATTTGTTTAAATATATTATTTCATAATTCGTGTCGACCAATAAAGCTTAGTAGGGATTCCAGTGAGTGGGCTTCAAATTGATCACAAAGAGATAGAATTCTAGTTCTATCTCTATTGAATAGTTCACAACCTAGATAGGGAGTTGGCATCATATTATAACATTTGCGATATAATCCTAGTAGTTTATTTTAGACTATGAGAACCTATATGATGGTTCGAGAACTTATGCGATAGCTCAATAGAGGATTGTGATCGATACATTCTAGGAATGAATTAAACATAATCACCCATGAAATTTGTATCTAAGGGCTATCCTGATTAGACTAGGGCAATCTCACACCATTTTCAAAGGGTGAATGGATTCTTAATACCAAGATTTATTAGGATTGAAATGGCTATGTGATTTTTACTTTGATTTTCATGGGTGAGATTCAATCATGGCTTAAGTCAAGAGATCTCTTCATATAGGATGATAATTACGTACGTAGGGATGAGATCATAATATGAGGAATCCCCGTCGGGGAATACCTTAGATTATGATATCCCTTGATAAACTTATAATATCTATTCCACGAGTACACCTCATTAGTGGATTATTCATAATCCGGTGGAGTAGAAAAATAAGTTCAGTTTGAGAATCAAGGAATTGATTAGATGTTTGTTAAAGTCAATTTGCAACAAATTGGTTTAACCAAACGGGTATCAAAATCTTAATGCGGGGAATCCTAGTATAAGACCTCATTATACCCGAGTGATTTCTCACATAATTAAATTGGAGTGTAGTCATAATTATTTAGTGGAATTAATTATGATTAAATAAAGAAGCGAAATAAAATTATGATAATTGTAATTTAGGGTCTCTAAGTATTTATTTGGATCTAATTTAATTATCTATCTTGGGTCCCTTGTGTACTCCAAATACCCAAATGGTGAGGTACATACTCTCAATAAACTTAGTTTAGCCCCAGGCCATATATATATATGTGGGGGGGGGGGGGGGGAGATCAAAATGTATGATTCTTATATTTTCAAAATGGGATCATCATCCGACCCATTTGCTTTACTCTTAAAGGAAAATAATCTATCTAGAAAGAACTATACTGTAAGGATAAATTTTTTAAATCAAGTACATTTGTATGTATTGGCTTACTTTTGTAGGATAAAACCATTTGAGCCATAGGTTAGGACTTGAGTGTTTATCCATCAAAGCTTGTGACGTGTTTGATTGAAGGCTATAGAAGCCAAGTTAAAGTGTCTACATCACCGTGTCGTGTTTGGTTCCATGTTTCGTCTTCAACTTCCATGGATCTTATAAGTTATGAATGCATATATTTCTATCATTGGAATTTTAAGTGGGTGTTGTTTTTAAAATTTTATTTGAGGCCATTTTTATAAAAATGTTTTTTTCAAAAAAAATTTTTTGTCAAGATTTATTTTAACAGTACACATTTCATTCCAATGTGATTTGTTTTCTGTTCAACTGAATTTTTGAAAGTCGTTCAAATGACCTTCTAAAGAGGATCAAATGAAATATTTATGGTTTCTAGTGGAAATTCGCTCGAAGACAACTCGAAGAAAGCTTGAATGAGATTTACCACTTCATTCTAATGAGTTTGTTTGGGTTTGAATGAGAATAGTGACTTCGATCGAATGAGCCTATTTTTTTCATTCGAACGAGATTTTTCCATCTCGTAAAACAAGTTTTTTTTATTTAAAGGAATGCCAGAAATTTATTTTCTTCAGAGTTTTGGGGAAAATTCATTTCCAAATATAAATCCAAAAGCCTCAAGACCTTAGTTTAAACCTAATAGGTTTGATATCTAAGTTTCATCTCTATATGCTTTGAGACCTCCGTCTTGTGAACTAAGGTTTATAGTCTTCATATTGCTTAGTATTGTTTCATACGACGTGCTTGTTATGGTTTCGATGGGGTTGACTCCATGTTGTGTTGATGGTTGTTGAGCTTGTATCAGTGGCTATCGAGAAATGTGAGGAACACACATTATGGCAGTGCATAGATGAACTCCTACTTGTCACTATTCGAGAAGGTTGAAGGAACAAAGATGCATAAAAGCTTGAAGTAGTAGAGTTGATTGTGTAAGTCATCTTTCGTGTCCTTATGAAATTCCTTTTATAATGAATTTGTGTGTCTAGAACGTACGAGGTTTTTCCCATTTGGGTTTTCCTCATACATCAGGCTTTAGGTTAATTGATTTATTTAATATTTTCTATCACTTAAATGGATGATTTAGGGTTAGTTAAAATTATTAAATTATATAACACAATAATTGATTTAGTCGGTGCAAGTTTTAATTGGGTTAATTTGTTTAAGTTAAAATAATATGAAAAATAAAAAATATTGTTGTGTGTGTTGAGACCATATCCATATTATAAGATTAGCGTATTGTGTATTTTCACTTATAAGTGGTATCAAAGAAGGTGTCTATAAGTTTTTTAGGCATGAATCGGAGAGGTTTATATATGGATGGTCAATCATATTCTAGGCCACCATTATTTCATGTGTATAATTATGCGTACTAGAAAACGCGTGTGAAATCAATACCTAAGTGCATACACAAGTCGGTATGGTTAGCTATTGTAAGGGGTGGACTCTATGACTAGGCATAAATATTTTATATCTATCCCCTTAAGTTCAGTTCTTTTATGGTCCCTTGCGTTGTAATTAACCCAAGTTTATCTCATATTTATGCTACTAACTCTTTTTGATGAGTATTTCATGTTTTGTTTATTTATCTCATGTTTTACAAGTAATTCGTGTAAGTGGATGGAAGAACAGTGAAAGAAATACAAGAAAGGGAAGTCAAGGGCATTTTTGTAACTTTTAAGATCGAACCCACAGGAGGATCCAACTGAAAAGTAAAAGAGCTTGAAGTGACAAGAATATTGGGAAAATGACACCTCAATCCGAGCTACGGTGAATAAGTTATGCACGTTTGAAGTTGAGAGAAAAAATCTACTGGAAAATTGTAAATAAGAAAACTTCGAGGACACAAGGCATCTCTTAGGCAGAGGCTAGGATAGGGATGAAAATTTTGGGAACGAAACGATAACACGAAACAAAATTGACACAAAATTAACACGGTCTTTCGTGTTCGGGTCTAGATTTTTAAGTCTGCCATCGGGTGGTGTCATGTTCGTGTCCAGTTTCTGCCACAAAATTGACCCGATATTGACCCGATACTGACACGAAAGTGACCAATTAAGGACATGATATATATCCTATATAGACCCACAATTGACCACATTTAGAACCATTATCAACCCACTATTTAAATACACTATTTTTTTAATTCCTCACTAACTGGTCGAATCATGTCCAATCGTGTCGTGTTGGGTCGGATCTAATCGTATCCAATCAAATCATAATTACTTATCATGTTATCGTGTCGTGTCGTGTCATGTTTTTAACAGGTCGTGTTCGGGTTAAAGAAAAAAACACACTATCGTGTCGGGTCGTGTTTGGGTCGTGTGAAAACAGGACTTGTTGACCCGTTTGGTAACCCTTAGGCTAGGCCCAAACTATTGGGCGAACCGTTCATAATTTGTCAAGCTCATAAAATGTGACAAAATTTGTCACGCTTAAAAACTGTGACAATTTACCAGAAGAGGGATTTTTATTTTGGCCTTATTTTTTTAGTCTCGAGAGTTTTATATTTTGAGGACTCTTCTAAACGACTTCCAACATAGATATTTAGTCATTATGGTTGTTTTTAAAAGGTGGGGATTCTTGAATAGTATCCTAATCAAGGAAGAACATCTAGGATAATAATTTACAAGTTTTGCACTGCCAATTCAAAAGATTTTTCGGTTCCTCTTCAAGTTTTGATTTCTTATTAAATGTTTATCCTGATATCCTTAAATTCCAGCACTTCTATCATTATTTCATTATGTTTCCATGCATACTAATGGGTTCTAATGTAGCAATTATGCTTAATCATATTTACATCATGTTCAGCTAGATTTTCAAGGGTTGGAATGCACAAAACCAACCCTAAGTGGTCCACATGGATATAAAAATAAGTTCATGATTTAAATGATTAATTGGAATCTTGTCATTTTTTTAACGCAACCATCATAGGAGTTTTAACTCCGTTTGCCCTAGGTAACCAGAGTGTGTAAGAATGTAACGAGTTTGTTGACCATTTCATCACTTACATTATTTTTATTCTTGATTACGTACTGTACGATTACATTCCTTCATATATGTAATACTTGAAATAAATAAGGTCTTCATTTCAATTAAATATTTAATTCTCGACTAGTTTTGTATCCGGTGAAATTATTAGGGGTTAGGGGATTGTAGTCCAACCTTATCTTTCATATTAATAAATTCGCAATTTGTTAAGTCTTGCATGTGTAGTTAATTTAGCTAGGATTTCATTGCTTTCGTAGTAGTAATACATAGACTAATCACAATCATCTTTTCTTCCTTTTTCGAGGGTCCATTGTTAGGGTTAATCTTCTTGCTTATAGGGGTGGACACGGTCCGGTCCGATTCGGTTTTTTTCCATTTGAAGTGCCGAACCAGATGATTCATAACTATATTTTAGAAGACCCAATTCAGATTGATTTAATCGGTTGAGCCTATTTATTCGGTCTAGGCTATTTTCGGTCCGGTTCAATTAATAATCGATCCACATTTACATTTATTTACTTTTTTTCAATAAAACCTGTAAATTGTTTTTATGTTTGGACTATTTAGAGGTTGTTTTGAACATTTTGAGAAGCTATTTTGAACCTCTATTATGTGTTATTTTGCCCTCCAAATGTGTTGTCCTGATTTGCACAATTTTGATAAAATAAAATATGTTGTGCACCATAAAATGTGTTGTTTTGCACCATCTAAGGTGTTATTTTTCCCCTTTAAATGTTTTGTCCTGTTTCGTGCAATTTTAGTAAAATAATGTGTATTTTTTCACCTTCAAATATTTTGTTTTGGACCATAAAAAAATATTAAATGTCCACCATAACCAAATTTAAATTTAATATTACAAGTCCCATAGTCTAGAATAAAAATAAAATGACTTCAAAAGTAAGCTAAAACAAAGTCCTTGAGTCTCCTCTAAAAGGCGCATCAATCCACCGCAATAGTTGAAATTGAGGTCTTGAATCTTTCTCCAATATTTCTAGAAAAATACAGAACAAAGAATATGTCAAATAAAAATTCAATAACAAAAGTTTAACATTTAAATTATGAAAAATATACAATAAATTAACTGTTACCCGCATCGAGTTTCTCCATTTCTTCAATTTCATCAATGGCGTCTCGAATGTTAATCGGTTTTGTTGAATATTTGAGTCAATTTTATGCACAAGCAAATGCCTCCACCATTGTAGGAACTAGAGAGCTACGAAAAGGATCAAGCACATGACCAACCGTACTAAAATCGGATTCGAAGACAATGGTAGACATGGGAATAGCTAATACATCTCGTGCCATACGAGATAGCACTTGATATTTGCCTTGATTATTTTTCCACCAACCAAGAACATTAATGTTATCATTTTCCACTTCACAAGTGTCCAATAAATACTTTTCCAGCTCCGATTTTGCACCTAAATTATCCTCCGACTCTAAATGCCATAAATTGAGATGTTAAAAATGCACGACCATCCTAATCCTCATCAACCCCAACCACATTAATTGGTGGATTCATATTGTTTGAAGATGCATTAGAGTATTTATGACCATCATACCACTCAAACAAACGAATTAATGTATCTTTAACTCTTCTTGACAACTCCATTGATTTAACACAACCATATAACTCATTAAACCAAAATTCAACATATTTTAACTTGTAATGTGGGTCAAGGACAATGGAAATAAACAACAAGAAGTTAATTTTATCAACATTCCAATACTTTTCAAATCTAGCAATCATTTTCCCATCCCTTGAAGATAAAAAATCATCACCATAATTTTTCAAATGCACCAACTTACTCTCCATATTCACAAGTTAATGAAAAAAATCATTGGGTGTAACATATAATGACCTCGAGAATTTTAGAATCGCATTATAAAAGATACGAAGAAACTTCACAAAACTCTTAGATTTTTCCCAATCCTCAAATTTTAGAGGTCCTATATTTCTACCAAACACCGGCCCTCTTCCCCTCTCATCACCATCACCATCATTTCGCTACTCTACACCAAACTAGGATAAATCATCATTGTCATCTTCCTCCATCCTTTTATATTCTTTCTAAAATTTAATGGACGCCTCCAACATCATAAATGTGGAGTTCCATATCGTTGGAACATCAAGACATAACAAACCATTTGATTCTTTCTTTTGCTTCTCACAACAATTTTTAAACTTTACCAACCAAGAAGGTGAAAATTTCACATATTTTACTGCCCTACGCACTTTTTCAATTGTTTTATTCAAGACCCTTAATCCATCTCCAATAATAAGATTGAGAATATGTGTGCAACATCTCATGTATAAATACTCATGTTCTAAAATGGTACAATTCCAATGTTTGTCATTCTTTTCAAATAACTAATGGTACCATTATTATAACTAGAATTATCAAATGTGCGAGTGAAAATACTATCTATCCCCCAATCACACAAACAATCATCAACCACTTGTCCTAATTCCTCACCCTATATGAGTTTTAACTTGAAAAGTTCAAAATATTTTTTTGTAGGTTTATTTATCATTAATGTGCAGTGAGACACATGTAATTTACATTTTGAATGGAAGTCCATGTGTCAGTGGTAATGAAAATCTTTTGACCTTTCAAATCTTTTTTCAACCTTTTATTTAAATCCACATATATGATTAGACAATCGCGTACAATTGTTTGACGACTAGGAATATGCAATTTTGGTTGTACGAGCACCATAAACCTCCTAAACCCCTCATTCTCCACAAATTTATATGGTAGCTCTTCAATTATAAGCATTTTGGATGCCCTTGCTGACAAGCTTCTGCATTAAAAGAGATAGCCATTAAATTTTAACTTGGCCCGCTTCGGTTTGGTTTTGTTTTTGGCATAAACGACAACTTTTTTGTCCATTTTCCTCTAGAAGTCTCTTATTAACGGGAAACTCTTTGCAAGAAGGAGTGTGTTATTTCATATTTTTAGTCCCATTCGTTTTATATCACACGCATAAGAAATGCCATAATAATTACAAATAGCTCTAGGATTTTTTACATCATTATTTCTATGGAAGTTATCCCATACAATAGATGCATTTTTCCATTTATGTTGCACGAGATGAGTTCTTGGCGTCGTTGGCGAACCAGTGAAGTAGCATTGGTCGGATATTCACTCGATCCATCCATCTACACATTGAAAAAAATGACAAAATATAAAATCCACAAACAGAAAAAAATAAAAAAATGTATGTCGGGATTATAAACAAAAAATATAACAGTATGTATGGGTTATAAATTAAAAATATAACTGTGTGTATTGGTTTGTTGAGTTCAGTTTCAAGGGGAAGGAACATGAGATAATTCATTAACTAATAAGGTAAATGTCAAATATCCAATGTGCATACAGGTCATAAGGAAAAATACAAACCAAATAAAATAGTACAAGAAGGAAAATATTCCGCTCAACCTCACATTAATAACGATAAAGTAGACTAAAAATAAAGTAAATCAAGGATCAGGAGAATCATCGGGAAGGGAGCCGTAGCCGGAACCGGATGAGCCTGTACCTCGTCGCATCTCCATACAACGAATGGTATCAATGTGCTCTAACAAAAGAGAATCTCGACGTGCCTGTGCTTCATTTTTGTGCGCTTGAGCCTCCTCCCGACAAGCTTGAGCCTCTCGGTCCTGCTGCATTGACACCAAGAGCTCCTGCAACAGTGCCCTGTCTTGATGTCGATATTCCTCAATCTTCTCAACCTGTGAATGAACAAACAACATATCCTCTGACGCTAGGGGTGTGGGAGAAAACACAGAAGATGGTATATGTAAAGTACGAGAGGGGGCGGGACAACTAGGTGCAGGGGTGGAAGAGGTGGCCGATTGAGAGGAGGCTTAGGGAGAGGGAGTGAGAGGAGGGATATTGAGTGGTAAATGACAACAAGACCGACTGACCGAAGACATGTCAATGGTTTGGTAGCAGGTGACGGGGACATCGGTGGAAAGGTGGGGGCAGCCAACGACAAGACAAAAATGAGTTATAATAGCTGCAAAAGGTAATGCTTGGCGAGCGAGACTTGAAGGGAGGATCCTAACCGTTCGAATGACCAGAAAAAAATAAGGCCGGGAGATGTATGGTAGTTCGAATGCTAATGGAAAACATGAGATCAACATGCATTTTGGTTATTTGTGTTGAGTTTGCACGGGGAATAAGGCACGGACACACGATCCAATTAAGGATAATAAAATTGGGATGTAAGTGTTTGTGAAAGATAGTGACCGTTCTGGGAGGGTTAAGCCGACACACGGTGCACATCACGAGTGAGGGGTCAGGGTGAGCATCAGGAGCCAATGGGTAGGATGGATTATTATTTTGGGGTAAGGAGAGGAGATGAGCAATGGATTCGGGAGAGACAATAATCTCCCTACCGCGCACTCTCGAGGTAATGTGATTCTCCCTCTCATGCATCCCAAAATAAAATTACCGAATGAGATCGGGAAAAATAGTCTCTGTGAGAGAGAATAAGGGCCCCCACCTTAAATCAGAAATCCAAAAATGGACAGTGGTGCCGTTGAGGGATTGGATATTGACAATTTTCTCACGTACAATTGAGCGAGTGGAGAAACCCTGTGTATGAAGTTGGGTGTGTGCGGTGAGGGATCCCCAACGAAGCTTAAGTTCGGGGATAGATGCATTTGCATTGGACTCCTCATCGGAGGAAGAGGAGCGTTCCTCAGGAGAGTCACGAATGCCACGTGGTTAGGTAGAAGTAAGCACCCTAGATACACCTTGGTAGGCAGGTAGAAACACACCTAATACCCTCAAGAATCTCTGTCAAGTATTAAAATCTTCATAATAAGTAACAATTATGAGTGGGTAAACCCTGTGCTTTGAAGTAACTCCCTCCTCTCAGTCTTCTCTCTAGAAATAACTCCTTAAACTCTCAAAACATCCTATCTTCCTCAAAGGTGGTTGGGGTCCTTAAATAGCCCCCCACACCACCCCCGAGGCAACTCAGTCATTAAAAAATATGAAAGACATCCCTCATACTTTATGTCACGACATTAAATGCCTGATGCACTAGTTGTCTCCACGTCAGAAACATTAAATGCCAAGACATGCCTTTTGCCCAACCATTGTGTGCTAGGGGGCTGTTGTCGTAAAGGTGGCTCACCAACTACCTGGAAACCCCAAATACCACGGTGGTTTACTCAAGTGCAGGTCTGACATTATTTAGCTGGCTAGTGACATCACCTATAGTAGATGTGACATTAAGTAGAGGGTTGTTTGGTTCTCAACTCAACGCCCGATGGAACTCCAAGATACTCCACCTGAGGTTCCACGGTCAGGATCCTTCGGTGTTTTTACCAGGTATTTCTAAGATGGTCAGGACAAGTCCCAACGGTGACTCACTTCTTAATCCTCCAAACCAAGTCCCTCTAAAGTTTCCACGGTGAGGTCATTCGATAGAGCATGAAAGCTGTCCCAGGCCCTGCCAAGCCTGGTCTCTCGCAAGTACCGTTTGACCTCACACAAACTCATTATTAATCTCGTTACAACATTATAAGCATTATTGCTTATAGTCAACATAAATAAAAATACAATATGATTAATACAACAAGCTAAAGTATGAGTTTCCACGTCAAGCCGCCTCGCTAAGTTGCCATGCTCGAGCTACTTCGGTTGCTCAATCTCAAACACTTTTCCCAATTTAAGGAATTATCCCTAATCTCAGGATTGCCTTCAAGCCCCCTCTACATTTTCCCCTTCGTGGAGAGATTTATTGGAACAAGAAATGTCTGCACGAAACTTCTCAACTCGATGAACCTTCTCTGCATGAAAAAATTCTGGCCTTCTTTCCCTCGTTAGAACTACAACGATATAATCTCCTGGAAAAAGTAAAAGTCTCCCCGATGTATCTGAGCTGAAGCGGCATTGTCATTGGGGCTTGGGCGAAGGGACATCGTCAGTTTTTCCTCATGCTGAGCCTCAACCATTCTAGCTTTACTATTTGAAATTCTCTCGAAAGGCCTACTAACCTTCTCAAATACTCGTTTGGACTCGTGGTAAGTGAAATTCTCCCCCTTGATACTTCGCTATGTTCGAAAAAGAAAAAATTATCCCCGATGTAATTGAATCACAATTCAAACATCATTTGGACGTGGGGCGAGGGGACATCGTAGCTTTTTTGAACCATTGGGGGACTACCTTCGTTGGGATATATTTGATAAAACTTCTAGCGCCAAAACTTAAACTTGCTGGAGAAGGAAACCCCCTTCTTTTCCCCAAGCGTCACTTCATAAATGGCGTGGTGCTATCTTTTCAACTGTCAAGACCCTTATCGAGGTGCCACGTGTTCATTTGAAATGATTATAGGCGGTCCTGCATGTGCGATGGTGGGAAACTCAAATGACAAGTTTCACAAGGTTTAAAAGCTTCAAACATCTCTTTTATTCAAACCCTTCTCTTTCATTCTCTTCTTCATCTTCTTCAAGCCCCCTGCTTTCTTTTCAGAGAGAAACTATGTGCGAACTTTGTCCAACCTCTATTGTTGCCCCCTTCTTTACTCAGTCTCCTCCTTCTCTCATCTTTTTCACCACCACCTGCGGTTGTGCTCCTTTATCCTTGTTCTGAGCCCTTCTTACCCGACTGTACCACTCATCAGCACTTTCTCATAGCTTCTTCAAGTATTTCCAAGGTTGCTGTCACTACCCAGCCAGGTTCCCCCTCTACCGCTGCTGGCGCTGCCACTGCCCTTAGCGGCGCTGCCCTGGTCGCTGCTCGTCAAGAATAACTACGCTTCTATTGTTGAGCGCCCATCTTTGAAAAAGAATATGATAAATTTTCTGAGGCGTGCAAGACCTGCCATTTCTCATCCAAGTTCGATTCATTACTATTGGGTTATGAAGAAGTGGATTCAACGAAGTGGGGTTATCTTCCACCCGAGGGGACTCTGCTCTTCCGTCTGGACCGTGGTGACTTTCTCTATTCTTAGATCGACTTCGAAGCACCAGGGGGGTCACCAATCGATTTTACTGCTTGGAACACACATATGCAGAGCTCCCATGCTGCTGCTCTTACAAAGGTTGGGCTACATCAAGCCTACTGGTTTAGCGAGTTCACCCTCTCGAAGTACAACGCAGCACTTCAAGTGCTAGTCTCCCGATGGAACATCATAACCCACACCTTCTTCGCTGCGTGGGGGTAGTTTACTATTACATTGGAGGATGTCTATGAACTCCTTGGGTTTGAGCCCATGGGCGACTTCACCTACCACAACGAGCCTCTGGATACCGAAGAGGCTGCTGATCGGGTTGAGCTGGATCGGATCTGTCGCAGTTGCACTAGTCCCTCAAATAAAGCCACATTTCCCCCCTTATCAACTATTTTTTTAGGCTCCGACGCTGAAGGATGCTAGTGATGTAACGGTCTATGATAGAGATAACTCCCTGGAACTACCAGCCTACATACTTGTACTACTTTCACGCTTCTTTCTTACTGGAAAACCCAACGATCAGCCCAGGAGGGACCTGATAAACATTTTCATTCGTTTGACCAGAGGATTCAACTTACTTTTAGCCGCCATCGCCTTGGGATCCCTCTACACCTGGTTGGATCGAACCCATATTGACATGGAACGATTACTGGGCCATTACAATTTGGCAAATTTTTCCAACACTATCATCTTAACGGGCTTCCTCTATACCCGGCTTCCTGTTATTACTGCGAAGTCAGTTTCCCTTCCCGTGAACGAAGGTATTAATCCCCCATGCCTCCTATATTTCCACAAGAAGCAGAGCCAAAAGGAGATAATTAAGGTTTTTAATTGCTCAGACTCCTTCGTAATGAGGCCATACAGTGAGCCCACCTTTGCTCATAGTTGGGACTTATTTCCTACTGTAGCCACAACGGTCAGATTTAACCCGATTATAGAAGATCCCTCACAAGCCGTAGTGATACTTTTCACCCCGGGGTTCCTACCCTCTTATACTGAATGGGGATACACTTCTGAGCCTTAAAATCCTAATATATGTAGTAGGATGTTAGGGTTTGATCAGGGGGCTCCTCGACCTGTGTTCCAGGACAATCATTCCAAGGCCACCTTCGTTGAAGCATGCACCTTCTATACTACAGTCGCGATGCTTGGTGTGACATCCACCGTTGATAGCCGTGTCACCCTTCCTAGTGCTACTAGTAACGGAGACGTATCCACTTCTTTTGCCACGAAGTTCCATCTGGATCAGTTGGCCATGATTCATGAGTACATCCAGTCCCCCCCCCCCCCCCCCCAATATCCGCCGGTCCTTTCCTTTTTTTCTTCTGAGCTATGTCTAAAGGGGAACTCTGTGCTTGGGGTTGAGTTTCCCTTAAGTAAAACTATTAAAGAGTCTCCCCATGAACTACCCCCTCATTTCCCCATGATCCTAACTTCCACCCTGAAACCCAAGGCCGCTGCGAGCCCCAAACCATTTGTCCCCACGACCGAAGCTGCCACAGGAGAAGGGCCTTTTGAGTCACCTGCAAGAAAGCCAGGAAGTCCAAGTCTAAGAAGGCTAAGGCCCAAGGTGAAACACAAAATCCATTGGAGGCATTCCCAATTGCCTCCGTTACCCCTCCCATGTCTCTTGAATTGGCTGTAGAGCTGAGGAAGCGGGTGGAGGCTAAAGTTTCCAGAATAAATGCTGAATTCCAATAGGGCGCAGTCGTTGTTCCTCCTCCGAGTACGTTCCCTGTGACCGTGGTTGATCCCACAGAGCCGATGGCAAAAGGAGGAGAAGGATGAAGGTACCCGAAATTGGTAGTGCAATGAGCTCCGGGAAGAAAATAATGGGTACCAAATCCTAGAGGGAACAGACGCATGATAAGCCTTCCTCCTCGGCTCCCTCGGCTGCTGCCTCCTCGCCACCTTCACTAGTGGTTATACCCTCTCGTTCTCCCTCTGGATCTGAGGTATGTGTGCATTCTTTATTTCTCATTCTTCTCTTCTTAATATAGCTCCTTTACTTATTGCCTGATAACTTTGGTGCATGGAGTTGAAGAAGCGAGGGTCTGTCCTCCTATCCTTTGATAAGCGTCACCTATTCGCGCCGTTCATCCTCTCATCGGGCTAGGGATGCCACCACGAGTGGTGCTGAGTTATATGAACCGCCCGAGGCAACTGTTCCATCTTCCTTTGTGTTACCCTCGGAGAGAGAGGTCTTTATGCCCCTTGTTGTGGTCAAAGAGATTCTGAGCCTTGCATCTTTCATTTATCCCATTTGTTTATTTATCAATTCTAACATGTTGGGCTATTTAAGGTGGAACTAGCGTTGCTGATAGACAATATTCTCCTTCCTCCTGCATTGTCAAGACCCATTACTACATTTCTTCTCTTCAGTGCCATAACGAGGGTAAGCTAGGTTCATTTATGTCTCTTATCCTTTTTGTGATTACTCATTTTATCTAACACTTGTCTTTACATTTGCATCTTTGTCCAAGTCTTTCTTTGCCTTTTACGTTGAGTGGCTTTATCCCTTCCCAGGTCAAGGTTGGAGCAGCTGCTCTCGTTGGGGTATCTCTCGAAGGTCCAATATCTCCTTCTAATGATACGCCCGTGTTGTCCATAGTACCCTATGCTGGAGAGGTGAGTGTGCCTACCTTTGAGGCTTCTGCACTCGGAGGCTCCACTGAAGCTACTGAGGTAACGAGCCCGCCTCCCAAGATTTCTAGCATTATGGCTTTCGTGGTAACTACTAACCTCGCTCCTGCTGCTGAGGTACTTCTCTAATTTCTCTGTATTTCTCAGGTTCTCAAACTCCACCTATATAGGTGACTTAATCAATGAAAAATTTGTTTAAGATTTTTTTCGTAAACTCCACCTATAACGGTGACTTAACAACGCAAACACTTGTTAAGATTTTTTACAAACTCCACCTATAACGATGACTTAACAACGCAAACACTTGTTAAGATTTTTTCATAAACTCCACCTATAACGGTGACTTAACAACGCAAACACTTGTTAAGATTTTTTCACAAACTCCACGTATAACGGTGACTTAACAATGAAAACACTTGTTAAGATTTTTCCATAAGCTCCACCTATAACAATGACTTAACAACGCAAACACTTGTCAAGATTTTTTTCACAAACTCCACATATAACGATGACTTAACAACGAAAACACTTGTTAAGATTTTTCCATAAGCTCCACCTATAACGGTGACTTAACAACGCAAACACTTGTTAAGCTTTTTTTCATCAACTCATTATTTCTCCTACCTATTCTCAGGTTGCTCGGGAGGATTCTCCACCAGTTCCTTTTCCCATTGCCTCACCACATCGTGAACCTGTCTCCTACGAAGAATCGAGCCATAATGATCAAGGTTCCACGACAGGTGCTGCTGCGGAGAGCGAATCTGGGTGCGTGCTTCCTTTGCCTGACTTGGATCCTCCCGCTTTCTTCCTGATGGTACTCCAATGTTCTCCCCAAATTCCTGCCAACCATCGTTTGGTCATCGAGCAACTTATGAGCTATTATCCTAAGACCCTCACGGTGGACTGCCTACGTTCAAACATCCCAGTTATAATCCATAGGCTTCAAGGCATGGCCACTGTTATTATTGAAATTGCCAACACTCCAACTGCGAACGTGACTAGACCCCTCCTCAACCAGTTCTTGGGCTATCTAAAGGAGTTGGGTCTTGACGAGTTCCACTTTGATTGGCTCATCGCTCACTTGAAGACTTTGAGAACTAACGGTTGGACAACCAGAGGGAGTTCTTACGAAAACATCAGGAGGACCAGTGTGCCAAGGAAGCTAAGTTAGTGGAACTAGCACCTCTCCTCAGAGCCATTGACATGGAGGTGGAGGACCTCGAAGAAGCTCTACGCACGGCGAAATCGAAATGATAGAAACTCTTGATTGAGCGCACACAGGCGCATACAAGGTTAGAGGTCTCTATCAATGCCCAACGGTCTTGCCAAGCAGCTTCTTCGGGTCTCCCTAGAGATTTCTTTTCTTCTACTGGTCTGTGGTTCCTCCTGGGTCAATGAGTTTTTTGTATATGTATTTTTCCTTTCTTCTCATGTAATCCTTGGGCGATAGCTCCCAATTTTGTAATGCCCCGAAGTATATGAATGGAAACAGATAGTTATTCCCATGCCATTTTGTGTTTACAGCTGTTTACATAGATTGTGAAATATAAAGTTATGTAGTTCTTTCATCTCTACTTGAATTAAAATAAAGAGAACCTTCATACTCATCATAAGAAAGAACTTGTGTATTTATAACAACAGAAGATTTTAATAAGTGGTCAAACATAACTGCCTACACATGATAAATCTTCAACCACTTATTATTAATCTTGAATGGTTTATCTTCTTCCATTTTTTAAATTAAGCAATAACCTGAGTCATGAGCCTCCTTTACGATGAAAGGACCCTCCCAATTTGTCGCAAACTTAGGTAGGGGAAGCCCCCTAATATGTTTCACTACTGCCTTTAATATGAGATCTCCCTCCACGAATTTCCTTGGTCTCACCAAGTTATCATATGCCCTGGAGAGTTTCTTCGTGTACATTTGAATGTGTTGCATCGCATTATCTCTATGTTCGTCTAATGTTTCCAACTACACATGTCTATTCTGAGTGAGCATGCTTCTTTGCAAAGCATATCGAGCCGAGGGAACTTCTAACTCCACCAGGAGAATTTCCTTCGCCCCATAAATAAGAGAGAATGGCGTATACCCTGTAGGCTTCCTCTTAGTCATCCGATAGGCCCATAAAACGGTTGGTATCTTGTCCTCCCACGATCCTGGGAAATCCTCCATCGTTTTATCCAAGATATTGACCAAAGTCTTGTTAGTAACTTCGACTTGACCCTTCCTCTATGGGTATGCTACCATCAAAGTGTGATGGATAATGGAGTATTTTTTTGTGAGCATCATTACCTCTGAATTGACGAAAGGGGTTCCATTACTTAAAAGGATAACCATTGGGATCCCAAAATGGCAAATAATGTATTCTCTGATGAAGTTGCTCACTACTCCCGCTATTGCTTATCTCCTCGGACCACTTTGTGAAACACTCCGTTGCTACCAGGATCCATATATTCCCCCTTGAAGAAGGGTTTATTGCCCCTACCAGGTCAAACTCCCAAGTGTGAAAAGGATAAGGTGTTGCTAGGGAGTGTAAGTCCATTGACGGGGCATGGATCATATTTCCATGAAGCTGGAAAGCCTTGCACTTTCGAACGAACTCAAAAAAAAATTTCTCCATCGTTGGCCAATAGTACCCCAAAGTCATCAGCTAGTCATACAACTTGGCCCCTCCTATATGTGCTGGATTGTGCGCATATTTGAGAACCTCGACCGCTTCTTCCTTCGTGATGCAACGTAACGACCTATTTAAGTATCCCCTTCGATAAAGTTTCCCCTCTTGAACATAGAACCTCGGGGCCCTTTGCCGGAGTCCCATTGCATTAATTTTCTCTGTTGGGACAACTCCATATTTAATGAAGTCAATATAGGGTTATCTCCAGTCATGCTGAGTCTCCACAAAATGACATTATGCCTCCTCCAAGAACAACTCGCATTTATCCCACTTTCATTGTAACTCGGCTGAATCATGCTTCATGCTAGGCCAGAAATACCCTTCCCTTTGAATTCTTCTATAAAGGGGGATCTCGGTTGCTTCGCAATATTCTTCGTGCATTTTCTTCAATCTTTGCCCTGCTTCTTCTAGACCGATGCACCTTGATAGCCATTCTCCAACATTTTTGAAGTAAAGGTTTCCCTAGTTTGTAAAGTACTGGGCCAATTCTTTGAGCCCCATTGTTCTTTCACCAGACTCCAGTTATCTCTTAATCTCTCCCCTCCAGTCTGCGTCATCTTCCATCGGTAAAATTGACTGTACTATCGAAGGAGTTATTCTTCGTTAAATCATGACAGTAGTTGTATTGATCATTATGATCATCTTTTGGGCAATGGTGTCATAGGCATCTGGGTGACGATTCATCATTTTGGGCTACCTCTTGATCTCGGTCCGATGGAATTGGCTAAGGATCCTCTGAATGATTGTTTTGTATGGTGCCAGTCTCATGTGTTTCAATGCATATCCTCTATTCACTTGCTGAACCACCAAGTTTGAATACCCCTTGATGCAAAGAGAACGGATCCCTCTTCAAAGAGCCTCTAGTAGTCCCAACACCAATTTTTCATATTCTTCCTCGTTGTTAGAATAAGGGAAATCTAACTTGTAAGAAAGGCAAATCTCCTCCAATCCTTTCGAAAGAATAACACCTTCTCCTTATTTCTTTTCTGTTGATGACCCATCGAACTGCATTGTCCATCCCTCATTCGTTGCATCTAGATGGTTAGCCTGCAAATTGTCTCTTGGAATATCTTCTTTGGGTGGCTCGAAGGTTCTCGAAAGGGAAAATGGCCAACAGATCAGCGTACACCTGGCTTTTAATTGCGCGAGGAACCATGCACTTCAAGTCAAATTCAGAGAGGACAAGGAACCATCTTGCTGCCCTGCCAATCAATATAGTTCTTGCATGCAAATACTTAATGGGATCACATATGGTTACTATATGAATTGTAAAAGACATCATATAATGTCTAAGTTTTTGCGCTACAAATACTAAGGCTAAACAATGCCTTTCTAAGCTACTATATCTGACTTCTGGCCCATGAATAATCCTGCTGAGGTAGTAAATTGGTCGTTCTTGCTTATCAATCTCTTGTGCCAGTAAATCTCCCACGGACCTTGTGGTGGATGTGAGGTACAGCTGCAACGGTATTCCTGCCCTTGGTGGAACCATGGTCTGTGCTGAGATGAGCAGCTTCTTCAGTCCGTTAAGAGACTCCTGGTGAATTGCCTCCCATTTAAACTTTGTGTTCTTTCGCAGCAGCTGCATCAGTGTGTGTGTTATCTCAGCTAACCCAGACACGAATCTCTTAAGGTAGGAGACTTTATCGAGGAAGTTCTTCAGCTCCTTCGTCGTTCTTGGACATAGCATTTCTAAGTTCACCCGCTGCTTATCCTGGTCCCTATGCACCCCTTGTCGATTAACCACGAAGCCTAGGAACTTCCCAATTGTTACTCCAAAAATGCACTTCAATGGATTCATCTTTAATTTAAACTTCCTGCAATGGGAAAACACCTTCCTCAAATCACTCAGATGGGACTCCTCCTTCCTCGACTTGATGACCAAATCATCCACATAGAATTCCACAAATTTGTGAAAGAAGTCATGAAAAATGACCATCATTGTTCTTTGGTAAGTCACCCCAGTGTTCTTAAGTCCAAACGACATCACCCTGTACATGAAGTTGCCCAATGGGGTTCTGAACACTATTTTCACTAGATCTATAGGGTCCATCTTGATCTGGTTGTACCCTACATACCCATCTATGAAGCTATACATCTCATGACCGCCGTTGCATCTATAAGGCTATCGATGGAGGGTAAAGGGAACTCGTCTTTGGGGCAGGCTCTATTCAAATCTCTAAAGTCCACAGAGATCCTTATCTGGTTTTTATCTTTCTTCCCCACTAGGACAATACTGGATAACCAAAGTGGGTGTTGTATCGGTGTAATGAACCGTGCTGTTAATAAGCGTTGAACTTCTTCTTTGATCTTTAAATCCAGCTCAGGCTTGTATGTTCTCGTTGCTTATTTTACTGGAATGGCTGAAGGCATTATGTTCAACTTGTGATAGCTTACTTCCTCATCTAGCCCCTTCATTTCTGTGTACTTTCACGCGAAGACATTTACAAATTCTCGAATCAACTCAATCAAGGCTTCTTATTTCTCTGTACCGAGATCCTTCGAGATGAAGATGAGTCATGGTTCTTCCCCTTCTTTTTCCAGGTTCAACTGCTCTAGCTCCTGTGCCTATGGCTTCGGTCGATCCGCCATGTAATCTGGTTCCTCGGCGACTTCCTCCATAAATTCATGTATGCTGGAATTGTCTATCACCATACATTGTCCCATTTGATCTACTAGAAAGCATTAATATATTGGGTCAACCTCATCGTCAACTTCTTGGGCCACCCATTCACACCGTTATAATCGATACACCACCTTTCCTTCCTCGGTAATGACCTTCTTGCACTCTCTGTCGGTAGTGGTGAATTTTTTCCTCTTCTTCTCTCTAGATGCTTCGGCCACTCTTTTTCCTAAGAACCGACTCAGCACACTTTGTCGTTGGACCTCGTGCTCCATCGGATCCACTCTGGGCCTCATCCTGTCTTTGAGCTGCTTCGAGATGTCTTGGGGCCGAGGGACCACCTGGTGAACTTCCTTAGTCATTACTCTTGCGCTTCTCACAACCTCTTTACTCTGCTCGTTGAAGGGTCCCATCCGTTCTCTGATCGAGGGAACCCATGCTCCCTCCATACTCCTCGTTAGGACCCGAACATCTTCTTACAACTCAGTATAAAATACCGCATCCACTAAGTGAGCCTTCTCAATAGCAAAGGGACTCTTTGTAGCCCTGATGGTCACCTCCGTCCCCTTGATATTCGTCTTAGAGCATTGGTGGTACATAAAAGGAACTAGCCCTTGATTGTGCATCCACACTCTTCCTATTAGCTGATGATAGGAATTTGCACTCTCTATCACGTGGAAATTTATATGGGAACTCAAATTTCCCATCATAATCCCCATATTAACATACCCAATGGATTTGGAAGATTGATTATCGTACCCCGAAATTACCAAAGGCATGGGGACCAACCTTTCTTCTGGAATGTTGGTTGCATGAAAGGAGTTAATTGGCATAATATTGATGGTAGCTCCCCCATCCATAAGAGTCCTTGCAAAGCTAACTCCGTTAACACTGACACTTACATGCAATGACCTGTTGTAAGGGAACCTTACAGCCCTATCTGTGTCGCTAAAGGTTACTTCTGATAAAAACCTCCTTACTAACCTGGCCATGGGTCCCTTCCATTTCATCTAAAGGACTGCGTCTTTACTTGCAATATCTATTATCACCTGGGTTATCTCAAGCTTGCTCTCTTTTGGTATCCCTACCTGTTCAAAGAGCCACGTGAACTTTGGGTATTTTGAGACTGTACAGCACTCTAGACTCGGATCTAACTGTTCGAATGACCAGAAAAAGGAAGGCCGAGAGATCTATGGCAGCTCTAATGCTAATAGCAAACATGAGATCGACATGCATTTTGGTTATTTATGTTGAATTTGCACGGGGAATAAGGCACGCACACACGATCCAATTAAGGACCATAAAATTGAGATGTAAGTGTTTGTGAAAGATAGTGATCGTTCTGGGAGGGTTAAGCCCACACACGGTGTGCATCACGAGTGAGGGGCCAGAGCAAGCATCGGGAGCCCATGGGTAGGAGGGACTATTGTTTCGGCGTAAGGAGAGGAGATGAGCAATGGATTCAGGAGAGACAGTAATCTCCCTACCACGCATTCGAGAGGTAATGTGATTCTCCCTCTCATGCATCGCAAAATAAAATTCCCAAATAAGATCGGGAATAATAGTGTCCGTGAGAGAGAATAAGGGGTCCCATCCTAAATCAGAAATCCAAGAATGGACAGTGGTGCCGTTGAGGGATTAGAGATTGTCAATTTTCTCACGTACAATTGAGCGAGTGGAGAAACCTTGTGTATGATATTGGGTGTGTGCGGTGAGGGTTCCCCAACGTAGCCTAAGGTCAGGGATAGATGCATTTGCATTGGACTCCTCATCGGAGGAAGAGGAGCGTTCCTCGGGAGAGTCATGAATGCCATATGGGCAATGGTTACGGGATATTCTAAACTAGGATGAGACTAGAACCTACCCGAACAAAATTCCAACCAAACCACCAAACACACCAACAATCCAACAAACCAATTATAAATAAGCCCAATCTCCGTTAGAGATAAAATGAAAATAAAAAGAGAAAGAAAAATGTAGTTAAGATAAATTTCATGAAATTAACAGTAATTTTAATTTGAGAAAACTGATATTATCATGGAAGTTAGCTTAACCAGGGGCAACACAAACAATAAAAGGAGTAAATAAAATGGCCCCAAAACAAAGTAGAGATATACACATATCGGTATATGAAATTTGGGTAACAAGGGAATAAATCGGTTTCGAGAAAATAGTTAACCCAAAAGCATATATATATATATATATATATATATATGTGTGTGTGTGTGTGTGTGTGTGTGTGTGTGTGTGTGTGTGTGTGGATGGATATAGATATTCCAACCAAACAGTTAACCCCTATTTGAGTATGGTAGTGATAAGCTAATTTCTCCAAAGCTTTGGATTAATGATAGGACATACAAACACAAACCCAATGAAGATAAGACTCAATTTAAACTCACAAAACTCTCGCGTATAACTTAGGAAATAGTAATGAACTTTAGAAGTAACATAGCTAGAGGGAGAGAGAAGAAAGTGTAACACCCCGCTTAATTAAATACCGGGTGGCCAGTACCGTACCAAATTAAAAACATAATATACAGTTGGATCATTCTTAGCATCACTGTCGAAATCATTAACTAATCACCCAATACCCAATTAACTTTTTGAATATGGAGAGACTTGGTGTATAGTTCAGAATAGGCGGATTGTAGTTCACTCTCATCTATTTCACTTTCACTCCCTTTTTCATCACTACTAATAGAGTGAGTGGAAGCAACCTCAAGATTTTTCTCGGAATTGACAACATTAGGGTATGACACACTTGAATTACTATCATGGCTTGCCACGAAAGCAGTGAAGTTATTTCTAGACGGGTTAGAGTCATTAGAGTCTTGAGACTCATTATCATTGTCTCTTAGAGTGGCATTGAAAATAGCTTTTTCTTTGCATTGTCTTTTAAGTTTAGTAGGGCACTCAAATGCTCTATGACCACGTTCCTCACACTCAAAGCATCTCTCTGAATCATCCTTTTTAATGTTGTGTTTGTTGAACTTCTTAGGATCCTGAGAATTGAATTTTCTATTTCCTTTGTTTTTATTGTTCTCAAATTTTGGTTTTTCAAACTTAGAGTTTTTCCTTTTGAACTTGAGAATTTTTTTAATTTTTTTAGCAAATAAGGCTATATCATCAGGATCTATATCAGACTCATCAGAATCAGACACTTCTACTTTCTTTACTTTCAAGGCAATACCTTTATCTTTTCTTTTGTTATCTTTAGGAAACATATCTAATATATATGTTTGAAGATCACCAACAAGCTCTTCAAGTTTCAAAGTATTTAAATTTCCTAATGAATTAAGAACAGTGACTTTAGGAATGAACTGTTTAGGAAGACATCTAAGAATTTTCTTAACAACACGATCATCAGGTATTTTTTCACCTAAGTTAAAGAAAGAGTTAATAATATCAGATATATGAGCATAAAACTCATAAAATGTTTCAGTTTCTTTCATGGTGATCGTTTAAAATTGAGTTGTTAAGTTTTGAAGTTCTGAAGCTTTAACTACACTAGTTCCCTCATGAGTAACTTGGAGAATATTTAAAGCTTCCTTTGACGTTTCGCACGTCATTATATGATGGAATTCATCGGGGGACACCGCACAAAATAAGGCATTTAAGCTTTTAGAGTTAAAGTTACACCATTTTAGTTCTTCCTCACACCACTGTTCTACAGGAGTCAAAATAATTTCATCATTAACTACCATAGTAGGAGGGGACCATCCTCTTTCAACAATAACCCAAACACATTCATCGAGTGATTTAAGGGAAGATTTCATACGTGTTTTCCAATAGGTGTAATTAGTTCCATCAATCAAAGGTAGTCTATTCGACGAAAAACTATCCATATAACCTCTAGGATTCATCTAAATAACTTCTAGAGACTAGCTCTGATACCAATTTGAAGTTGCAAGGTTATATATACTAAGTTTATTTCGTGGAATATACACACATAACCCAATTAATAATTTGCCAAGTAGAGATATATTTCGACTTTAATGTTCTTTTGCGAATTTATAAGATAGCAAGAACAATTTCCAATTTATGTGATGAGATTGATAACTTGATTAATTTAAATAAAATTAACTGATTTTATCCATTTTATCCTAAGCATATATCTATGTGATTTAATAAAGTAAATTGCGAAAATCCCAACCACAACGTGCTAATGTACGAGGAAAACCCAAATGGAAAAAACCTCAGACGGCTGGGCCTAGAAAAAATCCACTACAAAATAGGTTTTACAGGAGACTCAAAAGACTTACAGACATTGACTCACTCAAGACATGCTTATTCCATCCTCGACCTCCGAATTTGTAGTACGCGAAGCTCCAACGCCTTGCTCGACACTCCTCATGTCGCGGTATCTGCCGAAGCCCAAAACCATCGTCTCTACTAAGCTTGAATGCAGAGATTCACGGCAAACTTGCTTGTTAAATGTCAATTTGATTATAAGAGGTTTTGTTTCAAAAGTTGAAAATGGTGTTGGAGATTGATTTTACCAAAAAAAGGGAAGTTTTGTGAATTTTCTCTCAGGAGAATATGAAACTTCCTTATAGAAAAATAACTAATTTTCTTCCATATATTGAAACTGTAAAAGTAGTGGACCAAAAATAGTTTTGGTAAATAACTTCTCGAAAATAAGTTAAAAAAATTCAGATCTGGCAGATCTCGTTCGAACGACTTGTCATTCGAGCGAGTTATCCAACGATATTCCAGTGTAGAGTTGGATAGGTCGTTAGAAATCTCGTTGGAACGAGATCGTTCGAACGAAATTTCTAACGAGCTTCTAACGAGTTTCCAGTGAAGCCTGTGGAATGTCGTTAGATCCAGGTCATTCGAATGACCTGGAGAAAACTTCGAACGAGATTACTATTTTTCATCAAACAATGTTAAAATTAATTTTTAAAAAAAGGTTCTTTATGAAAAATTAAATATTTATGAACATTACTCTATATGAAAATTTCTCGTTATGAAAAATACTCCAACACTTAAAAAGATTTTGGTCATATACCTTTTAAAAGAGCGAACATGGAGTGCATATTGATGTCGCGTGAACTTTGGATGCAAGGCTCGAATCTTTACTGTTGTATGATGCTTGATGAGGAATGACCTAAAAATGTTTTATCCAATGGAATGTAGCCAATAATACAAATGACTCGATTGGAAATTTGTCCTTACAGATTGATCCTTTTACAGACTGTTCTCATATCGATGTCCTAGTCGTGGGACATTTGGGATGGGATTGCATCAGTGTCCGCTAATGTGAGGAGGTCAGTTAGATCTTGTATGGAGCCACCGATCACCTTCAAGGAGAGATCTGGTTCTAGGAGTGGGAGACTTATCCCACGTCGATGGGGGAAATTTATTGGTCATGGTGCTTGATGTGGTGGTTTATTTGTTGGTTGAGGTTTTTGAGAGCTCTGGTTGTGTCCCATTTTATCATGATCTTTTCCTTTCTTTTTTTTTTCTTTTATTGATCTCTTTGTACTAAGAAAAAATGTAACCATTCTAACAAGAATATATAAGATGCACTTTTTACATTTTTGATTTATCATCGATTAAATGACCCAGTTTATATTCCCTTTAGTTTTATTCTCAGATTTTATTTGTTGCAAAGATAAGATAAAAGAAATAGAAGAAAGACTGGAAAGGCTGGTGTGCCCATCACCATATGGGTCAAGTCCAAATCACTTTCTTAGCTTTCGATTCACTTCCTCTGTTCTTAGGAGTACTTAGGAACAAGAGTCATCGCAGTAGGTCATGGTTCTTATTTTTGACGGGTTCTAGTGTGTATAAAAAGAGGATTAGAGTGGGGGGTTTTCATCACCATAATTCAATCTTTTCTCTTTTGCAACTTTCATTGAAATGTGCTTTCCATGACTGAAACCTTTGAGGCTTATCTCTAAGGTTTGTTGGCCATATGCCTCTACAATGTCAATTATGAAGCCTTTAATTTGTGTCGTCTCCTTGTGGTGTAATCATCTTATAGATTGGAACCTCTTGGAAATGGCACTATAATTTTGGTATGCTGAAGAGTATATATTTTCTTTATTCTGGACGAAGTATGACCTACGTATGAAGAGTTTTTTGCGATGTTGGGTATCAACCCATGTGTTACATTAACCATGACGGACTTGTCTCGTTCCCATTGGGTGTCATTATTCGAGATGCTCCACATCTCTCCCTCGACTATCTTATCACTCGTGCGCTGAACAACTCGATGTGTCGAAGAGATTATACCGATAATGGCTTTTCTAGTGTTGTTTCCCTAGGATTGACTTCTAGTCTGCTTTTAGTGACCGGTGACATGAAAACTTACCCTCAGGTATCCTCGATAGTATTTTGGATGTCTTATCACTGTAATCCATATATTATCATACTAATAGAGACACTAAACGAATTGGATGCTGGAAAAAGTCCAAACATACTTTTGTGATGGAGCCCTTTATTGCTATTCATATGGTTATCAAAGTGATTGTACTTGGTGGCTCCTCGCGGGTATCCTCTTAAGGGTGTTCATAATTCTTTTTATTAGTTTTTCTTCAATTTTTGCTCCTCCGTCGAGAATTAGGTTAATTGTCTAGTAGATCATGGGCCCAATACTCTTTATTGGTTCATACCATGGTAGGACAATCTACAGCCTGTCTTATAATTAAGTAATTACCAGCATGTGGAGTTCATTGTCTTTCGCAATACTTCTTTCTATTTTTCCATAACGGCTTCTGTGTCAGCTGGTCTAGGAAAATATTTTTTCGCTGCGCATAACCAACTTATTTCCAATGGAGGACCTGACTGAGTTGTTGAGAATGACTTTGGGGCCTTTATGGCAGTGTTATCGACTTTCCACCCATCTATCTCAGTTTGTCAAGGAGGTTGGGTTCCTATTCAGTGATTATTTAAAGTGACTATTGAAGAGAGTGATTGTGAAAAATTTTCTACTAAATAGACTGGACAAAGGTGGCTTTTGATATTTAACACTTTGGAGGAAGGTTTCGTGTTTCATCCAAGCTAATTAAGGCATACCACCGCATGGAATGGATACATAATCATAACTAGGATTCAGATTCTTAGGTTCTTTCGGGGATAGGAAATGAAAATGAATCGGGTATGTCCGGCACTTACAAGCAGATTTTGAGTATGATGGGAGTGGTAATATGTAGGTTGGTTGTGTAGGTATTGAGTTATTTGGTTTCTGAATATTTTAATATTGTTTGTTGTTTTTCTTTCCTATTGTTAATATTTAATATTAATTACATCCTAAGTTTTTAAATAAAAGATAATGATGATTTCAACACATTTTTTTGTGTCTTTAATGAATTATTTTATTTGAACTATCTATACATATCGCTAAGGCATACATAATCCTTTTGCTCATTTAAATGGTAAGAGATACCATTGTTATCGGGGGGAAAAGAATAGCCTATAATGAGAGAGAATGGACCATGCCCAATGGGTGTCTTATGGGCTTCAGACGTACTTTTGTGGGGTTTGGAAAATTATGAGATTCTCTTTTTTGAAAAAGGTGATTTTTGAATGAGGATCAACTCCTAGTTAGTCCTGAGTGGAGAAGGCGGATAGTTTTTTTTTTAAATCAGGGAGGTGAGAAGAGTCGTATCATGATGAGAGTTCATATTAGGGATAAAATTTCTTAAGATGGTCTAAATTTCTAGTACGTGCCATTTCCTCTCCATCATGGTATGTGATCATAGCACCACCACCTAGCATGATTTTTTTTACGATGTAGGGGCTACTCTATTTAGGCTTGAATTTTCATCTTGGATCCCAAAAAGTTCTATGATTTCCCTGAGGGAAAGATCTTATTTTTGGACATCGGAGTCCTTGACATTTTTGTTGAAGGATCGCGCAGTATAGAAATGGTACCCTGTATATAATGTAAGGCTTTCGACCTCCTTTCATATAAGATCACAAGTCCTTCGTAATGATTTTGATGCCAATATTTTTCACTGAATTGAATTTTGAGTATAACATGTAAAGAAGGTATTTAATGTTTTATAGTGAAACTCTTCCTATGCTATATCTAAATTAAACTTTGTATTGTCACCACAAAGTCATGAATATATAAGTATAAATATATGAAATCAAGTTCACTCTTATAGTGTCATGTTTTGATTCTCATTTCCATGAAATTATATCTTACAAATGACCATTTTGTCTTAAACATACATACATACATATCTCGATCCATGATAAGATGTTATATCGGGAATGATAATATCTAAATGGTCCCACAAATTCCCGATAAGATGCCTGATTGTCCAAAAGTAGATGATAATTCAAAATGGAAAAAGAAAATACTGAAAGCAGTTATCCAAATTGGACTGCAACGTCACTCATAAGGGCCTACAATGCCCGTTCTTATCTTTCGGGATGCGTCATTAGCTGCAAGGGCTTCCAATGCCCGTTCTTAGCTTTCAGGATGCGTCATTAGCTGCGAGGGCTTCCGATTCCCATTCTTAGCTTCCAGGATGCGTCGTTAAGTCGGGAGACTTGTAATAACTATCCAGGGATGGATTTATATATATCCAAAGTTATGGGTGGCTTAATAACATAACCCATCCTGGGGAGGTTTGAAAGTGTCCAATATGTTAGCTGTGAGTGGATTAATAACATAACCTAACTTGGGGAGGCTTGAAAGTATCCTGTATGTTAGCTGTGGGTGGATTAATAACATAACCCAGACTGGGGAGGCTTGAAAGTATCCTGTATGTTAGCTGTGGGTGGCTTAATAACATAACCCAGCCTGGGGAGGCTTGAAAGTATCCCGCATATCTACAAAGGCCCCTGTTCAGATGGAAGGGCTAAAAGAATGCAGTAGCCCTGTCAATACAGCTGCTGCCATTAAAAGTGACTAATTTGATGTAGTAATGACTTAGATTTAGATCCGATTAAAGATACAACATAGGGAATTCAAATATTCAAAAGCAACATGTCCCTATCAATATGGCTGCGGCCATTAAGTAAATTCATTCAAAAGAGAAAGGCAGAATTATCAAATTGCCGCGACCCTATTAAGGGGCAGCCATTCCATCCGTTAGTGCAAGAAAAATAGGAAAGGGTCGTGGCCCATGTACAGAAGCCGTACACATTACAGTCGTAGACTTGCACCCATACTTTTTGAATGTGCAATTCAAACACACAAAGGTGTCGTAGCATTATTTATGTGGCGGCAACCATGTTCAAACCAAAATGTGTTCGATAATAGTGGATTTCAAGTAGAAAGGTCAAGAGAGAATTCATTAAAGCATTGAAGCAATTATGGTAAAAGAACAAAAAGCTACAAGAAAATGAGGCAAAAATAATCAATGCAGAAAAGGTGGTTGTAGCCTTGATTAATATTATCATACAGATAAAGAGGCCGCAGCCACTACAGGGGGTTAAAATAACATAAGGGACGCTGCCCTGTATCAATGATCAGTTCAAAAATTACAAGTTCAGGAAGCTGCGTCATCACGCTCATCTCCCTCATCGTCATCCGTGGTAGTCGCAGTTTCTTCATCAGCTGCCGCTGCCTCAGCCTCTGCCCTCAACCTGGCTTTCTCTTCTGTCGCGGCCTTGAGCTCACCTATGCATTCTTGATGCTCATCATCAGTAAGCCCCCAGGTAATAACCTTCTCTTTAGTATCAGGGAAGTTCTTTATGATTTTATGGCGTATTTCTTAGTAGCCACGGAGGTAAGCCCTATTATTTATGAGATAAAAGTCCCTAGGGCCCTTAAATGACTCCACAGTACTGTCAATGGCAAGTTGAAGGGCTTCGGCATGGTCCCCCTCCATTTTTTTAATTATCGCAGCATGAGCTACGGCATCTTGGGCAACCTTGTCCTCCAGCTCCTTGTACTTCTTTTAAATAAGTCTGAGCTTGTTACTAGAAATCTTTGTGGCTTGTGCTGCTTCCATGGTCTGAGACTGGAAGACTTTGAGGGATTCCACGACCTGCTTAAAGTTTTCCTCTGCTTCCTCTTTGGCCTTGTTTGTAGCTTCCAAGTTCATGTGGGCTGCCTGAAGAGCCTCGGCAGCAGACTTCTTCCTAGCTTCAAAAGAGGAATTTCGTGCAAACTCCCAATTAGCGGCTTATACTCTCTCCGTAACCTCCTTAAGTTGGTAGAGGGCCTCATACTTCCTTTTTTGGGCTACCATGACATCCGTTGCCTAAAATGAAAAAGTTAGGAGCAAAGTATGGAATGCAAAATTAAAACTGAGAGTACACTTGCACTTACCCTCAAAAGACTATGGAGGCCACAGTCTTTCAGATCGTTGTGATTTTCTTCCACTAACCTGTCAAGGTCTGTGGCGTCATGGGCCATCTTCATCCTTCACGGTAGTGTCCCCTAAGGACTCAAGGTCAGGCTGTCTTAACTGTGGTTGTGATCGACCATCAGGACCAGCTCCAGTGCGGCACTGAGGAGGTGCTAAGTTTGCATTAATCGATACAACAGGTGGCGACGGTAAAGAAGCTGAATGCATAGGGACATCTGACGTTGACATCAGACCTACTGCGGCCAAATTGGCCCCTATGTCATCATTAAACTCAGCTTGGGGTTGGGGGCAGCAATGTCAGTTTGCTCCACGGCCTGATATTGGGTCGCGGTAGGAGGATATTAGTCGTTGGAAGGGACCACGACTGGAGCTTTGGTCCCGGGCCTCTTCCTTTTTGATGCCTTACATAATTGTTGAGGATAATTGCATCGCCATCCATTTTCGCTAGCTGGGCGGCCAACAGTTCCCTGTCAACTTCTTCACCTGAAAGAGGAAAAGAAACAATAAATATTTGAAGTCAACATAAATTGCCGCGGACGAAGACTGATGATCAGGTGATTACCTCCCGCGGCCATCTCTTTTGGAATGGACTTGTTGGGAAAGAACCATGCTTCAAATACAGTTGCAGATGTTACAAGGGTGCTGAATTTCTTCTCTTAAGCAAGAATGGCCACAGCCTTTGCAACTCTTTTCTCTTGCCTCCCGCCCAGTTGCAAGTTGTCTGTCAAGAACTACAAAAAAACACTTCAAAGGTTAGTAGAGATTAATAAGCAACTACAAAGAGGGGACGTGGATATAATCAAATTACCTAGTTTGGATGGACAACCCCATTCCCGCGGCATCCGAAACGATTTCTCCCTTTTGTTATCTTGAGGGTGAATTTTCCACCCTTCTCCAGAGATGTAGAAATACTTTCCCTTTCAGTTCTTTACAGTGGTTGGCCTCCCAGAGTAAAGGGTCTCATCCTTGCTACAGACGAAGAAGTAGTGGTACCCAGCGAACTTTACGGAGTTTTCCTTCGGGCGGTAGAAGTGAAAAAACTCTATATGAGTAATGTCCTTTTTGAATTGATTCTCCCAAAGAACGATCGAGACAAGGATGGCCCTCCAGCCATTTGGGATTTAACTGGGCTGGTACTAGTTTCATGGTTTGAAAAATTTATCTGATGGGAACAGGAACTGGTAGCCACAGCCCGTAAAGGAAAGCATGAAGTGGAAAATAAACCCCATTGTCAGCAAGTGCCATACACGGTCTTTGGTTCGCGGTAGGTGCTGAAAACATCAAGTTTTCTAGAAACTCGAAGGCCTCAGCTACCTGGTCAACCCAATCTTGGGTCATAATGCTGCGAATATCATGTGCAGCTAGGGGTCTCTCAGCCCTCCCAAATGGGCCAGCTGGTTAATCCCTAATACTAGTTTCCCCCCAGTTGCGATGTTATCTTCCACATCCAGTGGTCGGTTACTAGAGTTTGCTTCCTCTTCCATCGGCGTGGTCTCAGAATCGTTCTTAGTAGTAGAGTCCGCGGACTCTGAGTCTAATACTACACAGTTGGGGTAATTCTTCAGTTGACAAGGCCCTATTGATTTCAGAGGACGCACGGAAGAAAGTTCAGGAGGAGAGGCTCCAAAATTCTTTTCCCAAAAGCCCCTCAAAAACTCGTCTGGGTCAAAGCTCATATGGCTGCAGTAGTACGTGAAAAGCACAGGCCGCAGTTAGGTGTCGCAGCTAGTTTGGTATAGAGGCCTCTTAGAGGCCATAGCAGGTTCAATGAAATATTAAGATGAACAGGAAATCGTGAGGCTGAGTGGGCAAGTGTGGGGTTTGAGCCCCGAAAGACAAATATCATTGCGGCACATTGATTGGATTGGTTTTACAGTGCCACGACTATTCACTCAACTTCAAACTATGGGATAAAGAGTTGCGGAGTCTAAATCTAAAAACCTAATGGGGACGCAACCATCGCTCACCACAAGTCGTGGCTAGGTCTCAAATCAGCGAATATTCAGAGGATTGAAAGAAACCCTAGACTACTAAGTGATACTCTACCATACCGCGGCCTCTCACTCAAATAGTTAAGTATCTAATGTTTATTCGTTTAAAGATCGAAGACCCAGAATATGAAGAGTTTATCTATGAACATCAAGAACAGTTGTTTGATTTCAATATGATTCGACACAAATGCACTTTATATGATCTAGGGAGTGGAAGAACAATTATTTGATTTCGTATTATGAAGGTCGATTCAAGGAATTCTAGCAACAATTACAATTATTCATCATGGATATATATTCGATTCTTGGAAATTAGAAGATTGTTCAAACAAAACCCTAGATTCCTATCAAGAAATCTGGCCTTTTCTCTGAAGAAAGATATAATCCAGAAAAATACAAGTGTTAAAGATCAGAAATGCAGAATTCACGTCTTCATCTATTTAAAGAAGAATTACGAACTGCAAAAGCTATTTAAAAAGGATGTTGGTTGAAAAGTTACCTGAAAATGAAGAAGATGGTAATGATCAGCTTCAAACTGCCTTGAACCACCACACACACCCTTGAAAGATCGCCGAAAAATGTAAGAGAACGGACGAACGGAGTTCAGCTTTCGATTTGCTCTCAAATTTTTGGAAACGAAATAAAGTCCACAGCCGGAACAATTTATATAAGAGGGAGCGGGAAGATGAAGCGTCGCCTTGACAGTACCGCGCTACCTGAGGGAACTGAACTAAGTCGCAGCCCCAATCAAAATCTCTTGGCACTACGACTTGAGGGTTTATTGATAGTTCAAATAGAGCACCCTGTCGCGGATGGCACTATGTACCGCACATGCTTACATGCCGTGACCCGACTCAGCTAGGGTGCTACCCTACTCAACACGGGGTGCGGCCCCACCAAATGCAGGGCGCGGCACATGCCACTTGCCCATCATGAAAGCGCCACAACTCTACCCAGTACAGGGCGCGGCACCTTTGACTCTAGCCCGCTGTAGGATGAAACACTCAAATTACTTGCCTTACAGGCTATATCCCTCTCTGAGGCATCTCTAGATTTTATGTACGTCACGTGCTCAGAGTAGGTGAGCATATCTCCTATAAATAGACGACCACGCCTCGAAATATGGGGGATTGATCGATTCCACACGCCCGGGGTAGGCTCTACAATACATATTCTCTCTACACAACCTCAACATACAACTGGGGGGTTACTCACCCACATCGCTGCCACCTCTCCGGCACACCGGAATCCTCAATACTTCCATGTACTATCCTTTATTCTCATACTTGTACGCCTCTTTAGGCATGATTATATTGTGCAAAACAACGCGTATAATGAGAACAGAGCAACACAATGGACGTAGGCCTATTTTAGAGGCTGAACCACTCTATATCTTATTTTATCTCTCTTCACTTGCTTTATCTGCTTATTATACACTTACCCTTAATTTGCTAGTATGAGAGCAACAAGTTGACGATTTCTCTTATCATCATACACTTTTGTCTAAAATGTGGGATGATATTTATGATAGTGACTATAATGAAGCAAAATAGAACTTTATGGCTTTTACATCTCGTTGTGATTTTATATCCGAGGATATTTTTAACAGCTTATCTACTCGTTCTGATGATTTTGGTTTATGTGTAGATAATTGTGAGTTAGACATTGTGAATTTATTGCATATCTCACCTTCTCAATACCGCCCTATTGCCAAAGCTTCCTTATTTAATATTGATAATATTTTTATGATATTTATGAATCTGATGATGTATAGGATTATGTCATTATATAAGGGTGCGTGAGTACGAGTTTAGAAGGTTGTGTGAGTAATATTTCCATTGATAAATCTATTGAAGACAACATTGATTTAGGCAAAATTAATTATAGGTTGCTGGCTAAAATTGACTTTTTAACTAATCAAATCAAGTCAATAACAGAAGAGTCTGACTTCATGTAGGAGAACTTAAAAATGATGTTTCATTTATTAAGAAAATAGTTGCTATGTTGATTGAGCTTAACCACTTAATAAAACTTAAACATAAAGATCTTTTGTTTAAATTTGAAGAATCTCAAAATAAAATTAATGAGACATTGAAAAAACTTTGGGGTGGAAGCGGTACGGGTTTTTACCGTACCGTACCGTTTTGGTAAAAAAAAAATGATTTTGGTTTCATAAATTAAAATACCAGAGACCAGTCTTACCGAAACCGAAATTACCACAAAAAAGTTGGTTGGTTTTGGTTTTAATATTTAAAAAACCGATTTACCGAAATTACCGTACCGAATTTTTTGAAACCAGAAAAAACTGTACCGCAATTACCATACCGTACCGAATTTATCGAAACCAGAAAAAACCGTACCAAAATTACCGTGTCGTACCGAATTTACCAAAATTACCGTACCGAATTTACCAAAACCAGAAAAAGTTGGTTTTGGTTTTGGTTTTGGTTTTGGTTTTGGTTTTAATATTTCAAAAAGTTGGTTGGTTTTGTTTTTGGTTTTTGGGGACTTTTAGTGTTGTTTGCCGAAATATAAAAAACCGAAACTAGAAACCAGAAAAAACCAGAATTTATCGAAACCAGAAAAAATCAGAAGAAACCAGAAAAAACCAGAATTTACCGAAACCAGAAAAAAACCGAAATTACCGAAAAAATCGAAATACCAGCTGGTTTGGTTTTGGTATTGATTTTGGTGTACCGGGTGGTAAACTGGTACAGTTTGATTTTACCATCCAGAGTTTGGTTTTGGTATTGGTATCTATTATATACCGACCAAAACGTACCGCTTACACCCCTAAAAAAACTAGATGCTTATTCTAACTCTAGCATTGTGGTTAAGTCATTAAATAAATATAATGATCTTGCTCCTTTGGGAGGGAATTTGTTTTTTTTTTGTGAATTTTGGATGAAACAAATTTTGTTAACTCTAAAGAGAAATTCCCTCAGAAAAATGAAATTAATACGAGTTTAAAATTTTTTAAAAATGAGGAATGTGCTTCTAATTCTTTTAAGCCAATATTTGTTTGTAATTTTTGTCATAAAAAGGGACACCTTGAAAAATTCTATTTTAGGAAATTAGTATAAAATGAACTTGATTTAGGCAAATTTAGGATAACTAAAGATGTTAAAATTAATCAAACTTCCAAGACTATTTTTAAGTGTGGGATTTGTTCTAAAAAGGGTCATTTAGAAAAAAAATGTTTTAAGAAATTAAAACAAAATAATGTTTACTTAGGCAATGTTAGGCAATCCAAAACATTTAGAAATATTCAGACTGCCAAACCTGTTTTTTGGTGTATTTTTTGTACTAAAACTGGACATTTAGAGAAATTCTATTACAAAAAGTTAAATATAAACATAATTTTTTAACATAAAAATGAACCCACCAAGTCTTGTAAAAATGTCAAATTTGATGATAAAAAGATTTTTTAGTGTAATTTTTGTTCAAAATCTGGTCATTTAGAACAATTTTGCTTTAAATGTTTAAATTTAGCTAGAAAACTTGAAAATGTTAAACATGTGAACATTCTTGTTAATGCTAAGTCAAAGGTTAGGCTAGTTTATAAATTGAACTTTTGTCTTAAAACAAGTCATTTAGGAAAATTATGTTATAAGCGTTTAGGTAGACAACAAAGTCGTAGTAATAATATGCCTAGGATCCATTTTAAACCTAACCTTAATTTGAATCGACCTCAAGTTAATTTTGCCAATTTTAAAATGGTTGTTCCCGAAATTTAGAATAAGTGGATTAAGAAAGAAGACTCTTGTTACTCGAAGAAGCGTAGTGTTATTGCAAACCAGTTTTTTTAGTTTTTTTGTTGTTAGCACATTTTATTTGCATATTATGTTAAACTAACATTATTTTGTAGGATTCTTTCCCACCTTTTGTCCTTGTGATACAAACAAGGGGAGCATTTGATATCCTTTTGTTTTATTGCATTTACAATTGTTTTATTGCATTTCAGTCTATTAGGAAATCTTGTTGGTAGTTGAGTTATTTACTACTCTTCTGTTATCTAGGACTCGTATTATTAGTTAAGTTATGTAGTGCTTTGTTTTCTTTTAGGATATCTTATGGTTAATTGATTTAT
This sequence comes from Sambucus nigra, assembly GCA_949130495.1. NCBI lineage: Eukaryota > Viridiplantae > Streptophyta > Magnoliopsida > Dipsacales > Adoxaceae > Sambucus > Sambucus nigra. Next base: position 615,381,059 of record OX422216.1, on the reverse strand, counting down.
GTACTCTTATATTTTTTAGGACACATGTGTATATTGAGTTATGTAATTTTTGTTGTTTCTTTACTTTGAGTCTCAGTTTAGTTTGTTTCAAAATTGACCAAGGGAGGAGATTGATAATGTCATTCTATTTGTGTTGGCTCAATTTGTGAGACAAACATGTTTTATATGCTTCTTCATTTATCTTTCGTTAAAAAAATTATAATATGCTCATGCACTTTTTATTAATTAAAAAATATTTGTATAAGTCTTTAATCGTATTTTCTTAGATTTATATACAAAATATTTTTGCTAAAATACCTCTTGTATGTATTTTTGACTTAAATATTCTTTATATTATCAACTATGAGTTTATTTCATTTCCATAATTTTTATTTATTTTTTAGGTTATTTATTTATTTTTTCTGGATTTTTAAAGGTGTTAAATATAATTTTGATTAAACAAATAAAATTGTTTAATTATCCATTTTTACACACAAAGTAAAATGGTTGGTTTACGGCTTTTGAGTCGTTTTGGGCCTTTGTTTTTAAAATCGTGGGCATATTTTAGAGGCTCGAGAATTTGGTTTGATCAAAGTAAAAAAATGGCTGTTGGTTTTTGTGCCCCATGTTTTTACGCGTGTATACCCATTTAAGGTTTGGAGTGTTACAATTTTACCCCTGATTTGTGAGATCCTTTTTCTACCCTTTGGAGTTACTGGTGGATTACATTTGTGAACTTCTTGATTGTAGTTTTTACCATTATACCGAGATGGTTTTAGGGAGTTCCATCGCTCACTATATATAGAGGGGATGGCGTTTGAGAAAAGTAAGGGTTTTTATTTGTAAAACATATAGATATGCTGCCAAAATTTCTCTGTTTTTTCTCTCATTAATTTGATGTGTTCTTGAGACTCCTTTGAGAGTTTATTACACCTTTTAAACACTTTGCCTTTCGATTCTCATATATATATATATATATATATATATATATATATATATATATACTAATGGATGCCCGTGCCGAGGGCACGGCAATAAATTTGCCTCCCGTGATAAAAAAATAAAAATTAAAGAAAAAACAAAAAATATAAATATTAATATAAAAAAATATAAAAAATATTTAAAAAATATTAATTAAAAAAATATAAAAACATAAAAATATTTTTTGAAAAAATATAAATTAAATTATTTAAATGAAATTATTTAAAATTATTTCCCTTTTCAAAAATAATTATTTTCCTTTTAAAAAAACAAAAACAAAACCCTTTTTACTATAAAAGAAAAAAAAAAAAAAAAAACACTTTAGCATGACATTTCATGCGTGGGCTTGAAAGAGAGAAAATATCATGCATGAAATGTCATGCATAAAAGTGAAGATATTTTGTCAAAAATCATGCTCCTTTATTTTATATATATATATATATATATATATATATATATATATATATATATATATATATATATGAATTAAAGGGTAAAAAAACTCACATAGAGAGCCAAATCGTTTTTAAAAAAATCAGTAGCTCCATACCGTAGAATTCCCCAACTCCAAATAGCAGCAAACTAACTCTTTCAAACACAAATGTTTGTACAGAAACTTTGAAACCTAGACCTCACCAGAATATATATATATATATACGATCTACCTTAAATATACTTTTTCATAAAAAAAATATTTTGTTAGATCTTGTATTGCATGTTAAAGATCTAATTTGTGAGGCGTGATTTTGTTCTAAAACCAAAAAAACTTTCGAGTTTAAGTGCTCTCCTTATATCCTGTTATTTGTGTTGCTGAAAACGGTGTTGGGTTGAAAACTCACTTTCGCTTTGTATTAACTAAGAAGAGGCATCTATTGATTTTTACAAAACAAAGTGTGGGTTTATTTATAAAACCTGGTGTAAGTTATTTTTATTTAAAGTTATTTTTTATTGAAACTTTTTAGACTATGTATATTAAAATAGCTGATTTTTAGGTGTCTTTAAAGCAGTTACTTTTACTTCTAACTGGTTATATCCATTAAGTTGAAAATTTTTTGTGTTCATTTTATTTTATTGGTTTTAACTACTGTATGAGTTTTAAACAATTTCTTTAATTAATTTTTTGTGTGGTCCTTTTTGTCAATATAACCAAGCTGATTTTTGGTGGCTTTGACACTTGATTTATTTTACCATTTTTAATTTCTCAAGACAAGTGCTACACTATCCATCTTTTGCACATTTTAACACCTATTTAACTTATGCATATTATATATTTGGTGTTAGGTTAATCTTTTTTATTTAAGTAGTGTGACAAAACTTCTGAAATTTATTTCCTATTTTGTTTGTGGACATTTACACTTCACTGATTTTTTTCATTTAGCTCGAATTATTGTTGCTGATAATTAATTATGAAAGAGGAACTTGTGTGTGTCTACTTATAGATTTTTATTTGTGTTGTGTAGAACTTCACTTATATCCTAGTATTGGGTGTGTAGTTTTATGTATGTTCCAAGTTGTCACTACCTTGGCTGTTTAGTGGATTTTGGTGTGGGGTTGTTTAGTTTGTGCCTTGTTGTACTTGTTTGTATTGGTCAAACTATTTCATTTACACTTATATTGCTGTAATTTGTACTTAAGCAATGGTATTAGTGGACTTGGTTGTGTGAGTTGTCCTAGGACAAAAGGACACGAGTTTTTCCACTTGTTATTTTCCTCGAGAACAAATATTATGTTTTCTCCACTTTTCCTCATCTCATTCTTAAAGGGTATTTTTATATCAAGCATCACCACCTTTTCTTATTAGTGTGCGTGAGCGTTTTTAATTTATAAACTACAATAGATTTTATTTCAAATAGTTAAAAGAGTTTTATAACCTAATACACGTTAGAGTGACCATTAGGTCTTTACAAGTCGTATTAGAGCTTCAAGATTCACTTTTTAAAAGTTTTTATTCCACAAAGGTCCTGAATTCTTTTTAAAATATATTTTTATATCTTAAAATCTATTTTTTATATATGGAAAACCAAAATGATGATGCTGTATTTTCTACTAGAAAATCCCTTTATGAATTATTTAAAGAGGCAAAGCTTTATTCACAATACAACATTAAAAGCAGTAATGCCATTTGCCGAGCGATGGGTGCAATCCAACTTAAAGGAATTTCAGCATGCACCACATCTTTAGAGGCTTGAGACATTTTAAAATATTCTACACATGTGTAAAAAACGTGGGATGATATTTATAATAGTGACTATGAAGCGAATAACAACTTTATGGCTTTTACATCTCGTTGTGATTTTATATCTGAGGATATTTTTGACAGCTTATCTACTCGTTCTGATGATTTTGATTTATGTGTAGATAATTGTGAGTTATACTTTGTGAATTTATCTCATATCTCACCTGCTCAATACCATCCTACTGCCAAAGTTTCCGTATTTAATATTGATAGTATTTTTTATGATGTTGATGAATCTGATGATGCATACATTTCTTTCGTTATAGAAGGGTGCGTGAGTATGAGTTTAGACGGTTGTGTGAGTAATAATTCCATTGATAACTCTATTGACGACAACAATGATATGGGCAAAATTAATTATAATTTGTTGGATAAAATTAATGTTTTAAACAATCAAATCAAGTCAATAACTGAAGAATCTGACTTTCATGTAGGAGAACTTGAAAATGATGTTTCATTTCTTGAGAAAAGAGTTGTTATGGTGAATGAGCTTAACCACTCAATAGAAGTTAAACATAAAGATATTTTGTTTAAATTTTATGAATCTCAAAATAAACTTAATGAGATATTGAAAAACTAGAGGATTATTCTAACTCTAGCATTGTGGTTAAGTCTTTAAATAAATATAATCATCTTGATCCTTTGAAAGGGATTTGTTTTGTTTGTGAAGTTTTTGACGAAACAATTTTTTTTAACTCCAAAGAGAAATTCCCTCATAAAAATGAATTTATTATGAGTTTTAAACATGTTAAAAATGAGGAATGTGCTTCTGATTCTGTTAAGCCAATATTTGTTTGTAATTTCTGTCATAAAAAGGTACATCTTGAAAAAAATTGTTTTAAGAAATTAGGATCGAATAAATCTGATTTTGGCAAATTTAGGAAAACTAAAGATGTTAAAATTAATCAAACTTCCAAGCCTTTTTTTAAGTGTGGGCTTTGTTCTAAAAAGGGTCATTTAGAAAAAAATTGTTTTAAGAAATTAAAACAAAATAATGTTAACTTAGGCAATGTTAGACAATCTAAAATAGTTAGAAATATTCAAACTGCCAAACCTGTTTCTCGGTGTAAATTCTGTACTAAAATTGGACATTTAGAGAAATTCTATTGTAAAAAGTTGAATAAACATAATTTTTTAATATAAAAATCAGCCACCATGTCTTGTAAAAATGTCAAATTTGATGATAAAAAGAAATTTTAGTGTAATTTTTGTTCAAAATCTGGTCATTTGGAATAACTTTACTTTAAATGTTTAAATTTAGCTAGAAAACCTGAAAATGTTAAACATGTGAACATTCATGTTAATGCTAAGTCAAATGTTAGGCAAGTTTATAAATGTAACTTTTGTCTTAAAACAAGTCATTTAGGACAATTCTCTTATAAGCGTTTAGGTAGACAACAAAGTGGTAGTAATAATATGCCCAGGATCCCTTTTAAACCTAACATTGATTTGAATCGACCTCAAGCTAATTCATCCAATTTTAAAAAGTTTGTTCCAAAAATTAAGAATAAGTGGATTAAGAAAGAAGACTCTTGTTACCCGAAGAAGAGTAGTGTTATTCCAAACTAGTTTGTTTTAGTTTTTTTTGTTAGCACATCTTTTTTGCATATTATGTTAAACTAACGTTATTTTGTACGATTCTTCCCGAATTTTTGTCCCTTTGATACAAACATGGGGAGAATTTGAGACCTTTTAGCTTTATTTCATATACAATTCTTTTTCAGTCTATTAGGAAATCTTGTTATTTGTTGAGTTTTGTGCTACTCTTCTGTTATCTAGGACTTTTATTATTAGTTCAATTATGTACTGTTTTGTTTTGTTTTCAGATGTATTATGGTTAATTGATTTATGTACTCTTTTATTTTTAGGACTCATATGTATGTTGAGTTATGTAATTTTTGTTGTTTATTTTCTTTGAGTCTCAGTTTAGTTTGTCTCAAAATTGGCCAAATAGGGATATTGATAATCTCTCTCTATTTTGTAACACCCCGCACTTTTGGGGATAATTAAATTCAATAATTAAGTGTAATTAGGGAATTTAAGAAATTATCTTGAATAGTAATTTTTGGAGTTTTCAAGGATCAGATGATTTTCGATGGGTGTTATATTTACTTTTAGGGTTAAGTAAATAAGTTGGAGTATTTTAATTATATGTCGCAGTTGGGTAAAGCGACAGAGGATAATATTTTAATGGGAATAACGCATTAAGTTGTGTGGGGTTAAATTAATGATTTGCGGTCAAGTACCTCGGATGGAGATTTTGAGTGCGCGGTGTAACAACCCGTCCTTTTTGGAGATAATTAAATTCCATAATTGAGTATAAATTGGAATTTAGAGAATTTTCTTAAATAGTGATTTTTGGGATTTTCGACGATTTAATGATTTTCGATGGGTGTTGTAATTATTTTTGGGACTAAATAGGTCGAAGTGTTTTAATTATATGTCACAGTTGAGTAAAGCAACAAAAAGGTAAGATTTTTAGTAAAAAACCCGCATTAAGTTATATGGGTTGAAATAGTGATGTAATAACCCGCCCTTTTCTAGACGATTAAATTCCATAATTAAGTATATATTGGAATTTGGAGAATTTCTCGAAATAGTGATTTCTGGGATTTTCCAGGATTTAATGATTTTCGAAGGGTGTTATTAATTATTTTGGGACCATATAGGTCGAAATATTTTATTTATATGTCGCCGTGGAGTATTGCGACAAAAGAGGTGAGATTTTGAGTAGAACACCGCATTTAATTATTTTGGATTAGAATAGTGATTTGCGGTCAAGTACCTCGGATGGAAATTTCGACTGTGCCACGGGTCTCGGAATGTCCGAGATAGTCGAAAAAGAGTGTCCGATTGTCGAAATTGAGTTCCGGGTAATTTTGGAGTTAAATAGGCTCGTAATTGGGTAAACGAGTCGTTTTTGGGTTTTTAGGGTTAAAACCCTTTTTCTCTCTATATATAGAGGAAGAGAGGAAAGAAAGAAGAAAGAAGAGAGGGAAGAGAGAGAGAGGGAAGAAAAGAAGAGAAAGGGGGAGATTCCGGCCAGCCTCCGCGGGATTCGACTCAAGGACGTCGGATTTTATCCACGAGGCAAGTGTTTACTTGCTCTATTTATTTTTGAGCATAAATATCTCGTATCATTGTTGGTATAACAAACCCTAATGATTTTGGGTTGGGTATTCGTGAATAAAACGGGTTTTTGGGAGATAAAACGAATAAACCCCTAAAATTGGTAAATTGGAGATTTTAGTAATTAACCAAAAATATTGGGTGATTCCGGGTCCTGGGATGTTTAGGACCCGTATTATAAGTGTATTTGTTGTTGGTAGAAGTTGTAGGCCGTTGGGTGGAGAGATGGAAGCTTGGGGGAAGCTTCCATGGCCGAAACAGCTTCTCGGAGAAGAAGCTGCCCGACTTGATCGATCGATCGAGCCTCGGGGATCGATCGATCGAAGACTTCGATCGATCGAAGGCCATGGGTCGATCGATCGACCTCTGCTGAAAAGGGACAATTTTCTTAAGGTGATTTGGATGGGATAGATTCCATTTCATCTTGCGTTGAGGTTAATTAGGTGATAACCTAAGGGACCTTTTAGGACTTCATGGTCCATAAATTAAGGTAATTTAGGAGGGGTAAAGTAAGGGTTTTAAGTATATGACCCTTAATCTATATTTTCGAGGAAAATAGAATAATTGTAGAAATTTATGGATTAGGGTTCCTAAATTTAATTGGGGACTTCTAAACGATTTATTGGACTAGGTGTAGTCTTGGGGTTTAAGGAAATGAAATCCTTGACTCATTAAGTTTAAGGTTGTTCGGGTGAGATAAATCCCGAGGTTAATTCTCGTAGGCATATAAGCCTATATAATTATGCTTATAAAAGGCATAATTATATCGATTATCGTTAAGTATATCTTAGGAGATAATTGGGATAGTTTGGGGGTATATATATAATATATACTTCACTTAGAGAAGAATAGTATCATTGGAGATATCCAATAAATCCTTAGAATAGGATTGGAGTATATAGTGATTATTAAAGTAAGAAATACTTTGGATTTAGAATCATGCAACTATGAATGCATGATTACGATTCCTGGAGGGAATCTTTGGGGTATTTAGTCATCGCTAGATGTTATAGGCCACTAAGGCCGTTTATATATATTCTAGGAAGAATATATAGGATATGTATATACTGTGTGTTTTAGGTATATATATATATGATGATGGAAATGATTTTGAAAATATATAAATGAATATTTTCAAAATGAAAAGAGAAATGTTTTTCATAATTAATAAAATATGGATTACACACCTCTCTAAATCGCTATCATATGGGAAGTTGCGTTCGTATGGTGAAGCCCCCTGGCTAATGATGCAGGGTGGATATAGTCCTATAGGCCATGTGAGCGTTTGTTGTTATATTTTTCTGCGCTGGTTAGGAGATTCCGGGTGTGGTCTTGACTATCCCGCAGGCACATGGTCGCTTCCCGACGTCTTTCGATATAGGATCCCAGGTTGTCTTGGAGGCCCTGGAAGATGATAGCCATTTAGGGGCGCGCACAGTGGAGAAATCCGGACGGGCGGTCTTAGAACGCGTTTATATTAAAGCAGTTCATAATAATGGATTTGCTTTAATTACATTTCCTGGATATAGGAAGGGAAATCGGTTATAAATAATAAAATTGGCTTCGGTAACACTTCCCGGATGGAAGAAGGGATGTGGAAGCATATGTTATGATCAAAGCATTTTTATGATAATGAAAATGTCTTTGAATACATTTCCTGAGTATAAAAAGGGAAATGGGATAATTGATAAATGAAAAGCTTTTTTATGTTAATAAAATTGGCTTTCAAAAAGTATATGGTTTGTTAAAGCAATTCATGATAATGAATTGGCTTTTATAAATATATTTCCTGGATATGAGAAGGGAAATGGAAGTTTTTGAAATGAAAAGGATAAGTATTTATAAATACTTTATATATCAAGTAATCCTCAGTCCGGGAGATATTTATATTATCCGGAAGTATATTGTAGATGTATGTATATGTATAAATTGGGTGCCGAGGGTCTAATGAATCCCGACGATCGACCGTGCCGCATAGTAGTGTATCGGGGGGGTTCCTTGTTTGGATTTCGCTTCGCGAGACACCCCACGCACGAATATGGCACTGTGTTGAGACTGGGGAGAAGTTTAATCCTTAGTGCTCTTATATCATTAAATGTTTACGGTATATATATATTATATATCTTTCTGTACTGAGGGACTGGCGGATCTCAAAGATCGACCGTGCCGCATAGTAGTGTATCGGGGGGGTTCCTTGTTTGGATTTCGCTTTGCGAGACACCCCACGCACGAACATGGCATAGCGTCGAGATTAAAGTGAAGTTAGCCCTTAGTGCATCTATTTGACTATCTAGGTTAGATAGTGGTTGGGTATTAGACTAGTTTAGCAGGGTAGCTTGACTAGGATGTTTTTCGGGATGCGCTAGGTGTGCACTGTTAGAGGAGAGGTGAGGGGTATCTCATGAGAGTGCGATACCAATTTAAATATGAGATAAAACTATTTTTCTAAAAATAAAGCATTTATGCACTTGCAAAATATTTTCTAAACATTCGGGCCCTGACCCGTTTGTCTACTCTCCTTTCTTTCTCTTTACTATATATATATATATATATATATAGGTGTCCTGACACAGGGACGCCTGGATGGAAACTCTTTCGAGTCAGACGTCTGCTGCAGCAGCTGTGGATGCTTGCAGGTTATCGGTAGACGTTTCTTTCCTTGTACTCTAGATAGGAGATATTGTATAAACACTCGAGCCAATGGCTCAATTGCATTTATTTATTCTTTCAGTACAGCATTCGATATGGTTGTATTTTTGGACCGAGTGTTCGGTTATTTTAGTTCCTTTCATTTCCATTTCAGTTCATTACGCATTTAATTGTGGATGTTTTTATTTGTGCGCTAAAAAGAGTAGTTAGATAAAAGTTTTTAACGGCCACCTAATAGGATATTAGTAATTAAATGGATTTTCGACAGTGATGCTAAGAATGATCCATATGAAACTCCTGTTTTAATTTAATATTGGAGTGATCGCCCGGTATCTAATTAGGTGGGGTGTTACAGATGGTATCAGAGCATCAGGTTCTAGTGTCTTTAGGAATCTGTGCGGACGTACTACGCTTTCAGCGTTGCTCTCGATTTGTATAGAGCCCCAGGATTAGGATTGTTGATATCTCTTGTGAGATTTCGTTCTCCTGCCATATTATGAGATTATAGAAATCTTTTGCGCGCTCATTTGAGAATCGTGTGCGGAGCTTGGATGGCAGCAGGAGGTGAGGCTTAGCTGGTGCAGCTGGTAGAAGGTTGGGATGAGTACCTTAGTAGAGGTCACTCTCTCTATGGTAATTGTGAAGAATTATCTCAATGACTACTAATGCATAGTAGTTACGAGTACCATAGTGCCGCCGTAATAGAGTGTGGTACTAAAGTTGGATTTCCCCGTGGAGATAAGGATTAGAAAGGGATCTTACGGATAGTTCTAACCGTGAGTCCCCATGAATCAGTAGGATGAGAAGAATGCAGCTTTGGGAATTATTCGCCTAAGGTTCAGCAGAGGTATATGGTGTGAGTATTTGGCGTGACTAGATAAAGTCGCGGTATTAGTTAGCCCTAGACTCGTGTGTGTATTTTGAGTTGTGGCGGTCTCGATAACATTTTAATGTATGACTATGTGTTTTCCGCAATAGCGGAATTTTATTTCGCTTCATTCGCCATAGAGGCGGGTGATTATATTTTGTATATATACGTATACGGTATATGGTGTAACGGAGCGATAGCAGGCTAATAATGGCAAGTCTATCGTGTCCGCAGTTCCTGGAGGGAACAGGTTGTTATTCTCGTGTCTCACCTTGATACAGGTTGAGTACACCTTTGCTATTATGTATTTATGGAACCTCGATGAGCACAGGCTTCCTTATTTTTGGATGGTATATGTGGCAACCTTATAGATATAATTTAAGGCCCACAGAATCGTTGTTGAGCGGTAAGATTTAGCTCAGTATTAGTTTGCGCAAGGACTTAGGAATGAGTGCGAGCGCAGGGTGGTATGACTCTTAGTTAGAGATAGGAGTTCAGATCATCTTTTGTTGGATTAGGGGATAGGGTTATCCCGGTTGCATGATGAAATGACTGAACTCCACAACCAACGAAGTCAAGGGTTAATGTGTGGAGGGGTTCCTTGTTTGGATTTCGCTTTGCGAGACACTCCACACATGACTCGTAACGGCGTCGGGAGTGGGGAGCTGTTATGGGATGCAAGGATGTTGATCTTGTGGAAAGGTCTTATAGTGTGGATGAACCACTATAGGCTATGAACCACATAATGTTAATATACTTATGGAAATATTGTGCTATGGAGAAGCACTAAAGTGGTCTCTTCGCCACAAATGGGTGGGTGAGGTTGGACTTAGAGAAATTTATTTGAGGACAATAGTCAGGCCTTAATGAAAAGGCAAGTTTTGAGGAGCTACATTTTGGGTGAAATGTTCGTGACACTTTCTACAGAAAGTGGGCACTTGATTAGTTAGGTTTCCTTCTGTATGGGCGGAAGGATAAGATAGTAGGAATGCGTTCGTAGGCTAGCCTGGTAGGATTTAGGACGTCCCGTTTCTGTGCCTTGGGTCATTATATCTCGATGACCGACTACGCGAGGGAGTAGTGTAACGGGAGGGTTCCTTGTTTGGATTTCGCCTTGGCGAGACGTCCCACGCATGAAACCAAGCAATTGTCGGGAGTTGAGAGAGGCCTTGGGCACTAGGGACATACTTAGGATTATATTAGTTTCGTGTAGGTAGGGTAACGCTTAGATCGTAGCATTTTTAGGATATAGGTTCGCTAGTATTAGCAGCGCCGAGGTTAGGAGTATTGAAATGCGCGGGTTCGGAGGACCCATAGTTGAGTATTACACCGAGGAAAGGAGATCCTTATTGGGAGAGAGTGATGCGTGTCAGACGTTCGTAATGTTTGTGCTGATATGCACAAGTTAGAAAGGTGTATGGGCACCTTGGTAAGGTAGTTTGATGTACCGCCTAGCTAAGATGGGAGTAGTATACAAGATTGAAATCCATGCCAAGAGGCATTTTAGAGGATGGGTATTGAGTGACGTATTAGAGTTACTTTATGATTGCGGTAGCCGCATAATGTACGATCAGGAACCATTAGGTTAGTATTTTTCCTTGAGGTTTTTAGGATTTGTAGTAATCCTAGTTAGAGGGTGTGAGTTACATCTGAATTTCGAGGACAAAATTCTGTTGTAAGGGGGAGAGTATGTAATAACTCGCCCTTTTGGAGATGATTAAATTCCATAATTAAGTATATATTGGAATTTGGAGAATTTCTCGAAATAGTGATTTCTGGGATTTTCGAGGATTTAATGATTTTCGAAGGGTGTTATTAATTATTTTGGGACCATATAGGTCGAAATATTTTATTTATATGTCGCCGTGGAGTATTGCGACAAAAGAGGTGAGATTTTGAGTAGAACACCGCATTTAATTATTTTGGATTAGAATAGTGATTTGCGGTCAAGTACCTCGGATGGAAATTTCGACTGTGCCACGGGTCTCGGAATGTCCGAGATAGTCGGAAAAGAGTGTCCGATTGTCGAAATTGAGTTCCAGGTAATTTTGGAGTTAAATAGGCTCGTAATTGGGTAAACGAGTCGTTTTTGGGTTTTTAGGCTTAAAACCCTTTTTCTCTCTATATATAGAGGAAGAGAGGAAAGAAAGAAGAAAGAAGAAAGGGAAGAGAGAGAGAGGGAAGAAAAGAAGAGAAAGGGGGAGATTCCGGCCGGCCTCCGCGGGATTCGGCTCAAGGACGTCGGATTTTATCCACGAGGCAAGTGTTTACTTGCTTTATTTATTTTTGAGCATAAATATCTCATATCATTGTTGGTATAACAAACCCTAATGATTTTGGGTTGGGTATTCATGAATAAAACGGGTTTTTGGGAGATAAAACGAATAAACCCCTAAAATTGGTAAATTGGAGATTTTAGTAATTAACCAAAAATATTGGGTGATTCCGGGTCCTGGGATGTTTAGGACCCGTATTATAAGTGTATTTGTTGTTGGTAGAAGTTGTAGGCCGTTGGGTGGAGAGATGGAAGCTTGGGGGAAGCTTCCATGGCCGAAACAGCTTCTCGGAGAAGAAGCTGCCCGACTTGATCGATCGATCGAGCCTCGGGGATCGATCGATCGAAGCCTTCGATCGATCGAAGGTCATGGGTCGATCGATCGACCTCTGCTGAAAAGGGACAATTTTCTTAAGGTGATTTGGATGGGATAGATTCCATTTCATCTTGCGTTGAGGTTAATTAGGTGATAACCTAAGGGACCTTTTAGGACTTCATGGTCCATAAATTAAGGTAATTTAGGAGGGGTAAAGTAAGGGTTTTAAGTATATGACCCTTAATCTATATTTTCAAGGAAAATAGAATAATTGTAGAAATTTATGGATTAGGGTTCCTAAATTTAATTGGGGACTTCTAAACGATTTATTGGACTAGGTGTAGTCTTGGGGTTTAAGGAAATGAAATCCTTGACTCATTAAGTTTAAGGTTGTTCGGGTGAGATAAATCCCGAGGTTAATTCTCGTAGGCATATAAGCCTATATAATTATGCTTATAAAAGGCATAATTATATCGATTATCGTTAAGTATATCCTAGGAGATAATTGGGATAGTTTGGGGGTATATATATAATATATACTTCACTTAGAGAAGAATAGTATCATTGGAGATATCCAATAAATCCTTAGAATAGGATTGGAGTATATAGTGATTATTAAAGTAAGAAATACTTTGGATTTAGAATCATGCAACTATGAATGCATGATTACGATTCCTGGAGGGAATCTTTGGGGTATTTAGTCATCGCTAGATGCTATAGGCCACTAAGGCCGTTTATATATATTCTAGGAAGAATATATAGGATATGTATATACTGTGTGTTTTAGGTATATATATATATGATGATGGAAATGATTTTGAAAATATATAAATGAATATTTTCAAAATGGAAAGAGAAATGTTTTTCATAATTAATAAAATATGGATTACACACCTCTCTAAATCGCTATCATATGGGAAGTTGCGTTCGTATGGTGAAGCCCCCTGGCTAATGATGCAGGGTGGATATAGTCCTATAGGCCATGTGAGCGTTTGTTGTTATATTTTTCTGCGCTGGTTAGGAGATTCCGGGTGTGGTCTTGACTATCCCGCAGGCACATGGTCGCTTCCCGACGTCTTTCGATATAGGATCCCAGGTTGTCTTGGAGGCCCTGGAAGATGATAGCCATTTAGGGGCGCGCACAGTGGAGAAATCCGGACGGGCGGTCTTAGAACGCGTTTATATTAAAGCAGTTCATAATAATGGATTTGCTTTAATTACATTTCCTGGATATAAGAAGGGAAATGGGTTATAAATAATAAAATTGGCTTCGGTAACACTTCCCGGATGGAAGAAGGGATGTGGAAGCATATGTTATGATCAAAGCATTTTTATGATAATGAAAATGTCTTTGAATACATTTCCTGAGTATAAAAAGGGAAATGGGATAATTGATAAATGAAAAGCTTTTTTATGTTAATAAAATTGGCTTTCAAAAAGTATATGGTTTGTTAAAGCAATTCATGATAATGAATTGGCTTTTATAAATACATTTCCTGGATATGAGAAGGGAAATGGAAGTTTTTGAAATGAAAAGGATAAGTATTTATAAATACTTTATATATCAAGTAATCCTTAGTCCGGGAGATATTTATATTATCCGGAAGTATATTGTAGATGTATGTATATGTATAAATTGGGTGTCGAGGGTCTAATGAATCCCGACGATCGACCGTGCCGCATAGTAGTGTATCGGGGGGGTTCCTTGTTTGGATTTCGCTTCGCGAGACACCCCACGCACGAATATGGCACTGTGTTGAGACTGGGGAGAAGTTTAATCCTTAGTGCTCTTATATCATTAAATGTTTACGGTATATATATATTATATATCTTTCTGTACTGAGGGACTGGCGGATCTCAAAGATCGACCGTGCCGCATAGTAGTGTATCGGGGGGGTTCCTTGTTTGGATTTCGCTTTGCGAGACACCCCACGCACGAACATGGCATAGCGTCGAGATTAAAGTGAAGTTAGCCCTTAGTGCATCTATTTGACTATCTAGGTTAGATAGTGGTTGGGTATTAGACTAGTTTAGCAGGGTAGCTTGACTAGGATGTTTTTCGGGATGCGCTAGGTGTGCACTGTTAGAGGAGAGGTGAGGGTATCTCATGAGAGTGCGATACCAATTTAAATATGAGATAAAACTATTTTTCTAAAAATAAATCATTTATGCACTTGCAAAATATTTTCTAAACATTCGGGCCCTGACCCGTTTGTCTACTCTCCTTTCTTTCTCTCTACTATATATATATATATATATATATAGGTGTCCTGACACAGGGACGCCTGGATGGAAACTCTTTCGAGTCAGACGTCTGCTGCAGCAGCTGTGGATGCTTACAGGTTATCGGTAGACGTTTCTTTCCTTGTACTCTAGATAGGAGATATTGTATAAACACTCGAGCCAATGGCTCAATTGCATTTATTTATTCTTTCAGTACAGCATTCGATATGGTTGTATTTTTGGACCGAGTGTTCGGTTATTTTAGTTCCTTTCATTTCCATTTCAGTTCATTACGCATTTAATTGTGGATGTTTTTATTTGTGCGCTAAAAAGAGTAGTTAGATAAAAGTTTTTAACGGCCACCTAATAGGATATTAGTAATTAAATGGATTTTCGACAGTGATGCTAAGAATGATCCATATGAAACTCCTGTTTTAATTTAATATTGGAGTGATCGTCCGGTATCTAATTAGGCGGGGTGTTACAAGTGATTTGCTGTCAAGTACTCGGATGGAAATTTCGACTACGCCGTGAGTCTCGAAATGGTTGAGATAGTCGAAAAAGATTGTCCGATTGTCGAAATGGAGTTTCGAGGAATTTTAGAGTTAAACGGGCTCGTAATTGAGTAAACAAGTTATTTTTGGGTTTTAAGGGGTTAAACCCCTTTTCTTTCTTTATAAATAGGGAGGGAGGGAGATAAGAGAGAGAAAAGAAAGAAGAAAGAGAGAAGAGATAGAGAAGGAGAGAAAAGAGGAGAAAAGGGGAGCTTCCGGCCAAACTCCGCCGAACGTGACTCGGGATCGTCGGATTATATCCACGAGGCAAGTGTTTACTTGCTTTATTCCCTTTCTGCATATATATCTCATATCTTAGTTTGGTATAAATAAACCCTAAAGATTTTGGGTTGGGTTTCCGTGAATAAAACGAGTTTTCGAAAGATAAAACGAGTAAACCCTAATAATGTTTCAATTTGAGGAACTTAGGTTTTAACCTAAATTAATTGGTGATTTCGAGTTCTAGGACGTTTAGAACCCGTATTATATGTGTAGTTGTTGTTGGTTGAGGTTGTAGGTCGTTGGGTGAGGCGACAAAAGCTAGGGAGAAGCTTTAATGGCTGAAACAACTTCTCGGGGAAGAATCTGCCCGCCATGATCGATCGATCAATCATAGGGGTTCGATCGATCGAACCATCGATCGATCGAGGGACATGGGTCTATCGATCGACCCCTGCTGAAAGATGGCAATTTTTTTAGGATGATTTGGATGGCAATTTTTCTAGGATGATTTGGATGGGATAGATTCCAATTCATATTGCTTCGAGGTTAATCATGTGATAACATAAGGGACCTTTTAGGACTATATGGTCCTCTAATTAAGAGAATTTAGGAGGGAAAAGTGAGGGTTATAAATGTATAACCCTTAAACTATATTGTCGAGGAAAATAGAAGAATTGTAGAAGTTTGAAGGTTTAGGGTTTCTAACTTAGGGTGGGGACCTTTAAATGATTATATGGACAAGAGGTAGTCCTTGGGTTCATGTAAATAAAATCCATATCCCATTAAATTTAAGGTTGTTCGGGAAATGTAAATCCCTAGGATATTTTTAGTAGGCATTTAGGCCTATATAATTATGTTTACAGAAAGCGTAGTTATATCGATTACTGTTGGGATAATAGATATGTATATTCTCTTAGTGTGGAATATTATAATTGGAGATATCCAATAATTCCTTGGATGGGATTTAAGTATTTATTATTTATCAAAGTAAGGAAATACTTTGGGTTTAGAATCATGCGTAAATGAATGCGTGATTATGATTCTTTGACAGAATCTTTGGGATTATTGGTCATCGCTAGATGTGATTGGCAAATATGGCCATTTAGATATATTCGATGATGAATATGTATGTGTGTGTATATATATATATATATACTATGTGATTAAAGTATGTATATGATATTATATAAATGACTTTTGAAAATGAACAAAATGAAAGTTTTCAAAATGGAAAAGAAATGATTTTCATAAATGATAATTTATTTACAGACACCTCTCTAAATGCTATCATAAGGGAAGTTCGCGCGTGAGGTGAACCCCCCTGGCTAATGAATGCAGTGTGAATATAGTCCTATAGGCCATATGGGTGATTATATATGTTTACTGCGCTGGTTAGGTGATTCTGGGTGTGGTCATGATTATCCCTCATGCATATGGCCGCTTTCCGACGTTTCGATAGGTTCCCAGGTTGTCTTGTTTGATAGGCCCTGGAAGATGATAGCCATTTAGGGGCACGTCATGTGGGGAAACCCGGAGGGACGGTCTTAGATATGTTAAAGCAATTCATGATATTGAATTGGATTTAAATACATTTCCTGGATGGAAGAAGGGAAATGGGATAAACGATTTGGCTTCGGATACATATCCCGGATGGAAGAAGGGAAATGGAAGCATGTGTTATGGAAAAAGCATTTTTATGATAATAAAAATGGGTTTTATGTACATTTCCTGGATATAAAAAGGGAATGGGATATTATGGAATGGAAAAGCATTTTTATGATAATAAAACTGGCTTTTAAAAAGTTATCTGATATGTTGAAGAAATTCATGATAATGAATTGGCTTTTATATACATTTCCTGGATATAAGAAAGGAAATGGAAAGATTTGAGATAAATATAAAAGTATTGATAAATACTTTGTAAATTGAAAATGGAAATGAATTCTCATTCCGGGAGATAGATTCGGATGTATATTGTAATATGAATATATATGGATAAATCGAGTACCGAGGATCTAATAGATCCCGACGATCGACCTTGCCGCGTAGTAGTGTATCGGGGGGTTCCTTATTTGGATTTCACTTTGCAAGACACCCCACACACGAACATGGCATAGTGTTGAGTCTGGGGATAAGTTTAATCCTTAGTGCTCTAATATTAGTATTTCTTATATGGTGTATGTATATGTATATACGATATGTACTGAGGGCCTAATTAATCTCGACGATCGACCTTGCCGCGTAATAGTGTATCAGGGGGTTCCTTGTTTGGATTTCGCTCTGCGAGACACTCCACGTCCGAACATGGCACAGTGTTGTGACTAGGGAGAAGTTTAGCCCTTAGTACTTGGACTATCTAAGGTTGATAGTAGTTGGGTGATAGACTAGTTTATCATGGTAGCTTGACTAGGATGTTTAGAGGGATGCGCTACTAGTGAACTATTATAAGAGAGGTGAGGAGTATCTCATGGGAGTGCGATACCAAATTTAAATATGAGATAAAACCTTTTTCTAAAAAATAAAGCATTTATGAACTTGTTAAATATTTTCAAAACTCGGGCTCTGACCCGTTTATCTACTTTTACCTCTCTTGCTATATATGTATTATATAGGTGTCCAGACACAGGGACGCCTGGATGGCACTTCTTTCGATTCAGACGTCAGCTGCAGTAGCTGTGGATGCGTGCAGGTTTTCGATAGTCGCTTTCATTCTTGTACTCTAGATAGAAGGTACTGTATACACCTTCGGGTTAATAACCCAATTGCATTTATTTATTTTAGTACGGTATTCGATATGGTTGTATATTTTGACCTAGTGTTCGGTTATTTTATTTCATTTCAGTTTCATTTACGCAAACTGTGTGGATGTTGTAATTCGTAGTTGTATAAAAAGAGTAGTTAAGTAAAATTTTGACACCGGCCTAATAGGTTATTAGTAATTAAATGGATTTTCGACAGTGATGCTAAGAATGATCCAGATGAGACTCCTATTTTAATTTGATATAGGAGTAATCGCTCGATATTTTATAAAGGCGGGGTGTCACACGCGGTTGGTCTCGGAATGGATGAGATAGTTAGAATAGAGTATCCAGGGGTCATAATTGAGTTTTGGGAATTTTTGGATTAATAGGGACTCGCAATTGAGTAAACGAGTCACTTTTGGATTTAATAGGGATAAACCCTCTTTTCTTGACCTATAAGACACGAGAGAGTGGGAAAAAGAAAGAAAAAGAGAGAAAGCAAGAAGATAAGAAAGTAAGAGGAGAAAAGAGGAGAGAAAAAGGATTTTTGGGCCAAACTTCGCGAGATTCGACTCGGGGTCATCGGATTTTATCCTCCAGGCAAGTGTTTACTTGCTTTATTTGTTTTTCAGCATCAATCTCATATCATAGTTGGTAATAATAAATTATATGATTTTGCGATTTGGGTTTTCGTGAATCAAACAGGATTTTCGGAAGTTTAACGGGTAAAACACGGGAAATATCAAATTGGAGAAACTCAGGAATTAATTGAATTAAATTGTTGAATCTTGGTTCTAGGATGTTTAGAACCTATTTTACTTGTGTATAATTAGTTGTTTGTTGTTAAATTAGGTTGGGAGAAGGAGTCTAAATCTTGGTGGGTTTGTTAATGGACGAAATAGGGGCGAAGAAGAAGTTGCCCTGCTTGATCGATCGATCGACGGCCAAGGGTCGATCGATCGATCAAACAACTATTTTGGCAATTTTGGCTTAGTTAATTTGAATGGGATAAATTCCCACATTAATGGTTTCTATCTTATTTATTTGAGGAAATAAATGATTAACTAAGGAAGATATGTTTATCCAATTAAGGGAATTTATAGGGGCTAAGAGGGTGCTAAATTGGTGTGGCACTAAAAAAAATTATATTTTCGAGGAAAATATTTGGATTAAGAAAATAAAGGTTTAAGGTTCCTAAAATAGAGTGGGGACCTATTAATTATTATTTCAATGATATGTAGACCTTGGGTTCATGGAAAATGGAATCCATGACTTATTTATTTGAGGGTGTTTAGGGCGAGTAACACTCGAGTTGATATTTCGGTGGGGGATTGTACGTATAGAATTAAGCACGTAGAGAATGTAGTTATGTGTCAAATTGTGTGTGAGAAAATCCTACAAGGCGAATAGGATGAAATTGGGATATACGCTAAAGAGGATTTATGAGAATTGGGATATACGCTAAAGCGGTTTCCCGACACATCTATTGACAACGGTCATTATAGGTGGTGCGATACTTATGAGAATTAAGATAAGTCAATGGTACACTTATCTAATTAGTACGAATTGGTACATTAGGGTTTATGTACAAGTACTTAAATAGTGATTAAGGTGTGAGTTGTATTTAAGTAGGAGAATACTTAAATATTGTTATGAGATTTGGCAATTTCAGCAATATATACATTTGAGGACGTATAAATGTGTGTATATATATATATATATATATATATATATATATATATATATATATATATATATATATATATAAAATATGTGATTACAATATACATATTATATGATACAGATATGTATATATATCTATGTGTGGATGGTATATATATATATATATATGTGAAGCATACCCCCTCTAATGCTATCATGGGAAGTTGTGCAATGTGGGTGAGGCCCCTGGCTTGAGGAGCAGGGAGCGTACAGTCCCCAGGTCATAGCATCCATTGTTATATTGTGTGATTTTTATTAGGGGTGAGACGTGGTGGGTATGTTTCGTCTTATTTCTGGGGAGGAACTATGACCACTTCCCAGACATTGTGATTGTTGACCGCGATGTCAATGATATTGAGTCCGACCGCTGGTCCCCAGGATGGTATGGGAGGGATGCCCTGGAAGATGATAGCATTGAGAGACCGCATCCTCGAGTTATAGCTCGTTGGGATGGCTATTATACTAATGTGTATAGTATATTACTTGTGCATGAGAACAAGATATTATATATCTCTATTAGAGTGAAGAGGTAAAAGAAAAAAAAGATTTAATTCTTATTCCGGGAGATCGTATCCAGACTTATATTGAGATTCGTATTATAAATGAGGAGGTTATGCATATTGATATATATATATATATATATATATATATATATATATATATATATATATATATATATATATATATATATATATATATATATATATATATATATGTTTTGTACTGAGGGTCTAATGGATCTCGACGACCGACCTTGCCAAGTAGTAGTGTATCGGGGGGTTCTTTGTTTAAATTTCGCTTCGCGAGACACCCCATGCACGAACATGGCATATTGTTGAGACTGGGGAGAATTTTAGCCCTTAGTACTAGGTTTTCTTAGGATTTCTAGAGTTTGGGGGTAACGGATTAGTTAGGTAGAGTAGCTTAACTAGGTTATATAGGAGATATGCGCTAGGTGTGCACTATTAGAAGAGAGGTGAGGGGTATTTCATGGGAGTGCGATACCAATTTAAATATGGGATAAAACATATTTTTCTAAATAACGAATTTATGCACTTGCAAGGTATTTTCACAACTCGGGCTCTGACCCGTTTCTATATTTTTCCTCTCTTGTTATATCTTATTTTTATGTGTCCAGACACATGGATGCATAGATGATGATCCTTTCGAGTCAGACGTCTGCTGCAGCAGCTATGAATGCATGCAAGTTTTTGGTAAACGCTTTTATCCTTGAAATCTAGATATGAGTTACTGTATAAATACTTGGGTTAAAATACCAACAACATTTATTTATTCTTTCACCGCCTTTTAGTGTGGCATTCGATTTGGTTGTATTATTGTTAAATCGAGTGTTCAGTTATTTTATTTCCTTTTAGTTTCACTTAAATAAATTGTGTGAATTTTTTATTTGTATAGTTTGTTTAAAAAGATTAGTTAAATAAAATTTTACGCCATCATGATAGGTTATTAGTAATTAATTTGGTTTTCGACAGTGATTCTGAGAATGATCCATATGCAACTCCTGTTTTAATTTGGTCCAGGAGTGATCGCCCGGTATTTTATTAGGCGAGGTGTCACAGATGGTATCAGAGCATCAGTTTCTAGTGTCCTTAAGAATCCATGCGGACGTACTACGCTTTCAGCGTTACTCTCAATTTGATATAAATCCTTAGGATTAGGATTCTTGATTCCTCTTGTGAGATTTCGTTCCCCAACCATATTGTGAGATTATAGTAAATATTTTACGTGATCGTTTGAGTTTTGTGTGCCGATCGGTGAAGGACGACCACAGAAGGCCATTGCAGGGGTTGTAGGAGTCAAGACTTAATTGGAGCGATTAGTTGAAGTCGGAGACTAGGACCGTAGTAGAGGTCATTCTCCTTGTGGCATTTGCTAAGGATGGTTGCAATGAATACTAAAGTACATCAATTGTAAGTATCCAAGTACCGCTATAGTAAAGAGTGGTACTGAAGTTGAATTACCCGGTGAAGCTTAAGGTTCAAAATGGGTCTTTGAAAAGGACCATACTTTGAAGTTAATTCATGCAAAGGTAAAATAGAGGATGAACCGAAGAAGGTGTCCGGACAGTTCACCCCTAGAAAGTATGACAAGCCTGCCAGTGCTACAGTCTCAACCATCAACAACATCTCTCAATCAACCACATCATGGGCACCAGAAAGCCGCCCTACCCCCATCCGAAGGGAATACACTGAGCTCCATGCTCCCCTCTCCAATGTTTACCAAGCCCTGTTAAGCCGAAACCTCATCAACCCCTTAGATCCCCATCCATATATCTCCCAAATAATTAAATTATATGTCCTTATAATTACGGAGTATAACACGTAATACACTTGTTTAACCAGAAAATAAAATATTTTTTTTGTAAACAACTTCAGAATTTTTTGATTTGTCATTCACCCTCACGCGCAGAGTCAAACTTCCAACAAATTTCTGTGGACCTCACTCGCGTGCATTTTTAACACTTCATCTTCAACCTCTCGATATTTGACTTTAGGGTTTTAAACTTTTGACCATCAATTAAATCATGTATAAAATACCATTTTAACTGATTTAAAAGCCATTCTTCCTAACTTTTCACAGGGACTCCGAATATATAACTTTTATAAATTGAGGTAGACTTTAGCATTATCTCCATTTTCTGTAAAACGTTCAAAATTTTAACTCAATATTTGTGGGTTTTTGGATAAATTCGAACTGCGACATGTTCATGGTTTTGCGTCTAGGTTAGTTTAGAACATAATGGTTTTGGTTTGAGATCCCAATTCACAGTTTAGAAGAATAATTTTAACTCTAAAATTTTTCAAGCCGTAAATGAAAATTTGTGATTTCAGATATTTAAATTATATTAGACTCAAATTTTCCATTGCACCTAGGTTCAGGAGAACAAAAGATCAAATGCTCCCACCTTGAAATTGGTTCAAGGTTAGGAATACATAATCCACCATTGAAGCTCATGCTCCAATGAACTTTTCTCTTGTTTGATCCAGTTCAATGATAAACCAACATGAATTCTTACATGTAAAAGCTAAAAATAATTGTGACACCCCGCCTAATTAAACACCTAGTGATCAGTCATTTATTAAATTAAATCAGAATCTCCAGTTGGTCCACATTATGCATCAATGTGGAAAACTTTTTATTAATTACTAACCACCTAATATTTAAAAAGGGTTGATGCCAAAATTTAATCTTTTAATTAATAAACTCTAAATTAACAGGTAATTAAACATTCACCATCCAAACCAAACTCATACAAAAGGAAAAAACTGAAATAATAAGTGCAACAAGAGTAAACACATTCAGTTTAAATACCAAATACAATAATCCAACCGAAATAATCCTTTGACTGAAATGAGTAAATAAATAAATCCATAAATCTCTGACAGTCTAATAGAAAGGGGTAAGATGCCCTAACAGAAGGAAATAACTAGAAAATGAAGAAATGGTAAATGTGGAGGCACCTACTATCGAGGTCCTGTAACTTCCAGAGCAGATACAACACGTTAAATGAATGGAACTCCTATGCTTGGTGTCCCTGTGGCTGGGCACCTAAAATAATTTGACAAAAGACAAAATATTTGCAAGAGATGGATCAATGCTCGAGCGTAAAATATTTTAAAAACTTTAACAAGTATTTAAAAATTATAGAAAAGAAATTAGTATGTGCTTGTTAGTTTTTTGGGCACTCACTTGAGATTCTTACCTCTCAAGTGCACGCCTAATGCACGCCTAATGCACCTCTAAACCCAGGCTAATTCTTTTATCATCTAACTAGATTGTAGACATAATCCTTCTAATAACTACCCATAAATCCACCCATATTTTGCGCAATACTATATTAAATGTTTTTATGAATATTATCTCGATTCGGGATGTATTTAAAAATCCCATAAAGCATTTTCTTACTTAAGTTATTTAGGAATTTTCACTATATTTCTTATCCACGTAGTTTCACACAATAAGTAACACCACAGGTATATATATATATATATATATAGAGAGAGAGAGAGAGAGAGAGGGAGAGAGATAGATACACACTATATACTATATATACTAAAAGACACCTCTAGACTCAGCTACTGTTCCCTCATTCTCCACTATCAAGTCCCGGTACATCTCGCACTGCATAAGGACAATAGGTTCGGAATCTCCCACGAACCATAAAGTAAAAATCATACATATTGGAGGAGAATATGGTTCCAAGCCTATGGGTTACACACATACCTCTCCATCCATATGGTCGTCATCACTATCATTCTCAAATAGCCCTTACCTAGGTTCCATGCTATGGAGGTACGAGTCAAATACCCCCTCCCCCCAAATGCTCCTCAAGATAGGACTATCCCCTTTCACAACCTCCCGCGATGGGAAGTATGGTAGGTATGTCATACCCAAAATAAATATCATTATAGGCATTCACGCAACCTAACAAGTCACACCCCGAATGTTTAACTTATACATAGTATCTCTTATTACTACTTGCATTACACATACTAGATTACTAATACTTTATCACTCGTAACTTAGAGATCGATCGTCGCTCCAATTGTCATTAAATATCATACCCATTTTATTACCTAATAATTTTGTTTTAACCAGAATCCCAATGTTACTACTAAGCATCACTTCAAATAAACTTGCTAACCAGATTTGAAACAGAAGAAAATTTCCCCAGAAACTAGACCTTTCGTTTGAACTAGAAGCTATCTCATTTGAATGAGATAACATGCCATTAGAATGACATATTGCACAATAGCGGTTCTCCTTCGAACCAGGCTCAATCTCGTTTGAACGAGATTGTACAGTTTCGTTCCCAACTTGCACCCACTACATTTTTCATCATAAACCAGTCCTAAAACCTCTATAAATCAGTCCCAAAATCCCTCCGTTCAATTCCAACTCATTTTCCCACAAAAAGGATGATTTCTAACGTCTTAAACACATCAATTCTTGATTAATTAACCCACAGACCAAAAATCCCCAAATTTTCAGATTCATAGAACCCTAATTGATAAAGTTTCAAATGAAACCTTCTAATCCCCGATTTAGTCAGCAATTATCATCATAAATTCGTGGTTAACCTTCAAATTACATGGACCATTCATCTTGGTATCAATTTAACCCTAATATATCTTTTAATCATGAATTCTTCATCAAATTACATGCAATTCAAAGGGGTTTCATTACCTACACTAACATAAACACATTTAATGCTAAAAGAGTAAGGTTTAAAAATTTTCCTTATGAAAACTGGTCTAATCGTTTGGTGTTGTTGGTATGGTTGCAACCCTTGTTCTTCGATCGATGCAATGGTGGTCTCGGCGGTGGAAAAGGTGCACTCGTGGTGGCTCTTCCCTAGACTTCTCTTCCTCTTTCTCTCTTTTTGGCCGCTCTCTGTGTCTTACTCTTTCTCATGGAAGATAACCTACTCTAACCCACGTAGGAAACATTTTTATTTCTCTAATTTTGTCCTTTATTTTAGCTCAAAATATAATTTAGCAAAATGCCCCTCCGGGATGCCGGTTCGACCTAAAACTACCCCATAACCCAAACTAAGCCCCCGGGTAGATTTTTCTGACTATCTCGACCCTTCCCGACACAATGGCGCACTTGAAAAGACCATATGAGCGACTTATAAATATTTTACTTTTTATTCCATTAGCCCCGACACGACGGACACATGCGTCCCGACTTAATTTCCTTAATTATTGTATTTTTCACTCACGACAACATTAATATTTTCCTAATCATCTATTACTTTACTCATTAAGTAATATTAAACATAATTCTCCCCAATAAATAGTAACTTTCATCACGCTAGTAATTATTTAATTAAATTCGGATTAATCATAAATAACTTTCCCATTTAAATTAATTAATCCCCTAATTGAAATAAAATCTTTCAAAAATGCGGGGTATAAAAATAATTCCATGTTAGTGCAGAAACATAATGGAATCAAGAAAACTAAGTTTGATACATAAAATGTAAAAATACCAAAACTTCTAAATTTTGAGCTTGATTTTTGAATGGTAAATAAGTATGTATTTATAGTGGTAATAAGGGTCTTTTATAAGGTGAAGATGGGGAAATGATTGGTGGTTTTAAAGGTGGATTTCGAAAGTTTATTGTAAGAGTTTTAGTTATGGTAGAATAGGTACCATGTGGTTTCACATGAATTGCCGTGTGTTATGGTCTAGGTGGTAGCCTGTTTATCTTCCAAATCAGTAGGGCGATTTGTGAAATTAGTTTGGTTTAAGTATTTGGTCCTTAGGGAGCATATGTTTAAGTATATAGTATTTTTTATATATTGTTTTGAAAGTTTTAGGGGCTAAAATTAAATTTTACAAACTTGTGGGGATATATTACGGTACTAGTGGTAATGTTTTAAGTTATAGGTTTTGTGTATAAATAAGTTTTGGGTTTGGGTTTGGTTTATAAGTTTAAACAAGGGTTTTAAAAATTTTAGGGTCACTTTGGAATTATTATAACGTAAGGATGTTCTAAGTATTTATTATTTCTTAGGTTCCTAGTTAGGTATTTTAATAAACTATTACCTTTAATCGTTGGAATATTGATATAGGATATTTCTAATTTTTTATCTGTGAGTAGTCATGGTTCCCGTATATAAGTAAACTAGCGATATCATAGTCTACTCGTATGTTCAGGTTATTATAGTTTTCCTACAAAAAAAATTCATTCTCGAAATTACGTTCGAAGAATTCAGGGTTGTGTTGTTTCATTACGTCCTTAGTTTCCCGTGTGGCTACTTCGGTTCCATGATGCTGCCAAAAAACCTTAAATAACGAAATGGTCTTATTGCGAATAACCATGTCCTATGAATATAACATCCTTATGGGCTTTTCCTCAAAGTCATGGTTGGTTTGTATGGATATTCATTTCCCAATGATGATATGTTTTGGGTCTGAAATGTATTTCCGTAAATATAATACATGTCGTGTATTTTTTTTATAATTTCGTGGGTAGCTCTAAACGATAGGCTATTGGCCCTATTCATTCTATGATTTAAAAGGTACCTACATATCATGGTGCTGTGACACCCCGACTAATTAAATACCGGGTGGCTACTCCTTTATTAAATTAAATCAAAATGCCAAGTTGGCTCAGTTAATAGCATCACTGTCGAAAACATTTTTATTATTACTAACCACCTAGTATTTAAAAAGTAAGTTGCCAAATTTTAATTAAAGCCTGATTAACATGCAGTAAAAGATTTAAAGAAAGAATAATATCACCATTCACCATAACGAAATAATAGAATAACCAACACATGATATAAATAAATCTGGAGGAAAAAATCCTCACAACAAAATCCCGTAACTGAAGTAAGTAACGAAATACTGAATACTGAATCAATACATGCCAAAGTCTGAAAAACTGAAATGGAAATGTCTCTAATAGAAATTGGGCAACATGCCCTACAACTGAGGAATACTGAGTATGAAATCCAAATGATATAAGCGTCTAAAAGCAAATCCCTGTAGCTTACACAAGCATCTACAGCTCGTCATCTGAGTGAGAATCCTATGCATGGTGTCCTTGTGGCTGGGCACCTAAAAATGGTTTTACAAAAAAATAGATTTGAAAGCAAACGAGTCAGAGCCCGAATGTGGAGATATTTTAAAAACCTGCAAGTGCTTTAAAAACATTTAAATCAGTATATGCAAAATACATGTTAGGACGTGCTCTCACATGAGATACTCACCTCTCGTCTAACTGTGCACACCTAACGTTCCTGTACCCATTCATGTGTTAACTCATAACTATCTAATTCTGAAGAGTTTCTAACACTACTACTCGGTTCACGTTTAATTTCCAACCTTAACAATTAAATAGAGAGTTCTATTTTAATTCTCAGATTCCCAATTATTAACAAAACCATTTATAGATATAAGTTCCCTTTTTATCTACATAACATTACCATAACAATACTCACAATTTAACATAGTAAATTCCTTCTCGTCTAACCGTATATTCTCACATCATAAATATACAATACAAGCACCCAAAGGCTAAGCTGCGGTGCACACATACTCTGCTATCCATCCTGGTACATCACGTACATAAGGATCACGCATTCCGAATCTCTCAGGAATCGTTCAGATAACAACATCACAAATAGTGGAGGCGAACACAATCACATCACATGGGTCACGCACATACCTACGCTCCCACGATCAGCAAACTTATTAATATCCCAATAAGTCCTTCTATGACCTATGTTCATCGAGGTAACCAATCTAAATCCGGGCAACACAAGGATAAGAAGGCCCTGAGCGAACGTAAACCTCCCGTGATAGCAAGTATGGTAGGTATGTCATACACATACAATTATATACTAAGCATTCACACATCTTAGATATCTCGATATTAATAAAGGTATACTCTACATCTTTATACCATTATTCCAAATTCATATATTTCAAGTATCCCGATAATATAGAAATTAAATTGTCGACACGTCTCACGTCGTAGTTTCTTAAACTTAAAACCTATCTCGAATAGACTATTAAGTTCCTCTTATTCCCCCATATAACATCTTTACACCTAAGGTCTTTACTTCTGCCCCAAACCTTATTTCATCAAATTATTCAAATTTACCCTATTAACCCAAATATTATCTCAATTATCGAATTTCATTAATTTAGAATAATTCCTCAAATTGAATTCCAATTAAGGTCCAATCTCATAATACTGCCTACTGATCTTCCTTAAGGTTAAGAGTATTCATAAGGTCTCCAATAATATCATTCAAGGATTAACACCATTAAAATTTAATTAGGGAAAAACTTTACTCATTCTGGGAAGGTCGATCGATCGACCTTTACCTTCGATCGATCGATGGTGGTCGATCGATC
Organism: Sambucus nigra; assembly: GCA_949130495.1. NCBI lineage: Eukaryota > Viridiplantae > Streptophyta > Magnoliopsida > Dipsacales > Adoxaceae > Sambucus > Sambucus nigra. Next base: position 615,352,266 of record OX422216.1, on the reverse strand, counting down.
GACTATAGAACATTGATCGATCGAACGCACCAGGTATGGTTACGGACTGCTTCGTTTTGTAGTTACCAATTCGTCCCAAAACACCATTTTCAAGCATGAAACTCTAAGAAAAGGTTACAATATCATCATACTATCATTCTACAACAGTATTAACATTCTAAAACCCATAATTCACCATTCAAAGGCTTTGTTTAGATCAAAACTACATAAAAAATTTCCAGATTTCTTCCCCATTCAAGAACATCAATAAACTACTTCTAAACTCCATTTTTAGATCATCAATGGTTCTGTTTAGAACATATAATTCGTCTAGAATATTACTACATGCAATCCCTAACATAATTCATAACTTTTAACTTCCAATATATGGGTCTAAATCATCTTCCAAGATCAATTTCGAAAATTCCTAAACATGGAAAAGCATAGCTTGAATCAAATGAATTTAAACCATTTGCCTTAATCTTTCTCTGAATTTGATGTTGAATTTGAAGGTTGAATCTGTCCTCTATCTCTCTTTCTGCAGAATTCTTTCCTTTCTCTCTCTTTCTACAAGTTCTTCCCAAGGATGATGACAATGGAGGTGTGTTTGGTTTTTGGTAAGTTGGGACTATATTTCAACTTCTCCCGTAGCCCATTAAGTCTCTTAGTGTAGTTAGTGGGTTTAGTGGGTTAAAGAAGAAGTCAGATTTCTATTTCTAATTTTCGTCACTTTTAATTCCCAAAAATACAAAATTACTAAAATACCCTTTATGATGCCGGTATGGCCTAAAAATACCCCGGGACCCAAACTAAACTCCCGGCTAGTGTTTTCTGACTATCTCGACCCTTCCGGACGCGTTGGCGCACTCAAAATGAACATACGGGTGATAAAAATAAAATTCACTTTTTAATTCAAATAATTATATTCCTGACGCGACTGTCACGCGCGTCCCAACAAAGTTTCCCAAATTGCCGTATTTCAATCTCGTGACAATTTCAATATTTTCCAATATTCATATAATGCCAAGTATACACATTATAATAAAATACTAACTCACATCTCGTTAATATTATTATCCGGATTAATTTCCAATTAATAAACATTTAATTCAATTAATCCCCAAAAATAAATATCATAGAAAATACGGGGTATTACAGGTGCTAGTTTTCCTTTTCTTCTGAATTGTATGATTCGTTTTCTTTGTGATAATTTTAGAAGTATTTAATCATTCACCTGGAATTCCAAAGGTTTCCTTCTATGATCCGCGTAACACTTTAATCAATTTTGGGACTCTTGTAATTTTTCTTGATTGGCTATATATTCTTGATGGTTTCTTCTATTATTTGGGTCTGAAAATGGTATTTTGTCTAGATTCATTCTAGTATAATGGGGAATGACATGTTATTGCATAAGGTGCTTCGTAAGTAGTGGTCTGGATATTGTTTTAGTTTATTATAAGAGAATTCAATTAGTGCTAAATGATCACTCCAATTTCTTGCTAAATTTAGAGCACATTCTCACAACATATTCCCGAGTGTTTAGATTAGCCTTTCGAATTTCTCATCAATTTAGGGATGGAAAGCGATACTTTAATGCAACTTGGTGCCCATAGCATGTTGTAACACATGCTAAAAATGTCCCACAAAACTAGAGTCACATTCGGATACTATGAATAAGGGTATTATATGGAGTTTGATGATTTCTTAAATATACAGTTCGCTAAGACGTTGGAAAGAATAAGTGGATCTAACTCATAGAAAATGCATAGACTTGGGTAAGCGATCTATGATTACCTAAATTGAGTTATAACCTTGTGATGTTGCAGGCAGTCCACTGACGAAGTCCATGGTAATATGATCTCATTTCCACTCTGGAATAGGGAGGGGTTGTAACAATCCTCCAAGGAGCTGATGTTCGATTTTCACTAAACCGTAGAGTCTAGATCATTTCTTTGTATATTTTATTTGCATAAGAATCCTCGCCAGAAAATCGCCTCAATTTCCTCCCCGCATTGCCTTCTTGATTTCTAACTGATGGTGCGGAAGCCCCCAAATTTTAAAATCTCAAAATTAAAATTTCTTTTCAAATTTTAACATTTATAAAACTCAAATTTTAATTTCTTCAAAATTAAAATTAACTTAACAAATATTTCAACTCAACCTAAGCAAAGTTAATTCCAATTTTTCTTTTAAATAAAATTAATTTAACTCAAGTCCAAAATATCCTAACAATAATTAATTCAGGATTAAACATAGGACAAACAACCTTATCATAAATTTTACCAAATTACATATGAAAACTTGAATTAAATTAAATTAAACTTACCCAAAATTTAATTTGCACCAAATTAAATAATTTTGTGTTTAAACCAATTTTTATCTTGATTATACCTAAGCATGCATCTAGTGATTTTGCAAGATAAAAATAAACACAAACTCACTATGCCGCGATGTACGTGGAAAACCCACAATGAAAAATCCTCGGATGGCCCTGCCTATAAGTCGACTAAGTATGGTAATTAAAAATACAAGACAAATGACTTACTTCATCAACTTGACTCCCTTCAAGGCTTGACACATTTTTTTGTACCAACCTCCGCCTAGTCGATAACCACGAAATCCACCATAGCCTTGGAATCCACCAATGGGGCTCGATCACCATTAATCTGCACACGGAGCCTTTTTTCGTATGGGAACACCGCATCAAAACGAACTTCTTCTCCTTTATGGGTAGGGAATGAACGCAAAGTCTCTTCTTGTTGGGTAGAAAATGAGAACCCAGTGCCTAACAAGATCTCACAAACTTGGATCTTAAACTAACATGTTGGGTGTAAAAACATGTGTTTTGTAAAGATTTTGTCCAAAAATCATAACATAAAGAAGGGGACCTTTTTGTTTGAAAAATCTTCTCTCTAGAGCGCTCAAAAAATGAAAAGTCCCCTCTGAAAAAACTAACTTCCCACAAATATAAAGCTGGTAAAGAGTTATGGGGAAGTGGGTGGTTGAAATAAAAAAACTCCTAAAAAATTTCAAAATCGACCCAGGTCGTTCGAACGACTTTATAATGTCATTCGAACAATAATGTTCGAACGAGAATCGAGAATATAAACAGGACAAAATCTCGTTGGATAAAACTCGTTCGAAAGAAGTCATTTTAACAAATTTCTAACAAGAAGTTAAAAGATTTTGACAAAAAATCGTTTGAACCTCGTTTGATAAAACTCGTCCGAACCAAATCTCATTTGAACGAAAAAATGTCGTCCAAACGACATTTCGAGAAAATCATTTTTTCTTTCAAAAAATTCCAATTTTTTTTTTCAAAATAAGAACTTATTTTCACTTTAAAATACAACCAGAATAAAGTGTCCAAGGTCCTAAATATATGTAAAAGTGCATTCATAGCTTTGGAGACCTTGGCACAAATAAAATATTGTTGACGTGAAACGTGGCACTTGAAACTGGCAATAATGTCTTCAATTGAACTTGGCCATTACGTCTTCAACATAAACGCCATAGGCATGAAGTTACCACTTCTATCCTACGACTCAAATTATTTTGTCCAGAATTAAGCCAACACTACAAATTGGCTCGATTGAAAATTTGACCTTAGAGTTACTTGAGTTTCCCTTTCTCTTTTGCCTCTCTCTCAAGCCTAGGTAATTTGTAATGATCAAATGGATTCCTTCACCATCTAATATTCTTTAATATTCCTCTAATCCCGAATTTAGGTTAAGTTATAATATTAAAAAGACCCAAATACCACCGTACGAGTCCCGTATGACCTAAAAAGTTTCTGAAACCCAATTACAACCCCCAAGTACCTAATTCATACTATCTCGACCCATATTGAGTCATCTGTGCACTCATAATCACCATCTGAGTCACCTATCATCTATTTATAACCTTATTTCCAACATGACCCCAAATGTGCATCCCGAATAAGATATCGTAACCTGCCAATTTTACTCACTGACAGCATATATATAATAATATAATTTCATTTAATTTCACACAAATAAATGTAATAGAACATTAATATTAATCCAATATTCTCTAATTAAATTTTATTCAATTCACTTTATTCCTCAAATTATTGAAATTACGAGTACACGTGTAATTTAAATATTCTAAGAAATAAAGGGGTGTTACATACTTCTCCTTACAATGGAATTTCGTCCCTGAAAATCAGATACACCTGGTACAAAAAACTTTGGATATTTACCTAGTTATAATCCAAAACTAACTCATGATAACACTATGGTGCCTCCACTATACACTTGTTATTGGTACCATGCTGACTTAAGGCGTACTAACTTCGGCCCAAAACTAGCAATAAGTCTGCTCAAATTATTTTATACGGATATACTCCATCATTCTGAAGGTCTCACTGGATGATGATACACAAAAATATTGTGAACCTACTAAAATTTCTCCAATAATATGATCCTATACACCACTGGATCTATCATCTTAATAACGGGGAAAAGGCCCTACTTTCGTAGGTGCTAACTTCCCTTATTGTTGAACCATATGACTCCCTTCATGGGATAAAATCGTAATACTATCTGACCACTCATGGCAGTCTTCTAAATATTCAGTTCTCGATGACGTAACTCCTATGACGTCCATGACTATTTCAGATTAACTCAATCCATGCCGACGAACCCTGAATCACATTCGGCCCGCAAAAATCGTTATGTCCCACCTCTATGCAGCCAGAGGGTGAACAACAATGTTTACCGTACAAAACCTCAAATGGAATCTTGCTAATAATAAACTGGTATATGTTATTACACGCAATTATACCAATGGTAATTACTCATTCCAAGTCCTAAGAGATCTAGAATACTCATCCTTTGCATATACTCTAATATGTTAGTCATTAATCTCATCTACTCCTCGGTTTACGGGTGATATGTCTCGCTAAAAATGCAACTCCATATCCATTTCCTCCTGATCATCCATATCAGAGGTGGGACTCAAATGTCTCATCTTGATTTGCAACAATATTGGGCGGCGCCTTGTGCCGGTCCATTCCTTTTCTTCAATGAAATATTGGGCACACTGCCCAATCGTATAACTCACCCAAATTAATAATAATTATTCCATCTTGGTCAACCACTTCCACACAAAATCAAAGGAAATCTTAACATTTTGTCACACCCCGCGTAATTCTGGCGTCGGCCGCCACCAAAACTATACTGGACGTGAGTAAATAAAATACCATTCTTAGCATGAGAAAGATATGAGACATAAAAAAAATCACTCCATAAGATAAATATTTTAATCAATCCCAAATGATAATAACATCTGAACAATAAATTCCATCACATGCAAAAACTTCGAATAAATACAATCTTCGAATGATTTAGTTAAAACTTAGTAATAATCAATTGTGAATAATCCGACTGAAATCTTTTAACAACTTTGGAACCGAATGGCCTAATAAAACCCAAATGAAGTTTCATAATAAAATATGACTGAAAAGAAAGTCTAACTAAATAAAGCGATAAAAGAATACTCCAGCTGCACCTCCAAATGATATCCAAAAATCTTAGGCAGCTACTCCAGCACTAATATCGGAAAAAGTTTATCAACACATGAGGTCAGAGCCCCGAGCATGAATATGCACTACTCCCCTCAAATAGGATCCTTGAATCCAGAGAATAGCATTATACGCAATAAATATCACAATAGAGTATTTTAATTAAACGAGATAATTAAACGCAATAAATATAAATCACAAACTACCCGTAGAGGTCCCCATTTAAATAGGCACACCAATATGATTTTAACTTCCCAAGTCCTGTGGAGTTAATCTTTTATTAATTAACCCAAATTATCAAATTTCTCAATTATTTATGTTCTTACTTAAATAATTATTAGGTATGGCGGTCCTCCCACCTCGGGTGATAATTCACTAAAATTCATTATAGCGGTCCTCCCGCCACGGTTGATAATTGTAATGCCCCGCACTTTTATGGGAAATTAAATTCAATAATTAAGTGTAATTTGGGAATTTAAGAATTGTCGTGAATAGTAAATTTTTGGAGTTTTCAAGGATTAGGTGATTTTCAATGGGTGTTATATTTACTTTTGGGGTTAAGTAAATAAGTCGGAGTATTTTAATTATATATCGCAACTGGGTAAAGCGACAGAGGATAATATTTTTGATAACTAGACTTTTTGTAATGTCGTTGTTGAAAGCCAAGTTAGTCAAAACCTCAAATACCTATAAAATAAAACAATCTCAAGTGTAGAGGAAAGTAAGGGTATCAATCCAGTTCCAAGGGGGTAAAGCAAGAGAGACTCTCAATTGTAATTCACTTTTTATTTTCTTTTTGTGCTTTTTCACTTTTCTACTTTTTTTAGCTTTTTCAAATATTAAAACAAATGGGTGAAGTCATGATTTAAACTAAACTAAATTAAAATGTGAGATAAAAACAACTAACTAGAAAGTTACTAAAATGAAAAATAAAGTCTAAACTAAGAATAAGAGATAAAGTGAGGTAAATAATTGTGAGAACAATCAAGGAATGGGATTATACCACAAATTTTAGCTATTTTAATTAATTAACTGAATTAATTGAATTTTCCCAAATTAATATCGAAATTACAAATCAACTCTCGTTGCAAATGTAATTTTAATAGTAACATTTTAGAAAATTAAGTTTAATACCGCACAACTCTAGAAAAATAGTTATAGACTCCTTCTAATCTTTTAATTGATCACCCGCTAGGATCAATCAATTAAAATTTATGTAAATCTTAGAAAATAAATTTACAGTTGAAATTCAAGTTATAATACCCCACATAAGAAACCTCTATCTCTAGTTCGAATCTAAAATGGGTATTATCACTAGAATTTTGATTTTCTCTCGAAAATCATTTACCCCCTCTCGAGGCGTAAATTTAAGGGTGAGGGATCAAAAATAACATTCAAAGGGAATTTTCAAGTAATCAAATTAAAATAACATCAAATAAGGGTCTTCCCCCACCCCTTGAAAGGGGATTTAGCCTAACATGGTATGAAATTTGACAAATTAATAATCAAAGGCATAAAATAAATGAGAAGAGAAAAGAACAATCAAACCCCAATCTCTTGATGCTTAATTGATCTTCAATCCATGAGTTGAAATTCATAATCCATCAACTTGTGTCATCCAAACAATATTATACAAAAATTTCACTCAAATTAATCCTCACACATTTATCACTCATTAATATCAAAAAAGAAAAAGAAAAAATATTTACAAAATGGTGTTTATCCTAATTTATTTCTAACCCTAAACTTTCTCTCTCTAAAAATTCCTATCTATCTAGCTCTTTTTTTCCACATGGGGTCTTCATCTTCATTTATAGTAGGCACATGGAGCATGGGGGTATTTTTGGGAATAGACTTGAGTGTGCATGGGAATGGTGAGGTGTGAGGATAAATGGCAGTACAGGGAATAAAAAATCTGATTTGTTACAAGGGTATTTTTGGGTATTGGATAAAAGAGGTGGTTGGGGGGTAAAATGGGTAAAAGGAATTAAATGGGTAAAAGGTTTTTTGACTTGTGGGATTTTAATAAGACTTGGTTTGGGTTTTGGTTTGCTTTGTCTTAAAGCAGGAGATAAAATCGTGGGTTGATGAAATGGGTTTTGAAGGTTGAAATTGGGATTTAGAAGCAGGGTAGGAGATGGCTTTGGCTTGGAAAAGGGTATTTGGTTTTGTGATTGGAAATGGCGGGTTCGGATCAGGTCGGAGTTAGGTCACGACCGGGTTGGCTGTTCGTCGGCGGCTGAGGGATTCGCGATGGTGGGGCAGCGCCGGATCGAGAGAGAGAGAGAGAGAGATAGGGGTCGGAGGTGGGTTGGTCGTCGCATTGTTTCTGAGTTAGGTTTAGTTGGAGGTGTGAAATGGGTTTCATGGTGTAAGGTTTGTTAATTGTGGATTGAGGAGAGAGAGTGGGAGTGAGGAAAGAGAGTGTGGCGGGTTTGAGGTTGAAGATGATGGAGTGTGTTTTTGGGTGTATGTGAGGTGTAGACTTGTTAGGGTGTGGGTGAATGAGGAGATATGGTGTAGTTAAGGTGTAGGGTGGTTATGGTGTGAGTGGAGTTTAGTTTAAGTGTGTGTTTAACTTATGACCCTTAAAATAACACTAACTACCTAAAAATAAAAATAATCAAACAAAATCTAACTAACTAAAAAATATATAAATAAAAATATTAAAACCTAAGAAACTAAAATCCTAAGCTATTAAAAACTAAAATAATAAAACAAAAGAAATAAAAAATGAAAAATCTAATCAAATATGAAAACAAAAGTCCTAAAATATAAAATCTAATAAACTAAAAATAAACACCTAAAAACTAATCCTAATAAAATAAGACTACACTAAAAACTAATAAAAATCAAAATAAAATAAAATTATACTAATAAAATAAAATAAAACCTAGAAAATACTAAATAAATCTAAAATAAATCCTAAAAATAAAAATGACTAAAACTAAAAATCTAAAAAATGATAAAAAGACACAAACAAAACACACACAGAGTTTAGGGTAGGTTTAGGTTAGGCTTAGGCTTAGGCTTGGGTAAGGTTAAGGGGTTGGTAATTAGCTCCATAAAATGCGCATTTGCCTAGATATACAGCTTTTGACATCGTAAACGGGAATTTGACCTACAAGATAAACATTTAAGCACATAAGACCCATATTGTCGAGAATTAGCAACTAAAGTACGTCTATTCAGGGTATAAAATGTACAGTTTTGGGTGCTTATCAATTTTTTTGGGAATACCGCGTTAAGTTGTGTGGGTTAAATTAGTGATTTGTAGTCAAGTACCTCGGATGGATATTTTGAGTGTGCGGTTGGTCTCGAAATGGCCGAAATAGTCAGAATTGAGTATCTGGGGGTCGTAATTGAGTTTCGAGAATTTTTGGATTAATAGGGACTCGTAATCGAGTAAAGGAGTCATTGTTGGGTTTAAAAGGGAAAAATCCTTATTCTCTCCAATATAAGACACGGGAGGGTGGGGGAAAGAAATAAAAGAGAGAAAATAAGAAGAGAAGAAAGGAAGAAGGGAGAAAGAAGAGAGAAAAGGATTTCCGGGCCAAACTCTGTCGAATTCGACTCGGGGTCGTCGGATTTTATCCTCCAGGCAAGTGTTTACTTGCTTTATTTGATTTTGAGCATAAATATCATATCATAATTGGTAATAAAAAACCCTAAAGATTTTGGGTTGGATTTTCATAGGTCAAATGGATTTTTCAGAAGTTAAACGGGTAAATCCGAAAAAATGTAGAATTGGAGAAACTTAGAAAATTATAGAAATTAATGGTTGATTCTTGGTTTTCGGATGTTTAGAACTGATTTCCTTGGGGTATATATAGTTGGGTGTGGTTATATGTTGGTGGGATAAAAGGAAATTAAGTTTGGAGGTTTGTTAATTGTCGAAACAGGGGCCAGAGAATAAGCTGCCATGCTTGATCTATCGATCGACGGTCAAGGGTCGATCGATCGAGCATGGATTTTGGCAATTTTGGCTTGTGATGTTTATATGGGATAAAATCACAAATATGATTCTAGCTTGTTAAATTAAGGAGTTCGAGACTATTTAATTGAGTAAATAAATAGACTTAATAAGGGAAATATATTTATCCGATTGAGGAAATTTATGAGGGTTACGAGATTGTTTTAAGTGTGTGACACTAAAATTATATTTTCGAGGAAAATAATAAAAGTGAGGAATTAGAGAGTTGGGGTTTTCCCAAAAATAGAGTGGGTACCTCTAAATTATTATTTGGACATGATGTAGTCCTTGGGTTCGTGTAAATGGAATCCACGACCTATTTAAATTAAGGGTGTTTGGTGACAAATATTCTTGGGATAATTTTAGTGGGCATTTAGGCCTATATAATTATGTGCGTAGAAAACATAATTATATTGATTGTGATTGAGTATATCCTGCAAGATAATTAGGATAAATTTGGGAAAATGTGTATTTACTTAGTGTGAATTGGTATAGTTGGAGAAATTGTATAAATCCTTAAGTGTGAATAAGGTACACGTTATTTATAAAGTGAGGGAATAATTTTGAGTTTAGTACTATGAGTGTGCGAATATTCGAATATTATTAATTAAGGGAATCTTTGAGATTATTGGCCATCGTTATGTGTGATTGGAAATTATGGCCATTTATATTTTGTTTGAGGAACAATGTGGAATATATATATACTATGTGAGTAAAGTATATATATTATATGATACGGTTATGTATATATATCTATGTGTGTATGGTATATATATATATGTGAAGCATACCCCCTCTAATGCTATCATGGGAAGTTGCACGATGTGGGTGAGGCCCCTGGCTTGAGGAGCAGGGTGCGTATAGTCCCCAGGTCATAATGTCCATTATTATATTGTGTGATTTTTATTAGGGATGAGACGTGGTGGGTATGTTTCATCTCATTGACAGGGAGGAACTATGACCGCTTCTCAGACGTTGTGATTTGGTTTTGACCACGAAGTAGGTGATATTTAGTCCTACCGGTGGTCCCCAGGATGGTATGTGAGTGATGCCTTGGAAGATGATAGCATTGAGAGACTGCATCCTCGAGTTATAGCTCGTTGGGATAGTTATTGTACTTGTGTGTATAGTACATTACTTGTATATGAGAACAAGATATTATATCTCTATGAAAGTAAAGAGATAAATTGAATATGAAATGAATTCTCATTCCGGGAGATTGTATCTGGACTTAAAATGTGATATGTATATAAAAGTGAGCATGAAAATAAATATGGTTATGTTATGTATATGTATTTATGTGGGTATATAAGTTGAGTACTGGGGGTCTAATGGATCTCGATGATCGACCTTGCCAAGTAGTAGTGTATTGGGGGGTTCCTTGTTTGGATTTCTCTTCGCGAGACACCCCACGCACGAACATGGCCTAGTGTCGAGACTGGGGAGAAGTTTAACCCTTAGTTCTCTAATTTTGGGTTTTTCTTATATGAGCCTTGTCAAATAGTAATGTATCGGGGGGGGGGGTTTCTTCTTTGGATTTCGCTTTGCGAGACACCACACGCACGAATATGGCATAGTGTTGAGACTGGGGAGAAGTCTAGACCTTAGTACTTGGTTTTCTTAGGATTTCTTGAGTTTCGGGTGACGAATTAGTTAGGAAGCGTAGCTTGACTATGATGTATAGTGTGATGCGCTAGGTGTGCACTACTAGAAGAGAGGTGAGGGGTATCTCATGGGAGTGCGATACCACTTTAAATATGAGATAAAATATATTTTTAAAAATAAAGCATTTATGCACCTGTTAAACATTTTCACAACTCGGGCTCTGACCTGTTTCTATATTTCCCTCTCTTTCTATATATATATATATATATATATATATATATATATATATATATGTGTGTGTGTTCAGAGACAGGGACGCCTAGATGATGATCCTTTCGAGTCAGAAGTTTGCTGCAATAATTGTGGATGCATGCATGTTTGATTTAGACGCTTCTATTCTTGCGATCTAGATAGGAAGCATTCTAGTTACTCTCGGGCCGAAAGCCCAATTGTATTTATTTATTCTTTCACCGCCTTTTAGTGAGGAATTCAATTTGGTTGTATTATATTTGAACCGAGTGTTCGATTAATTTATCTCTTTCCAGTTTCAATTATATAAACTGTGTGAATGTTTTAATTGTGTAGTTCTTTTAAAAAGATTAGTTAAATAAAATTTTGACGCCATCCTAATAGGTTTATAGCAATTAATTTGGTTTTCGGAAGTGATGCTAAGAATGATCCATATGCGACTCCTGTTTTAATTTGGTACAGGAGTGATCACCCGATATTTTATTAGGCGGGGTATCACAGATGGTATCAGAGCATCAGGTTCTAGTGTCCTTAGGAATTTGTGCGGACGTACTACACTTTCAGCGTTGCTCTTGATTTGTTATAGAGCCTTATGATTAGGATTGTTGATTCCTCTTGTGAGATTTCGTTCTCTTTCCATATTGTGAGATTATAATAATCTTTTACATTCTTATTCGAGGTTCGTGTGCTGATCGATGAAGGACGACCACAGAAGGATATTGCAAGGGTAGCAGAAGGCAGGATTTATTTGGAACGGTTAGTTGAAGTCTGAGACTAGGACCGTAGTAGAGGTCATTCTCCTTACGGTATTTTCCAAGGATTGTTGCAAAGACTTCTAAAGAATATTAGTTATGAGTAACCCCGTACCGCTGTAGTGGAGAGTGGTACCAAAGTTGAATTACCCGGTGAAGCTAGGGGTTCGAAAGGGGTCTTTGATAAGGACCATACTTTGAAGTTAAGTCATGCAAAGGCAGTGTAGCATAACTCAGTGGAAGTAGAAGGCTCATAATTTTTTACTTTGAGAAAGGTGTGGAAATTCCCATATGTGAAAATTAGAGGAAAATTTTTCACTCGTAGGAGCAATATTGAAATGGTGGGAATGGTGATGACCATATTCAGGGGAACATGATGTTTTGCCCCTAAAGGGATCTAACGGATAGTTTTAACCGTGAGTCCCCAAGATTTACCAGGAATGAAAAGAATACAGTTTTAAATTATTCACATAAGGTTCGGTCAAAGGCCGACAGTGAATAAAGAGATTTATGGATAAGTGAACTTTGTACTGAATCAAGGTAAGTACAATGAAGAGAGAGTCCTTACGATGAATGATAGGCTCACTAGAAAAGTGTTGCTAACACCTATGGATAATGTGGGTGTTTGAGGACCCCATTGGTGGACATCCACCCGGGGAATTCGTTGAAATAGGGATGTTGAGGCCGGTGGTGGAGTTTCCTTTTTTGCAAAGAATTTAAGGGGAACTAGTAAAGTGATTGTCAGGATCGAGGCTATGGAGACCAAGATACTAATAACCTCAAAAGGGTTATGGTGACCCAAGATGGGGAATGTTGTGATGTGGAGTGTAAAACCATATGGTTAATCATTGCCCAGTGGGAGTTAAAGGGAAAGAGTAGGGTGCCCATATGGGGAGTTAATTAAAGTAATTTTTGGTTCAGTTACGACAAGTGAATTAAGTCCAGGAACCTTTTGGAGTAGCTAGGGTGATAGGCGAAGTTGTTGTTATGAGTTTCACCTCAGTTGAAGGAGGCTTGTTCTGTATGACGAGATTGAGTCACAGTGTTTTATTAGCCCTAGATTCGTGTGTGATATGAGTCTATATATAGTATCGATAACATTATGTAGTATATGTTTATGTGTTTTTTTCCGCAGTAGCAGGAATATATTTTCTTTCATTCACTGAGAAAAGCGAGTGTTAGTATTTCAAGTTTATAGTAGATCGGTATTACTCGTTTTGTGTGTGTTATACGAGTACTATGTTATTTTGAGTAGAATATGATATTTTTTGTTCGGAGAGATAGCATGCTAATGATGGAAAGACTATCGTGTCCGCGGTTCCAGGGTGGAACGGGTTTTTGTTGCGATATCTCACCTGGATACAGGTTGAGTTAGCCTTTATTATGTGATGGAACTTCGGTGAGCAGATGTTTCATTATCATGATTCGAGTGCGTGGAGACCTTATAGGTGTGATTTAAGGTATGCATGATTAATTGTTGAGCTATGAGTTTAAGCTCATTATTGATTGCGCAAGGACTGAGTGTATTGCGAGCACTTGGTGGTATGGCTCCTGGGCAGAGATGGGAGTTTAGTCCACACTTTGTTAAAAAAGGGGATAAGGTTATCCCGGTTGCATATTTGAAATTAAAAGACCTCCACGACCGATAAAGTTAAGTAGTAGTGTATTGGAGGGGTTCCTTGTTTGGATTTCGCTTTGCGAGACGCTCCGCGCATGAACCTTAACGACGTTGGGAGTGGAGAGATGTAATAGGATGCAAGGATGTTGGTTTTGTCGATAAGTCATATAGTGTGGAGGAAAATTATTGACTATGAGCCGTAGGATGATGGTATGCTTATGGAAATATTGTGCTATGGAGAAGCACTAAAATTCTTCTCTCACCGCAAGTAGGTGGGTGAGGCAGGACTTAGAGAAATTGATTTAAGGCTTATAGCTAGGCCTAAATGAAAATGCAAATTTTGGAGGAACTATGTTTTGGGTATGATGTTCATAACGCTTTTGCAGAGAGTTGGCGCCTCAATTAGTTAGACTTTCCTTTTCTCTTAGGTGTAAGGATAGAATAGTAAAAAGGCGTTAATATGTTAGTGAGGTAAGATTTAGGACGTCCCCCTATTATGCCTTAGGCCGTTATATCTCGATGACCGAAGACGCGAGGGAGTAGTGTTACGGGAGGATTCCTTGTTTGGATTTTGCTCTGCGAGACATCCCACGCATGAAATCGAGAAAATGTCGAGAGTTGAGAAAGGTCTTAGGCACTAGGGACACGATTTAGGATAGTACTATTTTTCGTAGGTAGGAACGCTTCAATCTTAGAATTTTGGGCAGTGAGGCTAGTGGAGTTAGTGGCGCCGATATAGAAAGATTGGTTGGTTAACCTTGAGAAGAATGGGATTTTACGGGTTGGGAAAACCCATATATGAGTATTACGTCGAGGAAATAGGGTCCATTATTTAGCAAGTGTGTATGTGTCGGACGTTGGTGATAGTTGTGCGGAGAGGCACGAGTTAAGGTGTATGGGAACCTTAATAAGTTTTTTTATATACCGCTTGAGATAGAAGGGACGTAGTATATAGAGTTGAAGATTATGCCGAGATGGCATTATAGTATAGTATAAACCTTGTTAGAGGTGAGTGCTGATGTGTATACGGTTAAGAGTTATTAGGTAGTACCATTCCACTTGAGGCATAAGGATGTGGAGTGATTTACGATCCTAGGTTAGTGTTGGAAGTATCGCTTATATCTGAATTTTGAGGACGAAATTCCGTTATAAGTGGGGAAGTATGTAATACCCCTCACTTTTATGGGAAATTAAATTCAATAATTAAGTGTAATTTGAGATTTTAAGAATTATCATGAATAGTAAATTTTTGGAGTTTTCAAGGATTAGGTGATTTTCTATGGGTGTTATATTTACTTTTGGGGTTAAGTAAATAAGTCGGAGTATTTTAATTATATGTCACAGATGGGTAAAGCGACAGAGGATAATATTTTAACGGCAATACCGCATTGAGTTGTGTGGGTTAAATTAGTGATTTGTGGTTAAGTACCTCTAATGGAGATTTCGAGTGTGCAGTTGGTCTCAGAATGGTTGGGATAGTCAGAATAGAGTATCCGGGGGTCGTAATTCAATTTCGAGAATTTTTGGATTAATAGGGACTCGCAATTGAGTAAACGAGTCATTTTTGGATTTAAAAGGGACAAATCCTTATTCTCTCCAACATAAGGCACGGGAGAGTGGGAGAAAGGAAGAAAATAGAGAAAAGAAGAAGAGAAGAAAGGAAGAATGGAGAAAGAAGAGTAAAAAGGATTTTCGATCCAAACTCCGCCAAATTCGACTCGGGGTCGTCGAATTTTATCCTCCAGGCAAGTGTTTACTTGCTTTATTTGATTTTGAGCATAAATCTCATATCATAATTGGTAATAACAAAGCCTAAAGATTTTGGGCTGGATTTTCGTGGGTTAAACGGGTTTTTCGAAAGTTTAACAGGTAAATCCCGAAAAATGTCCAATTTGAGGAACTCAGAAAATTATAGAAATTAATGGTTGATTCTTAATTTTAGGATGTTTAGAAATGATTTCCTTGGTGTTTATATAGTTGGGTGTGGTTATATGTTGGTGGGATAAAATGAAATTAAGTTTGGAGGTTTGTTAATGGCCGAAACAGGGGTTGGAGAAGAAGCTGCCAGGCTTGATCGATCGATCGACGACCAAGGGTAGATCGATCGATCGAGCATGGATTTTGATAATTTCGACGTGTGATGTTTATATGGGATAAAATCACAAATATGATTCTAGCTTGTTAAATTAAGGAGTTCAAGCCTATTTAATTGAGGAAATAAATAGACTTAACTAAGGGAAATATATTTATCCAATTGAGGAAATTTATGGGGGTTACGAGATTATTTTAAGTGTGTGACACTAAAATTATATTTCCGAGGAAAATAATTAAAATGAGGAATTAGGGAGTTGGGGTTTTCCCAAAAATAGAGTGGGGACCTCTAAATTATTATTTGGACATGATGTAGTCCTTGGGTTCGTGGAAATGGAACCCACGACCTATTTAAATTAAGGGTGTTTGGTGACAAATATTCTTGGGATAATTTTAGTGGGCATTAAGGCCTATATAATTATTCGTGTAGAAAACTTAATTATATTGATTGTGATTGAGTATATCCTGCGAGATAATTAGGATAAATTTTGGAAAATGTGTATTTACTTAGTGTGAATTGGTATAGTTGGAGAAATTGTATAAATCCTTAAGTGTGAATAAGGTACACGTTATTTATAAAGTGAGGGAATACTTTTGAGTTTAGTAATGTGAGTGTGCGAATACTCGAATATTATTAATTATGAGAATTTTTGGGATTATTGGCCATCGTTATGTGTGATTGACAATTATGGCCATTTATATTTTGTTTGTGGAACAATGTGGAATATATATATACTATGTGAGTAAAGTATATATATTATATGATACAGATATGTATATATATATATATATATATATATATATATATATATATATATATATATATATATATATATGTGTGTGTGTGTGTGTGTGTGTGTGTGTGAAGCCTACCCCCTCAAATGCTATCATGCGAAGTTGCGCGATGTGGGTGAGGCCCCTGGCTTGAGGAGCAGGGTGCGTATAGTCCCAAGGTCATAGAGTCCATTGTTATATTGTGTAATTTTTATTAGGGGTGAGACGTGGTGGGTATGTTTCGTCTCATTGCCAAGGAGGAGCTATGACCGCTTCCTAGACGTTGTGATTTGGTTTTGACCACGGAGTAGGTGATATTTAGTCCTACCGGTGGTCCCCAGGATGGTATGTGAGTGATGCCCCGGTAGATGATAGCATTGAGAGACCGCAACCTCGATTTATAGCTTGTTGGGATGGTTATTGTAGTTGTGTGTATAGTACATTACTTGTGTATGAGAACAAGATATTAGATCTCTATGGGAGTAAAGAGATAAATTGACTATGAAATGAATTATCATTCCGGGAGATTGGATCCGGAGTTAAAATGTGATATGTATATAAAAGTGAGCGTGAAAATAAATATGGGTATGTTATGTATATGTATTTATGTGGGTATATAAGTTGAGTACTGGGGGTCTAATGGATCTCGACGATTGACCTTGCCAAGTAGTAGTTTATCGGGGTGTTCCTTGTTTGGATTTCGCTTCGCGAGACACTCCACGCACGAACATGGCCTACTGTTGAGACTGGGGAGAGGTTTAACCCTTAGTGCTCTAGTTTTGGGTTTTTCTTATATGAGTATATATATGTGTTATGTACTGGAGGTTTAATAGATGTCGACGATCGACCTTGACAAGTAGTAGTGTATCGGGGGGGTTCCTTGTTTGGATTTCGCTTTGCGAGACACCCCACACACGAATATGGCATAGTGTTGAGACTGGGGATAAGTCTAGCCCTTAGTACTTGGTTTGCATAGGATTTCTAGAGTTTGGGGGTGATCAATTAGTTAGGCAGCGTAGCTTGACTAGGATGTGTAGAGTGATGCACTAGGTGTGCACTACTAGAAGAGAGGTGAGGGGTATCTCACGGGAGTGCGATATCACTTTAAATATGAGATAAAATATATTTTTAAAAATAAAACATTTATGCACTTGCTAAACATTTTCACAACTCGGGCTCTGACCCGTTTGTATATTCTCCCTCTCTTGCTATATATATATAGGTGTCCAGACACAAGGACGCCTGGATGATGATGCTTTCGAGTCAGACATCTGTTGCAGCAACTGTGAATGCATGCAGGTTTGATTTAGACACTTCTATTCTTGCTATCGAGATAGGAAGCATTGTAGTTACTCTCGAGCCAAAATCCCAGTTGTATTTATTTATTCTTTCACCTACTTTTAGTGCGACATTCGATTTGTTTGTATTATATTTGAACCGAGTGTTCGGTTATTGTATCTCTTTCCAGTTTCAATTATATAAACTGTGTGAACGTTTTAATTGTGTAGTTCATTTAAAAAGATTAGTTAAATAAAATTTTGATGCTAGCCTAATAGGTTATTAGTATTTAATTTGGTTTTCGGAAGTGATGCTAAGAATGATCCATATGCGACTCCTTCTTTAACTTGGTACATGAGTGATCGCCCGGTATTTTATTAGGCGGGGTGTCACAATAATTAAACAAAAATGTCACACTTCCCCTTGCCAATAGCCAACCAAATCCGTTTAAACTGTCGATTCCCCGCAATATGACTAGGTTCCAACACACGACACGATATAAATCGCCCAAGCTAACTCGTTTAAACTGTCGGTCCCTGACACATTATGTTGCCACAAATTTTAATACCAATTTTTATCTTAGGCATTAATTATGAATTTATCAAATTCAATATTTATAAATTACCCCACCCTTTTATCGATGTGAGATTGTCAAAATAACCCTTAGTTCCATACCTAAGGGTTCCCAAGTTATCAATACGTCCTATCCTATGTATAGGATGAATTTATAATATAAACCTCAACCTAGTCTCATGACTAGGCTAGCGTAACAACGATAAAGTAATAAAAATCAGCCCACCCCTGACATAATAAAATCCTAATACTCTATCCTCACTAGTCCCATACCTAGAAGGTGTAAATCATCAAAAGGCATACCCACCTGTCCCATACCTAGTAGTAATCCTAAAAATATAGGGAGAGCAAAATTACCCAACAACCCATCGTCACAAAAGGCAATTAAATAATACCAATAAGTCACACAACCAATCATAATAAATCAACGTATAAAACTACGCATGATGGGTCCAATTCAATTAAATCTTAATTTAATTATCAAAATGTCAAAATACCCAATTAATCCCATTTAATTATTATAACTTAAATACACCGAGAGTTCATCATTAATACAACAAAATTTCAATTTCATTATCTCTACATAAATTACGTGAGTTATACGCACCCAAAAATCATTTATTTCACAACCAAGGTTTTTTTCTACATGAAACCTACACCAACAAAACCCAAAATCCACTCATGAATCCTACATTCCCACGGTTTATGAATATTATTCATATTAAAAGATTTTTTAAAAACATCCCTGAGTTTTAGTGTCCACTTTCTCTAATTAAGTTACTAATTGATTTTGAGAAAACATGTAATTAAGTGTTTAGGCGACACTTAAAATGCATAATACTAAAGGAAAATAAAAGAGTATTCATGACTGAGATTTAGAAGAGGAAAATCTGGTAGCACATTTAGATTCCTCTCGAAAAATTAACAAAGAAGTGTTCTTGAATAAACTTGATTAAACCCCATTTAAGCCGTCCAAAACTTGTGACAAAAACGTGATTATGTTGGAGGTTGATGAATATAGAGGAGATGAAAGACTTTTGAAAGAGTTATCTAGTGAAAAACTTGTGAAAAAATGATTATGAGAAGTCCCCCCACGAATTATTAGACTTATTTTCCAATTAGGAATCTTAATCCCACTCTAACACTACAAATAAAAATCACCGAACCGCCTCAAATCTGGCATAGTCGATCAATCGACTCCCTAGGTCGATCGATCGATCGAACAGGTACACGACTTCCCCTTCGTTTAATTCCATTTAATCAAAAATCAAATTTTCCATTAGCCACAGCCTAAATCCATGACAAATGTTTTCTTAAATTTTTTAAAAACCTAAACTTAAAACTCCCATAAGAACTTCATTTTAAATCCGATTTCGATTCCGTTTGAAATTATACTTTTAAAATAATAAAGCCAACATAATAAATTAATAAAAATCCTAAAATATAGAATTTTATTTTTCTCAAAAATTCTCATTTAATTAAATAAATCAATTATAAAAACACGTTTTGTTACATACTTCCCCACTAGCAAAGAATTTCATCTTCGAAATTAGACGAAGCATACACATCAACACATAAATCTCGCAAATAGAAAAATAAGGCTCACATATGCCTACCCGTAGAATGCCATAATTAGGCGCCCATACACCCAATTCTACGCGCACCTATCCCAACGAACAACAAAATAATATATATTGCCTATAAGCATACGCATAACTATGAAAATAATGGCGTACTACACGCTCTCACAAATCCCCCACTCGATCCTATATCCGAAAGTCATCAAAATGCTAACGTCCTCAAATTAAATCTCAACACCAAAAATCGATACATACGATACCTAACATCTGTACTAAAATCTCCAAAATAATTATCATGTCCATAATCCATTCTAAGGATCCTCACATCAAGCTTACTAATTCTAAACTCAATGCCTACAATGTCCTTAACTCAGAATGTCATATCTCCAAGAAACACAATTTACACGTATGCTAGACCCTCTACCTTAAGGAGTACGAATTAACAAAGGGAATCAAAGATTGGCAACACGAAAGCTAAACGGACTCATAACCTACAAGACCTAAGACCATGCTCCGATACCATCTGTCACACCCCACATAATTCTGGCATAGTGGATCGATTGACTATGCCAGAATTATGTGGGGTGTGACACATTTCCACCATGTTATTAACCCAACGATGAACTCCATCAGTCTGCCTATCTATACCAACACTCGAATTATAAATTATTGTAAAATTCTCGATGATCACCTCAGACCAACCTTTTTCCCATCTAAAAGTGGTGCATTTGGAGACAACTTCACTATGTCTCACTCCTCACTGATCCACATGCTTTATATTCCACATCACATGGTACATCTTACTCCCCTTCCTAGGTTACGCTAAAAATCGTGACCCATGCGCCCGCTCCAAAACTGCGCACTTCCTGGGTTCTTTGCTCTTGGTAGAAATAATCCTCCAATTTATGTGCGTACCACCCTTAGCATTTGACTGATTAAAACTATGCTCTACTTTCCAAAATTATCGGATCCTCCCTTGTCAAGAGATATCTTTTTTTGGTGTCTCAACAGTCTTTTAACCCATCTCGAGTGTGATAGTTCTCCTTGTTAAATAAATATCCGGACTTTTTGTTTCCTCAAACGAAGATCAACCCATCTTACCTTTCCAATTTTTCATCTACGGTCCCACGAGCATACGATTCATCACCCTTATTACCACGTCCCGTTATCCCAGATGATTTTGAAAATCGAACTGACTAGGGAACCCAAACACCCTATATCTCGTGCAAGTATACATAAGAATCACATATGTAATATGTTTATCTTAAAATCGACTACGCATTCCTGGTGTGGCTATACAGTAAAGTTATTCTCGATTATACCACTAATCGTTATTGTATTTGTCTCGAGATTTCCACACCTATAAATTAGTGGTACAACAGTTTCCCCAATGATTCCTACATAGCGCTACCTAGCTCCACCGGCCTTATGAAATATAATATCCCTCGGCTCAAAGTGTGTTCCCGACACGAGCAACGATTAACGTTTAAAATCGATTCCCTAGCATCCAATAATGTATCCCAACTCCGGACATTTATTAAGGTTCACGTGTGAAACGTCTCTTAAACGAGATCCAAATAAGGATTCCCCTAATTCACTATCGCATAACATTATCCCTTTAGTCCAAAGAACATAATGGGGACACTCAATATTATGCCCCAGACGTATAATTCTAATCTTCAACTCCCACTTTTCTAAACGAGTCATGTAATACAATGCTTGTACTATCACTAAGTCCCCAGTGCTAAGTCAATAACGAGATAAATCTCTCCATTAGATGGTAAACTCGATATACCCTGACTCGCATAAGTGAATTCCCTATGCACCAGGATCGGATATAACAAGACAACTACACTATTGAAAGTATCCTTTATAATATAACATATACGCAGCCTTGACCTCTTTTAGATGAGACATCAAAGAAACAACCCTAGCTATCCTGAAACAACAAACCCTATAGCCTTAATATAATAGTTCACCATCAGTTAAACTATCGCTAACCAGTCCATACCCAGGATAACATCATACTCGCATAACATATCTCTTTAAGATGAGTAGATCTACAAAAACATATCCTCATAGTGTCCACACTCACTCCCTTACATATCGAATCAAAGAGAGCCCCACTACCCAACGGTAAGTACATATACACAGTATTAATACCAAAGATATATCCACTAAACTCGTCTCACACGAGAATCATGTGCTAAAAAAATATCGTGACACACTCATGTCACACCAAACCTATCCCATTTTCCCAGGGGTAAAAGATCATACCTTCCATTGCTGATGGCACTGGTTATTCAAATGGTTCCTGGACATAATAGTCACGTCTAAACAGTCCCAAAAGTATTGTAATTGTTTCCCCTACTAGGCTCCCTGCTCCTGTCCCTTAACTCGATTCAAAGAAGATCGATAGATGCTTCCATGGTCTCCACATATAAAACATCTCCCCGTGTAATCCTCATATCTCTGGCCCTACTATTCATATCGGGGCTACCCTAATCTTAGGCCCTAATTCCTTTGGACCTATTGGACCTTTAGAACACGCTTCTGGAACTGATCCATAGTTATTCGATCGGAATGCCATTGATCTAAATATATTAAATGGGTCCCCCTATTGGGTATCCCACTGTGGTTCCCCACTAGCACAGATACATCTAGCCTGGCCTTTTTGTTAGACTTTTCAACTTTATTGGCTCCCTTAACGTGGAAATGATGATGTTGAAAGTGTAAAAGTGTGGCATTGACGACATTGAGATAAGTCATTAAGGCTGGAGTTCCCAATAAGTGTTGGAAAATTCTCCACGTGAGTTCATCAACAAATTGAAGGACCCTTTGCTCCTCTGTAGCCATATCGTTGGGCACGAAGTTCACTAAATAAGTAAATTCTTTCATATTCTCGGACACTCTCCATCCCTCCTATGATAAGTTTAGAAACTTCCTTTACATCTCTGTTTGAATAGAATATGAAAGGACTTGCGATCAAACCATAACTAAAATTACTCGATTGTCCAGGTCTCTTTCTCACCAAATGTGGTGACTGACTCCTACAACTTCAACATTGCTCTCACGAACCTAAAATTCGTTAAAATTTATTTCTAATGGTCACTACACTCAACTATACCCAAATGCCTTTGGATGTCCTCCTTCCATTGGCCAACTAATACAACATCCACATTTCTCGAAACTCTAGCAGATGGCCTTTATGAAAGGTCCCTCCTATTCTCCCCCATACTGACTACATTGGGTGAGTATGAATTGATGCCACCGTCTATAGTGGTAGTGCTTGGGGAATCTTCTGCATCTTGGAGGACATCGTAACATTAACTGCCTAAGCAATAATAGTGGCAACCTCTGCTGCAACCACCATCCCCTTAATAGTCTATGGCTCCGACTGAGCCTCTCCTCCTGTGATTCTCCTAACGGCCCACATTGGTCATCCTCTACTGTTCTGCATACGAAACCCATACGAACTCATATAAGATCCAATTGAAATATAAATAATAGAAATATAATGTCACACGCCATATTAATTGATAGTCCTAAGCATAACAATCAACATCAAAGAGAAAACAATGCTGAAAATGAAGTAAGTCCGCACAGATCCTAAGGACACTAGAATCTGATTCTCTAATACCATCTATAACACCTCTCCTATTTTAATAACGGGTGCTCAATCCTCTACTAAAATAAAACAAGAATCTCATATGGTTCATTCTTAGCATCACTGTTAAATATATCTTAACTACTAATAACCTATTTGGCCCGGTGTTTTTAAAACTTAGTAAGTTGCTTATATAAAATTCAATTCATATAACCACTCATTCAAATAACAAGATTCACATTAACCATTATAACACCTTGTATACAAATTGAATAAATATATTAATCGATAACTCTCGATAAATAGTCACAATACAATAATCCAACTAACTAAATGGAAATAGAATCTGAATAAAATAAATACTGACCAACTCGGCGGCATCCCCAAAAGAACTCTAAAGGGAATCCTATATAAATCTCAACGATAGAAGCGTCTAATCAATCCTTGTAGGCATCCACATCTATTACACCATCATTTGACTAGAAGGATGGTTAAGCCAGGCGTCTTTGAGACTAAGTACCTAAAAGTTTTGAAAATATTTTGATTCGGGTCAGAGCCCAAAACCTTTTGAAATTATTTTTCAAGTGTTGAAAATACATTTGTACATAAGCAATGTAGTCTTTCATATTTAAACCGGTGTCCTACTCACATGAGATACCCCTCGTCCTCATCTATAGTGTGTAGCTAATGCATTTATTTTAGACACCCTAGTTACGCTAGTAAGCCTAACTAGTACCTTGTAACACCCCCTATTTTTAATACTTATTTTTAGCATTTAAATTACATGTGTGCATAATTTAAATAAATCGACAAATAACTGGAATTTAAAATAAATATTAATTTGTGAGAAGTTGGTTAATATTTATGTGATTATATATTTACTAGTGTGATAAATTAAATAAATTAATGTCAAACGGTACTACGTTGTGAGTGGGTAAGAACGACGGGATTTGATTGTATCTCAACTAGGACCCATGTGTGGGTTATATTAGGTTAAGATGGGGCATTTATGATGAGTGACTAAGATGATGATTTTGAGTGCAAAGTTGATCCGAAATGGGTTGAGATAGTCAAATTTAAATAGATGGTGGTAGTAATTGGGTTCCGGGGGCTTTTAGAATAGTCAGTACCCTTATAAGTGTATATAGGTCATTTTACATGTGTTTTATAACCTCAAATCAGGATTTAGTTTATAATTGAGATTAAAAAAGAATCCAGGCATCCAACACATTTTTCTAAACCTGAGAGAGAGAGAGAGAGAGAGAGAGAGAGAGAGAGAGAGTAAAGATATGAAAGGGAAGGAAATACCGGGGGGGATTAGAAGACTTCTAGGCTTGATTCTTCAACAAAGGAAAAAATTAGACATTACAAACCTTGAGGCAAGTGATTAACTTGCTAAATATTTCATGTTTGTAATTCAATTCGTATTGAGTTGGTGAATTGTAGTATTATTAGTGAAAATGATACAAATCTTGAAAATGACGATGAACTGAATGCACTTGATGATTTATATATGAATTTAATTTTGAGAAATGTTAAATTCTTAGTTGGGGGTTAATGCAGAATGTGAAAACTTAGTTATATTGGATTTATATAATGGATTGGGTGTTATATTTTTGTGAAATACCTTTTTGGAAACAATTATGTGTTGCTGCCTAGAATCGAATCGATTCGGGCTTCATAGGTGAATCAATTCGGCTGGCGAATCGATTCGGACCAACTGTAAGGTAAAGCTGTGTTTGTTTACTTTAATTTGCTAAAAATTTTAGGTTTGTCAATTTTGGATGTCTGTAAATAGGTTAGGAGATGTGGAAATATTATTGTACAGAGGATAAAATACCTTGTGATGATTGGGATATATTTGGGGTGAGACTTAAGAGTATTTGGGCATAATAATACTCAGAAAATTTAATAATGAATTTGTGATGGAAGTTCCGTTAGAAGAGGATACATGCAGGTAGAGAATTGCTACATGTCCAGTAGTCTTATTATATGAATGAATTAATTTAAATGGATATTATTTAATAATTTGGAGTCGGGTTTAAACTTGGGAATTATCGGTTAGTGCTACAAAGACGGTGTATATATATACACGGGTATAAAGACTGGTATATATATATATATATATATATATATACACACACACACACACACACACACACACACGGGCATAAAGACAGTATATATATGTATGATTATATATTTGTGTATGATATATACCTGAAACATACCTACTTTAGGGGATGCTATCAGTGGAGGTTGTGCGTAATGGGAGATCTCTCCTAACGAATCTCAGCAGGTGTAGTATCGGTCCCCAAGGTCATACGTCTGTGCATGACCACTCTATGTGAGGTTGCAGTCTAACTGGAGTAATGTGGTACACTTATGACCCACTGACTTAATAATATTGTCGCCTCCAGTTACATTTATGATTTGGGTTTGATGGTGCAATTCTGACTCGGTGGCCCAAGATGTGATGTGTTTTTCCTGGAGCACGATAGAATACAACAGATTCACATCCAATGAGTTATTAATCTGATGGGTGGAGGTTATACATATATAATGAATAATACATATGTGTGTATTTGATGTGATATGAAAATACGTATATAAAAGTGAAGAAAATTATATATGGGCAAAAGACACCAAGGTGCGGATATTGACTTAATAACGAGTGAAAGTTATTTGAAATGAACTGATTAATTATAATTAATATTATAATTGTTAAGCATGTGGAAGATATTTATGTAAAATACGCGGGATAAAGGTTAACGTATGGACTTAAGGGTACATTAAGATTATTTATGCCGAGTAGCATAACTAGGGATTTAAAATGCATACGTTAGGTGAGCAATATAGTTGGGGGTGAGTATTATCTCATGGAAGTGCGACACTGATTTAAATATGGAAGAATGCACTTATATTTATTAGTGCATTTTAATTACTTGTAAAATATTTTCAAAAGGATTTGGTCTCTGACCCATATAAAAAATGTTTTCAAAACATTTTAGGTATCTAACCACAGGGATGCTAAACTTTAGTATCCATCCTAGGTTGTCACAGCTGCAGCAGCTGTGGAATGCTTGTAGGGATTCCTATAAATACTTTCTATGTGTGATGTTCTAGATAGAAGTCAGTTACTATCGGGCATGTCGCCTAATGTTAGTTTTTATTTTAGTTTATTTTTTTTTCAATTATTGGATTATTGTATTGGAATGTAAACCTATAGTTTATTCAATTAATGGAATTTTATCTTATTCCAGTATAAAGTATTAAATTGTGTGATTATTAATTTAATTATTAATCTGGATTGGTTTATTTGTGCTAATTTAATTAAAATTTTAATTTGACACATACTAGAATAATAGGTTGTTAGTAATTAAATGGTTTTCGACAGTGACACTAAGAATGAGACAAAGTAGATTCATGTTATATTTTAGTAAAGGGTTGTCGACTCATTATTTTAAATAAGCGGGGTATCACATACCTCTGCTAATCTTAGTCCCATAAACTGCCTTATGCCCCACATATACTTTTATTTAAATTTGAATTCACATTAATCTTTCGCTTCTGCTTGTTCATTATAAATCTCATTTATAATCTTCTCAATTAATTTCACATAACTTTACTCTAGTTATTAATTCGATATTCACACATTAGTGTCATGCACTCGTATAATTTTTATCGCACTTACATATATATATATATCACAACTCATACATATACACATATATTGCTCGCTATATACATATAACTACAATTCGAACATTACCTCGCTTGATGCAAACATCCCTCTGAGCATTACCTCGTTGGATGCAACTATAGCATGCTATCAGGCTCCAGGGATATATACATCAACCTGGGCCATCGAGTCGGAATCGTTCCACCGAACCCAAATCAGAAACATAAAATTAGAGGTGGTCATAATCATACATCTGTGGGTCATAACCATACGATATTACCCCACTGGACTCAACACTCACATAGGGTGGTCCTGCGACAGACCTATGACCTGGGGAATCAATCCTACACCTGCTGATATTCGCTAGGGTATACCACCCCTTATGTGCTACCTCCACCGATAATATCCCCTAGAGTAGGTATGTCTCATATATATCAATCACACACACACACACACACACACACACACACACACACACACACACACACACACACACACACATATATATATATATATATATATATATATATATATATATATATATATATATATATATAATTTCTCTATACTCGTATATATATACAATAAAAATCGGTTATTCTTGCATGTATCACTCGTAGCATTAACCTAAAATCTCCGAGCCTAAATTTGACTGTCGAATCCATAATTAGTCATTTACTTATTTTTATATCACAATTATATTTTATTCTGGACACTAGGCCTGTCTCCATCTAGCCCGTATCCCAATTCCATTTGAAGTTCCCATTCGAATTCATTAATGTATTTTTGAGTGTTTTTAAACCTAAACACCCCTAGTTCCATAAACCAAATTTATTCCCGACTATTCCCAAGGTAATAATATATTTCATAAATTCCCAGAAGTCCTAGATGCCATCTACATAACTTCATAACCCGAACCCAACCCAATCTGCAAAACTATTAAAGTAACCATTCTGGGGCAAGCAGGTAGCCTGAACCGGCTCGCCCCTTGGTTCTTCATAATTTGATTTTTGACGAAATTTCCTCCACTTTCAAACCCCAAAATTATATCAATCATCATTCCAACCCAAAATAAGATAACCCTATCAATCTTATAAATAAGGATACATGTTTCTATGATTTAATTCACCCAATATCAATCCAAATCATGAAATTTAACATCAAATTATCTAGAATTAATCCACACTTTAATTCAATGATTAAATTATCGAGTTTACAAATTTCTAATTCAAGAACACATCTATAATTGAATCAATCTCATATTTCTTTATCAAGAATATATCTATCATGTAGGATTCAATTCACCAATTTCATATGGACTAATAACTAATTAAATTTTATGAAATCCCTTTTCTTCCAAAAACCAATTTAGACATGTAAATCCCACCCCAAATTTTATATTTGGTACATCAATTACGATATGGACTAAAACACAACATATAATATCAACCAAGTTAAATAATTGCCTTTAACCATATACTTTGGATCCTTTCTTTGTAGGTCTTCCCTGCACAAGATTCCTCGCCCGAATATTGTCCCAATTACCTCCTCGGATTGCCTTCTTGATTTTTTGATGGTGTTTCCCTTTCTCGTTTCCCTCTCTCTCAAGTCTAGGTAATTCGGAATAATCAAATGGCTGCCTCCCCCATTTAATATCCCTTAATATTCCTTTAATCCTGAAATTAGGTTAAGTTATAATATTAACATTATCAGAATACCCCCGTACGGGTCCCGTATAGCCTAAAAAATCATCGAACTTCAATTACAACCCCACGTACTTAATTTTACCCATATCATATCATCCGTGCACTCTAAATCACCATCCAAGTCACATATCATTAATTTAACACCTTATTCCCAGCATGTCCCCACACGTGTGTCCCAACTAAGAAACCATCAACCTATCGATTTTACCCACTTACGACGTAATATAAAATACAATTTCCTTTACTTATCACACAAGTAAATGTAATATAATATAAATAATAATCCAATATTCTATTAACATTTATTTAATTAATTTTATTCCTTAAATTAATGAAATTAGAAGTACACGTATAATTTAAATATTCCTAAAAACACGAGGTGTTACAGTTATTATATCCTAATGTTGTTAGGCTATTTAGAATACCTACTAGTACTTCATAACTAAGATTGCAACGATATTACCATAATACTTCAGCGACTTGGTAATGGCGTCGATAACTCCGACTCCCCAAATAAATTTCTATACCCATAATCCACAAATTGTAGTCTCATAGAATGTTACAGACAATATTTAATTGGTTATCAATCTTTCACGAAAGTGAGGATATTTGGAGTGGTCGAAACAAAAGTTAATTTTTAATTTTTTTCAAATTAAATAATAAAATTAAACAAATTAACCCAAAGTGAACTTATCACTAATTGTAAGGACAAAATTTCTAATTGAGTCCATTGTATCTTTATTTGACTTATTCCCAAAACAAAACAATTGTTTGAGTTAGGTAGTATTTTTATTGTCATGATCCCTCACATACTGTGACTTATTGAAGTTTATTGAAGACGTAGGGGCCAAGATTCAAGGAATTAATTGTACCGAAGGTTTATTGGTGCACGTTTACTCTTCTTCATTTAAATTGAATTCTGACACCACTCAGGTTTGAATGCGTAATTTTAATGGGACTTGGAAAATGTTCTAGGGTGTTATTTTATTAAATAAATGTTTTTAAAATGTTAAAAAGTGTTTGAAAATTTACACTTTGTTTTATTCTGAGATAAGCATGGTTTAGAGTTGTGTAAATAACAAACTCTCATTTTCAGTGGTTCAAACGACATCAGAGGTCGTTCAAACGACATGACCTTATCATTCAAGCAATATAGCTATCTTATTCAAATGACAACTCATCTCGTTCGAACAATGTGTCGCCTGAAGAAATCTATTTAAGGCGTGTTTCCCTCAGAATTTCATGGGTGTGTAGTTTCAAAATTCAGTTTTCATACAGTACATTTTCTGCACATGTTTTCTAAGGTTTTCTATGAATAAAAACATCCTTAGAGTTTGAAAGATCCGAGTTTTCATCATCATATGCGATTATGATCTTGTTCGCCCCATGAAGGGTTTTGTTATACACTTTTTAGAACGTCATTGGGTTTTGCAATAAAGAAGCGAAGGAGTTCATGTTCAATATCATAGATATTTCCAAACTACATCAATGGACACAAACTCATTCTTGGAGGCATGTGATGTGGATAGGTATCGCAGAAGGAAATTTTCATGGACACTGTGGAGGAGTGGTTGAAGATTAGAGGAGCATCAAGCCTCGTGGGGGATCGAGTCACCGAATAATACTACCGTCTATCCTTTGTAAATCCATATCATAGTGATTGTCTAGCTTGAGGCATCTGAGGTTTTTTCCCTTTGTGGTTTCCTCACACATCCGACGTTATGAGCATTTTTTCCTTACTTTACTTGCATTAATCACTAGAGGTATGTTTAGGATTAATCAAGAAAAAAATTGGTTAAGTTAAAATTGTTTGACAACTTGGTGCATATTAAAATTTGGAAAGAGAGTTTTTCAAAAAGAGAAAGTGTTTCATCATACTTAAAGTAAAAGTGGATTTGAAAAATAGGGGGCTTACAAATTAGTGCTAGAGCTAGAAACTTATTTATTATTGATTTGATCCCTTTTTTCTTTTAAGTATGAATTTTGGGAATTATGATAGTTTACGTACTCGTATTTTTTATGGCACTAATTATGCTTATTGGAAAATGATAATGAGAAGTGCCTTGAAATCCATCGATGAGCATATGTGGTTAGCGGTTGAAAAGTGTTGGACATCACCAATTACACGAGAGGGTGAGGCCACTAATTTTAAACCCATTGAGTAATGGACCGAGGCTGATCATAGGCTTGCACTTTACAAATCTGAAGTTTTGAACGTTATTTCCTCACATGTCACACCAGAAGATTACAATAGAATCATGTCGTGTGAAACTTCAAAAGAGGCTTGGGGTATTCTTGCACTTATCATGAGGGCACGAGCGCGATTAGGACGTCTAAGTTACAAAACCACACTACACAGTTTGAGACGATTAAGATGTTAGAGAGTGAGTCATTTGATGAGTTTTACGCTAGGTTGTCCATTATTGTCAACACGTCATTTAACTTAGGAGAGAAGATACCCACAACCAAGTCATTAAAAAAAAATTAAGATCATTTTCGAGTAGGTTTGATGCGAAAGTGACCATTTTGAACTCCTTGGGTATGTTTAATTCATCAAAAGTTGAAGAGATTGTAGATGACATACAGACCTATGAACTTGATATGTTTACCTCCAAGAAAGAGCCAAAGAAAGAAAAGGGAATTGCTTTGAAATCCTGGAAGGAGGAAACTAAAGTCTTGAAAGACGATTCCAATTCCGACTTTGAGGATGTTGTCTTCTTCATAAAGAAGTTCAAGAAATTTTTGAAGTTACAAAAGCAATAAAAAGATGGCAAAAGACTCGAGAAATTCAAGAAGAACAATATAGATCCCACCCCTAGGGATAAAAGTCAGAAAATTAATATGGATGAGTCAGATAAGTGTTTTGGGTGTGAGGGATATGGTCACAAGGTTGCCGAGTGTACCACTAGACTTAAAAAGGCGGGGAAGAAACCAATAGCATATAATGCCACCTTAAGTTACAGTGAACTAGAAGACGGAGAGATTTACCCCATTGACCGCAACTTTCTGGCATTCATGGCATGTCATGTGAGCGACAATGATAAATCTTCCTATGGAGATTCTCATATACATGCGACATCTAAGGCCATTAAATCCCAAGTGAATGAAGGTGAAAAGAGTGATAAGGAGATTGATGTAAGAGAGTTGCAAGTTGTATTTTAAGAGTTGTATGCTGAAGTGGTGAGGGTCAAAAAGCAAACTCAAAATTGCAAGCTAGGTCGAATGAGCGTGCCACAAAAAATAAATATGCTTTGATCGGTGATCTTAAGGAACAGAAGATGACTCTTAGGTAGAAGTTAGAGTATGTTAAGGAAGAAAGTGACAAGCTTCATGGTTTGATAGAAGCTTTGAAAAAGGAGGTGCTAGAGTTTGAGGAGTCTATGTGTGTGCTTGAGTCTAGGATTAGTGAGTTAGAGGAGAAGTTGAAAGACTCGAGTAAGGTGAAGTTTGACTTGGAATCTAGATCGAAGAATTTAGATATGATCTTAGGTACCGTCCAAGTTAAGAGAGATAGGTGATAATGTTGTGCCAATTCCCAAAGGCAATACCATTCGTGTGAAAAATTCGACTAGGAACGCGAGGGGAGGTCGACATTTTGGTAATCATTCTTGTCGTGTTTACACTTGTTCCCATTGTGGTAGGAAAGGTCACCTTAGAAGTTTTTTCTATGACCTTGAGAATGTTCCTAGGAAGTTTAGGAATAAATTCATTTCGGTTCCCAAAACCCCCATGAGTCATGTCACACCTACTTGGGTTAGGAAATCGGACTTAAAGACTTTTGGACTAACACTTCACGATTCTTGTATTGTTGCACTTGATTCTTCACATGCTAGATTTAATAGATGATTGTGTTACCTTGTTTGTCATACACTAGTCTTTGCATCATGATTTATACTTTTCTAGTGTAATGACATATGTGTATTATATCTTTCATTTATTGAGTCTTACTTCAAAAATACAAAAATATTTTTGGTTTTAAATATTTTTTAAGAAAAATACAAAAATATTTTATTTTTGGGTCAAAAATATTATTAGAAAAACACAAAAAGATTTTCGATTTATTTTTGTGTTATGCCTTTTTCATGTTTGATATGGCATATTGGTGTTCTTGGACCCCCATAATTTCATTATCCATGTATCTAGATATATGGTCATAATGATTGATGCATTGAATGATCTTAACCATCATATTACGGGGTTGTTTGGACGTTGACATGCATTAAGATTTGACTTTATTAATATGCCATCGATTGCACACATGCACGAGTTTATATGAATATTTGACGTCTCATACATATTTGAGTTTGGTGATACGTTCTTATCTCAATTTTGTCATCTATTCATAATAAGACTTAGGAGGAGGTGTGCATGTAATAACCGTTTATCGTGAGGATTATAATTTTACATATTGAAAAAATAATGAGTGTTAATGGGGTAAGGGATGCGAGAATAAAAAATTAACTCATCGTGAAATCCACCATTTAAATCGGACCTAATAAGTGTGGCATTGATAAAAGTAGACATGGTCCAAAGTTTAAAAGAGCCCGAAAAAAATTCAAAGGCAATAAAAAGAAGTATATGCCAAAATGGGCCAACTTAGTTTATGTTCATTCCAAAATAATTATATGATTATATTTGAGGGAGTTTGGATGGATATATAAAAACGGGTTAGAACCATGAATCTTAACGTTGAAAGTCGTATCATGACGCTATTATTTGTAGAATAATCAATATTCCATATACGTGTGCATGTTGATTAATTAGTTCAATTAGCTTAACTGATTAATTGTCACACTTGGCTAAAATGAAGTTTGATGACATTTTTCTATCAATTAGAGCTTCTTAAACATTTAAATGTGTTGGAGTTATGATTCATTTGTTTTATTTCATGGACATTCACTCCATATTCAGGTTTGATCACATTGATATTATTTTAGCATGAAACTCATATTGTTTTTACATGATTCATGTTTTCTGTTTTGAGTCTATTTTACAGTTTTTTGCTTTTCCAGTTAAAATTTTCAAGAAATTTTTTCACTAGGCAAAACTTCATTATTTATATAACTTTAATTGATATTTTTCTGTGTCGTCCAAATGACAAACTGGTTTCGTTCGAGCGACCTGTTAATGATTTTTGTGATTTATTCAGTTTCAATACCTGATGTTTATTGGTATATTTTTTAAATACTGCTATGTTGTTTTTGGATAGTTTATACAGTTCACATTGGTAGATTTGATTTTGTATGCTGCATTGATTCATTTAGTCACACATATTTATATTGATGATTCATTTGTGTGATTACTATTTGCTAACTACGTGTCGGTATCGTTAAATTATTTTTAGCTGGAGTTTCATGGTTTCATGTTTATCTAGATATGCTTCATTGATTTATTTTATTCAAGATATATGGTATAAATTGGTATCTTTTCATTTATTGTCTGTTCGAGACAAAAAAGGGGGAGAGATGCATGTGATGTAGGGTGAGATTTCATGTTTGATGAGCATTTCATTTGTTGCATTATGTATTAGTATCATTCTTATGATTATATGCTTAAACGCTTATATTAATTAGTTTACACAAATTGGTATCATATTGTTTTTGCATCTGCATAAATTGGTATCCTAATTTAAATGATGTTTTCAAATTGATATCAAATTTGCTCACATGTTTAATAAATGATTTGAGTTTGATTTTACAAATTAGAATTGATATTTCATATTGGTTTTACATCATTTGTTCCTCCATACATCACTGTGTATATGTCTGTTTCATGTGTGTAGGTATGCTTAAAGAGATTGGAGATTTCAAGACTACATCAAATTCAGAGATAGTTCATGCTTATTGGACCATTATTTACTAGTCTTGTCTTGTATTTTTTAATTTTGGGTTTTATGGGATGGGATTTAGGCATCATATGGCTTGACATCCCGGCTTAGGCATTTCACTATTATTTTTTTCCCAGAATAGTCAAGGGAGGAGATTTGTAAGGACACAATTTTAAATTGAGTCAATTGTTTGTTTATTTGACTTATTCCTATAATAAGTCATGGGTAGTATTTTTATTGTCACGATCCGACACAGACTATGATGTATTAAATTTTATTGAAGACCTAGCGGTCAAGCTTTAAGGAATTAATTATACCGAAGGTTTATTTGTGCACGGTTAATCGTCTTCATTCAAATTGCATTCAGAGATCACTCAAGTATGAATGCGTAATTTTAATGGGACTCGAAAAACGTTTTAGGATGCTATTTTATTAAAGAAATGTTTTTAAAATGTTAAAAAGTGTTAGAAAATGTTTACACTTCATTTTATTCTGCGATAGGGATGGTTTAGAGTTATGTAAATAACAAACTATCATTTTCAATGGTTCAAATCGTTCAAATGAAATGGCCTTGTCATTCAAGTGACATAGATATCTCATTCGAACGACAATTCATCTCGTTTGAATGATGCCCCACCTCAAGAAATCTATTTACGGTGTGTTTCCCTTATAATTTCATGGGTGTGAAGTTTCAGAATTCAGTTTTAGAACAATACGTTTCTACACATGTTTTCTAAGGTTTACTATGAACAAAAGCATCCTTAGAGATTGAAAGATCCGAGTTTTCATTGTCAGATGCGATTGTGATCTTGTTTGCACCAAGAAGGGTTTCATTCTACAATTTGAATAACATCATTAGGTTTTGTGCTAAAGAAGCCAAGGAGTTCCTGTTCAACATCGTAGAATTTTATTGATGGACATCGAGGCATTCGTAGAGGCCTATGTTGTGGACCTGTATCGTGGAAAGATATCTGTATGGGCACTATGGAGGAGTGATTAAAGATCAGGGGAGCGTCAAGTATCGTGGGGGATTAAGTCATTGAATAAGACTACCTGTGTCCTTGGTAAATCCATATTATACTGATTGTTCGGATTAGGTCGTCAAAGGTTTTTTCCCTTTTTTGTTTCCTCGTACATTCGATGTTGTGAGAATTTTTTCCCCTTACTTTACTTTCTTTAATCACTAGATGCATGCTTAGGATTAATCAAGATAAAATTTGGTTAAATTAAAGTTGTTTGACAACTTGGTGCATATTAAAAGAGAAAGTGTTTCATCATCCTTAAAGAAAAAGTTTATTTAAAAAAATTAGGGGCCTACACCAATTTTAAACTAGTTGTGACTAAACAAATTAACCAATTGTATCTTAATTTAAAACATGCATTGAGGTAAGTTCATGATAAAATAAGTAAATCAACCAAAATGCACGATTTACGAGGAAAACTCACAACGGGAAAAACTTCAGATGACCCAGCCATACAAAATTCACTAAGTATGGAATTACAAAATACCCGACAAGAGACATACAATATTGGATCAATTCCCTTACAAGAATTGATGATCTTTATTACTCAACTTTCACCTAGTGTAATGCAAGAGTCCACTCATGCATTGCTTTATGTTACACAAGAGTTCACATATGCCTAGGTATACGTCGATCATCTTAGCAACGATCAACAAATCTAGAACACAAAGTCTATATCTTCTTCACCACAACACCACACAACGGAGTCCATCGCCTGTAATTAAAAAATACGGAGTTCACCATATGAAATCATTATCAACAAGATGAAAGGAATAAACCGATAGTGCCCACAAACTAGATCTCAGAGAATAATATGATGAAAGTTGGATCTAAAATTGTTTGGCTATAAAATAGGGTTTAGGTAAACATAAAGAGATTTTGGGGAGGTTTAAGGAACTTAAAAGCAATAAAAAAATCTCAAACAAAATTGTTGCTCTGCACTCCTATTATTGGAGGTTTTCCAAAAATGAGATAATTTTGAAAAACGATATTACATTGAAACATGCATTAAGACGTTACAATGATTTTGATGATCATTCGAACGAAGTATCGGATTTCGTTCAAACCATTATCTAACGAGCTATCAAACGATATTCAAGCGAAGGAAAAAGTTAATTCGTTCAAAGTTCTTAGAACATTTTCTAATGAGGTACCATATCTCGTTCTAACGACCTGCCCGTTCTCAATCAAACGACGTCGAGAAAAAAATATTTTTCTTAAATGTTTTTTAAAAGGGACAAAATCATTTAATTTTTCTTATAACAAACTAACACCCAAATATAAAATTTCCAAGGATCAAAATATTTTTGCATTCGTACCTGAAAGATTACTGGAACAAGAAGACGAAGAGTGGAACTAAACATGACATATGATGTAGATCTTCTTACTCAGTCACTATGTCTTTAAGGAACCCCAGCATATGCTTGAAAGGTAAACACACTCATAATCTCACATATAACTCAAAGAGTTTTGTCCAAACACGAAATACGCTAAAACATATAAATTAACTATATTCAGAATTTCTTACTTACAAATCTCCCCCTTTGGCAATTTCGAGCAAAACAAAAAATAAAAACTCCCACGGGTAATCAATCTCATCTAACACTCAATCCACGACCCCAAAGGAAAAAAGTGCAACTTGACGGACTTATAAAACTTGAGTAGCTTTACTCTCTTATAAATTTCTCAACAAGTTACAAACCTGCACATTTAAATTGACCTTTAATATCAAAGAGAATATAATAATATATAAAATTTTCATAAGAATAAACTTCCCCCTATGTCTAAAAATTCCCACTTATGTAGGATGTCTTACCTTAACATAAAGACCTCCTCCTAAAACTAAAGTGAAAGATACCATTTCTCCCATTTTTTGTTTAGTAATAGACAAAGAAAGAATGCATAATAAAACATTCCTCCCCCATAAATCATTTCTTCCCCAAAATGTGAAAACGCGTGATACCAATTTTAAATGTAGAGGAAAGAATAATATCATGCAATGGTGTAAAGTGAATCAAACACAATATGAAAATAAAATCACAAATAATCCATGAAATGATCAATCAATACGAATAATGATGTAATAAATGATATTAACTTAAATACAAAAATGGATCATGACATACCAATGTAAACAAGCAACAAAAGATACCAATATAATCATATAGTCTGCCAATTTGATTTAAAGACAAAGGATATGAAAACATGGACTAAATTCTAATGTAAAGACAAAATAAATGAGACCATATATATATAGGGAGAGGTTCACAAGTGGACCAAAAGAATGGACTTTTTAATGGACCTTAACAAAAAACACATAATAACACATTAATTTTAATTCCTGTAGTGTCATTGGTCCGCGCAAGCGGCACCAAATACGTGTGTCGATCGATCCCCCACCCCCCACACGCCCCCCACACACCCCACCTCCACCCTCCCACCCCCACCCCCATGGCAGCCCTGCAGTCATAAGGGGTGGGTGGGGGCGGTGGGGGGGTGGGGGGTAGTGGGGTGAAGGTGTTGTCTCGGGTGCCGCTGGCGCGGACCAATTACACTATAGAAATTAAAATTAATGTGTTAATATGTGCTTTTTGTTAAGGTCCATTAAAAAGTCCATTCTTTTGGTCCACTTGTGAACCTCTCCCTATATATATATATATATATATATATATATATATATATATATATATATATATATATATATATATATATATATATATATATATATATATATATATATATATATGCAAAAGACACCAATGACACACAAGCACGTATATATTGGTATAAGAAACCACAAATCGAGAAAAACTCATAAGTGTTACACACTAGTATAGTATCGACGTGTCTAAATCAACATGTGGTAAATGGAGTGAAGGGGCTTGAACTAGAAATAAATAAATTATGACCCAATCACTCAAATATGTCTAAGAGTTATATTTGACTTCTTGAACTTTATCAAAAAAAGATTTAGCCCCATAGTAACATGCAAAGTGAACTCATAAATGGACAAACGAATTGGGCATACTAGCCTAAAAATTATTTATTATTCTTAAATTAATAGTTCCAAACATTAAATAACAGGACAAATTGGGCAAACCCATTGATCTTAAACTTATAACACCCTCAAAATTGTAAAAGTAACACTTTTACTCTAATTTTCAAGATACACCTTAATGTAACACCCCGCTTAATTAAACACCGGGTGATCAACCCTTTATTAAATTAAAATTAAGGTGAACAGTGTTGTTCATTCTTAGCATCATCGTCAAAAACAATTTTTCTATTTTAATCACCCAATAATTTATTAAGCTAAGTGTCAAAATATTTTAAAATATTATTTCATTTATTAGATTTCATCGTAAAACCTTTTAAATATAAACAAGTTTAAGAATAATAAAAATGCTAAGGATATCAATCATCCAAAAGAAACATGCCAACTAGATTATTCAAACCAAGTCAATATCTATAAGTATGATCAACATTACATGAAATAACTCCTAAATGAGTATTCAAAACATAAATAAATACAAAACCTCTAATAAGTCTAAACGGAATAGGAAATCGGGTGACATATGCCCTAGCTATGAATAACTAAACCAAGAGCTGAATCAAGGAAGAGGTCATCCCCTACAAGGGCCTGCAACTCCATCCTAAGCTGTAGCACGTCCAATCCAAAGAACCTAAGCCTAATGCCCCTGTGGATGGGCACCTGTAATATATACATATATATACAAGAGAGAGAACATTACAGGAAACGAGTCAGAGCCCGAGTGTAAAATAGTTTTAAAAATATTTAGCAAGTATTTAAAATGCTTACTGGCTAATACAACAACCATGTTAGTATGCGACGCTCTCTTGAGAATTCTCACCTCTCATCTAGTGTGCACGCCTACCGTACTACTAAAATGCCTCATAAGTCTATCTAATTCATCTCACATAAATTCTATTTCAAGAAGTCACAAGCCTATGATTTGAGTTTAGAGATCAGTTTCTTAATGATTACTTACGTCGATTATGTATTTCTCAATACTGTTGTAAAATTCCCGAACACTTACTAAAATTTTGGAGCATTTATTCAATATTTATCTACTTATACGCATAGTAGAAGAATTCTATATATACGTTTATATATTAATCACTCATATAATATATATACTATCAGCACCCCACATAAAATCTATGGTGCTGGCATACTCTGCTATTAAGTTCCCGTATCTCTCATACTAAGGGAAAGACTAGTTCGGAATCACCATCGAACTGTATTAACACAATAAACACAAAATGGAGACGAAGCATAGTTCCAAGTCACTAAAAGGTCAGCACATTCCCCTCACATCTCTTAGGACTGCATGCCTATCATTCTCAGATAGCCTGTACCAAGAAATTCTATGTTCTAGGGTATAAGTCAATATCCCCCATAAAGGTCCCAACGAGATAAGACTATCTCGGCGCGACAACCTTCGTGATAGCAAGTAGCGCGGGTATGATTATACAAAAATATAAGATATATATATATAAAGAAAGCATTTTTTTTCGCATAAAGAACGTATTTTTTTCAAGAAATATTTATTTTAATAATATCTGATAGAAGAAAACCTCTTCTACATGGTTTACAATCAAAGAAACTGAATTGAACCTCATCTTTATAAACTAGATCCCTTACAAGATTTATAGATGAACAAGAAAATATAAGAGCTAGCTAGAATCCACGAACAGAGAAAATTAATGCCCAAGAACCTAAACATTCTTAAAATTTGGCAGCCCCCATTTTTCAATTGTGATCTTACCTTTAAGGTCTTTTGGAAAGTCTTCAAGGTTGATAGAAAACATCTATTTCCTGTCCATACTCCCTTTTTAGATAAGAAGTCTGCAATTTGATTCCCCTCTATATATATATGACTTAGGGAGTAATTGATATTCTTTAGCATTTGAAGAATTTGATGAACATTCCACCTTAGTCTCCATGGAATTGAAGCTCTACCTTGCAGGATATCAATTAAAATGTTTGAATCGCATTCAATTATGACCTCATAGTCCTTTGAGTCCATGAAGAATTCCAAACCATTTTTAAGAGCTTTTTCCTCTGCCTCCATATTAGTAACACCTTCATAAGAAGATATAAAAGCCCATATCATCTCCCCTTTATCATTCCTGAGAATACCCCCTCCACCTCCCATATCATCTGTATTAAGTTTTAGTTTTCCTGATGGGGGACACTTCCACTTGACTTGCAATCTTAGAGGATGATTTTGGGGAGGCTTCTTCACAGTCAATAAATTCTTCAAGTGATGTACCTGATACAAAACAGACAAATGATTAGTAGAAATTGCTTCATATCTGCATTTTATTCTGTGATTCCATAAGCACCAACACACTACTGCTGGTAGGAGTTTATTGAAGTTAGGATCAATTTTTTGGCCATAAATCCACCATTGGAACAGTTGACTCCTGATACCACCTTTAGCTCTCCTCACTCCATGCTCTTGAAATATCGAATTCAACACCTGATTTTCTACTTCACCTTCTGCAAATATATGATCTATAGACTTTTCTTGAGGGGCTGCACAGTAGTGACACTTTAAGGGTCCACGAATTCCAACAGATCTAATTTTTTCATCAGTAGATAGACATTTATTCAGAAGCTTCCACATAAAAACTGATATTTTTGCTGGAGTAGATGGATGCCATATGAATTTGGAACTTAAAAGATGACAATGTTTGGATCTCGCTAAATCCCATGCTGAAGTCATAGAAAATGCACCAGAACCAGTTGTGAGCCAAATTTCTTTATCAGGATGGTCCTCAAATATCTCATTAAACTTTAAGATCTTTTATGACATATGTGGATAGAAATTATCCTCTATGAGCCCCTTGTCCCAATTATGCCTCGAATCCCAAAAGTAATTAACTTTTTTATCTTCCAAAATGGCAATGTTTTTACAGTCTTTCACTCCCCAATTATCCTTAAAAATACTTATATCACCTAACCCTACTTGCCAAGACATATTCTCTTCATCTTTTTCTCTAACAATGCACATTCTGTTCCACGCATGAGCACCATTTCTTCTAGGAGCAGACATAGGATGATGATTTTTGCAGTAGGCAACCCTCATAAATTTAGCCCATAAAGAGTCCTTTGATCCGAGGTTCCACCACATTTTCATGCTCATTGTGTCTCTAATATCATGTAAATTCTTGATGCCTAGACCACCTTCTAGAGTTGGTCTTGTGATTTTCTCCCATTTACACCATTGGCGCCTTTGTTCCCCAAAGTTTGAGCTCCAGAAGAATCTAGCCATGAGGATATGCAATTTAGTATAGATAGCTTTTGGGGGAGACAACATTGTTAATAAGTATAGCTGTATAGATACAAGCAGTGACATTATGAGAACCAATTTACCACCTGAAGATAAGAATTTTGTTTTCCACCCAGTTAGAACTTCCCTCATCTTTTGGATCATATTCTCAAAGTATATTATTCTCTTTCTTCCACTGTATAGAGGACAACCAAGATATGTTATGGGACTTTTTTTGAATTCCATTCCAGTGCACTAACTTAGAAATGATCGAGAGCTGGGTTTGATTTTATTAGAAGCAATTAGAAAACTTTTGGTAGTACTGATCAACTGCCCCGAAGTCTGCTCATCTAACCTCAAAACCTCCATCATCTTCTTCATATTTTTCTTCATTCTAGAAGAGAAAATTATTATATCATCTGCAAAATCCAGATGCTTAAATTTAGGACTGCCAATGGGTATTTTATATCCCACATAACTATTATGCAGCACCATTTTATGGAGATTTCTAGATAATGCCTCTGCCATAATAATAAAGAGTCTAGGGGATAAGGGATCCCCTTGCCTTAAACCTCTAGTTGCATGAAAAAATACCACATTTTCTCCATTTACCACAACAGTTATCGATATATTTGAAATGACTCTCCACACTAAATCCAACCACTATTCACAAAAGCCCATTCTTCTCATAACATTGATTAAAAACCCCCAAGATACTCGATCATAAGCTTTGGAAATATCCAATTTCATTATGACATTTCCTCCCCTATTCTTATGATTTATTCTAGACATACACTCTTGGGCAAGTAACACGTTTTCAGAGATGAATCTCCCTCTAATAAACCTTGATTGCATAGGGGAAATAATGAGTGGAAGCACTTGAGACACTCTATCATTAAGAATTTTAGAGAAGATCTTATTGAATAAATTCTGCATACTGATAGGCCTGAAGTCATTGAAGGATTGAGGATCGTCTACCTTAGCAATAAGAGCTATCCTTGTAGAAGTACATATATTTGGAAGACAATGACCTGGGAAGAAGTGTTGGACTGCTTTAAAAATGTCTTCTTTTATCTCCTCCTAGAAGAATGTAAAAAAATAACCATTGAAACCATCTACTCCAGGGTTGCTGCTAGCATTTAAGCCTTTAACTTCTCTCTCAACTTCATCCATCTCTGGCCACTGAGTTAGAGAGACATTCATTTCCTTAGATATCAACATAGTAATAGTATCTAACACATTTTCTTGACCACAAGGATCCCACTCCACTGGCAATTGATATTGATTAGTAAAGTACTGAACTGCATCTTGTTTTATTTCTTCTTGACTATCCAACCATTCACACTCCATATTTTTTACCTTCATTATGTTCATTCTTTTCCTCCTACATTTAACCATCCTATGGAAATAACCAGTATTCGTATCCCATTCGTTATCCCACCTGACATTTGCTTTTTGACTCCAAAAATCTTCTTCTATTTTCACCTTTAAATTATAGAAAGAAGTTGCTTTACTCAATTGCTCTCTATGCTCTTCTGAGGTATCTTGTTCATAAAGCATTTCAGCTTGTAGAATGACATCTTCTTCATTTATAGCTTCCTTTAATATGTTCCCGTATTTTCTTTTACTCCACTTACTTAGTTTTCTCCTTATCTCTTTGAGCTTTTGAGATATAATGACTATAGGATCTGAGCATACTACTTCCTCCCAACATTTCTCCACAATCTCAACACACTCCTTTTCCTTTGTCCATAAATTTAAGAAACTAAAGGACTTAGGAAATTGATTAACTGTAGCTTCTCCTATTAAAACGAGAGGAGAATGATCAGACATACTCCTATTCAAATGAGACACAATCCATT
The DNA here is from genome assembly GCA_949130495.1 of Sambucus nigra. Classification (NCBI taxonomy): domain Eukaryota; kingdom Viridiplantae; phylum Streptophyta; class Magnoliopsida; order Dipsacales; family Adoxaceae; genus Sambucus; species Sambucus nigra. The sequence continues at coordinate 615,308,244 of OX422216.1, read as the reverse complement.
TTAAATTGGAGTCCAAACAAGTTTGATTAACTAGGACTCTATTTAGTCTACACCATATGCTGTGCTCAGGATCCCTTTTGTTATGCCAAGTAAACTTGGATCCTATATAACCCGCATCAGTGAGCCCATTCTCTTCAATACATTCATGAAATTCATACATAACTCCTTGACTTACTTCATTACCACCTGCTTTCTCATTCATGTCTGCAACAATGTTAAAATCTCCACCTATCCACCAGAAATTAGAGGTTCTACAGCTATTCAAATAGTCCCACAGCAATTGTCTCCCTATTCTATTACAACTAGCATAAATAAAGCTACATTGAATCTTAGCAGCACTGCCAGAAATAGAAATATTAAAGTTGATATATTGACTCATTTCAGAGATGATCTCCCAAGTAATCTCCTGTTTAAAAAAACACTAAATCTTACTGTTAAGGTTTGACACACATGTATCGTACCCAAGTTTGAGACAGTACAATTTAATATTTTGAATTTTTTGTTTAGGCTCCATAATTATCATCATTAGAGGATTATGCAGTCTCTTAAGCCTTTTAAGCCTTCTGATTGCTCCCTTGTTAGCTATACCCCTGACATTCCAAAGAATTGCCCCTTTCATTTAAACCGTTTTGGAAGAGGATTTAGAGTGGGACCTGAGAATTCTGATAGTTCCATATAAAGCATCCTATTTTTTTTTATTTTAAATTCTTCTTCTTCCTTTTAAGTTTAACCACAGTGAATCCCTCATCATGCTCACTACTGAAATCACGAGACTTACTAATGCCATTTTAACTCAGAATATCTTCATAGTCTTGGATGCCAACACCTTGAGCAATTCCTTCAGGGATAACATTCTTTCTAAGCATAGCAAGAGGAGATTGGACATCTATAATTTGGTTAGAAGGTTGCAAACTATCTAAATTGTTTTTATCCACTTCATCCAAATGCTTATGAGATATATCTACTGCTTCAACTGAGGGCATCTTTAAATCTGACCTCTCATTCCCTATTTGAGTTGAAGTAACTGGAGTAACAAGAGGATTCTGCTACTGTCTATATTTATTCCCCACTGAAAGAAAGTTGGTTATAAGGCTTTGTTTGAGAGGCTTACTTGACTCTGACTGCTTGAATAAGAATTCTCCTTCTTCTATTTCAAGATTAGAATATTTTCCTTGAAGAATTCCAAAAGATTTAATTACCCATTATTTTGTAGTTTCATGTTGCTTCTTCTTGCCCCATACATTTGTTTTGATCCTATGATTCATCTCCTTATTATCCACTTGATGATTTCCTTCTAGCTCTTTACTCTTCATATAACAACTTTCCTCTTTATGGCCTTTCTTCTCACAATAATAACAAAAAGAGGGAAGATCTTCATACACTATAGTTTGCCAAATTCCAGACCTTTTCTCCCCATTCCCTATCCATACACTCGATGGAAGGGTCTTCTTAGAGTCAACTTCAACACAAACCCTAGCTTGACTATGTCTTGATAGGTTTTCTGCCACATGATAAATCTTAAGTGGATTCCCCACGACTTATGCAATAGAGAATAGAGCATCCCTATCATATCGGTGAATAGGGAGAAGAGGAAGTAATACCCAAGATGGAACAATTGTAGATTCTTTGCCTGGATGGAAATCTATATCCCATTTGAAGGATCGCATAGGATACTTATGGATATACCATGTTTATTTCAACCAAAGTCTGTGGAAATATTCTTTATTCTCTAATCTTATGAGAATATGCTTTTGGTCTATGAGGCCTACATTAAAATTTTCTTTAAGAAGCAGTGAAGAAAAGAACTTACAAATATCGTCAATTGACGGACGTCCATGAGAGAATGTCCCCACAACTGTATATTTGAAGGGAGACGCCATCTCCTGTAGGGTTGACTCTTCATAAAGAATTGATGGTTCTCCCTTGTGCTGTGAGATCTGTTGAAAATTTATGAGTTTCTTAGCTTTTGCGCCTGTCACTGAGGCAAATGTTTTTATCTTTACAGTTTGGGATAAAAGATTGGGATGACCTTCTTAGTTCAATGCATAGTGGCTAGCAGGTAGAGGGAGTATGTTTAGCTATAGAGGGGGAAAGGTTAAAGCTCCTGCATCCAGGGAGGGGGCGGGAGGTGGATCCATGCAAACCCTAATCATTTCATAATTCGTAATTATAATCATTTCATAATTACTTCTCGTCCCTTGAAGTATTCTCTCTTCCTAAAGGTAAATTCAGTAAGTACACCCTCACTAATCTAAGTCCGTCATGAATCTATTAATTCCTTAGTTAACGTACGCATAATTTCTAATACGTGACATACCACTGTTATCCCACAGTTAGATCCCGTATAAAATTATATTAAACGGAACCTACTTAAACCCTACTGGTCCTCTTCATGACCCATTATGATCTTAAAATAATATTCAAGAGCTCCTATGCATTTTATCCGAATTAAACTAAAATATAAAAAACATTCAGTTTCTAGGAGGGGTCGATCGATCGATGAATGAGGTCGGTCGGTCGGTCGATCGATCGATCGACATTCTGGAGTTGATCGATCGATCGAGCAGTTCTTGCCCAGATTTTGCTATTCCAACCTACGGGATTCATCACCTTTCAACCTCTAAATCGTGTTTAATACATCCCAAACTCCCAAAAAATTACACCACTGATTATATACACATATCTACATGATTTCCTACGTAAAGCATATGCGAATTCATCAAAGTCATCGAATTAAAGGGGCCAATTCTGTAGAATTATCAAGAACCCTAGTTTTGTATTGATTTCCAAAATTCTCATTCTTTTTACAGATTCCTTTCTATTAAACCATTAAAAATTCATGGGTAATCCTCTACATATGACAAGGCTTCCAGATTTCATGAATTACTCCTAAAACATGTGATTTAAATCTTCTAAATTATATAATTCTTCAATAAGAACATGTATTCTTAATCCTATTCTAACCTGGGTGAAATATCAACTAGGAATTAACAAGATAGATACTTTCCTTAAGATCATAGTTCTGATTCCACGAATTTGATAGGTATAGACTTGATCCCGTCACTCCGATCTGCGTTTAGGTGGTGGTGGTGGTGTAATCCTGTTAGTTATTGGCCTTGAATTCTTGGAAGGTTTTTTCCTCTCTTCCTCTCACCGCCGTTCTAATCTTTTGAGAATATTAACCCTAGAAGAATCTCCTAACATCTGATTTTAATTCATAATTTTTATCATCAACTAAGGCCTAATTTGGGAAATGACTAAATCGCCCTCCCGGGGTGCCGGTTAGGCCTAAAAATGCCCCGAGACCCAAATTAAACTCTCGGGTACACTTTTCTGACTATCTCGATCCTTTTGGACACGTTGGCTCACTTGAAATGACCATACGGGATATTTATAATTAATTCACATTTTATTATAACAATTTAGTCCCGACAGGACACAGGCACGTCCCGACTTAATTTTCATAATTGTCATATTATTCACTCGTGACAATTTTAATAAATTCAATTCTACATATTACTTTACACATTAAGTAATATTCAACAAATTCCCAATAGTTACTAACTCTCGTCACGCTAGTAAATATTCAAAATAAATTTCCAGATTAATATTAAATTAATATTTCAATTAAATTTAATAAATCCCCAATTTAAAAGACAAAAAATACATAGTATTACAATTAATTTAGGAATCAATGAACTAAAATTTTGGCATTGAAAATATTTTATTTTCTTTTGTCTCTTAATTTTTTAAGCTCTTTCTAATGGTGGCCTTTCGCTCAAGGAAGATTTTTTTTTCCTTCGTAGCCCTTTCTCACGGACACTCATATTTTCAATAAAAATAGCAAAAGTCACTGGCAATTGTTCTTACATGAGACAATTCCCCAAATCTATTATATATGTGTATGAAAATATTTTTAGAGAAAACCTCACTTATCTCAGGTAACATATGAAGTGAAAATCCAAAAGAGCACGTGCATGCGTGTGAAGGGGCATATGAAAAGTAAATCCATTAAGAAAGTCATTTTCAAGCAACTCCATGCAAGCATGATTAAGAATAATCTAAGCATTGTAAATCATAATCAAATTTTCGAAACATAGGGAAATGTGGAAGGAAGTGGATTCAAACACACCAGCATGCCACCCAAAATGTGTAAAATTAAACTATAGATAAACCAGAGATCTTTTTATGTTATTTAAGCAAATTTTCAAAATGACTTAATAGACAAACAAAATCTTTTGGTATTTTTTCACAATAAGACTCAAAAGAGAAAATCGAAACACAAAAATAATCAAACGATATACTACTAGAAACACATATAATATAAAGTACAAAAGCTAGTGTATGTAAACATGCAAACACAATCAACTATAAGATATAGCTTGAGAAGAATCACGTGAAAGCATGCGAGAATCAACCAATGTAACATTTAGTGCCTCCAAAATGGATTTCCATTGTTAACACATTGGGTTTTGTGAATAATGGTGATACGGGATATAAACTTCCTAGGACCTCTTCTAAGATTGTAACAAAATGCCCTAAGGTTACTGTGACAACCCACCTATTCTAATATTAGGTGGCCAATCCTCTACTAAAATAAAGAATGAATATTAGTATGGTTTTATTCTCAGCATCACCATCGCAACAAACAATCTAATATAATATGAATAAAACCATACAACTACAATGAATAAATAAATCACCATGCATAAATAAATAATAAAAGTGAACCGAATAAACTATCGGTCACCAAAAATAATATCCACTTAATCGAACTAAATAAAAAGTGAGTAATGAAGTAAAATATCCTAACAATAATATAAAATCCTATCCATCTACTTGAAACACGCCCAAACTAAAAATTGGAATGAAAAATCCTATCTAGATAGAATAAGATAAGGCGTCTAAAATAATCCTATAGCGTCCACAACTACTGCAATAGCAATCATGGATCTATCCTTGTGGTCACAGCTACTACTGCTGTACACCTGGGGTTTTAAAAGGAAAATAATGAAAAATATTGCAGTTCAAAGCCCAAAAAGTAGAAAATGTTTTCCAAGTAGATAATTTTTTTAAATCGATTAAAATTTGTAGTGTATTGCTTCCATAATTAATTACCTAATCGCACTCACATGAGATAAAACCTCACCTCTCATCCACAGTATGCACCTAGTGAATTCTTTTTATTCTCCTAATTAAACTACTCAGTTTAACTAGGACATATAACCTCAAATCCAAGCCCAATCCTTCTAATACTCTATATTAGCTAATTATAAACTACCCTCACAAGGTATACATTCATAAAAAATATCGTAATGACACACACGCTATATATAAATATTCACATAATAAATAAAACGTAGCTACATTCGTGTTATAATTAGATATATACACTATAGCATATAAACACATGTATATATCACTCTCTATATACCTATAACCGTATCCCCAGAGCATGGACCTCGCTCATACATCCCTTGTGTGCTATATTAGGCTCAAGGAGCCACGCATTACCCTGGGCCAGAGAGTTGGAATCTCACCGCCGAACCCAAATGTAAACATATACATCATAAACAATCATAAAAATACATTCGAGGGTCGCAACCATACCATATCGCACACAACTGATCTATAAACCAACGCCTATCCTCCCACATGGATAATGGTCATGCAATAGTACTATGACCTGGGGAATCAATCTGACACTTGCTGGTCAACGCCATGGTGGACTACCCACTATGCACAACGTCTTATATTAGCATTACCGAGTAGTTATGTTCGATATAAACAAGTAGCATACACACATACAAATATATATACACGTCACTCTAAGATGTATATATAAAGTACCAATCTTGTATGACTATCCAATAGTGCCCAGTTCACCCAATCACAAAGTTCGAAACAACACATTGATTTTATATTCAAATGTTCACTCACATGAATATTCGGTTCTCCCCACTCAAGCCCATATACTCATTGGTCTATCACAAGTACAAAATCCTAGAAAGAATTCCAAAGTAATCCATCAGTACCCCGAATGCCCATACGGTCATTTCACAAGTCATAACGGGTCAAAACAACACAAGAACAAAAACTGGGCAAGCCAGCAAATCGAATCGATTCTCTCCCCTAGCAAAGCGGTTCAGTTTGCTGGGCTACCTACCATCTCATTCCTCGCGTTTTATCCTCCAAAACCTAATAAAATTAACTTCATACATCAATATATTAGTATTCCAAAAGCATTATAACCTATTATTAACCACGAATCCTCTATAAAAAAAACATAGGATTACAAATGAAACATCAATCCAATTCAACTCTGAATTTTCCCCAATATGATTTTCATTAATTGAACCTTCCTATCATAGTTCTACATGCTCATCATTTTAATTCCAAACTTAATTTCAAAATTTTAATGTGATTAATACCATATAATAATCAATTTCAGTCAAAAAGATCATTTATTATCAATATCTCTACATCAGTCAATCAAAGTTTTAATCTTTATAACTTTAATTCCCTGATTTTTATTCATTAAACATGAAAGTGATTAACTATAAGTAATTGCAACTTAAATCAAGTACTACTTGACTTTATGCATTGAATTCGAAGATCTAAACGTTTGATGATGGGTTGAATCCGGAGATAGCCTAATATTCTCCTCTCCAAGCCCCTTTCACTTCCTTTCTTCCTCTTTTCTCTTCTCTTGAACTCTCTCTCAATCTTACTTGCGCGGAATATCAAAGGTGGGTTGCCATCCACCTTCCATACCATTAAATACTACCTTAATTCACCCTAATCCCATTTTTCCTCTTAACCCCAGGTGTAAAAATACCCTCCAACCCTTATACGGGTCATGTTATGTCTAAAAAGTCCCCGAAACCCATTTATAACAACCAAGTACCTATTTGGGACTATTCTGACCCTTTTCAGATTATCGATGCACTCGAAAAGGTCATCCGAGTCACCCAGCTACCAATATTAAAACATCTCCTTAACCATGCCTAACACATGCGTGACGTACCCGTTGTTTATACCTATATTTATCCGCCGATGTAACACACTATCAACATACAATAATAATAATAATAATAATAATAATAATAATAATAATAATAATAATAATAATAATAATAATAATAATAATAATAATAATAATAAATTGTCTCTTTTACTCATACACGACATATAATAATTCACATATCTATTTACTCATTACACACCAGTAAATAATACTAATAACAAATATTTATACTTTATTTCCCTAATTAATATTTATCAAAACCCAATTTAATTTCCCCAATTAAATAATAATTATAAACTCACGAAAATTAATTAATATTAAAAGTATGGGGTATTAGAGTTACCTTTCCTACCACAATTCCAACATGTGTAAACACGAGAAATATTACCTATGGGTTGACCTTTTCTAATATCTTGGGAAAATATTGACACTCTTAAACACACATTGGTTTGGATTTAGCAGTGGAAGAACTCAGATTATAGAATCCAATACCAACACTACTAGAGTATCTCAAATAATCTTATAACTTGAAAATCCTAGAATCAGGCAAAAATCTAGACTCCTGAAAAGTAAGGGACTCCATCTTCAAATTTTCAATAATACCTATAAGATTATCTCTCTCACACTTAATGTAAGTGAACTTATCCCAAAGAGTTTTCTCACGTGCCTTCAAATCTTTTATTGAGTTATCATTATCCTAAATATAATGTTCATTAATCTAAACTTAAACATGTAAGAGTCCTCTAATTCATTCTCTAAAACCTAGACGCTATTATCAGACTCTTTCTTAGGAATTGCTAAAGTTTTAAATTAACTATTCTAACCATGAGCTTCTCACAGAGGATATCTTATTGAGTTTGAACACTTTTCAAAAAATCGATTGCAGCTTTAAAACATAAATTTTCAATTTCAAGAAATTTTATTCTTTTTGCAAACTTTAAATTCGATTGAGTTAACTTTTAAACACGACTAATTATCTCATTAAACTCCTCTTGAATACCAAAATCATCATCATCACTAAAAACTTTAGACAACTTATCACTGTGGTGATCTATCGAAAGAAAAACAGAAAGAGAGAGAGAGAGAGAGAGAGAGAGAGAGAGCAGTCCTAAAACAACACAAAATATGAATCAATATGATAACTTAGTGTACCTACCCTGATACCAATTTGAAAGTGAAGATATATGGATTCCAAAAAAAGTTAGTTATTAATTTTTTCAAATTAAGGTTTAAACTTAAACAAATTAACCCAAAGTAAACTTCTCACCAATTTTAAAAAGATTAACCAATTTTATCTTAACCTAAAACACGCATCTAGGTATGTGCAAGATAAATAAGTAAAACAACCATAACACCTGATGTACGAGGAAAATCCATAATGGGAAAGACCTTTGATGTCCCAGCCTTGCAAAATCCACTATGCAATTACAAAGGACACGATAGAAGACTTATAATACAAACTTGATGCCCTCTTAAGACTTAACTTTATTTGGTCCTCAATCGTCACCTAGTGTATGAAAGACTCCACTCATACACTACCACAATTTGTGAGTCCGCTCACGCCTAGGTGTCTACAAAACAACTCAACAACCATCTATAAATCTAAAATAAGGAGTCCACCACTTCTTCAGTGTAACACCACACCACAGAGTCCACTGTGTTTGAATAGAAAATGCATAGGTATGAAACGATTCTAAACAGAATGAAAATAATAAACCAATGGTTCCCACAAACTAAATATCAAATTATAATATGATGAAAATTTGATCTAAAATTTTTTGGGTGTAAACTAGGGTTTGGGTAAACACAGAGATATATTTGGGAGAGTTTGTGAACTCAAAAGCAATGAGTAATTCTCTAACAAAACTGCTTCCCCGCACTCCTATTTATAGGATGTTCCCCAAAAAATGAGATAAATTAAAAAAATTAGATTGAATAATGTGTCGGGTCGTTTAAATAATTTTTAACCTCATTCGAACGAAGTATATGATCTCGTTGGAAGTAGTATCCAATGAGAAATCAAACGAGATTCCAATTAAGGCCAAGTTTGTTCGTACGAAATTCGTTGGCACCTATTCTAATAAGGTACCATACTTCATTCTAACGACGTACCAATTCTCGTTCAAATGACATCGCGAAAAAAATATTTTTCTTAAAAAATATGAAAAATGATAAAATCATTTGAAAACATTTTAAAAATATTTTATAAAAAAACTAACACCAAAATATAAATTTTTGTGAGGATCAAAATACTTATGCATTCATACCTCAGAGATCCTTGGAACATGAAGACGAAATGTGGCATTAAACACGAGGCGATGAAGCAAATCTTCTAACTTGGCCACTACGTCTTGAACAAACCATGTCGTAGGCTTGAAAGATCAACACAATCAATTCCTAACCTATGACTTAAATAGTTTTGTCCAAATAAAAAATAAGACAAAATATACAAATTGACTCTATTCATAAATTTGTCCATACATTTCATAATATTGGCCATTAGGCTAAATCAAATCTACTTTATCAAGAGAGGACATTTATCATAAGTGTGAGCATGTAATATTTTAGGCATCTCATTACTTCATACTCTTAAAATATTGTATTTCTCTCATGTATCATTCATTAGTATTGTATAGAGAAGTCCAAAATATATAAACTTACTCCCACTGACCTCAAGGTATATACGCCTTAAAATAAAAACATAAAATATTCTTAAAATACCATTGGTGAGAAATTGACATAAGATTATATAGTTATTTCTTTATCTCAACACTCTTTTTTAACTCTCCTAATTTTTCACAATAAAATGTAACTCTTACTCAAAAGAAGATACTAAATCCATAAGAATTCTAAGATATCACGAAAATATTTATTTTCTTACTTTTTTGTCAAATTCACATTCTTGTGGATAAATCTCATAATAAATGAGGATATCATAATCATTTAATGGCTTCTTAAAACTATTTTTTGTGATTTCATCCAAATTTTTTTCTTGATTGTAATCCGATTATATGGTGGTTGATCATTTATTTATTCTTTATTGTAAAACAATCATCAAATAAGAGAACAATTATTTGGGATGTTAGTTAACGAGTACGAGTAACTTAACTTTATTTATAACCACCTCAAGTAATTTGGTACTCCCCTAATTTTATCATTCTTTAAAGAGTTTGATATTTTTGGGTTTCAGTTATAATCATTATACCCTTTTTAAATTGTACATACATAATTCTAAAACTAAATTCTTTTTGTGGATTCTAAATCCATGCATTAACTAGACATTCTTAATAACATGGGCCTGTCAAATTCGGTAAAGTAAAATTTATATAGTACAATTATATATATATATATATATATATATATATATATATTAAAATACTTTTCTCAACCAAAAATTGGATCTAAATAAATTTTCGTAAATATACGTGTGAATAACTATTGTGGCGACATCATTATTATGCTTGGCTTTTGGTTTTGTAATGACATGATGTATATAGGTCCAATGTGCAAGAAAATTACTATAATCTCCTACTTGGGCCACATAGATCTTCCTAAAATTGTAAAACCCTAAGAGCTCAAACCTGAGTGTCAAGATTCATAAGTGATAACCCCAAAATAATCTAGTCTATTAAATTATCAAAGTAAGCCTATATTTAAAGAGTATCATATTCAATTGTGCCACAATATTAAAGAGTTTTAATAATAAAGATACTTTTATATTCAACATTATAACATATGATCAAAATTATTTTTCTTGTAAAAGTTTTATCAAAAACATATTTTTTACAAACCACTAATGAGAATACCATAATTAAGGAAAATATATTCTCTTATAAAATCAAGGATCTTTTGGTATACTCAAGATAAATCCCTCATTATCAAATCTAAAATAAAATAAATATTTTAAGGTGATCGAAGTTTTTTAAATGATTCCAAAATGATATAAGAAAAGGAATCCAATAATTTGTGATTTGTTTTATTATTTGTCTTGCAATCATCGTTATATAGAATCATTTATTGATTGGGCATAAATATTGTATATTTATCCCCCTAATTTCAGTACATTTGTGAACCCGAGTGATGTAACATATATGGATTTGATGCACATTTATGCTACTAACCTTCGTTGGTGAGTATTTCGTGTTTCGTGCTTCTCTTATTGGTTTTACAGGTTAATTATGCAAGCAGTGCAAAAGAGGAAGCAAGACGATGCTAGAAAAGCTAAGAAGGCAAGTTTAAGGGCAAATTCGTAATTTTTCAGCCAGATCCGGAAGGAGAAGTCAACTGGAAAGTTGAAGAGCTCAGAACAACGAGAACACTGGAAGAAACGGCACCCAAATCCGAGCTACGGTTGATGATTTATACCCAGTTGAAGTTGAAGAAAAATCCAAGGAAGAAAGGAAAGAAAGCTAAAAAAATTCTAAGTGTTGAATAAGCACCCCCAAACCAGCAAGCATTCGCGAACCCCAGGACGAACCGGTTCGGGGTACCTGATGCGCGAATTTGCTCCTTTATTCTGATTGGTTCTCAAGTCTCATATTAGGTTAAAACTCTCAAAAATTGTAGGGTACGGGAGCAGCAACTTAGGAACAGCCATTAGGGATAGTTCTAGTCAGTTTTTGATAGAGAGAAAAGGAGAGGAACATCTAGGAACATCAAGGGAATTAATTGCTTCAAGATTCAATTGTTACGGGTTTGTTTTTCAAGTTTTAATCCAAGATTCAAGATTTTTGTCATTGTTCTTGCATGCTTAGTTTCTGTATCCGTTTCTACTTATTGTTGCATTCATAATATATATTTACATGTTTCAATCTAGTTTCATCATGAATTCATACACATGCAACGTTATTATTTCATGCATTAATCCATTTAACATGTCCGGCTAGGTTTTAAAGGTTGGGATGCATGAACCCAACCTGATGTGTTAGCGCATGTGTATAACGTTAATCCAATGAATTTAACCATAAAATTTGATCGTATCGCGTAATTACATAATAATTGTGGATCTTTACATCTCGTTTACCTTTGGGTACTCGTGATGATTTAGAGTACAATTTGAGTGCAATTATCGCAATACCGATTTACTCATCCTCAAATTAGGTATGACGCGGGCTTGAACCTCGTATACATAATGCTTGGGAGTTCTTAATTCTGGGTCTGATTTATCGGATAAATTTATGATTGACGTTGTCACTGCATTACACTAGGGTTGGGGGATTGTATTACCATCCTGTTTTCTCATCATTTAAGTTCAAAAAGTTTCGATTCAATTCTTCATTCCGCATTTATATATTTTAGTTAGTTGCATTTTTCATCATAAGTTCATAATTTCATTTAGTCTAAACACTCCCAAAACCGAATCTTTTCTTTTCTTTTTAGAGTCATCGTTAGGATTCCTCCATCTTATCCCGTCGTCACAACTCTGTTGTCCTTTTTCCCGGAGGATCGATACCCGACTTGTCGGATTATTACTTGAGCGACAGGCTTGCACTTGAGCCTAGAGAGTACACACTTTAGAGACACATTCTGAGTCGTGTCAAGTTTTTAGCGCCGTTTCCGGGGGACTAGGTAGACTTAGGATTAGATCGAGCCAATCCGAAGCTTTGACCAAAAAAAAAAAATTAAAAAAAAAAATCATAATCATCACCTCTCCTAAACTTTAATGAAAAATTCTGAAACCACTCCCACATCCCATAATACTCCAACCAGCATTCAAGAAAATCCACTTGTTGAGTATAACCCTGATAGTCCCCACACTCTAAACGCCCCACAGTTTTGGATCCCACCGCCCACACCGTCGCACTCAGTGTCTAGTAACACTCCATTCTCATTCGTAGGACACACTTCAAGCACATCTAGTGAGAGCGTCGAGTCGTCAAGTGAGAGAGAGATGTCGCAACATAGTAATGCACCTACCGGTGAGGACGAGCTTCCGTACCGCCCGTTGAGAGAATTCTTATATCCTGAGCGCACTGTCACTCCAGGATGCATTATACTCCCGTATAATGTCGGGCAGTTCCGTTTCAAAAATGGAATGATCCAAATGATACCACATTACCACGATATGGATTCTGAAAAAGCCATACCTCCATATAAGGGAATTTGAGGACGTGTGTGATACTCTCAACGATCAAACCTGCACACAAGAGGTAATCCGCCTCAAACTCTTCCCCTTCTCGCTTAAAGATAAAGCCAAAGCCTGGCTATGGTCTTTACCTCCAAGCTTGATTCCATCCTGGAATGAGCTCCAATCGAAATTTCTCAAGAAATTCTTCCCACCACATCGAACAATCTCTATCAAGGATCAAATTCAAGCATTTAGGCAACATGAAAATGAGCCATTCCATCGATGTTATGAACGTTTCAACGAGTTAGTGGCTTCATGCCCCCATCATGGATTTGATCCATCGCAAATCATCTCCTTTATCTATAATGGGTTAAATCTTAACTCTAAACAACTTGTTGAAACTATGGGAAGCGGTCCATTTGTCTATCAAAATGCCCACGATGTTGATCTTCACATGAGGTATGTCGCCGAGACTACCCAATCTTGGGATACCTCTGACCCGAGCGCTCAAAATCAAAATCGACAACCCACCACTGCTCCATCGTCATCCAGCCTATTCCACGTAGATAAGAATTCTATGACGGATTAACGATTGGACACCATTGAGAAAGGATTGCGAGACCTATGCGAGTTATATGGAAAAGGACCAGCTGGACCCATTCCGAATCCTGTCGTGAAAGTGTGTGCGATTTGCGAGGCGGGACATTCAACTGAGGAATGTCCGACGATACCCGCCTACAAAGTAATGTTGCAGGAGCAAGTTAGTGGTATAGGAGGCTTTAAAGGTAATTTCGGTGCCCCGCACGGGAATTCATACAACCCTTCGTGGAAAAACCATCCCGGTTTTAGCTACGGGCAACAATATGCCGCAATGAACCCTCCGTCGCATGTTGCCCCTCCTCCACCACAACTATTTCAACAAGCTCCACACATGCAAGGACATGTGCAAGCACCACCACCTCATGGAAATTATATCCCGCCACAGCGGAGAACCCTCGAGGATACAATGAATCAATTCATTGCAAGCCAGACTGCAACCAATGCCAAATATGATCGTCTGATCGGCGACATAAATGCAAATCTGTCAAAGATACAATCCTCGTTGAGTGTTCAAGAGAAGGGCAAGTTCCCTGCCCAATGCCAATGGCCTCCCCAAGGTCAAACTAGTGTTAGCTCCACATCCACTGAACATCAGGAGCAATGTCAAGCAGTGACCACTCTTCGTATCGGAAGAGTCATTGATTTATCACCTCCTCCACATGACACAACAAAAGACAAGGAGATTTCGCCCGGTACGAAAGAGGCCGAAGATGTCCCCTTGAACGAGAGTGACAAGGAAGACACTAGTGAGCCTGAGGTGGTAGTGAAACCACCCTCCGCAGCACCATTTCCTCGAAGGTTGATTCCCGCTCAAAAGGGGAATCCACGTGATGAAGTGCTAGAAGTACTTAAGCAAGTAAAGCTGAATTTACCCTTTCTTGATGCCATCAAACAAATTCCAGCTTATGGAAAAGTTATCAAATATTTGTTGACGGTCAAAAGGAAGATGAAGGTAAAAAAGAATGTCTTTCTAGCCCAGAATGTGAGCTCCATTCTACTAAATGATCTCCCGCCTAAATTCAAAGATCCCGGTGCACCCACTATATCCTGCATCATTGGAGAAAATAGAATTGAGAAAGCCTTACTTGACTTGGGGGCAAGTGTAAACATACTCCCTTACTCCATTTATAGGCAACTTGATTTGGGCGACCTTAAGCCCATAAAGGTCACTCTCCAATTAGCGGATCGGTCAGTGAAGATTCCACAAGGCATAGTCGAGGACGTGATCGTCCAAGTCGACACTTTCTACTTCCCGGTAGATTTTGTCATTTGGGACATGGAGCCCTCCTTTAACTCGAGCAATCATGTTCCCATCATCCTTGGGCGCCCTTTCTAAGCTACAACTAATGCAATCATAAATACAAGAAATGGGCGAATGCAACTCACTTTTGGGAACATGACCTTGGATACTAACATCTTCCACATAGCCCAAAATGCAGGGGAGGAAGATGATCTTCACGCGGTGAGTCTCATCGACGAGGTAGTAGAAGAGTACTTTGAGGAAAATTTATGTGGCGACGCTTTAGAGTCCTGTTTAGCGATGAGCTATGAGTGTGAGGGGACGTATACCCACTTCGAGAGGGAGGTTGGAAGGTTGAGAGAATTACTCGATGAGAGTACGTCGGACGAAGACGTGAGAGAGGTTAATTGGGTTTCTAGATTCGAGGAATTACCTCCGAGGGATACACACATGGCTCCCTCCAGTGAAAAATTTCCAACCCTCGAATTAAAGAAACTCCCCTCCCATATTAAATGTGCATACCTAGGAGAGGATGAGACCTTTCCTGTTGTTATCTCCTCTAGCCTAGATGAAAGGCGGGAGGGTAAATTGTTGAGAATTCTGAGGAAGCACCAAAGTGCTTTTGGTTGGTGCATCGCTGATTTAAAGGGGATAAGTCCTTTGATTTGCACTCACAAGATTCATCTCGAAGAGGATGTCAAGCCCTCTAGATAAATGCAAAGAAGACTGAACCCCAACATGAAAAAAGTTGTGAGAACCGAGATCATCAAATTATTGGATGCCGAGATTATCTACCCAATTTCGAATAACAAATGGGTGAGCCCTATTCAAGTCGTCCCGAAGAAGTCGGGTATGACTGTGATTGAGAATGCTAAGGGAGAGCTTGTTCCCCAACGCACCACCACCAGTTGGCGCGTTTGCATTGATTACCGGAAACTCAATGCGGGAACTAGGAAAGACCATTTCCCCTTGCCATTCATTGATCAAATGCTTGAGAGAGTTGCGGGCCACCCTTATTATTGCTTCCTTGATGGTTATTCCGGATATAACCAAATTGAGGTAGATGTACTTGACCAAGAGAAGACGACCTTCACTTGCCCTTTTGGTACGTTTGCATACAAACGTATGCCATTTGGCTTGTGTAATGCACCCGCGACTTTTCAAAGGTGCATGTTGAGCTTATTTAGCGACATGGTCGAGAGAGGACTCGAAGTGTTCATGGAAGATTTCAGCGTTTTTGGCACCTCTTTCGATCATTGTTTGGAAAAGTTGGAGAAAGTACTTACCCGATGTGTGGACAAAAACTTAGTGCTGAATTGGGAGAAGTGCCATTTCATGGTCACCGAGGGAATAGTTCTTGGCCACATTGTTTCATCCAACGGAATAGAGTTTGATAGGGCTAAGATAGATGTCATAGCTGATCTTCCCCCACCGAAATTGATGAAAGACGTGCGCTCTTTCTTGGGCCACGCGGGATTTTATCGACGGTTCATTAAGGACTTTAGCGCCATCGCTAGGCCCTTAAGCAACCTACTCATGAAAGACAACCCATTTGAGTGGACAGAGGCATGCCAAATCTCCTTTGATAAGTTGAAAAACATGCTAGTGTCCGCTCCCATCATGAAAGTTCCGAATTGGTCCTTACCATTCGAACTTATGTGTGACGCAAGCGATTACGCGATCAGGGCTGTTTTGGGCCAACGTAAAGATAAGCAAGCTCATGTCATCTACTACGCTAGTCGGACTCTTTCCGGACCTCAACTCAAATACTATACTACGGAGAAGGAGTTGCTAGCGGTAGTCTTTGCCCTCGATAAGTTCCGTTCCTATCTCATTGGTTCTCCCATTACAGTTTTCACTGACCACGCGGCTTTAAAGTATCTACTTGCGAAGAAAGACGCCAAGCCGCGCCTCATAAGGTGGATCCTACTCCTACAAGAGTTCAATCTCTCCATCAAAGACAAGAAAGGAGTAGAAAACGTCGTTGCCGACCATTTATCTCTGCTTTCGTCCGACGTACCTAGTGATCCCATACCCATAGACGAGCACTTGCCGGATGAGCAACTATTTGCTACTTCTTCGTATCCCTGGTTTGCGGACATAGTGAACTATCTTTTCACGGGAGACGTCCCTCCCGATTGGACACTGCAACATAAGAAGAGGTTCCTCAATTGGTCGCACATGCTCTTTTACGATGATCCCTTCCTCTTTAAATATTGCGCCGACCAAATCATCCGACGATGTGTATTGGATGACGAGATCCCGAAAGTCATCCAGTTTTGTCATTCGGAAGCATGTGGAGGCCATTTCTCGATGAAAAAGACGACCGCTAAAATTCTGCAATGCGGCCTCTATTGGCCCACATTCTTACGGGATGCGAATGACGCTTGCAAGTTATGCAATAGGTGCCAACGAATGGGAGCCATTTCTCGACGCGACATGATGCCCCTTACCCCCATACTCATCATTGAGATATTTGATTGTTGGGGTATTGACTTCATGGGTCCCTTCCCCCCGTCCTTTGGTTTCCTATACATCCTAGTCGCGGTAGACTACGTTTCTAAATGGGTGGAAGCTATAGATACTAAGACTAATGACAACAAAGTGGTGATAAAGTTCCTACAGGAACACATACTTTCTCGCTTCAGTGCACCGAAAGCGATAATCAGCGATAATGGCACGCACTTTTGCAATAGGCCATTCGAGAAGCTCATGAGAAAGTATGACGTCGTCCACAAGGTTGGGACGACATATCACCCACAGACGAATGGGCTGGCCGAGCTAGCGAATCGGGAGATCAAGAACATTCTTGAAAAGACCGTCAATCCTACCCGGAAAGATTGGTCCCTTAGATTGACCGATGCACTATGGTACTATCGTACCGCATTTAAGAATCAACTTGGCATGTCTCCTTTCCATTTTGTGTATGGCAAACCTTGCCATCTTCCCGTTGAGCTCGAACACAAAGCGTATTGGGCAATTAAGCAATTGAACTATGCCTTGGACAAATCCGGTGAAGCCCGTAAGCTTCAATTGAATGAGATAGAAGAACTACGCAATGATGCGTATGAGAATGCCAAAATTTCAAAAGAAAGGATGAAACTTGCTCATGATAGCATTATTCGACGAAAAGAGTTTCATCCCGGGAAAAAAGTTCTTCTCTACACCTCTAGGCTTCACCTCTTTCCAGGCAAGTTGAGGTCACGATGGTCCGGCCCGTTCGTCGTGAAGAACGTTTTTCCCCATGGAGCTGTTGAACTAGACGATTTAAAAGGGGAAAAAACGTTCAAAGTTAATGGACAACGCCTAAAGCCATACCTAGAGGCGTGTGAGTATGAGGTCGACACAATTTGGTTGTCGAACCCCGTTTACGGGGTCAATTGAGCTGAGAAAGTAAGGTCGTCGAACCCCCGATGCGTATGGGGTGAATTTGTGTGTATAGTAGTCATGTGTGAATAGGTTAGTTAGGAGTCAGAATCCTGAGTTACATAAGAGATCGGTTAGCACGCACTTCAAGGGAGTTAGTACGCATTACGAGGTTGAATTCGAGGAATTTTTAGGAACCCCGAGGGTCTAGAAAGTTTTTAGGGGCCTTATGCACAAGTTAGAGGATGAGAGAGCACCTTGAAGTGGAGAAAAGAGTGAATTCTAGCGTTCGGACCAGCATGTCACCCCGAACCCCATCCACAACCGGTTCGGGGGGGTGAACCAGTTTGCAGTAAACCCCGAACCGGTTCGGGGTACCTAGCAGATTCACCCCCCCCCCAATTCCAAATTCATTCCCCTTCCCTCCATTCTTCCCCCCATTCTCATTCGTTTTTACTCCCTCCAAATCTTTCCCTCCTTCCCAAATTCATCCCAATTCACTCCCTCCCTCCTCTCCTTCCCACACTTTCAAATTTCCCACCAAAAACCACACCCCTTCACACCTATAAATACCCCATCACCCCTCCTCCATTTCTCACACCAAAACACTCTCCCTCACTCTTTTCTCTCCCATATTTTTTCCCCTCTCCCTCTCTCTTTCCTTCAAAATTCCGCGCCCTTGCCGCACCAACCTCCGCCCGAAAAAATATGATGATACCACCATCCTTGATGACCCGGGTAAGGGGGTCTTTCGCTGTGTCCAAGAATGTCATTGGGATGAGCAATACTTCTCGGTCACGTGCCCCATCCACATCGAATGCTTCGTTTATTGGGGCCAACTTTCGGGCGATGTCACCGCCCTATTCGACCGCCGCGGTTGGTGATCCAACCTCGCCCCAACAAGAACTAATGTGTTTGATGCCGCCATTCGCCAATTTTATGCGACCTTGGTTCGCAAATCCTCCACGCTTCATGAGGCATACCTTGACGGTATCACTATTCCCTTCTCGGCGGCCATCATCGCACGCAAAATGCGTGCAAAAGGGGTGATCCTCCCCGTGCCCTTCCAATACCCCAACAATGGTACCCCCATACCAAAGAAGAATGCATCGCACGCATGGCCCCCGGGGTGGAATGGGTGCACGAGTATTTTCCTATTGGTGGTTTGGCCGCCACGGTGCGCTTCACGCACCTCATTGCTTGTGGGGCCATCCACCAAACTACTAATGATTCGGTGGTCCGCTTACGGCACGCTAACTTCCTCTATTACTTTTGGACCCCGAGAGCACCATCAACCTTGCCCAGCTCTTCTACGCGGATATCCTTAATGCTGCCTACGACGGATTTGGCAAAACTGCACTCCTCTACGCCCGTTTCATTACGGAGCTATTGATGGAAGCTGGCGTGGATGACCCCGGGAAACAAATTCGACTTCCTCGCCCAATTGGCGGCACGTCCACCACTCGCAGCGAATGCCAAATGCGCGTAGCTCACCCCGACCATCCCATTCTCGAAGAGGATGTGGTCGAGGAAGCTCATGATGATCCGATGATGGACGTCGACGAGGACGACTTTGAGGATGAGGAGGATTCTGATTTCGAGCCCCCGGGGGCAAACTTCGATAGTCGCCTTTCGACGGTTGAGTCCCGCCTCGACGGGTTCATCAACCAATACAATCAAGACAAATCGGCTTACCGAAGGGACACCCGGATAATGTACCAACCCCGAGTCCACCTTCACCAACTCACCTTCGGCGGTCCTCCTCCCCCCTTCTTTTATGACCCGTATGATCCAAATGCACCCAGCACCTCCCACCCACATCCCCCATGACCTATGATTGTTTTTATATTTTGGTGTGGATGTCGGTTGTTGTAGGAATTTCACAGTTGCTTTCTCATTTCCTATGTAACACATGTTTCTCATTGTTATTATACAAGCTTGCATTTTTTTTCATATTTGTTTGTTTTATTTTTCCGCACTTATTATTCGCTTTAAGTTAGATTTTCGTCCTTTTTGCTTGAGGACAATGCAAAAGTCTAAGTTAGGGGGGGTCACAAGTGCGTATTTCTAAAACTTCACAAATTTTCAAAAATGCCCAAAAATTTCCAAACAAATCATAAAATTTTGAAAAATACAAAAATATTTTTGTTCAAAATAAATAAAAATTCAAATTCAAATTTTTCGAAAATATCATTAAAAGTCGAATTGGAGTCTCAAATTGTAAACATCCAACATACACAAAGCCGAAATTGACCAAATATGGAAATTGTGCGAAAATTGACGACTTAACGAATAAATGTGGAGACTAACAAACCCGGTAAGATTCGAGCCTATCACGTTTTGCGAGTTTTTAAATCAATCCGAGTTAATTGTTAACTCAAAGTTCTTTTTAGCGCTTAATAAGTTGTCAAGGATCTCAATCCTTTCATTTTGATCGATTTTAAAAAAATGTGTGCAATATTGCCTTGAAAAACGTGCCAAATTAGTCTCTAAACCTAAATTCACCTCGAAACGCATATGGTAACGCAATTGGCATTTTGGGCAATGAAGTAGGCCCTCGTTTGTCACCCAAAATTTTGGCTAGAAAAAGTAGTGAAAAATCACCCTTTGTAACCCAAATTGAGCCGAATAATTTTCCCTTTCGTTTGACAACCCGAAAAACCCAAAATACCCGGAATTGTGAAAAATGAAAAATTCAGATTTCAAGTCCAAAAAGTGCATATAAAGGGGCAAGAAACAAAATAGTATTCTCAACAAAAACAACAAGAAAAACAAAATAGAAAAAAAAATGAGCAATAGCCCGAAAAAAAGCACAATTGAACATCATTAATGACGTTTCCAATTCCAACCTTCCATACCTCCTTCATTTTACCCAATGCAACCTTCAACCCGAAAAAGTCCTAACCGAGTCCAAATTGCGAAAATTGATTACCGCGTGGAGAGCTAAGACACCAAAAGATAATATAAGAGGCTAAGTGCGCGAAATAAAGGCAAAGTTCCCGTTTTTAAAATCGTAATCCGTTGATGAGATCCTTTCGCCATAAAATTCCCGTCTTTCTACTTGTATGCGTGAACTTGCTTCCATTACATTTACTCTTTCTATCACGCATGCCGAGAGAAATGCCATAATCCGAGAGATTCATTTGTGAGAGCGTTCCGTGAGAAATTGAAATCAAAATGAATTTTCGGATAAGTAACGTAATGATCAATCGGTGAAAATTGGCAGTTATATTTCCGGCTTCGCACACACACACTACGGTTTGAGACTCGTAAATATGACTTAATGATGACTATTTTCTGGAAAAGTTTGAATTGCTCAATTTTTGCGTATTTTGAATTTTCTTTGAGTCGAATTTTGTGGGTATATTCACTGCAAACCCTCACGAGACACAACTCGTCCTACTAGGGTAACCTAGAGGTTTAAAGGCTTGTTGCAACGCGCTAAATGCAATCGCTTGCCCGCGAAAGAGGTGCTCTATCCCAATAAAGTCTCTTATGGATCCCTTACTCATACTCTCATTCTTTTACATTGCTCGGGACGCGCAAAGTTCTAAGTTAGGAGGGTTTGATTGGGGCATAAATATTGTATATTTATCCCCCCTAATTTCAGTACATTTGTGAACCCAAGTGATGTAACATATATGGATTTGATGCACATTTATGCTACTAACCTTCGTTGGCGAGTATTTCGTGTTTCGTGCTTCTCTTATTGGTTTTACAAGTTAATTATGCAAGCAGTGCAAAAGAGGATGCAAGACGATGCTAGAAAAGCTAAGAAGGCAAGTTCAAGGGCAAATTGGTAATTTTGCAGCCAAATCCGGAAGGAGAAGTCAACTGAAAAGTTGAAGAGCTCGGAACAACGAGAACACTGGATGAAAAGGGCACCCAATCCGAGTTACGGTTGATGATTTATACCCAGTTGAAGTTGAAGAATAAATCCAAAGAAGAAAGGAAAGTAAGCTAAAAAAATTCTAAGTGTTGAATAAGCACCCCCCAAACCAGCAAGCATTCGCGAACCCTAGGCCGAACCGGTTTGGGGGGGGGGGGGGAACCGGTTCGGGGTACAGGCCGAACCGGTTCGGGGTACCTGATGCGCGAATTTGCTCCTTTATTCTGATTGGTTCTCAAGTCTCCTATTAGGTTAAAACTCTCAAAAATTGTAGGGTACGGGAGCAGCAACTTAGGAACAACCATTAGGGGATAGTTTTAGTCAGTTTTTTGATAGAGAGAAAAAGGAGAGGAAACATCTAGGAACATCAAGGGAATTAATTGCTTCAAGATTCAATTGTTACGGGTTTGTTTTTTCAAGTTTTAATCCAAGATTCAAGATTTTTGTCATTGTTCTTGCATGCTTAGTTTCCGTATCCGTTTCTACTTATTGTTGCATTCATAATATATATTTACATGTTTCAATCTAGTTTCATCATGAATTCATACACATGCAACGTTATTATTTCATGCATTAATCCATTTAACATGTCCGGCTAGGTTTTAAAGGTTGGGATGCATGAACCCAACCTGATGTGTTAGCGCATGTGTATAACATTAATCCAATGAATTTAACCATAAAATTTGATCGTATCGCGTAATTACATAATAATTGTGGATCTTTATATCTCGTTTACCTTTGGGTACTCGTGATGATTTAGAGTACAATTTGAGTGCAATTACCGCAATACCGATTTACTCATCCTCAGATTAGGTATGACGCGGGCTTGAACCTCGTATACATAATGCTTGGGAGTTCTTAATTCCGGGTCTGATTTATCGGATAAATTTATTATTGACGTTGTCACTGCATTACACTAGGGTTGGGGGATTGTATTCCGATCCTGTTTTCTCATCATTTAAGTTTAAAAAGTTTCGATTCAATTCTTCATTCCGCATTTAGATACTTTAGTTAGTTGCATTTGTCATCATAAGTTCATAATTTCATTTAGTCTAAACACTCCCAAAACCAAATCTTTTCTTTTCTTTTTAGAGTCATCGTTAGGATTCCTCCATCTTATCCCGTCGTCACAACTCTGTTGTCCTTTTTCCCTGAGGATCGATACCTGACTTGTCGGATTATTGCTTGAGCGACAGGCTTGCACTTGAGCTTAGAGAGTACACACTTTAGAGACACATTCTGAGTCGTGTCATTTATATTATTCGTACCTCTGTAGTTTTACAAAAAAAATTATTGTCATTTATATTGAACGATGCATTATAATGCAGGCAATATAGCTTAAAACTATATATGTTACATAATGGGTACTTATATTTTAGTCTATAACGTCATGAAGTTTAGCATAATGTTTATGCTTAATCCGTTTTGAATTCAAAAGAGTGTCATACTAATTTAATCATTAATAGTGATTTCATTTAGTAAAATTGAATTATGACGGTTTAGCACTTTTGAGTGAAACTTAAATTCTTCACTTAATTCTAAGAAGTAGTCTCGAGAGTATGAAAATAGATTGAAGATGAAATTTTGAAAAATAAAATGATATACAATTAATGAGACAAATAACTCACTACATTAATGCTATGAGTTGACACATACGTTAATAATATTTTATAAATGTGAGTTTCTTCAGTAATAACTTTAAATATTTATATATTACTTTATTGGGAACTATGTTATGTAATTTAGATGGACATGTTATCTAGGACAACCTTTAATCACCTAATTGAGTAATTCCTTTATGATTATATCAATTAGTCAAAATAAATTTCATTTGGGAAATTATCATGCTTGACGACATAAACTAAATACACCCTAGTAATATATTTACATATATAAGCAAGATGAGTTATTACTACGACTTTTATCTTTAAATTTAATATTCATAGGATTTCTAGTTGGGTCACTTTGGTGACAAACAAACTATTCATATATGAATATTACATTATTTTTTAGATTGTGTAATAATATCAACAAACATTAATGATTCCAAAAGGCATAAATGGGCATTGTTCTTATAAATTAAGTAATGATATGGACTCTTCGGAGAAACCTATATTGACATAGATTAACAAACACAATTGCCATTTATTATTAACTTAACCATTGCAACCGTAATCGTTGGAGCAACATAATCACAAAGACTTAACCATAATAAAATTATTCATAATCTAAACACCAAAGACCATAATCAAAACATAGTTCTTGAATTTATACACAAAATACATCATTTACAGTTTATTAGATTAGACCACTTTGGTGGAATAATAACCTAATCACGATATTAAAACATATATGAAAACCTTAATGAATGCTTGTAGAATTCCATAAATCATACTGGACATAATAAGCATATTCACATTAATCTAATACTTAAAATTTTGGATTGGGTCAATTTTGAGAAACTAAGTAAATTTCATGCAAATATTAGTTCTACGAATTTTTTTAATCATCTAAGGTTTAGCTGATGCAAAAGAAGTTACTCATTAATGTTCATTTAATAATTGTAATTTTATCTTTGGAAAACCAACTTAAAATGAACAAGACACATCATTATCACACCAATAACCCAAAATTCATAATTATGTTTGGACCTTTGAACTACCATAGTTATACATAATATTTTTATATTTATAATTTTAGCGTAGGGAAGTTTGATGGAAACCTAACCTAACATAATATAAATATTGGTGTCAAAACTATAACCATAAATATAATATTGATAATAATATTTGGTATATACAAAAATATCACATAATATGAATATTTTGACAATCAAACAAGGAAGGACAATTTATGTAGTTATTGTTTTTTTATAAATGATAATTAATATAGTTATTAAAACACATAAAACGGAGGAATCCAAAATGTCTAATAATAGAAAAAATTTGAGTAATCACAATAAAACTGTTTAGAAAACTTTTAAAACACTCCCCATTAAGAGGAATTTAAAAACAATTTTGAATAGAGAAATAACTGTCAACTTTATTATCAAATATGACAAATTTAAGATTTTATGGGCTTAAATGTGCTCAAATATCGAAAATAACGCCCATCACAAAAAATGGTGAGTTTTGATCATTAAACCATTTTAGATTGACATAAAAAAAATTAATTAAATTCTGGGTAAGTTAGGAATTTTAATTTATATTATTTCTTATTTGATGCATAAGAAAACTATCAATAAAAATATATCAAATTTCAAATTTTATAAAATAACTGGATTTTAAGACATAACTAAATCGTCACAAAAAAGAACAATAAGTGGACTAATTCCATTTTTAATTTGGTCATAAAAAGTTTGAAACAGATAATTCAATCTTATGATTTATTCTTCTATGTGAACGTAATGATATACCAATATATTTATTTGGTTCCACTCACATAGATCATAGGTTGGTTTAGTCTTAATTGTTCTTTAAATATTTAATCTTGTGAGTGAAATTATTCAAACTGAATTATTTTTAGAAAGCACGGAATAAAATAATACAATAAATGTTCACAACACAAAAATTTACGTGGTTAGGCAATTGCCTACATCCACGGAGAGGATTTTGCATTCTTTGTAATTTCTCAGAAGGTTTGAAATTATACTATCCCTTGACCCGGTGTGAGGGTTATATTTATAACAGTGAAAAGTAGTTGAATAGTACAAGGAACTCTTCTAGCTTTGTATTGGCTCGTGTGGTGATTCCTATTTATCTGATCCAAGAATGTAGCTAACCAATTAGGCCTGTGAATATCCATGTGAACAATAGTTGTAACTATCAATGTGATAAGCAATTATAATTATCAACACGACATATAGATTTGACTGGGGTAGCTTCTTGGGTTTGCTCGAATTGCCAGAAATTAGGTCTTTATGGTTTGGTCTCCATAGATTCTCGTAAAATTCTTTGCCAAAATTTTGCCAAAATTTGGCTAAAGAATTTTAAATCATTTGTAGGCCAAAATGATGAACCTAATTGTCTTGAGATCTCATGGTCGGATACGCTCAATAAATTCTCCTAACATTCTTTTATGTTGTACATTTTTCATTATTCTACTGTCTTTGTAAAAAATAGGCACGTTCTTTATGAAAGGAAATTAAATGACATTAGAAAGACATATTTGTTCCCTTCCTGAATTAAAATTGAGTGTGTCCCCTTACTTTGAAACCCTATTGTATTCAATAGGGGCCACTAGATCTACACGCCTACTATGGTTCAGGGGGGTTAATTTCTCTCTCATACAAACTATTTTTAGAATTTTGTGAATATTTTGAAGTTGTTGCACCTCAATATGCCTCCAGTACTTGGCATATTGTCATTGGGGTTCATAGAATTAATTAATTGTACGGACCAAGATGGGTATCCCAGAAATCAAATAATGTTACTGATTAGGCATAAATTCTTCACATTTATCCCCTTAATTTCGGTGTTTTTACGATCTCGTGCGGTGTAAATAGCTTGGATTTATCTCATATCTATGATACTAACCCCTTTTAGTAAGTATTTCGTATTTTTGTATCTCTTATGTGTTTTACAGGTATTTCATGCAAGAAAGATGGAAAAGAGAACTCAAAATAGTGAAAGAAACCAAGAATCGGGGAGTTGAAGGGCATTTTCGTAATTTTGTAGCCTTAGTCCGGAAGTGGGGCCAACGGGAAAATTTAAGAGCTTTTAATTACAAGAACACTAGAAAAAACGTCACCTCAATCCGAGCTACGGTGAAAGAGTTATGATCCCTTGAAGTTGCGGAAAAATCATAGAAGAAAGGCTAGGAAGGCAAGTTCAAGGGCATTTTCGTAATTCTTCAGCCCTATTCCAGAGGTGGGGCCTTCTGTAAAGTTGAATATCTTGCAACAATGAGAACACTGGAAAAAACGGCACCCAAATCCGAGCTACGGTGAAGGAGTTATGATCATTTGAAGTTGAGAAAAAACCCAAGGAAGAAAAGTAGAAAGTTGGAAAATATTCTAAGTGTTGAAAGAGGCCCAGAAACCAGCCAATTCACCCGAACCGGTACACCCAGAACCCAAACCGGTTCGCCCATTTGTCACGCTCAATAACCGTTACAAAATTAGTCACGCTTTCTAAGTGTGACAAATTGGCAGATACGGGATTTTTATTTTGTGCTTATCTTTTAGTCAAAAGAGTTTTATGTTTTGGGGACTCTTATAAACGACCTCTAGCCTATATATTTAGTCATTAGGACTCTTTTTATAAAGATTTCATTGATGTAAAAGCTCCATAACAAGTAGGAACATCTAGGAGAAAGATTCACATATTTTGCACCATTAATTCAAGGTCTTTTCGAGTTTTTCTTCAATCTTTGATTTCTTCTTGCATGTTCTTGTTCTTCAGTCGTGGTAATTTTTATTTCCAGCAATTTTATTATTATTTACCATGTTAGGCTAGGTTTTTAAAGGTTGGGATACATGAACCCAACCTGATGTGTTAATTGCATGTGTATAATATTAGTCCTCTGAATTTAATGATTGATTATGACCGTATTGCGTAGTTACGCAACAATTGTAGATCTTTATATCTCGTTTGCCTCTGGGTACTCGTGATGATTTAGAATGCAATTCGAGTGCTACTATCGCGATACTGATTTACTCATCCTCAGATTAAGTATGACGCGGGCTTGAACCTCATATACGTAATGCTTGGGAGTACTAAATTCTGGATCAAATTAATCAGTTAAGTTTACAATTAGTATTATACCATCAATACTCTAGGGTTGGGGGATTGTGTCTCTACCTTAATTTTTCCAATTAGTTTTAGTTAACTTCTTTATTTTTCCCTTTTTCATTTCTCACTCAATCATCATCTTTTACACTTTATTTTTTGAAATAATAAATCAATTAAAATCTATCAAACATTCCCTGTGGATTCGATACCCAGACTCGCCACTATACTCCACAAGAGTGTAGTTAAAGTTTAGGTTTTTGTATTGTGGTTAAAGTTTAGGTTTTTTTGGGGGGGGTTGCACAATTGAGCGCCAAGAAACGTTGAATCCTTAGCCGCACACCTCTTTAAGTGGATTGTCCGTTTACAAACTATTCGGTAATCATGTCTTTTTATAGTGAGTTCGGTAATTATAATGGTTTTTATGGGAATAGTTCTCAAACTTTTTATTTTCAAGAATCCGTGCCTTGACCTATTACCATTGGTGAGGGTCTTCGAATTCTTGAGAATGAAAGGCTTGAGAATATATATCGGGAAGAAAATCGTTTTCGAGCTTTTTATTTTCAAAAACCTCGGCCTCGACCTATTACCATTGGTGAGGCCTATCTATGTATTGAGTATGAATGGTTTGAAAATAAATATCGGGAAAAAAATCGTTTTTGGGAGAAGGAGTTGAATGCATTATTCGAATCCAATGACGATTTTTCTTCCGATATTTTTGAAACTAAAGAACATTTTCAACCAAATGAGGAATTCAAGGTTATAGATACAAGGAATCTTACTTTGGAAGAAAGAATGTTTTTTTTAATCAAACAAATACTCAATTTTCTTTCCACCCAAAGCACGATGAATATCGAGATTGGTTTTATTAAGGAAATTCTCGCACTTTGCGATGAGATGCGTTGTGATTGGAAAAACAAAGAGGAGGTTGAGACTTGTGTGTCACCTCAAAATTTTGAAGAACATCTCATTGAAAGTGAGTCTTTTTCCCTTGAAATTGAATCTCCAAGTGATGATGAATCACTTGAGATTGAGTTTATCTCATCACCATTCCCGTTCACCGTTATTGAACCATTAGAAGTACCGCTAGATTCCTATGAGTCGGTTGAAAATTCTGAAACGTTTACACCTTTTACCGACAAAGACACTTTGCTAGAATTGTTTTCTAATATGGACTCTTCCTTTTTGTGTGCCCCTCTCCCCATACTACTTGAAAAATCTTTGGGAGGTGATTATATTTTTCTTGGATCTCAATTGTACTTGTCCCACCTAGCATCCAAACCCCCCATCATTCCGTTAAAATTTTTAATTGGTGATGGTTCATTTTTTCCATCTCACACATGCCTTCCGTTGGTCAAACGGAATTATATTTTTTTATGAGGCATGCATTCTTGTGAGGGTACACCATTAATCCCTCAAAGTCATATTGTATTTTGGGTGGACCCTCAAATTTTTCGACTTCTAGTGTATAACTTATTAGAA
Source organism: Sambucus nigra (assembly GCA_949130495.1). Taxonomy (NCBI): domain Eukaryota; kingdom Viridiplantae; phylum Streptophyta; class Magnoliopsida; order Dipsacales; family Adoxaceae; genus Sambucus; species Sambucus nigra. The sequence goes on along the minus strand of OX422216.1, from coordinate 615,278,844 downwards.
TTTGAAAATCGTAGGTTGTACAATAGTTAACTTTTTTTTTAGTTTAGAATTCTTGTTATTATTTTTGCTATGCGTGGTTCTAACATGTTTTGAAGATTCAATGGACTCACATTCATCGGGGATCGCTCCATTTTGGGTAATATCTTTCTTCTCCTCTCTTTATGTTGTGTTCTTGATTCGCATTGAGGACATTGCAACATTTAAGTTAGGGGGTGTGGGATATTCTTCCCGTTTATTGTTTAGATTCATTGATTCGATCACATGTTCTTTCCAAGAGTGTTTTTTTTAGGAAAAAAAAATTGAAAATTTTTGAAAAAAGCCAAAAATATTTTTCTTCAAAATAAATAAAGATTTGAATTTAAAAGCTTCAAAAATGTCACAAATATTTTGTCTCAAGTTGTAAAAATCAAATGCACAAATCCGAAATTGACCAAAGATGGAAATTGTGCGAAAATTGACGACTTTACAAATAAGTGTGGAGATTAACAAAACTCGGTGAGATTTCGAGCCTATCGATCTTTTTGAGTTTTTAAATCAATCCGAGTTAATGGTTAACTCATAGTTCTAATTCAGCATTTTACAAAAGTCGTTGATGATCTCTATTTTATTTTTTTGATCGGTTATGGAAAAGGGAATGTTGGCTCGAAATGCGCACTACAAATCTCTAAATTAAATTAATCTCGAAACGTATATGGTAAATTAATAAGTAATTCGGACAATGAAGTAGGCCATCGTTTGTTACCCAAAAATTATGGCCAGAAAAAAGTAGCGAAAAATCACCCTTTGCAACCCAAATTGAGCCGAATAATTTTCCCTTTCGTTTGACAACCCGAAAAACTCAAAATAGCCCGGACTTGTGAAAAATGAAAAAAGTCATAATTTAAGTCCGAAAAGTGCAACAAAAAGGGGCAAGAAAAAAATAGAAGAATGCTCAACAAAAAAATAGCAAGAAAAGAAAAGTGTGAAAAAAATAGGAAAAAAAAATAGAAAAAGAAGAGAAAATGAGCAATAGCACCCCCCTCCCCCCAAAAAAAGCACTAACGGACATCATAAGAAAAATTTCCAATTTCGAATTTCCCAACCATTTCATGTTACCCAATTACACCTTAAACCCGAAAAAGTCCTAACCGAGTCCGAATTACGAAATTGGTTACCGCGTGGAGAGTTAAAATACAAAAAGATAATAAAAGAGATTACATGGTGTGAAAAAGAGATGATGGTTCCCATTTCCCTATGACCGTATTCCGATGAAGAGATCTTTTCACCCAAAAATTTTCGTCTTTCAATTTGTGTGCGTGACTTTGCGTCCATTATATTTACTCTTTATAAAATCACGCATACCGAGAGAATAGCCGCATTCCGAGAGATTCGTTTGAGAGAGCATCCCGTGAGCATTTGAATCAAAACGATTTTTTGGAAAGTAACGTAATGATCAATCACGGGAAGTTAGCCGTTCAATTTTTGGCTTCGCACACACACACTATGACTTGAGACTCCTAAATAAGATTTTAAGGTGACCATTTTTGAGGAGTTTAAATTTTACAATTTTTAAGTATTTTGATATTTCTTTGAGTCAAAAATGAATTTTGTGGGTATATTCACTGCAAACCCTCACGAGACACCACTCGTCCTACTAGGGTACCCTAGAGGTTTAAAGGCTTGTTGCATACGCTAAATGCAATCGCTTGCCCGCGAAAAAGGTATTCTATCCCAATAAAGTTTTTGAAGGGTCCTTAACTCATACTCTCGTTCTTTTACATTGCTCGGGACGCGCAAAGTTCTAAGTTAGGGGGGTTTGATTAGGCATAAATTCTTCACATTTATCCCCTTAATTTCGGTATTTTTACGATCCCGTGCGGTGTAAATAGCTTGGATTTATCTCATATCTATGATACTAACCCTTTTTGGTAAGTATTTCGTATTTTTGTATCTCTTATGTGTTTTACAGGTATTTCATGCAAGAAAGATGGAAAAGAGAACTCAAAATAGTGAAAGAAACCAAGAATCGGAGAGTTGAAGGGCATTTTCATAATTTTTTAGCCTTAGTCCGGAAGTGGGGCCAACAGGAAAGTTGAAGAGCTTTTAATTACAAGAACATTGGAAAAAACGTCACCTCAATCCGAGCTACGGTGAAAGAGTTATGATCCCTTGAAGTTGCGGAAAAATCATAGAAGAAAGGCTAGGAAGGCAAGTTCAAGGGCATTTTCATAATACTTCAGCCCGATTCCAGAGGTGGGTCCTTCTGTAAAGTTGAAGATCGTGTAACAATGAGAATACTGGAAAAAACGGCACCCAAATCCGAGCTACGGTGAAGGATTTATGATCATTTGAAGTTGAGAAAAAATCTAAGGAAGAAAAGAAGAAAGTTGGAAAATATTCTAAGTGTTGAAAGAGGCCCAGAAACCAGCCAATTCACCCGAACCGGTACACCCAGAACCCGAACCGGTTCGCCCATTTGTCACGCTCAAGAACCGTTACAAAATTAGTCACGCTTTCTAAGTGTGACAAATTGGCAGATACGGGATTTTTATTTTGTGCTTATCTTTTAGCCAAAAGAGTTTTATGTTTTGGGGACTCTTCTAAACGACCTCTAGCCTATATATTTAGTCATTAGGACTCTTTTTATAAATATTTCATTGATGTAAAAGCTCCATAACAAGTAGGAACATCTAGGAGAAAGATTCACATATTTTGCACCATTAATTCAAGGTCTTTTGGAGTTTTTCTTCAATCTTTGATTTCTTCTTGCATGTTCTTGTTCTTCAGTCTTGGTAATTTTTATTTCCAGCACTTTTATTATTACTTACCATGTTAGGCTAGGTTTTTAAAGGTTGGGATACATGAACCCAACCTGATGTGTTAATTGCATGTGTATAATATTAGTCCTCTGAATTTAATGATTGATTATGATCGTATTGCGTAGTTACACAACAATTCTAGATCTTTATATCTCGTTTGCCTCTGGGTACTCGTGATGATTTAGAATGCAATTTGAGTGCTACTATCGCGATACTGATTTACTCATCCTCAGATTAAGTATGACGCGGGCTTGAACCTCGTATACGTAATGCTTGGGAGTACTAAATTCTGGGTCAAATTAATCAGTTAAATTTACGATTAGTATTATACCATCAATACTCTAGGGTTGGGGGATTGTGTCTCTACCTTAATTTTTCCAATTAGTTTTAGTTAACTTCTTTATTTTTCCCTTTTTCCTTTCTCACTCAATCATCATCTTTTACACTTTATTTTTTGAAATAATAAATCAATTAAAATCTATCAAACATTCCCTGTGGATTCGATACCCAGACTCCCCACTATACTCCACAAGAGTGTAGGTAAAGTTTAGGATTTTGTATTGTGGTTGGAAGCCGACAACAATGACTAGCGTATTTACACGGACGCTCAGTTTCCACCTCGATCAGTTACTTTTGGTCTCACACTAATAATGATGGTTTATTCCTGAAGGCGAAGATGGACGACAAGGTTCTTGTAGTGAACCTTCCTGATTCCAATAAGGTATATTAGGATCAAGGTGTTGTTTCTCACAATTGGTAAAATACTCCTTTCCCAGAGAGTGAAAAGTACCACGGGTTTCTATGCCCACAACAGGGGAATGATATAGCTTAACACTTTCTCTTATATTCATTTTTATTAGTTTCCTTCCTGGATTGTGTTGACTGATAATTTCCCTTTCTTTGTTTGAACAGATGGATCAAAGAAGAAGGAACCCTCCCTTGGCCATATTAACAGGGAAGGGTTATTAAAAGTTTGGAAGTCAAGGGCGGTCCTAGTTGGTAGTGCCAATTATCCCTCAGCTTAATTTTTATTGGAGTACAAAATTTCTACTGGAAGTTTTACTACTCATCCAGTAGATAGTGTTCCTAACATCCCTCTTTTAGACGAGGAAGCTTCTATATTCTATTCTTTTGAATCCCTAGACGTTGTGTTCATCCTTGTTGAATAAGATTCAAGGGATCCTAGGAAGAGGATTTTATTGATCGAGGACGATAATGTTAAGGCTTGTGCCACCTCTCCCAAGGCCAAGTCCTTGGAGAGGATTAAAAAGGAAGGCCCCAATATCACTAACTGAGAATTGACCATCTTGAGAAAAGAATATGAAAGATAAGGTCCCATGGCCCCTCAACCCTCTAAGAAGGGTGTTATCCTTTAACTTGTGAGGTGCTCACTGGTAATGTCTGTTGCCAAAAATACCGTATTGGTCTATAATTTGCTGAAGGGAGTTGTGATTGCTACGGATAGCGATTAGGTCAAGCAGATGTCTTATGAGAAGTTGACATCCCAAGATGCTCAAGAACTATCGTTGGTAATTCAAGTGTTCCTTCTTCTTTTTGCTCTTCTTTGAGATGGACGTTACTAATAGCTTCCTTATTTGTTTGTCTACGGTTTGTAGCATATTTTGTTTCTATCTTGGATGGTCGTTTGGAATAGTCCGAAGCCAATGATGAGCTCAGTAAGGTTCTTCATTAGTCTAAAGAATCCCTTGACTCTGCCAAGAAGGCTTATGATAACGAGAAGAAGTACCGAGCTAACATTTTTATCAAAAACCTTAAAATTCAATTTACAAAGCTTAGAAATTGGGTTCTAGAGGGTGAAAACGTAATATAAAAACCAAACATCCCCAAAAAAGGCTCGAGTACATCACACAGAACAAATGTAACTTGTAGAAACAACACATCTAGTAATGGGACTCTTGGGTTACAAATTCGATCAAAAAAATGAGAATTCTAAGTATAAAGCTTAGAAATTGTGCGTTGGTGAGTGAAAACAGAAAATGAGAGCAAAAAGACTTAGAATGAGAACCAAGATCCTCACACAGGACCATAATAATATGTAGAAATATTTCGTGCAATCATGGGACTCGTGGCTTTACACGTCGATTTAAAAATAAAAAATTATAAGTATAAATTACAAAATTGGGTGCTAGAGGCTGAAAACGCAACTTAAGAACCAAAAACCCTGAAAAGAGGATCAAGCATATCACATTAAACAAAAGTAAATTGTAGAAATAATACGGGCTATCATGGGACTCATAGGTTGGAACTTCGAACTAAATAATGAAAATTATACGTATAAAGTCTAAAAATTTGGTATTGGGGGGTGACGATGTAAAATAACAACCAAATGGATAAAAACAATGCCGAAGCAACACACACAAGATAAAAGTAACTTGAATAAATATCACGTCCAATTATGGGACTCACAGGTTAACAATTATATGTAATCTTGAAAATTTTAAGTATAATGCCTGAAAATGGTGCATTGGAGGGTGAAAATGTAAAATAACAAACAAACGGCCCAAAAAAGGGAATGTGATCCTTATACAGGACCAAAGTAACTTGTACAAACAACTCGTTCAATCATGGGACTGACAAGTTAACACTTGGATCTTAAACAATAAATATTATACGTACAATGCTTGAAAATTTGGTGTTGGGGGGTGAACATAAAATAAAAATTGAACAACCAAAATGAAGCTCGAGCATGTCACATGAAACCAAAGTAACTTGTAAACATAACTCATGCAGTCATTAGACTCTCGGGTTGAAATTTTGACCTAAAAACATTAAATTTCTAAGTATAAAGCTTGAAAATTGACCATAAGAGGGTGAAAGCATAAAATAAAAATCAAATGACTAGGAATGAGACCCAAGCAACTCATTTGGGACCAAAGTAACATTTAAAAATAGTTCATGCAGTCATGGAACTCATGGGTTGAAAATTTGATCTAAAAAATTGAAAATTGTAAGTATAAATCTCAAAGTTGGATGTTAGAGGCTAAAAACATAACATAACAACTGAACAACCCAAAAAGAGGCTTGAGCACATTACATGAAACCAAAATAACTTGAAGATATAGCTCGTACAATCATGGTACCCACGGGTTAACACGTATATTTAAACTACATTTTTTTTAAAATGACGCTTGAAAATGGGAAGTTGGAGGATGAAAATGTGAAATAATAACCAAATGGCCCGGCAAGAGGCCCGAACTCATCACACGGGACAAAGTAACTTGTTGAAATAACCTATGCGTTCGTGGGACTTACAGGTTGACACTTGGATAAAGAAACATCAAAATTCTAATTATAAATCTTCAAAATTGGGGGGGGGGGGGGGTGAAGGTTGGAAATGTAAAATAGAAACCAAATAACCTGAAAAGAGGCTTGAGCATGTCACACGGAAATAAGTAACTTGTAGAAATGACCCGTGCAGTCACGAGACTCACAAGTTGACACTTCGATATAAATACATGAAAATTCGAAGTATAAACCTTGGAAATTGAGCATTGGAAGGTGAAAAAACAAAATAATAACCAAAGACTCAGAATGTGACCCGCGCACCCCACCCGCGAACTAAATAATTTGTAGAAATAGCCCTTACAAACATGGAACTCGTGGGGTAACAATTCGATATAAACTTGAAAACTCGAATTTTAAATCCTAAAAGTCGAGCGTTTGAGGGTTAAAATGTAAAATAACAACCAAATGCCACGAAAAGATTCCCGAGCTCATCGCACGTGACAAAAGTAACTTATAGTAATAACATGTGAAGTCATCGGGCTCACGGGTTGCAACTTCAATCTACTACTTGGAAAATTGTATGTATAAAGCTTAAAAATTGGGTGATGGAGTGCTAAAATGTAAAATAAAAATTGAACAGCCCGAAGAGAGGCTTGAGCCCATCAAATGAAACCAAAGTAAAGTGTAGAAACAACCCTGAACTCACAGGACTCATGGGTTGACACATCAATCTAAAAGTTGAAAATTATAAATACAAACCTTTCAAATTGGGAGTTGGAAGATGAAAATATAATTTAACAATCGAAAAAACCAAAAAGAGGCACATGCACGTCAAACAAAACAAAAGTAACTTGTAGTAATAACCCATGTAGTTATGGAACTTACAGATTGAAACTTTAATCTAAAAGCTTGAAAATTCTATATATAAATCATGAAAATGAGGATTGGAGGGTGAAGATGTAAAATAACATCCCAATGGCCCAAAAATATGCCCGAGTAACACCCATGGGATGAAAGTAACATATAAAAATATCTTATCCAATCATTGGACTTACGGGTTAAAACTTTACGTGTAACGCCTGAAGATGCGGTGTTGGATTGTGAAAATATAAATTAATAATCAAATGGCCCCCAAAAGGCTCGAGTTCCTCACACATGACTAACGTGACTTTTAGAAATAAACCGTGCATTCATGGAACTCACGAATTGACACTGGCATATAAAAACATAAAAATTACACTTATAAATCTGGAGAATCGGTGATGGGGGTGAAAAAATAAAGTAGAAACATAATATCTCGAAAAGAGGCCTGAGTGCATCACACGAAACCAAAGTAACTTGTAGGAATAACTCGTGCAGTCATGGGACTAATGGGTTGGCACTTTAATAATAAACATGAAATTCAAAGTATAAAGATTAGAAATTGAGCGTTGATGAGTGAGAACATAAAATAATAACCAAAGCGAGTTTCAATGAGACCCGAGCACCTTACACGGGGCCATAATATCATGTACAAATAGTTCATGAAATCGTGGGACTCATGGATTGACACGTCGATCTAAAAACTTGAAAATTCTAAGTATAAGTCACAAAATTGGGCATTGGACACTATTAACGTAATTTAATAACTGAACAATCTAGAAAGAGGATAGAGCACATCACACGAGATAAAAAGAACTTGTAGATATAAAGCGTATAGTCATGCGACTCACGGGTTGACACTTCAATCTAAAAAATGAAAATTTGTAAGCACATTATTTATTAAATGTCCGTTATCAATTGAGTATGTTGTATACTGTAAGGACATAAATTTCCAATTGAGTCCCTGTATTGTTTTGACTTAATTCCGTGAACAAAACTGTGTTTGTAATATGTCATAGGGAGAATTTTATTTTGTTTTGAGCCCACTTGGTCTATGATGTATTGAAGAAATTGAAGACGTTGCGCCAAAGCTTCAAAGAAATAATCATGCTGATATTTATTTGGTGCAAGTTTACTCTTCTTCAAAGTTAATTTCATTTCGAGATCACTTAGGTATGCATGCGTACAATTAATGGTGCTCGGAATAATTTTATAAAAGATAAGGATGCAATTTTTATAAAGAAAAATGTTTTTAAATGTTTTAAAAATGTTTTAATGGTTTAAACTTCATTTTATGATGATAAGCTCGAAATAGAGTTTGGCTAATTTGAATCTCTTTGTTAAGAAACGTTTTTATCCGAAAGTCAAACTTCTGCAAGGTCGCTCGAGCGACATTGGATCTCGTTCGAACGAGATACAATGTCGCGCGAACTCATTCAAATGACACGTTTTTCGAGGCAGTATTTTAATCCTATTTAAACAGTGTTTGCATCATAATTTCGTAAGTGTTCTTTCTGGAAAACAGTTTTACTAACCAGAACCTTGTTTGCACATGTTTTCTAATGTTTAAAAGTCTTAAACACATCCTTAGAGTTTGCAAAGATTCGGGTTATCATTCTTATATGTTTAAGTGATCTTGCGGTACCAAAGTTGTTTGTTCTACACATTGAACACAAAGGGTCTTTTCAAATTGGTATCAGAGCTAGAAAACATTTTTATCTGTTTTGTGATCCCGTGTGTTTTCAAAGATGAATTTTGGATATAATGAATTTTCTCAAACTCCTGTTTTTGATGGCACTAATTACACTTATTGGAAAATGAGAATGATATGTGCTTTAAAATCTATTAATGAGCGAGTTTGGCTTGCAGTTGAAAAAGGTTGGACACCCCCTATCACTATTGTAGGTGAGTTCACTAGTTTAAACCATGTTAAGTCTTAGACCGAAACTGAACAAAGAATTGTACAATATAATTCTAAAGGTCTGCACATTATTGCTTCACATGTCACACACGAAGAATATAATAGAATTATGACTTGTGAAACATCACAAGAGGCTTGGGATATTTTGGCACTCACTCACGAGGGCACTAGCATGGTTAGGGTGTCAAAACTTCAAAATCTCACTACACAGTTTGAGACTATTAGGATGTTAGAGAGTGAGACCTTTGATGAGTTTTATGCTAGGTTGTCCAATATTGTCAACTCGTCGTTTAACCTAGGTGAGAAAATTCTCTACAACCGTGTCATTAAGAAAATCCTTAGGTCGTTGCCTAGTAGGTTTGATGCAAAAGGAACCATTTTAAACTCCGTGGGTAGGTTAGATTCAACGAAACTAGAAGAGATTGTAGTTGACTTACAAACCTATAAAATCGACATGATTACCTCCAAGCAAGTGCCTAAGAAAGAAAAGGGTATTGCTTTGAAAACCCGAAAGGATGAAATTAAAGTTTTGGATTCCGATTCCGATTTTAAGGATGTTGATTTGTTGGAAAAGAAATTTAAAAAATTTATTAGGTTTCAAAAGCAATCGAAAGATGCCAAGAAATTTGAAAAATTCAAGAACAACAAAGTGGATCCCACCTCTAAGGATAAGTTTGAGAAGACTAAGAGAGATGATTCAGATTAGTGTTTTGGGTGTGAGGGGTACGATCACAAGGTTAAGGAGTGTCCCACTAGACTTAAGAAAGAGGAAAAGCAACCCGTTGTCTATAATGCCACCTTAAGTGATAGTGAACCGGAAGAGGGAGAGAGTTCCCCCATTGAGCGTAACTTTTTTGCGTTTATGGCATGTCATGTTAGCGACGATGATAATACTCATGTGAATGACATTTCCGAGGAGGTTTTGAGTGTATCCCATGTTAGTGAGGGTGAAGAGAGTGACGAGGAGGAGATTGATGAGAAAGAATTGCAAAATGCGTTTAATGAGTTGTATGCCGAAACGGTGAAGGTAAAAAAGGCTAACTCAAAATTTCAATATAATTTGAATAAGCGTGCCATAGAAAATAATGATAGTTTGATTGAGGATCTTAGGGCACGAGAGAAGAAGTTTAGGGAGAAACTAGAGTTTGTGGAGAAAGTGAGAGACAATCTCCGTGGTTTGATGGAGTCCTTGAAAAAAGAGATTTTAGAGTTTGAGGAGACTAGGCGTTTACTCGAGTATAGGATTCTTGAGTTGGAGGAAAGGTTGAAAGACTCGTCTAAAGTCAAGTTTGATTTGGAGTCTAGGTCGGAGAAGTTAGATAAGGTCCTAGGCACCGTACAAATTAAGGGAGATAGGGGAGGCATAGGTTTTGGTGAGAGAGTTGTTCCCATTCCCCCCCACACGTGTGAGAAACACTAGGATGGTTAGAAAAGGTCCACATAAAGGTAATCATTCCCACCCCCGCTACACTTGCACATTTTGTGGTAGGAAAGGTCACCTTAGGCGTTATTGTTACGACCTTAGACAAGCTCGTAGGAAGTTTAGGAATAAAGTTGCCCCGGTTCCCAAAACCTCCATGCGCCATTTTACACCTACTTGGGTTATGGAATCGAATTTAGTGGCTTTAGGAATTAAACTTCATGATTCTTGTTTGGGTGCACTTGATTCTTCCCATGCTAAATCTAAATGATGATAGTGTTGCCATGTTTGTCATATGCTAGTTTTCTTCATGATATATTCATTGCTAGTATTATGACAGGTTTATCATTTTGTATTATAATTTTCTTTTGTTTGAGTCTTTTTTGAAAAATACAAAAAGATTTTATTTTTTTGAGAAAACTTTTGGAAATCCAAAAAGATTTTGCTTTTATTTGAGTCAAAATATGTGTGAAAAGCCAAAAATATTTTCGGTTTTTGTTTTTGAGTTTACATATTTGATGTGGCATATTTGTGTGCTTGGACCCCCCCCCCCCCCTCATTTCATTATCCATGTGGCTAGGACATTTGGTCATTATTATCGATGCTTAGAATGATCTTAACCATTGTTTATATGGGGTTGTTTCGAAGTTGATATGCATCTTGATTCGACTTCGTATATATGCCAACATCGCACACATGCACGAGTTTATATGGATGTTTGACTTCTCTTGCATATTTGAATTTGGTGAGGCGTTCTTATCTCAATCTTGCCATCTATGCGTAAGTAAATTTAAGGAGAAGTGTTCATGTAATAACTATTTACCGTGAGGATTTATATTGAAAAAATGACGAGTGATCACGAGAAAGGGCTGCGAGAGTTCAAAATTAACTCATCGTGAAAGCCAGCGTTTAAAAGAGCCCAAAAGAAAAAGCAAAATGCTAAGAAAAGGGCCAATAAGTTTTCTCTAAGTTGAGAATGCTAGAAACCTCAAAAGAACTTGAAAAAGTATGTTTATATGAGGGTGTTTGGTTGGAGAAAATTTAAACGGGTTTGCACAACTAATCCCAATGTTGAAACATTGCATTTTGATGCTATTGTTTGTAGAATCGCCAAAATTCTGGATTTGTGTGCATGTAGTATGTTTAGTTCTTTAAGCTCACTCTTTAATTGTCATTTGGCTATGATAAAGTTTAATGATGTATCGCTATCAATTAGAGCTTCTTGATCATTTCGATGTATTGGAATTCTGACTCATTTGTTGTAGTTTCACGCCAATTCATTCCATGTCCATGTTTGAGCACATCGGTATTATGTTTGTATGTAACTCGCATATTTAGTTTTAATGATTTTTTGCGTTTTGGGTGAAAAGCCTACTGTTTTAGCACTGTTTTGCTTCTGTGAGTCCCTTCCTGGAATTTTTTGTGGAAATTTTTTCTCTGGGCAATACTTTATAATATTTCTGGGAAATTGGGAAATTTTGGCAGGTCGCGCGAAGTCGTTCTAATGACATTTCATCTCGCGTGAATGACTTTTGTACTTCGTTCGAGCGACTTCCTCATCTCGTTTGAGCGAAGTTCCTGGTTCGTTCGAACGACAGGATGAAAAATGGCTTCCAATCGGTTTGCAGTCCTCTAGTTTATATTGTTATATTTTTGGTACTGCGGGAAGCATTTTTTCGATTAATTGGTTTATATGCAGGTTCTTTTATGTTCCAAATTGGTATTTCATATAAGACCATTCATAACACTTGATTTGATTGTTATACTCTTTGTGTGATTCCTTGGTTTACTAGCTACTATGTTATCATTACATGATCTTATTTAGCTGGTTGTCTCATGTTTATCTAGAGGTTTTCATTTTTTTTTCAAAATTGGTATCAACTTGATTCAATTTGGTATCATATTCTCATGCTAGATTTTTCATATTGGTTTATCTTTTCACTGGATTGTCTATTCGAGACAAAAAGGGGGAGAGATTTGGTATGTGATGTAGGGGGAGATTTGTTGAGCGCTTCTTTCTGATATTTGTTTCAAATTGGTAACAAATTGGTATCAAATAATTGCTCACATGTTTCAAATGATATGTTCTGATTGAATATATAAATTGGTTTCATTTGTTCCTCCATACTTCACTTGGTATTTGTTTGTCTGTTTCATGTGTGTGGGTATGCTTCAGCGATTTGAGATTTCAAGTCTACATCACATTCAGACAGTTCATGCTTATCGGTACTACATATACTAGTCCGTGTCCTGTATTTTTTATTTTGGGTTTATAGGATGGGATTTAGGCGTCATACGGCTTGACGGCCTGGTCAGGCATTTCACTGGTTTAGTTTTGTCCCGGAATAGTCAAAGGGGGAGATTTGTAAGGACATAAATTTCCAATTGAGTCCCTGTATTGTTTTGACTTAATTTCGTGAACAAAACTGTGTTTGTAATATATCATAGGGAGAATTTTATTTTGTTCCGATCCCACTTGGCCTAGACGTATTGAAGAAATTAAAGACGTTACGGCAAAGCTTGAAAGAAATAATAATGCCGATGTTTATTTGGTGCAAGTTTACTCATCTTCAAAGTTAATTTCATTCTGAGATCACTCAGGTATGAATGCGTATAATTAATGGTACTCAGAATTATTTTATAAAAGATAAGGATGTAATTTTTATAAAGAAAAATGTTTTTAAATGTTTTAAAAGTGTCTTAATGGTTTGAACTTCATTTTATGATGATAAGCTCGAAATAGAGTTTGGCTAATTTGAATCTCTTTGTTAAGAAACGTTTTTATCCGAAAGTCAAAGAAAGTCAAACTTTCGCAAGGTCGCTCGAGCGACATTGGATCTCGTTCGAACGAGATACAATGTCGCACAAACGACATGCTTAAGTCGTTTAAACGACATGTTTTTCGAGGAAGCGTTTAAATCCTATTTAAACAGTGTTTGCATCATAATTTCGTAAGTGTTCTTTCTGGAAAACAGTTTTACTAACAAGAACCTTGTTTGCACATGTTTTCTAATGTTTAAAAGTCTTAAACACATCCTTAGAGTTTGAAAAGATCCGAGTTATCATTCTTATATGTTTAAGTGATCTTGCGGCACCAAAGTTGTTTGTTATACACATTTAACACAAAGGGTTTTGCGGTGAAGAAGCGACGGACATCGTGTTCGACAGCGTAGACGTATCAAAGCCATATCGGTGGACACCGAGACATACATGGATGCATGTGTTGTGGACAGAGATCGTGGAAGATGGAATTTCTACGTGGGCACTATTGAAGAATGGTTGAACATCAGAAGGAGCGCCAAGACCCGTGGGCATCGAGTCTTAGTGTAAGGTTAATCTGTCTTTGTAAAACCATTATTCATAGTGATTGTCTGGCTTGGGCCGTCCGAGGTTGTTTTCCTGTTTTGGGTTTTTTCTTCGTACATCTGGCGTTGTGAGTATTCTTTACTTTACTTTACTTTCTTTAATCACTAGATGCATGTTTAGGATTAAACAAGATAAAATTGGTTTAAAGTGAGAATTGGGATTTCACAACTTGGTTTGGTGCATAATTAAAAGTTGGATCTTGTTCGAAGAAAAATTAGTTTTGTTTAAAACACACAGCCACTCACGTCTTTTCATATACTATTGCAACAATCGAAGAATTGTTCAAGATCATATGCAACAAGACGGATCCAAATATCAATTTTTCTTCAACATTCAAGCCTCCACGAGTTTAACTTTTGTAAGGTTGTGTTTTAAGTCCGTAATAATTCACTTAGAGTGATTGGGATATTTTTCATCAAACAGTTTCTAAGTGTTGGAGCGGACTTTTTAAGTTTTTCGTCAAATATATTTTTATAAGTGCTAAGGTGAATTTTCATAAATAAATAAATAAAATTATTTAAGCGCTTGCTCGTTCCAGTGACAGTGGATATCGTTATATCGTTCAACCGACATAGCCATGTCACGCGAAGATCATTTGAGCGACACGTGTCCTCGTTCGAGCGAGGGCCCTATTTCTTGCGAGCTACACGTCGCCTTAGATTATCTATAAAAAAGTTTTTTCAACTTTGTTTTTAGTTAGAAGACCTGCGATTTTGAATAGAGGCAAAACTACTTTGGTAAAATACTTTGTCTTCTCACTTTTAGGGTTTTAATCATTTGTTTTGAATTCATAAATCATCCCAGTAGTTTGTGTGAATTTTTTTGGAACCCAAGAAAACATCTTGTGTCAAGTTTCTCTTATAGAGAGGATCTCTACTACCGATCTAGGTTCTCTTGAAGGGAGTAATGGGCTGACTATGACTGTGTGTCAAATAAGGAGTCCTCGCGGGAATTCATGGGCTGAATTAGAGTTGTGGTTCTAGTTGACTCTAGGCTGCGGTCTATGTAGGTTTGCTGAGGTAAAGTTATTGAAGATTTCATTATGATTGTAAATTACAATTTGATTCATACTAAAATAAAAGGTTTTGACCTTCGGGGATTTTCCTTAAATCTGCGAGTTGGTTATTTGTGTTTATTGGTTTGACACACACATACACACATAGTTGCATGTTTAAGGGCTATTTTAATTTGTTTTAAAAAAATAACTCTAATTAAATAAATTTTTGTTTGGAATGTGTGCATTTATTTTGAATTTGTATAACGCACAGGGCATTACTTTTTTCAAAATTATACATATAAACCTTGAGAAATCGACATTGGAGGTTTGAGATGTAAATTGACAACCAAATGGATCGAAAAGACGCCCAAGAAACACACGGGAAGAAAGTAATGTATATAAATATGTCGTCCAATCATTGGACTCATAGGATAACACTTTGATCTGAACTTGAAAGTTTTAAGTATAACGCCTGAAAATGGGGCTTTGGTGGGAGAAATGTAAAATAAAATCCAAAGGGAACGTAAAGAGGCTCGTGTTCATCGCACAAGACAAAAGTAATTTGTAGAAACAACTCATGCACTCATAGGACTCGCAGGTTGACACTTGAATCTAAAAATTTAAAATGTTATGTATAATGATTGAAAATTAGGTGTTGGAGGGTGAAACATATAATAAAAATTAAACAACCCCAAAGGAGGCCCCAACATGTAACATGGAACCAAAGTAACTTATAAAAATAACTCGTGAAGTAATGGGAGTCATCGGTTGACACTTTGACCTAAAAACATGAAAATTATAATTATAAATCTTGGAAATTGAGCAGTAAAGGGTGAAAACATAAAAAAAATAACCAAGTGACTTAGAATGAGACCTAAGATACTGACACGGGACCAAAGTAACATGTAAAAATAGTTCGTTCAGTCATGGGACTCTGGGGTTGACAATTAAATCTAAAAACTTCAAAATTCTAATTATAAATCTCAATATTGTACGTTGGAGGATAAAAGCTTAAGTTGGAGGATAAAAGCTTAATTATAAATCTCAACATGGAAAGAGTCTCAAATAAATCACATGAAACCAATTAAGTTGTACAAATAGCCCATGTCGTCATGGGACTTGCGGGTTGACACTTCAATCTAAAAATATGAAAACATGAAAATTCTACATGTAAAGCTTAAAAAATCGACGTTAAAGTGTGAAGATGTAAAATCTTAATCAAACGTCCCAAAAAGATGCCCAAGCAACACACACGAGATGAAAGTAATTTATAGGTATATCCCATCCAATCAAGGGACTCATGGATTAACATTTCGATCTAAACATGATTATTTTAAGTATAATGCCTTAAAATGGGGCGCCGAATGATGAAAACCTAAGATAACAACTAAGCATCCTGTAAAGAGGCTCGAACTCCTCATAGAGGATCAAAGTAACTTCCATAAATAACTTGTGCTGTCATGGGGCTCATGCTTTGACACTTGGATCTAAAAACTTGAAAATTCTACATACAAAGCTTGAAAATTAGGTGTTGGAGGATGAAAAGTAAACTAAAAATTAAATAATGAGAACCCAAGTAAGTTGAATAACTAAATCATGAAGTCTTGTGGCTCACCAGTTGACACTTTAATCTAAAAATATGAAAATTCTAAGTATAAATTTACGAAATTGAGCTTTAGAGGGTGAGACTGTAAAATAATAACCAAATGACAAGGAATGCAACCCAAGCACCCCACCTAGGATAAATGTAACTTGTAGAAATATATTGTACAGTCACGGGACTCATAGATTAATACTTAGTCCTCAACTTGAAAATTCTATGTATAGATCCTGTGAATGAGGCGTTGGAGGGTGAAAATATAAAATAACAATAAAACGGTTTGGAAAGAGGCCCGAGATCCTCACACATGACCAAAGTTACATGTAGAGATAAATTGATTAGTCATAGGACTCATAGATTGACACTTAGATCTAAAAACATGAAAATTCTAAGTATAAAGCTTGCAAATTGGGTGTTGGAGCTTGAAAATGTAAAATATAAGCAAAAAAAAAAACTCAAAATGAGGCATGAGCTCATCAAATGGAACCAAAGTAAGTTGTCGAGACAACCTGCATAGTCGTCGAACTCACAGGATGACACTTCATCTAATAACATAAAAAATCTATGTAAAAATCTTTAAAATAAGGCATTGAAAGCAATAAATTTAAAATAACAACCAAACAAACTGAAAAGAAGCCTAGATACGTCACACAAAATAAAAGTAACTTGTAGAAATAGCCCATGCAACCATGGGAATCATGGGTCGACAATTGGATCTAAAAAATAGAAAATTTTACATATAAAGCATCAAAAATCGGCGTTGGAGGGTGAAGACACAAATAACAACCAACTGGCCCGAAACGATGCTCGAGAAACACACATGAGACGAATGTAACTTGTAGAAATAGTCCTCCCAATCATTGGACTCAAGGGTTATCTGCTTGATGTAAATTTGAAAATGATAAGTCTAACGCCTGAAAATGGGGCGTTGGAGAGTGAAAGCATAAAATAACAATCAAACAATCTAAGGGAGGTATGAGTTCCTCACACGGGAGCAAAGTAAGTTGTAGAAATAATCCCTATAGTCATGGGCCTCATGGGTCGGCAGTTGGATCTAGTAACTTGAAAATTCTACGTATAAAGATTTAAAACTGGGCGTTAGATGGTGGAAACATAATATAAAAATAGAAGAACCCATAAAGAATCTTTGGCATGTCACACGGAACCAAAAGTAACTTGTAAAAACCAGCCGTGCATTCATGGGACTTATGGGTTGACACTTTGATCTAAAAACATGAAAATTCTAAGTATAAAACCTTGAAATTAAGCGTCGAAGGGTGAAAACATAAAGTAATAACCAAATGACTCGGAATGATACCAGAGAACCTCACATATGACAAAAGTAACATATAGAAATTGATCGTCCAATCATGGGACAAACGGGTTAACACTTTGATATAAAAATAACAACCATTTGAGAACATGACCAAAAATTGTAAATAGGTTGACTTAGGCTTGAAAACATGCCATTGAAGGGTGAAAATGCAAAATAATCCCAAAATTCCCCTGCTAGAGGCACGGGGGCCTCCCACGGAACCAACATAATGTGTAACAACTGACCATGTATTCATGGGATGCCCATTTTGACAACATGACCGAAAATTATCGATAGTTTGACTTAGGCTTGAAACATGCCGTTGAAAGATGGAAAATGCAAAATAACACCCAAACATCCCTAGTAGAGGCACAAACACCTCCAACGGGACCAATATAACACATAGAAACTGACCACATAGTCACGAGATGCTCGATTTGAGAACATGACCAAAAATTATAAATAGTTAGACTTTGGCTAGAAAACATGCTCTTGAAAGGTGAAAATGCCAAAATAACTCCCAAATGCCCCCTAAGAGGCACGTAAACCTCCCACTAGACCAACATAAATTGTAGCAAGTGATGTGTAGTAACAAGAATCCCGATTGACGAACATGACCAAAGATTGTAAATAGTTAGACTTAGACAGAAAAACATGTCGTCGAAGGGTGAAAACACAAAATGACCTGCAAACACCCCCGTAAGAGGCAAAAACACCTCCCGTGGGATTAACATAACATGTAGAATCTAATCGCATAGTCACAAGATGCCCGATTGCAGAACATACCAAAAATTGCAAATAGCTGGATTTAGGCTTGAAAACATGTCATTAAATGGTCCAAATGTAAAATAGCCCCTAAATGCCCTTGCAAGAGGCACATAAACCTCACACGGAACCAATGTAACACGTAGTAACTAATCTTGTAGTCACAAAATGCCTAGTTTGAGAACACGACCAAAAATAGAGAAACTTGAAAAATAGATCATTGAAAGGCAAAAATGAAAAATCACCTAATTTAGGGTGTTCTCAAAATTATGGCTCGACATTTATTTCATATATAAAAAACCAAGAGAAATGAGGGCATATACCATAATTTTAAATTTAGAGTGTTCAACAAATTTCTATAATTTCAACAGAGTTCTGATGTCCCATTATGGGACTTCAGATTTAAAAATGACTACGTACAGAGGCCTCATGACCCATTGTGGGAATTTAGATTTAAAAATCTAAGTCCAGAGGTCTTATGACCCACTGTGGCCATGGGACTGTAGATTTAAAAAAATTTAAGTCCAAAGGTCTTCTAACCCATTTTGGGACTTAAGATTCAAAAAGTTTTAAGTCCATTGATCATATGACACATTATAGGGCTTCAGATTTAAACACTAGTAAGTCTAGAGGTCTTATGAACCCTTGTGGGACTTCATATTCAAAAACTTCTAAGTTCATTGGTCTTATAACCCATTGTGTGGCTGCATATTTAAAAACAATCAAGTCGAGAGGTCTTACAACGCATTAGGGGACTTCATGTCTGAAGGTCTTAGGACCCTCAAAAGAATTATATTTTTTTATCATAAAGCTTTCATCCTTAGTGAAACATATTTTATAGGTATTATGACCTTTTGTTGAACAATTTCAAAATAAAAAAAATCTCACTTTAAAGATCAATTATGAATCCAAGTTATTAGGACCCTTAACATATTTACGTTTTGACTTCCACTCCCAAATTTATTTATTTATATTTTTTTGGGGGGACGGGGTGCTAAGTGTTTATGTACAATAATTTTGTTCTTTCAGTCCTAAAATGTACAGGTTCAAAAGCTTTCGTGGTTCTAAGCTTTTATGGCATAACTCTCAAGACCCTCAGATCTACTTCCACAATGTTTCGACTAAAGTTATTTTTCTTTAACTTGACATCTTGGGGATAAAGGGGAATACCTCCTACTCGGTATACCTCAAACAAATAAATGCAAATGAAAAAAATTATCATCAAAGAAAAAAAAAGAAAGAAAGAAGCACGAAAGTCATGATTGTAAAAAACTAAATCATTGTCATTGATGATAAAGACTTTTAAGATTACAATAGAAGGTCCAATACCTAAAACAGTTCAAATAAAAATAAATTTCATAAAAATCATTTTCAAGGCTTGGGATTGAGGGGGTTTTCCTTCACAAGGGATTCACTTTCCTTCTTTGGAGTGCGTATCTCAAGCTGAGGAGTGGGGTGTTCTTTCGAACCTCTTATCATCATTGGACCCAGAGGCTCCAATATGCTTCCCATTACTTCTACCACATTCATATATCTCATAAGTAGACTCTGAAGCTTCAGCAAAAAGATTAGAGATGCCCACAACGGGAAAGAGCTCTTGAACCTTGGCTTTGAAGGCCTCAAACCTAGAGGCATAACTCTGTAAAAACAAGTTCTTATATGCCTTAGAATCAAGATATGGATCCAGGTTTGTCTTTAAAGTAGCATGTATCCTCTATTGCAGATCAATATGCCTCACCCAAACCACACGGTACTCCTTTTACAGCTCTTGACCATTGGATGTCAACAGATTTTTCACGACATTGATATCTACTAATTTCTTCTTCAGAAGGTCTTTGTCATTTTTATCCTGAAGAAAATTGTCTTAGGAACTTTGAATCTTGAGAGTCTAACACTAAAATGTCTCCACCACAAATTTATGCTCGATTAAGGCAATGCATGGTTTTCCTCCACCTTATCTATGGAATCTCGAGAAATATCAAGAAGGGAATCACTAGATCTAGGGGTATTATCATTAAGAAGACACTTCTGCTCCAAAGTTTGGATCTGCGACCTCATAACCACTCCATCCTTTTCTAAAACAACCACCTCTCACCATTTATTATTAACTATTTGGTTCAGTTCTAGATTCGAACAATCCATAATTTTGAGTAATTATAAATTGGCATTTAAATTACACATGTGTACGTAATTTAAATAAAATGAGAAATGAGTTGAATTTCAAAATTATTATTAATTAACAAGAAATGAATTAGCATTTATGTGGATATATATTTACTAGTGTGATAAATAAATAAAATTATGTCAAACGGTATTGCGTCATATGGGGGTAAACGAGACATGATTTGACTATATCTTAACGGGGACACGTGTGTGGGTTATATTAGGATGAGATGGGA
Organism: Sambucus nigra; assembly: GCA_949130495.1. Taxonomy (NCBI): domain Eukaryota; kingdom Viridiplantae; phylum Streptophyta; class Magnoliopsida; order Dipsacales; family Adoxaceae; genus Sambucus; species Sambucus nigra. The sequence goes on along the minus strand of OX422216.1, from coordinate 615,258,156 downwards.
TATTTATGATTGGTTACCCAGATGATGATTTCGAGTTCATGGTTGATCTGGAATGAGTCGAAATAGTCAGAATTAAGTACTCGAGGGTAGTGATTAAGTTCTGGAGTCTTTTTATTCCAATAAGGAATCGTATGGGGGCGTTCAGGTCATTTTACAATTAATCCTAAACATAATTTTAGTATTTGGGGATTAATTAGGGATGGTGAATGGAGGGGGATACATTCCACCATTCCACAACACCTAAACTTGAGAGAGAGAAAAAAGGATAAGAGAGAACTCAAGAAGTATTTTAGAAAGCCAATTCAGGGAGGACTTGGAGTAATTCCGGGCTAGAATTCTTGTGTATAAAGATTTATAGAGAAGGAATTCAAAATCTCTAACAATATAAGGCAAGTGTTTAACTTTATTTGGTACTTTATTTAGTACTTATAATTCATAGTAGAATTGGAATAAAGATATGAATTCTGGAGTGAGATTAATGTGGAAGGATGGGATTTTTTTTAATAAACTATTAAAAGCATAATTGATTTATGATCCCATGTAGAATTTGATAATTATTCATGTAGAAAGGTGTGATATTGAATGACTAGTGTAAGGATTGATTAAATCTTGAATTCAGATTAAGAAAGTGCACGATTCTTGATTATAAATGTTGAATCCCTTGAATTAGATTGTTATTGGATGAATTCAAATGTGAAAATGAGTATAATCATGTTTAGGATTGATAGATAGTATGAATTTTGGGTTGGATTGATGATAGGTGGTGATATGATTATTAGGGAGAGGATGAATCTCGTCAAAAACGAACCAAGCCCGTGACCATAATCAAATCAATTTTCCCAAGGAGGCTGAATTGATTCGGCAAGTGAATCGGTTCAGGTCAATGGGCAACTAGTTCGGTCCTACAGTTTAGCCACCTTCGGTTGTTTGAGTATTCTGTGGACCATTTTGGGTGTGAGTTGATTTATTAAGTTCCATGAGAGACTTTGTACTTCTAAAAAATATGTGGGACATTATAAATACCTTGGGTTGGTCGGGAATAAAATTATGGTATGGGAATACGGGTGTTTAAAGGAGAATGACACTAGAAAAATATTTATTGAAATCGGTTTTGGATTTCAAATAGAATTTGGATACGGAATAGAGTAGGTTAGCTTAGTGTCCAGAATAATAATGTTCATGTATTTATTTCAAGTAAGTTACTTCTTGAACATTTGGTAGTCGAGAGTAGACTCAGGAATTATGGGCTACTGCTATGAGTGATTTATGCACATTTAGCGGGTGTGATGTGCATACACGTGTATATATATATATATATATATATATATATATATATATATATATATATATATATATATATATATATATATATATATGTGTGTGTGTGTGTGTGTGTGTGTGTGTGTGTGTGTGTGTGTGTGTGTGTGTGATTTTAATATATGTAAATGCACCTACTCTATGGATGCTATCATTGGACGTTGTGCGTAGTGGGTGGTCCACCCTGGCATTGACCAGCAAGTCTTTTATCAATTTCCTAGGTCATAGGGCCGTCGCATGACTACTTCATGTGAATTTATAGTCTAGTGGGATAGTGTGAAAATCTATTAGAACCTCCGGTTATATTTTATGATTTCGGTTCGGTGGCAATATTCCAATTTGTTGGCCCAGGAGTGGTTCGTGATTTACCTGGAGCCGATAGTATGCTAGAGAATGCATCCGTGATGTCTCAGCTCTAGGGATACGATTATACGTATATAGCGAGCAATATATGGGTATGTTTACAAATTATTACATGAATATACGTATATAAGCATGATAAATATATAGGGATGAATAACATGAATGTGTGAATAATGAATAAACAACTGGGGTGAAGTTACATGTATCGACTAATGATGAAAATTTCAACAATAAAGCTTATATGTTGTTAAATAAGAAATTAAATAAAAGAATAAATACGTATAGCATGGTCGGTCTAGGAAGATAATATATGGATTTAATATGAGTGTTGGTACTAGTTAGGAAGGGTAGCGTAACTAGTTCATTTAAAATACATGCGTTACGTGTGCACTATAGATGAGGGGTGAGGATTGTCTCATGGGAGTACAACGCTATTTTAAATATGAACTATTGCATTGCATATTTATTATTGTATTTTAAACACTGTCAAAATATTTTCAAATGATTTTTGGTCTCTCACACATATGAAAATGTTATCCAAAACTCTTTAGCTGCCCAGCCACAGGGATGTCAGGCATGGTCATTCCTTCCAGTAAGACAGTGTTGTACTAGCTTGGATCCTTGTAGGGATTTTCATAGGCGCATCTGTCTTTTGATTTCTTGATAGGATTTTAGTCCAGATGTTTATTCGGGCATGTATCCCATTACCAGACATTGTTTATTTTATTTAGACTTCATTTCATTTTAGTTAAGATGGATTGCTAAATTGGATTTTCACTGATGGTTTACTCAGTTATTTATATTTTTATTTATTCCAGTATTCAGTCTACTTATGATGATAATGTATTTAAATTATTTATCTGAGTGAGTTATGATGGATGATTTTTATTTTTGGCATTTTCAGAAAGATCGAATTTGGCACATCTTAGTTAAATGATAGGTGGATAGTAATTAATTGTATTTTCGACAGTGATGCTAAGAATGAGCCATATGAGATTCCTGTTTTATTTTGGTATAGGGTTGGCCACCCATTATTTTAATAAGCGGGGTGTCACAGATGGTATCAGAGCATCAGTTTCTAGTGACTTTTAGGATCTATGTGGGTTATTATGATTTTAGCGTAACATCCTATGATATAGAGACCTATTATTAGGACTGTTGGATTCGTACTTGCGCATTTATGAGCTTATGTTTTTCTGCTATTATTTTGTACTTGATTGTGAACTTATACAATTTTCAACCAAGTTTTAGATGCCACCTAAGAGAGTACGACCAGCTTGGGCTGCCAGGAGGGCCAATGAGGGAGAGGCTCTATCACACCCTACTTTTTCGTATGAATTTACAAGAGAGTATATATAAAGCAATGAACTAAAGTTAATGCAAAATAACATAACTTAATTCATTATTAAAGTAGTTACATAGGGTAGTTCTACCCTAACGGTGAGTTACATGTTTTCAACACAAACGATGAAGTATAAAATTTAAAAATGCCACTCTTTGCTCTCATCTAGCTTACTCTCTGCCCACATAATCAGGTATGAAAACAAATGATCGATACCTATCTCTAAAATGGAAGATATGTTATCCTTTTTCTCCGAGTTCATCTAGAGGAAAAATGAACTGGCATAAATGTTCTAAGAAGGCTTTACTAGGTCTATAACAAGTATATGTATAGATGAGAGTTGGGTTGTGTATAGAATTCAATGTTTAGTCACGCTAAAGAAAAAATGTTGATAATTCCATACTTATAAGTTTATAAAGAAAATTAAGGTTATTTAAACTAATAATCCCATACTTACTAGTTCATTAAAGACCATATAAAGAAAGTCAAGGATCTTTGAACTAATAATTTCGTACTTACCAATTCACTAAGGGGTATAGAAAGAATTAATCCATTAGTAAAAATAAATAATAATTAACCCAAAATCTTTGGGTATAAGTAACCGACTAAGAACACAATTAAAGTGTCACTCATACGTATGTAACAATAATCAAGGCTCTCAATCATCTGAGACCATTAGGCCAAGAAGAATTTTCCATTGGATAACATGTTAGTCTACGTCCTAATTAATACTCATGCCCACAATATAGATTTTTTCACTTAAGTGCGGGGGTGAACTGAATCGATAAGAAATATGATATCAGTTATTAGGTGAGAGGGGTTAAATTGATCCATATACAATTTCAAATATCCATGATGTCTAATAAAATATGTAGTATGCCAGTATTGTATCCTGCATATACTAACAGTAAACAGGAGTTATCATATAGTGATATCAACAGCAGTATGTTAAAAACACTAAGTTTACTATTGAAGAGGTAGAAAAACATATTTGCTCAGTATATCGTAAAACTTTGTAGACCACAAGAGGATATCAGGAGGATCTGGTACTTGATTCTCTATATACAATATTTGGGTATATAAATATTTGTTAGAATTGGGGTTTGGTTGGTCAGTTTGTACAAAAAATGTATCTTTTAATGTTTTAAGGGTTTAATTATAAATAATTTGGGACTTTTAAATGTCGACTTAATGTCATATCTGAGTTTTGGTGCAAGAGACTTTTTGTCTTAAAATATTTTGAAGTATTCATAGACAAAATTTAGGGTTCAAGTTCATAAGCAGGAAAAGTCAAGATGAGCCAAATTGCAATTTAGGAAAAATATTTCTAAGTTAAAATCTCATTATTCCATAACTTATGCTAGGCTAATCCACACATGAACTTACCTTGTTTCATTTTGACCAGAAATATAAAATAACAATATAGGAAAAAAATTCAAAAAATTTTGATTAGCCACACGCCCTCACGCGTGAGATAAGGATTTCTGGTCAAAAGCTCAGCTTCTTCCCCTCCACAGTTGACTTTAGGGTTTTTGATTTCTGACCTTGAATAACTCCTTGTTTTTTAAATCATTTGAGATGATTTCTAAACAATCTGAACCTAAAATTTCATAAGTAATCCAAATATTTAGGTTTTTTGGATTGAGATGCAGTATATCTCTAGATCCATAACTGTGTGTTTTGCTGAAAATTTAACCTAACATTCGTGGGTTTTAAAGATATTGCAGGGATTCTTATGAACATATTTTGGTTTCTGTTATGTATAGGAGTATTTTTTTTATTTCAGGGGTTGAGATGATTTATATAGGGAGAATTTAAGATTTTTAGTTTTCTGGTTCAAAATAAACTTTTAATTGATTCAAGCTTATTATGCACATTCATGGCATTTGATCATTACAATTGAGTTCTTAAGGTTCTAATGAAGACATTCAAATCTTTAAACCTGAGTTTTGATCATTATTTAGAAGTTCACCATTGAAGCACAAGCTTTAATGGTGGAAACTTTATAATTTTCACCCAGGGCCTACTTTCTAAGTAAGAATTCCTACCGCTTTCACATATTCTATCATTATAACAAAAAAAAATGATTGAAACTTAAAGAATTGAAAATAGTACATAAAATCATAATGTACCTATTTTGAGTTTTAAAACTTCTGTTTGAGTGCGTTTAAGCTGCAGAATTTGTGGGGTACTTATAGTATGTGAGCAGGCTAGTTCATTGGTGGAACAAGGAGTTGGATTTGAACTGATATTGTGAAGTTTTCTAACTTGGGTATTGTTCCTCAGATGTGTGTATGGTGTACACATGTGATTTTTGGCTTGTGTTGATGTGTAGGCTTATTTGGACAAGGAGTTTTATGAAATTATCAAATCTTTGTTGATTAATCCTTGGTTGGTCAAATATATGCATATATAGGCTTAAAAGCGTACTTTTGATAAAGTTTAGGGGTATGTTTGTAATTTTAGAAAGTTTTATGGGATAAAAGTGTAATTTTTTATTTGTTTAAGTCTAAAGGATTAATTTTATATAAAGATGAGGTTTAGGGGGTTAAGTATAAATTAAGTTATGTTGGTTTGAAATTTTTAGAGGCTAGTTTGTAATTATTTAAACTTCAAGGGTTTAAGTTAATTTAGTAAAGTTATAGGGAATCAAGTATAGTTTCATTCTTCTTTAGAAGATTTTTGAATTTGAATACTTTATAAGGGTTAAAACAATAATTGTTGGTGATTAAGGTCGGTTGATAGATTTGAGAATCCCGATTATTACAATCTACCTACCAATATAAAACCATCCTCAAATTTACCTAGAAATAAGTCAGGATATTGATCTTTCATAGCTTGTTTTGGTTATCATGTAGCTTCTTGATGATTTTTATTTTCCCAAAGTACTTTAATTGAGGGGAATTCTTTATGTATGAGGTGCTTCACTTGATGATCCAAAATTTGAATAGGGCGTACTTCAAATTCATGGGTTGGTTCGATTGAAATGTCTTGCCACGTAATGATATGAGACATATCAAAAATATATTGGTATAATTGACATACATGAGATACATTGAGAATATTGGAAAATTCCCCAGGTCATTCTAATCGATAGGATACCGAGCCAACTCGTTTAGAAATTGTGAAAGGTACAATATATTTGGGGGCCAATTTTCCTTTCTTTCCAAAGCATAAGATTCCTTTTCGAGGATAAAATTTCATAAATATTTGGTCATTAACTTGAAATTCTAAGGGTTTTCGACACTGGTGTACATAACGTTTCTAATGATCTTGGACTGTTTTCAATCTTTCTCGAATTTATTTTATTCCCTCAGTGGTTTCCTAGATTATCGCGGGACCAAATTGTTTACTACTACTAGATTCTATCCAACATACATGTGATTTACACGTTTTTTCATATAAAGCTTCAAACGGAGCAGCTTTAATACGGGTCTGATAACTATTGTTATACAAAAATTCAACAAGGGGTAAATGTACATTCCAATTGTTGGGAATACCGTCCATTTGTGGGTGGAATGAGGTACTTACATGAAGTTTAGTACCTATTGTGGTTTGCATTACTTGCCAAAACTTCCCTAAAAATAGGTATCTTTATCTGATACGATGGATAAAGGAATTCCATGTAATCGGATAATTTCTTGAATGTAGATCTTTATAATCTTTTGAAATGAGTTGGTGGTCTTCATGGGTATAAAATGAGTAGATTTTGTGAGTCAATCTAATATTATCTAATTGGAATTGTATCCTTGGGACGTACAAGGAAGTCCACTGACAAAATTCGTGGTAATATGATCCCTTTTGCACTCGAGAATCGGTAAGGACTGAAGGAGTCCATTGAGGTGTTGGTGTTCTATCTTTACTTATTGACAAGTAAGACATTTCCTTACAAAATTCTCGATATCATTTCTCATATTTGGCCACCAATATTGCTTCTTTAGGGCATGGTACATTTTCGAACTTCCGGATTGAATCATAAATTTTGAACGAGGTGCTTCTTGTGATAATTTTTGTTTAAGAGATGCATCATAAGGTACATACAATCAATTTTTAAATTGTAAACATGTTTCCTTATCGTACGAGAAGTCAAGATTTTTATCTCGAAAGGTTTGTACAAAAGAATATTGGGTTAGTTGAATTAATATTTTCTCTCTCGATTTGGGGTAAGTAATAATGTTGATTTTTTTATGAAAGGGGGTATTAATCGAAGGTTATATTTCTCTACGGTAGCAACAATATCGTAAGAAATTAAAGTGTGGAGTCTTCCAACTCGATTTTTACTTAAAGGGTCAGCTACTATATTGCCTCTACCTGGATGGTAATTTAATTTAAATCTATAATCTTTTAAAAATTTCGTCCAGAGTCTTTGTCTTAAATTCAAGTCCTTTTGAGTAAAAATATATTTCAAACTTTTACGATCAGAAAAAACATGAAAATTTACACCATAAAGGTAATAATACCAAATTTTCAATGCTAACACTATAGCTGCTAATTTAAGACCATGGGCAGGGTAATTACGTTTATGAGTTTTGACTTGTCGCGACCCATACTCGATCACTTTCTCATTTTTCATTAATACACATCCTAACCCTTACAATGAGGTGTCGGTATTTACATCATATCTTACATCACTAGAAGGAATGGTGAGGATTGGAGCAATGGTTAATTTTTCCTTCAAAATTAGGAATGATTAGGTACATTCATCAGTCCATACAAATGGAACTTCCTTCTTAATTATCTTTAAAAGGGGGAGAGTGATTTGAGAAAATCCTTCTACAATATAATGGTAACATCCAGCTAATCCTAGAAAACTTTTTATCTCGACAATATTTGTAGGATTTTTCAATTGTAAAATGGCTGAAATTTTGGCTGAATCGACTCCAATTCCATTTTCAGAAATCACATGTCCTTAAAAGTCTATTTCCTTCATTGAAAACTCATATTTTCTCGTTTTGGCATATCACCGATGGTTTTTTAGAGTACCTAAGACTGCTTGTATATGTTGGGCATGTTTTGCTAGATTTTAAGAATAAATAACAATATCATCAAAGAAAACGATAACAAATTAGTCAAGAAAAGGGCTAAGGATTCTATGCATTAGATCCATAAACGTTGTGGGTGCATTGGTTAATTCAAATGATAATATCGTAAATGTGAAATGTCCATAACGAGTTGAAAAAGAATATTTCGAAATAGCTTTTTCTATAACATGCAATTGATGGTAACCTAATCATAAATCTATTTTAGAAAAGACCCTTGTTCCTTGAAGTTGATCAAATAGATCTCCTATTAGATGTAAAGGATACTTATTCTTAATAGTTACTAAGTTCAGTTTCTGATAGTCTATGGATGATTTAAAGCTTCTATCATGTTTCTTAACAAATAAAATCGAAGCTCCCCAAGGAGATGAACATAGTCAAATAAAACCTTTTTTCTAGGAGGTCATCTAACTTGGTACAGAGTTCTCATAGTTATAAAGGATTCATTCCATACGGAGGTATCGAGATAGGAAGTATATTAGGATAAAGATTGATACTAAACTCGATTTCTCGGGAAAGGGGTAATCCTAGTAATTCTTTAGAAAAATCATATTTGAATTGTTCCAAAAGATTTAGAATTAGAGAAAAGATTTAAATCTGAAAACTTTATGGTTCAAACATACCTGATCTTTGAAATAAAAAAGAATAATTATCTTCATTTCAAAAATAAATATTCTTGGCATGATAATGGATATAAGCATGATGTCTTGACAAAACATCCATTCCGATAATAATATCGAACCCATAAATATAAAAAAATTATCGAATTGACAATGAGTGTTCCTAGACCAAGCTGAATTCTACAATTGCTATAACCTTGTGTTGGTTTATTGCTTTCACCTATCGGTAATTCAATATACAATGGAGCACTTAAAGATGTATGTAGTAATTGCAAAAATTTAACTAGTCTAAGACTGATAAAGGAATATGTTGAATTTAAATGAAATAAAACATGTGCAGGTGAATGTTGAAAAAATATCATACCTTATATCATGTCATGAGAGTTTCGTGTAGGTAGTATTGCATAATTCTTTCCATGACTCGGGATTGGAAAAATTTCCTTAGCATGATTGAGCTTAGATTGATTTTAAATAGGATGGGATTTTGAATTTTGTGAGGGTTTGTTTGACTGACATTGGGTCGTCACGAGATAATTCGATAAATTTGGCCTCGTACTAGGCTACCGATATATTGGCTTGTTATAATTTTGAGAAATCAACAGTTGTTGACTCAACATTGAGAAAATACTCTTTGAAGAAAATCTTCTCAAATCTCTCCCAAGTAAAATTAACAACATTTTGGTTACATCTGCTTGCTACCAGAAGTCAGCTTCACTTTCAAACATATAGACTTCTAAAGTTAGTCAAAGATTAATAGCCATACCTACTCTATTAAAAAAATTCCTAATCTGACGTAGCAATTTCTCAGCTTCACTGGCATCTATCTTTCGAAGTAAATATGGGGTTTTTTATCTTAATAATTCTTTAAGGACATTCATCCTACGAATTTCTTTGAAAATGACCGCTAGAGTAGTGTGAGAAGTTTATTATTCTCGAGCTAAAGAAGTGAGTTCCTGAAAATATCGCATGATTCCTTCAGTTTGAGTTCGAGCGGAGGGAATTCGAGTATTAACCATACTAAAATATAATAGAACAATTTTAATAATAAGAACCATCAAACAACGATATGTTACAAGCCTATTATATTATACATGATAAGTTGCATGCTACATGAAATTATATATATCACAAACTACTTCTATATTAGTGCAACTACAGCAGTTAGTTAATCTCATGAGGTTTAGTATGACACATTATATACAGTACTTTATTATACTTATCTACCTTAGGAGACAACTTTAACTTGGATTTTAGGTACAAACAACAACCTCGTCACTAGAACTGGATTCTGGATTAACTCGGTAATCTTCATGATCCGAGGAATCATTAATTGAGTCATCAATAGTTTCGGAAGAATAGTAACCATGCACTTCACTATTTGGCATTGCATCTGGATACATAGGTGGGGTCGGTGGAGCAGCAGTGAGTGCAAGATTGATAGCTTATTGAAATATTATTGGATCATTCGCATAATCATCTACCTTTCTCATAACTTTCATGTTGCCTAAAACTCTGTTTGTTAGTACTAACCACTTTACATCAGTACTAGCACCTGCCCAATCTTCCTCTACTACAAGAATCATTTCTCATAACTTTGCCACTGATTCTTCTCAGACTCTAGTTTCCCAACGATTGTTTGGCTCAATCTCCCCATTGAACATAAACATATCCCACATATCCATACTGCAAAACGGAATTACCATAGAATAATAATAATAATAATAATAATAATAATAATAATAATAATTATAATAATAATAATAATAATAAAAGAATATACAAAAAGATAAAATAACTAATATTTTATAAGTTTTTTCCCCGTATAGAATGTTAACCCGATGATATTCTTAAATTTAAAATAAGCTCTGATACCAACTTATCACACCCTATTTTGTGGAATGAATGCACAAGAGAGTATATATAAAGCAATGAATTAAAGCTAAGGTGGAATAACATAACTTTATTCATTATTAAAGTAGTTTACATAGGGTAGTACCACCGCAGGAGTGAGTTACATATTTTTAGCACGGACGATAAAGTAGAAAATTGAAAACTGCCACTCCTTGCTCCCATCTAGCTTACTCTTTCCCCACACAATCACATATGCAAATAGGTGATTGGCATTTGTCTCAAAAAGGAAGAGATATTATACTCTTTTTCCAGGTTCATTTGGAGGAAAATGGAACAAACACAAATATGCTAAACACGCTTTACTAGTTCTATGACAAGTATATGTGTATATGAGAGTTGGATTGCATATAGAATTATGTGTTTAACAACACTAAAGAAATAAATCTCATAATCACAAAATTATCAGTTTATAAAGAAAATTGAGGATATTTGTTCTAATAATCCCATACTTACCAATTCATTAAGGATCATATAAAAAAACTCAGGGATTTTTGAACTAATAATCCCATACTTACCAGTTCAATAAGGGGTAGTAATATAATGAAGCCATCACTAAAAATAAATAATAAGTAATCCAAAAATGTTGGGGAAAAGTAACCTTATAGGTACACAATTAAAGTTCACTCATGTGTACGTAGCAGTAATCAAGGCTCTCAATCATCTGATACCATTAGGCTAAGCAAAAAGTTTCATGGGATAGCACGTCATTTTACTTCCTAATAAATATTCATACTCATAATATAAATATTTGCACATAAGTGTAGGGGTAAACTGAATTAATAAGGAACATGATATTAGTTATTAGGTGAGAGTGGTTAAATTGATCCAAGCACAATTTCAAATATCCATGATATTTAATAAAATATGAAGTATGGCAGTATTACAACATGCACATACTAAGAGTAAATAGGAGCTATCACATAATAATATCAATAGCAGTCTATCAAACACGCAAAGTTTACTATTACAAAGGTAGAAAAACTTACTTACTCGGTATATCGTGCGACTTTATAGATCACAAGAGGATATTGGGAGGAGCTAATACTTGATTCTTTGTACACAATGTTTGGGTATATAAATATTTGTTAGAATTGGGATTTGGTTGGTCAGTTTATACAAAAAATTGTATCATTTGAAGTTTTGGGAGTTTAATTGTAAATAATTTGGGACTTTAAAATACTGGACTTAAGGTCACATTTGAACTTTGGTGGAAGAGACTTTTTGTCTTAAAATACTTTGAAGTTTTCATAGACAAAATTTGGGGTTCAAATCCAAAAGTTGGAAAAGTCAGGAGGGAAAATTATTTCTACGCTAAAATCTCATTTGTCCATAACTTAGGCTTGGCTGATCCATACATGACCTTATCTTATATCATTTTGACCAGAAAAATAAAATAAAAATATTTGAAAAAATTTAGGAAATTTCGATTAGCCATTCTCCCTCACACGCGAGGTCAAGATTTTTGGTTAAAAAGTTCATCTTCTACTCCTCGACAGCTGACTTTAGGATTTATAATTTTTGACCTTGAATAACTCCTTCATTTATAATCCATTTGAGAAGATTTCTTAACAAACTCACTTAAAATTTCACAAGGAACCCAAATATATAAGTCTTGTGGATTGAGATGCAGTATATCTCAAATTCCATAACTGTGTGGTTTACTAAAAATTTGACCAAACATTCGTAGATTTTAAGGATATAGTAGGGATTCTTGTGAACTAGTTTAATTTCTTCTATGTATAGGAGTAGTTTGGTTTTAATTTCAGAGGTTGATATGGATTATACAGGGAGAATTTAAGATTTTCAATTTTCTGGTTGAAAATACACTTTCAATCTATTCTATTAGGCACATTCATAGAAGTTGATCATTACACTCGAGTTCCTGAGGTTCTAGTAAAGATATTCAAAGTTTTAAGCCTATATTTATATCAATATTTAGAAGTTCACCGTTGAAGCTCAAGCTTTAATGGTGGAAACTTCATAATTTTAACATAGGGAATGTTTTCTACGTAAGAGTTCCTAATGTTTTGATCTATTCTAGCATTATAAAAACATAAAAGACGATTGAAACTAAAGTAATTGAATACAGTACATAAAATTATAATGTAGCCTTTTGGAGTGAAAATTTTAAGTTTTGAAACTTCTGCTTGAGTGAGTTTAAAGTGAGGTATTCGTGGGGTATTTATAGTATGTGAGAACATCACACGGGTCAAGATTCATGATGCATCCTAATGGGGATAAGATGTACGAGGACATGTGCAGACAGTATTGGTGGATAGGCATGAAGCGAGACATAGTTGAGTTTTTCTCAAAGTGCGCCACCTGTCGAGTAGTGAAGGTAGACCACGAAAGGCTAACTGGGATGGTGTATCCATTAGGGATTTTGGTGTGTAAGTGGGAGAGTATATCGATGGACTTTATCATGAGGCTACCGACATCATAGAGGGGTAATGATTCTATATTGGTGATTGTGGATCGGTTGACCAAAGTGGACCAATTTTTGCTAGTAAGGACGTATTGCACAACAACATAGTACGCCCAGCTCTTTATCGTCGAGAAAGTGAGGCTATAAGAGCTATCGATTAATATTGTGTCCTATTGGGATAAGATTTTTGTGTCCTAATTTTGGCAAAGTTTCTAAAAGGCGATGGGGACGGAGTTGAGGTTGAGTACGTCTTCTCATACACGGATTGATGGGTAGACTGAACGGGTTAATCAGATTCTAGAAGATATGCTCAGGATGTGTTTGATTGATTTTAGGGGAGGTTGGGAGCAGTACCTTCCAATCGATGGAATTTAATTATAATTGTAGACACCCCATTAAAATACCCCCCCCAAACCTCTCCTTAGGTCCCTAGCACCTCCCTTGACCATTGTAAACCCAAGTCTTACCCCGGGTACTCACCTAAAGGCCATCGAGCACTCCTAGGATCCGTTTGACAAAAGTTAACCCTTCAGCTCAATCGAGACTGAATGAATCTTCGAAGGGCACTGAATTCCTTTTTCCAATGGTCCGTCCCATGCGTAATTCTGACTTACGGTTTGGACGAACGATCTGTTTTACTCTGAAAGGTCACTGAACGCTTCCAGGCTCCAGTTGACCAAAGTCAAGTCCCGGAACCGGGTCAAACTCTTTGGAATGTCAAAGTACATCTCCTCACATTTCCAATGGTCCACCCCGTGCGCGATTCTAACTTACCATGCGGGCGAACAAACCGTCTACGTCCGATGATCCCCCGTCCAAAGGACCGATGAACACTTTCGAGCCACATTTGACCGAAAGTCAACTCCCGGACTCGGGAGAAGTCCAAAGGACATTCGAAGGTCTCTGAAATACCTTTTAAACGGTTCACCCATGTGCAATTCGGATCAACGGTTCGCTCTACGATCGATTTTTCGAAGGAACCTTATAGACACTACCAAACGGAAGGTTCCAAACCCTGCCTTTCAGCAGTGTGCCTAAACACACCTGCCGATCCAAGTGAAAGGTATTCTCTCCAACATCCAATATCAAGCTCAAGATCTCCAAGAAGGTCCAACTCTCTCTTTAAATTCCCCTAAATTCGCATTAACTGGTTTTATTACTTAGCACTTTTATTCTCTCATCTCATATATCTTAATATACTTTTTATCTAGTATCATTGCACATTTCTTATTTTCATATAAATAAAACACAAAAAACAGGAAAAAGAGGATTTGCTCATAAACTCCAAACGGGAATTCTCACACTTTTCGCACAACTAAAATACTTTTTTACACACACACACACACACATAAGAGAAGCCCCGATTGGATTTATGGGATAAATCCCATCCCTCATTTTGCATACGAACTACGTGGACTTTGATGCCTCTATAGGCTACGTAGGCATATCGGGGTAAAACCCGTGACTCGAGTCCTATTCCTACTTTTCTCTCATTTTCTATTTTCTATATATTCTTTAAACTTAACTTTCTTAGATTCTATATATTTACATATACATATATTTTTTCTTAGTGGCGTATTATTCCACATGCGTTATCATTCCCTTATAATGATCGACGCTAGGATAATCGCATAAATCCTATTTTCTAATATTATTTTTTAGGAACATCCCTGTGGATGACTCGATTTATCTCTTCCGTGATACAAGTCGATGATTCCTATCATCGCTACGTATACACATGCACACACATCACAGCGAAATAAAGGAAAATAGCAACAACCCATGAGAGACCGTAAGGGTAGAATGGGTGCCTAACACCTTCCCATTTCGTAACTTAGCCTCCGGACCCTTTTTTAATCATGTTGGTTTCATATGTATCAGTATGTCTTTGGATGCTATCCTTCGGGACGGATCCCTTTTCTTTTATCGGTTTTGAGTAAAATAGACTGGTGACTCCATCTCTTTACATTTTTCACCTCATCAACGATGTCGGCCGAAGCGCTCCCGAGAGGGACGCGTGGGACCAAGGGATCCTCTCCTGCCGCGAGGATTGGGGATGGCCACAGTAGCGACTCCACTGGGGATTATTTATTTTGAGTACTAGACTCTATTTACATGGGTGTTGTATTTGTTTATATTTTCCCCTATTTTGCATGTTACCCTTTTACTATTCGTGTGTACCTCATGCTTATGCTTCTATTCACACACTTATAGAAAACTCTTTATATACACTTCACACCACGTGCACCTAGGATCACATATATCCCCATGTTGCACAAATCACCCATACTTGGTATACCATTGGTACTCATACTTTTCTCCCTATTGGGTATGATCAAGAAAGATACTTTCATAAGATACTAATAAGAGAATCATTCATGATTCACATGATATCATCAAAGAGTATTGTGATTGACCAAATTTTGTCTAGCAATTGGAGGGTCACTTCATGATGGGCGCTGGTCCGACAGGGCGCAGTTAGCCTAAGTGATATGACTCTCACCTTCAATTAACCAAGTACCTTCGACGTATATCGAACGGCTCCTCCTCATCATACCGCTTGACCAAAGTTATGACGGAAGGTATATCGCAGGGAACTCATTCATGTACGTCGAGTATATCGAATTCTCTCTCATACGTACCATCCCCACGAGGTATATAGTGAGGCAATTCACGTACACTAAGGTATATCAAATGGCTTGTCCACACGTACCGATTGCCATCAAAAGAAAGACGTATATCATGGAAGCCACGCCAAAGGGGGGGAATCCTTTCCAATTTACCCAACCAACTGCATACGCGCATATAGGTATCAAGCCTAGGACACACATATTAGATTGTCAGTTTCGACCTGAAACTCTGCCGAAATTTCGGGTCGGCCCGCCGCCTAAATTTTCGTGCATCTTTAAAACGGGACCCTACCCGTGGGCATGGTTACAAGTCCAGCCATAACTTTGCATATGTTATAAACCCAACTTTTTTAGGCTCGGGTCCCGTTCGGCATTTCATTTTTCATTTAGGAGAATTTAATAAAAGTGAGAACATAATAATAATAATAATAATAATAATAATAATAATAATAATAATAATAATAATAATAATAATAATAATAATCATGCTGAGACCCGTCTCCAAAATATTCCTCCCTTCTTTATCAAAAATCCAAAAACATTTATCCTTTCTTTATTAAAAATCCAAAAACATTTCTCTCTTCTTTATCAAAAATCCAAATATATTTTGCCCTTCGATCTCAAACGAGAAAAAAAATGTCAAAAATATTTTCCTTCTTTTTCTCAAAATAAATTCCATTTTACGCCTTCTCTGGTCGATCGCACGTCCTTGGCTTGGCTCCTTATTGGCTTCGGTCTTTAATCAAATCACCCCGGAGTTTTGTTCGTTCACCTGCTACCTCTTTCGAGTCTTGTATTCATCCACTTTCCATGGAGAACATAGATCAAGTACTAGTTGGGAAGCCAGATCTGACGGCAGTCTTATCTCAGCTTGTGTTTAAGATTGATAACCTTCAGACTAAAGTCCGAGAAATGCAACGAAACCAGCTTACTGTTCCTCAAGATCCCAAGGCCCTATTCCCTCATGATATGGGTCCACCCAAGCCTATTTGGGTTCTCGAAGAGTATCAGCATGCGCCACGTGCCCCTCCTATTGATGGGTCGCTGCCTGCCCAGCTTCCTATGCGAAACCTTGCCCAGCCTGGGGCTAACTTGCCTATGATCATTGATCCGTAAGAGGAAGAATTGAACAAGGTCAAACAAGATCTCAAGATGCTAATTAAGAAGTTTGACCAAGTCTGAATCTTCAGAAATTACATGGACTACACCCACATGTCTCATTATCCTAAGGCAAGGTTACCCGAGAAGTTCAAGATGCCGAATATCGACAAATTCGAAGGAAGTGGACCCCCAATTATCCATCTTTGTAGTTATCACCGTTCCATGACTCTCCAAGGGTCTTCTGAAGAAGTGATGTCCCAATTATTACAAAAAACTTTGAAGGATAACGCTCTCCGATGGTTTTTGTCTCTCGAGGAGTCTAGAATCCATAGCTAGGAGGATATAGCCCGAGCATTCATATCGCAGTACAAATACAATAAAGAGCTAGAGGTCACCCATCGTGATTTAGAGCTACTCAAACAGAACTCTGGGGAATCAGTCAGTAACTTCATAGCCCGATGGAGGGAAAAGGAAGCCAATATGACCAATCGTCCATCTGAGGAAGAACAAGTGAACATAGTGAAGAAGAATTTCTTGCCCCATATTCGAGCAACCACGGGAGGACAATACTATCACCACTTTCTAGCTCTTAGAGAAGTAGGAGTAGAAATCGAGGAAGGTCCTGCTAAAAGAGAGGTTAAACCAAAGAAGGTGTCGGACAGTTCACCCCCAGAAAATATAACAAACCTTTCAGTGCTGCAGTCTCAAACATCGACAACATCTCTCAACCAACCACTTCATGGGCACCAAAATGCCGCCCCATCCCAGTCCAAAAAGAATACACCGAGCTTCATACTCCCCTCTCTAAAGTTTATCAAGCCCTGTTAAGCCGAAACCTCATCAATCCCTTAGATCCCCGTCCATTGCCCAATCCTCTTCCAAGAAACTTCAAGGCAAATGCCCATTGAGCCTTTCACCAAACCGCTGGTCATAATACTGACCAATGCTTTCACCTTCAAACATAATCCAAGGTCTAATTGATCGGGGTACCATTGCCCCACGAGTTAATCCTAAGCCAAAAAATACTCACAACCCACTCCCAAATCATACCAATGCTATTTTCCTATAAATGAACCCAGAAATTGATCCCTCAACTCAAATCACACCCATACACTCTCCCAAACCTCTCCAAACTTGCCCATATTTCCGTCTACACCCTGTTAGCCTCCCTGATCTGGCACTGTCACTCCTTACCAGAGCATGCATCACTGTCCGTAACCGTTCTGAAAATGGAAGTATGGAATTATCAGAACTGTTAAACCAACTCCTAGAGTTCAGGCTGAAATTGCCCTCACAGATGATCATTGATTGCCAAAGGTTCAGCACGATGTTCTTGGAAGCACGAAAATGGGCCCGAGAGTCAGACAAATGGGTGGTACCAACCGACGAAGTTTGCCTGGATGATGTCGTCCAGATCATGGTAGAATCATTCAGGAAAAACAAGGATATTTGTAATATGATCGAGTTACTTGATACTCTGAAGTTATAAGGGTGCCTGGTCCCTTCACCTTTACATATCCCCCACAGAATGGGAAGACCTGTATGAAGAAGCCATTGAAGTTGTGGAATGCAATGACTTTACATGGAAAGACATAGTTATTACCACCGGATGGGGGGAAGAATTCGAAGATTCGAATGAAAAAGAAGTTTTCAAGGAAACTGGACCGGTAGCCGACATGTGTGGGATGATATCATTTAAGGAGCTCCTTAGATAAATAAACAAGGTAGCGGAACAACCCGAGATCGACGAAGAAATAGGGTTCATGTTCTTCCTTTCTTCAGTAAATTACATGAACAGATTAGGGAGGCATTACCAGATCCCAAGCTCACTACCAGCCAATGATAAGGGGAAGGGCATTGAAAACCTTCCTATGCTAAAAAATGACCCTCGAGGAAAGTAAGATCCTCGATCAACTGAAGAAAACTGCAGCTAACATCACTCTATGGGGGCTTTTTATGTCTTCCCAGCCGCACATAAATGCTTTGATCAAGTTGTTCACTGGACCCATAGTTCTGCCTTGTACTACACCAAAAGAAGTGATAACTCTAGTCGAATCCCTGACCTCTACCCGAATGCTGTCCTTTTTCGATGAAGAAATCCCCAAAATTGGCCCAAACCACAATCATGCACTCAACATCTCTGTCGAATTTATGGGGAAAATCGTACCACTCTCTCTTATCGATAATGAATCCACCTTGAATGTCTGCCCATTGAGAACCTTTAAATTCTTAGGACTGAAAGAAAGTGATCTCGCTCCAACTTTTGCTGCTGTACGTGCCTATAATAATACCCGTCGAGAGGTAATGGGATCCATAAAACTTGTAATAGGGTCTTGCCCTATAAACCCTGTCGTTGAATTCCAAGTTATTGACATCCTAGCTTGTTTCAACCTATTACTAAGACGACCTTGGCTCCACATTATCCAGGGTGTGTCTTCCTCACTCCATCAGAAATTGAAGTTCTTCTTCGACGGTCGAGTCATCACCATTTTAGGTGACGACGATAATGTCGAGGTTGCAAGTACCATCAGTCCAATCCTTGATATACATCATGGGTCAAATGATATGCTCCTATCAGGATTTCGAGTTGAGCCACTCCTACTCCCGGCAGGGGACAGTTTCAAGGAAAGGTCTTGTCGAGAATATTCCCTCATGGCAATGTTAATGTGATTCAAATGTTCATAAACATGCACTTCATGCCCAAACTAGGGCTAGGACAAAGGCAACAAGGGATACTTGAGCCCATTGAACTGAAGAAAGCTTTCCCTCCTTGTGGTTTGGGGTATCAAGCATCAGAATAAGAGCTCAAAATGATCCTCCAGTTTCAACCAAAGAGAAGACTAAACTGTATTCAGACCATCTCAGGTGACTCCTTGAATGGATGATTCAAGAAAGAGGGTGAGGACTTCCCCTTTTGCGGATTTTCGGAACCATGGTACGACCATACAGACAAAAAGATGAAATCGAGAATGGAGATATTTTTCCAAGACAGCTACCCATGGGCCGAAAGTTCCCAACGCCATGTACAACCGCTCATCAAAGATACTGAAGAGACTGAGGAAAGTGACTCCGAGGACTCGTTCAACTTACAGACACTAGAGCTGACACTCTGCATGATTCATTCAGGCACTACATCACTGGATACATCCCACCTGATTAAAGCTATTGATACACCTCTCCTCAACATTAACAAAAGGTTCCCCATGTTGTGCTAGTTCTACCTGTTGAAATCTCACCTACCCGCAATGTTTACCCCATTTCTTCTTCTGTTGTCTATCCTTGCTCAAATGTAATCGAGACCACTTTTGATGAGGTTCTCAATGTTGTTTTTCCCATCAATGAAATAAATAAAGATTTTGAGTATCTTGTTGTGCCTTACATTAATTATTTAGATTTTAATCAAACTTTTGATGATGATGATTTTGCAAATGAACAATTCTTAATTGGTCTAAGTAAGGATAATAACAAACAACATAATCGCGTTCAAGTTAATGAAGAAGAAAATGTTATTATTAACCTCAATTCTAGTAGCCAACTACGCGAGATTAGGATAGGGGCTACCCTTGACGAGCACGAGCGCGCACAACTTGAAGAATTATTGAAGGAATTCATAGATGTCTTTCCATGGTCCTGTGATGATATGCCCAGCATTGATCCTGAAATTGCTCAGCACGAGATCCCCGCTCTTCCAGATTACAAGTCGATTAAACAAAAGCTGAGAAAGCTCTGCACCGAATGGTCGCTCAAAGTCAAAGAAGAGGTTGTCAAACATCTTAATGCGAGTTTTATTTGTGTGATCGAATATCCCACATGGCCAGTCAACGTAGTGCCTGTGCCAAAATTAGGAGGGAAAGTTTGGATGTGCATAGACTACAGGGACTTGAACAAAGCCTCTCCAAAGGATGATTACCTACTACCCACTATCGACATGATCGTGGATAACACAACCAGTCATGCTCTCAATTCATTCGTCGATGGTTTTTTCGGATACAACCAAATCAAAATTTACCCAGATCACCAAGAAAAAACCGCGTTCATCACCCCATGGGGAACCTTTTGCAACACTATTATGGCATTTGGTCTTAAGAATGCCGGGGCTACCTACCAGAGGGCTGCCAAAACCATCCTGCACGATCTGATTCACAAACAAGTCTAGGTCTATATAGATGATATAATTATCAAATACAAAACTAGAGAAGGTCATGTTCCCGGTCTCCGAAAGTTATTCGAATGACTGCGACGGTATCAGATGAGACTCAATTCACTGAAATGTGTCTTCAGCGTTACAAAGGGAAAACTCTTAGGATTCATGGTCAGTGATAAAGGGATAGAAGAAGATCCTGCCAAGCTAAAAGCCAAACTTGAGATGACGCCTCCTTGAACAGGCAAATAAGTCCGAGGCTTCCTTGGGAAATTGCAATACATCATCCGGTTCATCATCCAGCTCACCTCCATCTGCGAATCTATTTTTAAACTCCTCCAAAAAGATTCAACAAAAGTTTGGAATAAGGCCTGCCAAGAAGACTTTAATCGAATCAAACAATACCTGACTCAATCTCTGGTACTCATGCCACCATAGCCTGGTCTCCCCTTGCTCCTATACGTAACCATAACCGACACTGCAGTTAGGGCTTTGCCAGCTCAATACCTTGAACATTCCCATAAAGAAAGATCCATCTATTATGCCAGTTGTAAATTGGCCGGGTACGAAGTCAACTACACTACTTTGGAAAAAGCATGTGTCCCATTTGTTTGGGTCACCCAAAAGTTGAGACACTACATGCTCACCTTCCCCATTAAGCTTGTATCCTAAATGGACCCCATTAAGTAACTGCTTGAGAAACCCGCCTTATCCATCTGAATGGCTCGATTGTTTATGCTCTTAGCCGAGTTTGATATCGTGTACGTCATATAGAAATCCATGAAAGGAAGATCCATCTCTGACTACCTCGCTGATTACCCTATGGAAGAAGCTGATGACTGGATCTGTGAATTCCTAGATTAAAATATCCTCTAAGTTTTTCAAGACGACCTCCGATGGAAAATCTTCTTTGACGGCGCTGCCAACAAAAAGGGATATGGCATTGGGATACTTCTGATCGCCCCAAATGACTCCCACACTCCCATCACCATCAAATTGGATTTCCCCTGCACTAACAACATAACTGAATACGAGGCGTGTACGGTAGGCCTCAAATTTGCTCTCAAGAAAGGTATCTGACGCCTAGATGTCTATGGGGACTCTGCCCTCATCATTAGTCAGGTGCTCAGCAAATGGAAAGTCAAGGATGAGAAACTCCAATCCTTCCATGCCCACCTAGAACAACTAGACTCCCAATTCCAAGATATCACCTTCCACTACCTATCACGAGCAAAAAATAACTTAGCCGATGCCCTTTCTACCCTAGCCTCCATAGTCGACATGCCCGAAGGAATAACAATGGCCCCCTTCCTGGTCCAAAAGCAAGATAAACCAACCCGCTGCTGCCATATTGATATCATCACTAAAGAAGATCCCAAGCTAGCCAACTGTTGGTATTGAGATATTTGGCACCTACTCAAGCATGGTATATATCCCGAGGGTTCCAATAAGAAAGACCGATCAACCCTCCAAAGACTGGCTGCCAAAGAAACTTCGATGGAACCCATCTACACTGCATCGCAGGGGCTGACATTGAAGAGATGATGCAAATAATCCATAGCCGGGAATGCGGACCCCACATAAACGGTAATGCTTGCTAAGAACATCATACGATAAGGCTACTACTGGACCACCATAATCCAGGATTGCGCCGCCTATGTCCGTAGATGCCTCAAATGCCAACAGTTCTCCAACCTTCAGTACTTGCCTCCGCGTGAATTATACAGCATGACTTCTCCCTGGCTGTTCCCCACATGGGGCATCGACATCATAAGGAAGGTTACACCCAAGGCCTCTAATGGACATGAGTTCATCCTGGTTGCCATTAATTACTTCACCAAATGGGTCGAAGTCGAGTCATACGCAAACCTGAACGCTAAGAAAGTGGCCAAATTCATTAAGAAAAACATCATCTGTAGATATGGGCTCCCGCACGAGTTAGTGTCAGATAATGGGTTGTATTTCAAGGTAGAAGTCACAGAGGTGGTCAATAAGTATGGGATTCAGAGACACAAATCTTCTCCCTACTGACCTTAAACCAATGGTGCAGTCAAAACCGCTAACAAGAACCCCAACGCCATCATCAACAAGATGACCAAAAGTTGTCGACATTGGGCCGATCGAATCCCATACACCCTCTGGGGCATTCGAACCTCTACTGGGGCTACCCCTTACTCTCTAGTCTATGGCATGGAAGCAGTCCTACCCGTGGATCTAGAAATACCTTCGTTACGCGTCATGCTTAAAAGTAAGGTCAGTGAGGAGGATTGGCTTCAAAGCCGCCTCGATGAGATGTCACTCTGGGAGGAAAGGAGACTGAAGGTGTTGTATCACATACAAGGGTACCATCATCGAATAGCACATTCATTCAATAAGAGAGTCAAGGACCGAGGTGTCTAAGAAGGGGATTTAGCCCTCAAAGAAATAGCAGAGGCCATTTGGGACCCCAAAGGGAAATTCAAGCCCAATTAGAGCAGCTAATATATTGTCAAGAAGATCTTATTCGGAGGTGCCGCCATGCTCACCGACTTAGACGGAGAAGAGATGGCTCATCCAGTCAAACTGGATCGTCTCAAGAAATTTTACCCCTAGTTCGAAATCTCAACGCGCTACGAATCTTCTCATCTCCCTTCTATTCTAAAAAAAATCTCTTCATTTCACTCTACCCAGAACTACATGGGCCTGATACTCTACAAAAAAAATCATTTTCAAAAAAATTAAAAAATTTCAAAAACCCCGAGAGGTACATAGGCAGCTCATACATCTTACATGAGCACGACCCCTTCCTTTTCACAAAAACTATTCTTTTTCTTATCTCCGAGAATGACAGTTCACTTTAACATATTTTTTAACAAAAGGATTATGTATGCCTTAGGGATCGGTATAGATAACTCAAAATATAAATTTAATCAAAAGTCACAACTGGATGATCAAAAACTTGTTTATTTCACTAATAAGAAATTACAGTACAAATTACATAAAGTAACGGATAACTCCCTTCCCCCTACCTTCCTAAAAATCCAAATAAAACTTATTTCTCGGTACAAAATAAACTCTCCAGGAGTCCTACCCACAGCTGCCAGAGGAGCCCGCTCCATCATCGTCATCATCTACATCCTGGCGTCCCCAAACTTCCCCTCCCTGAATAGAGTACCGCAGACACTCCATGGATCGATAATCTCGAACTATCCTCGGAAAAACTACCACACCTCCCTCCATGGTATTAGATAAGGCAAGCCACCTTTGTCCAGTATCCACTTCCAACATCTTGCTAACTAATCTCCTCCATAACCACTTCATATAATCGCCAGGGATGTGATAAAATCTCCCAGCAGACTGAGAGGGACGGGACGACGGACACTGACTCTCCCACAAAGAGCCAAGCCACATGCGCAGACGCTCTGTCAAATCTTCTACCAGAAAGAAGTCTAGTGTTTGAGGTGGCACGATATTCTCCCAGCCAAATTGGCGCAGAAGTTGCCAAGGTAAATAGAAAGAGATCTGTCTAAGACTAAACAGCCGGACATAGAGGTATTCTCCCAGTTCCAGAATAGGCAACAACTGTCCCCACCAAGGTACTGACCAGTTCAGATTTAGAGAGCCATGCTCCACGAACTAGTTATCCTAACTCTCAATATCCAGGCCAACACTGATGAAATGGCACGAAAAAAAATTGGGTACGGCTGACAAAGGGTATTCCGGAGGAGTCACCAAGCAGAATCTTTCAGACAACCACATGAATAGCATCACAGGGCTACCCCTCAGAAAGTCAGAACGACATTCTCGCCAGGCATCTAAGCCATTCAAAGTCTCTGCCAGTATCACTGCAATAGGATTGCGACGGTATGACATCCATGAAGTAATAGCTATAAGTTGTGGGTACACCAACAGCTCCCCAGTCACCAGCAGTAATTTTGAAACCAAGCCCAGAATGACAACTCCGGTATATCCAGCATCACCAATCTCCTGCAAATGCACGGACCGTAACACCGCCGAAAACGAAATCATACCTCCAGCCACCAGTGATCTAGCCGACGAGGATGAAACACAAATAAGCCCGACCAACAACTTTCGGTGACAATAGGAAAACTCAGGCAGATTCGCAGCAACGCCGAGATTTATCCCCAAAATGGTAGAAAATTCCTCATAAGTTGGACAAACTTCTTCCAAGCCAAAGTGGAATACATTGTCTTTGGGGTACTAGAATTGTACCGCCGCCATCAGCATATTCCACTCTATGGGTCGATTACGCCATAAAGAAACTCGATGCATGCTGAAAGCATCATAGTCGACGTTATAGGAGCACATCGCCTCCAAAGTCTCGAGGTAGTTGGCAAACTCAGCACTACCAGGGAGAGCCATCTCACAGAAAAAGAAAGTTAGGACTGTGAGGGTGTGAGAAAAACACTCCACTTTTACCCTTCTTTTATACTTGAAAACTCCCAAAAAAGATATAACCCTTACAGAAATCGAAGGAAATCCTGCCTCAGAAGGTACCAAAGGTTGAAGAGGGTACCAATCAAAACTTTAAATTGATGGGACTGGACTGACCTACTGATAGGCAGGACAAGGTGCTTGTCGATCGGCAACCCCCTACTTCTGGAAATCTTCCTTTTTCCTCTTTTGTCAAAATTCAGAAAACTCAAAATAAATTGATATTCTCAACAGAATTTCAAAAATCCCCTTTTCATATTTATATAAATTCACATAAAGCTTCCTTTCAAAATCCCAAAAATATTTTTTTTACGGTCTCAGCAGCAAAGTAAAAAGTGCATGTGCATTCATTCATTCATTCATTCATTCATCATTAACAAAATATAATAAAAAAAAACTTCATTGCATTGCATAGATATTTCTCTATGTTACGTCATCTTGCAGGAAAGAAAAGCAAAAAACAACGGGACTCAGCCCGAACCCACATTCTCCCTCTCTCTCTCACACATAAACTTCACCTCTCTCTCCTAAGAGCTTCCACCTCTGTGACGCACTCACTTTCCCCGACGGCGAGATGACGCACCACCACTACCTGAACCAGACTCCTCTCCAGATAAGGCAGAAGACACCAATCAAGAAGGAATAGGAACTACATCCTGAATATGGGCAGTCGCCGAAGATATCCAGTCCCTAATATCCCTCAGCCAAGTGGTGAACACCCGAACGTGCTGCAAGTAAAGGCAAAATCAGTATCAAGCAAAAAAGATCAAAAGAAACCAACAGAAAAGAGCAGAAAGGTATACCTAAGGAAGAAGGGTCTCCTCTGCCAAGCCCAACTCCTCCAGGTCCATCGCAGAAGGACGATGTAGCACATGCACCATCCCTCCATTAGCCCGTCGGATGTTATATAAAGGAGTATGCAGCCATACAAAGGGAACCTCCGAAGTCACCGCCGTCGCAGATGTTGAAGGACTTCCATCGCTGTAGGAGGACCCCACTAGTCATATGGCACGACCGTATCAGTGTACAACAAGTAGGACTCACCAATCATCACCGTGATCCTCACATCCTCCGATAGAAGCTGCTCCCATCTCATAGACATAGGGAGCCTCGAAGGTGGCACCACCACCTCCCCCTCAGCAATCTATCAAACCACCCTCTCCTCGAGATACCAAGAGTGGCCAAACTCATACGCCAGCAAATGCCTCATTTGAGCATTTACTCCAGTCAACCCTGTGTCCTGAAGAGTCATCCCCCAAGGGTAAAAGGTCACCTGAAAAATCCCCAGCAGATATAAGTCAAATACAAAATCAGAGAACACAAAGGTCTTTGACTAAAGAAGAAAGAAGTCTTACCCTATCACCGATCGGGCCATTCAAGACCTGACACACCGCATCCAAAGAGAGAGACCTCCTCGACTGCCGATTGGCCTTGCTCCATCGATGCAACCGGAAAAAATCCCCAACAGTCTCGTCCTTCAAAGCAATCACCTAGGTATTACACCCGATCACCTTATAGAACCACGTCTGCCAAAGATAAGAATTCGCAATCAAAAGAGGTGCATAAGGAAAATGCGAATGCATGAAAAGAAAATGCACAAAATTAAAGAATACCTCAAGAAGATACATGGATCCAGTGAAAGACTGACGGCAGCACCGGCTGAATGCATCCAAGGAAAAATAAAGGGTCGCCAAAGTCAGGCTCCCCCAGTCATATAGAGGGATGTTCGAAAAACATCCTCAGATATGGTAAAAACCATAAGTGGATAACGTAGCCGCTCAACGCCACCAGAAATCCCCCCAACACTAGAAAAATAAATAACCAGGACATCTGCCTCACCTGTAGCCCGTCCTTCACGTCACTCACCCTACCCAGCAAAACATTCTTTAATAGCGACAGACGGATGGAGTCCCCAGACACTATCCTCCCCGGATTACCAAGCGCCTCCGACCTCACCAGTAAAGAGTGATCTACCTCTATCTTCTATCCATCGCAATTCATTCCCACAGATGCTGCACATCTATGGGAGTCACAGTCA
Source organism: Sambucus nigra (assembly GCA_949130495.1). Classification (NCBI taxonomy): domain Eukaryota; kingdom Viridiplantae; phylum Streptophyta; class Magnoliopsida; order Dipsacales; family Adoxaceae; genus Sambucus; species Sambucus nigra. Next base: position 615,230,795 of record OX422216.1, on the reverse strand, counting down.
TCTCCCCGGAGCCAAAATGAAAGGTGTGGGTAGTGTACCACCACCTCTCCCCCAAAGCACATGAGACTGCTGTCGAACGAGGCGTCTCATCTAGCACAGATGCCAACCTCCCAAAGCCTGTCGAGGATACCACCCAAAGAACCACAGGTGGAAGATGCTCCCCGACATCCTTAAGCCCCATCGTCCCACGAGCAAGCATATTCGACAGAGAAACATCCGACTGCCAAAAGAAGAAATCCTTGTCAAAATTCAAGAAAAAAGGGAAAATCACAAAAAATGAATGCCAAAAGTTATTTTACTTACATAACCGCCAGGGTTCACTACCGTCGAAGAGCGATGATATGACGACTCCCCCAGCAAGGTTCGCTCATCCGCAACCGACTCGAATGCGTCAAAAGAGTTCTCGCTCCTCCCCAAAGTAAGAGGCGCCCTGGCCCTCCACTCCACGTTTTCCCAGCCATCAACAGCCAACCATTCTGGTGTACTACAGTGCTAACAAAAGAGACCATTTTTCAGAGATCATAATTCTACGATGATTCGCAGAAGAAAATGACAGAAACAGAAAAGGCAAGAAGTTGTGAAAAATGAGGGGAACTCACCCCCTTTATATAGGATGCTAAGGGTCATGCCGATCGACACTGACCCCAAACCTACCGATCATCAATGATCCTTTATCTTCTCAAGGAGCCCAAAAGTGCGTACCTCTACTGAATGGCACCCTCCACACCATGCCGACCGGCACCCCCCTTCAATTTTTGTACAGAAATTTCCAAAAAATACTAGAAAACCCTAACAAATCCTCTAAAATTCCTAAAAATCCCGGAAAGGATTTAAAACATTTTCACCAAGAAAATTTCGCACTTCCTCGAGCAGAACCCCTATTTCCCCAGCGAATCTCTCCCCGGTAACGTCCAAAACTGCAGGATCATCTCTTATTCCCCAAAGGTCTCAATCTTCCTCGAGAAATATGTCCAAACCCTAGACTACCTAATCACTTGCCCAGCATCAAATTGGTTGTTTCCCCAATAAATTCTCCAAAAGACACAAGAATTTCCCCAGCAATCGGTTCCCCAGCTCAAATCAAAATCACGAGGTAATTTTCCCAGCAAAGTTCCCCAAGAACTTCTCACCTTAAGCCCGTAGAATTTGTCATCTTAACATAAGCTCGCATAATTGGCTTCGACCCGCAGATTCGGTCATCTCAAACTGAAGCCCGCAGAATTGGTCATCCCCAACTTAAGCCCGCAGAATTGGCTTCGACCTGCAGAATTGGTTATCCCCAACTTAAGCCCGCAGAATTGGCTTCGACTCGCATAATTGGTCATCTCAATATAAGCCCGTTGAATTAGCTTCGACCCGCAGAATTGGTCATCTCATCCTTAAGCCCGCAGAATTGGCTTTGACCCATAGAATTGGTCATCTCACCTTAAGCCCGCGAAATTGGCTTCGACCCGCAAAATTGGTCAACTCACCTTAAGCTCGTAGAATTGGTCATCCCACCTTAAGCCCGCATAATTGGCTTCGACCCACACAATTGGTCATCTCACCTTGAGCCCAAAGAATTGGTCATCTCACCTTAAACCCACGGAATTGTCTTAGACCCGAAGAATTGGTCATCTCACCTTAAGCCCGCAGAATTGACTTCGACCAGCAAAATTGCTCATTTTAAACTTAAGCCCACAGAATTGGCTTTGACCCGCAGAATTGGTCATCTCAAACCTAAGCCCTCAGAATTGGCTTCGAGACACAAAATTGGTCATTTCACCTTAAGCCCGCAGAATTGGCTTCGACCCTGAGAATTGGTCATCCCCAACTTAAGCCCGCATAATTGGCTTTGACCTGCAGAATCGGTCATCACAACCTAAGACCTCAGAATTGGCTTCGACTCACCGAATTGGTCACCCTCGTCATTGTTATAGGTCTTTGGAATAGACCTAAATGTTTGGTCATCACTTACTTTAAGACCATCCCCATCATGTCCCTTTAAGCCCGCTGAATCGGTTTTGACCCGAAGAATAGGTCACTCTCATCTTCAGGTCCTCAGAATCGGCTTCGACCCACAGAATCGGTCATCCTCATCCTTAGGTCCTCAGAATCGACCTCGACCCTCCGGTTATCCTCTTTCAAAGGCATCATGCGGTGTCTATTCGACGGTTATCGTTTGTTCCAAACTCACTCGTCAAGGGGATCTATAGATACCCCATTTTAATACCCTTTAACCTCTCCTTAGGTCCCTAGCTCCTCCCTTCACCATTGCAAACCCAAGTCATACCCCGGGTACTGACCTGAAGGCCATAGGGTACTCCTAGACTCCATTTAAATAAAGAAAACTCTTCAACTTGACCGAGACTGGATGAATTTTTGAAGGGAACTAAATCCCCTTCCTAATGGTCCATCCCATGCGCAATTCTGACTTACGGTACGGACGAACGATCTGTTTTACTCCGAAAGGTCATCGAATGCTTCCAGGCCCCGGTTAACCAAAGTTAACTCCCTGAACCGGGTTAAACTCTTTGGAATGTCAAAGTAAATCTCCTTACCTTTCCAACAGTCCACTTTTGACTTACCATGCGGACGAACGATCCATTTGCGTCCGACGAACCCCCGACCAAAGGACCAATAAATTCTTCCGAGCCACATTTGACCCAAATTCAACTCCCGAAACCAGGATAAGTCCAAAGGACTTTCGAAGGCCTCTAAAATACCTTTCCAATGGTTCACCCCGTGCACGATTCGGATGAACAGTTCATGCTCTATGACCAAGTTTCTAAAGGAACCTAAAAGATACTGCCAAACGACAGGTTCCAAACCCTGCCTATCGACAGTGTGCCTAAACACACCTGTTAATTGGCAAGACTAGGGCTATGCCAATCGTCAATTCCCTGGGCCTATAAAAAGGAGGGCCTAACCTCATTCCTGAAGGAGGAAAATCAGAGATCCATTACTCTCAGCAAGTTCAAAAAACCCCAATCGAAGCTAGTGTGATTTCCCCATCCAAATCCCTTTCCAACCGTCACCTTTCATTACCTTTTTCATCAATATTGGTGAATTAAGTACCCTCCATCATCATCCAAGTGCAAGATCTTCTCTCCAACATCCAAGATCAAGCTCAAGATCTCCAAGAAGGTCCAACTCTTTCCAGTCTCTCTTTAAATTCCCTTAAATTCGCATTAACTTGTTTTATTACTTAACACTTTTATTCTCTCATCTCACATATCTTAATATACTTTTTATCTAGTATTATTTCATATCTCTTATTTTCATATAAATAAAACCCAAAAAATAAGAAAAAGAGGATTTGCTCATAAACTCCAAACGGGAATTCTCACACTTTTCTCACAACTAAAACACTTTTTTACACATGCAAACATACACATAAAAGAGAAGTACCCGATTGGATTTATGGGATAAATCCCATCCCTCATTTTGCATTCGAACTACGTGGACTTTGATGCCTCTATAGGATACGTAGGCATCTCGGCGTAAAACCCGTGACTCGAGTCCTATTCCTACTTTTCTCTCATTTTCTATTTTCTCTATATTCTTTAAATTTAACTCTCTTAGATTCTTTATATTTACATATACATATATTTGTTCTTAGTGGCATATTATTCCACATGCCTTATCATTCCCTTATAATGATCGACACTAGGATAATCGCATAAATCCTATTTTCTAATATTATTTTTTAGGAACATTCATATGGATGGCTCGCTTTATCTCTTCCATGATATAAGTCGATGATTCCTATATCCACTACGTATACACATGCACACACATCACTGGGAAATAAAGGAAATAGCAACAACCCATGAGAGACCGTAAGGGCGAAATGATTTCCTAACACCTTCCCATTTCGTAACTTAGCCTCCGAACCCTTTTCGAATCATTTTGGTTTTGTATGTACCAGTATGTCTTCGGATGTTGTCCTTCGGGACATATCCCTTTTCTTTTGACTGTTTTGAGTAAAATAGACTGGCAACTCCATCTCTCTATATTTTTTACCTCATTAATGACGCCGGTCGAAGTGCTCCAGAGAGGGACGCGCGGGACCAAGGGATCCTCTCCCACTGCGAGGATCGGGGATGGCCAGAATAATAATTCTTACTAACTCAATATCGTCATGGCGACTTTTAAGGCATTATATGGACGACCTTGTCATTCCCCCTTTGTTTGGTTAGAGGTGGGGAACAATAAGCTCCTTGGATCTAAGATGATCCAAGATACTTCTCCCAAGATTGATCTTATCCGTCATCGTACAAAGATATCTCAGGACCGGTAGAAGAGTTACGCAGATGGTGATAGGAGGCACATGTAAATGGATGTAGGTGACTAGGAATTATTAATGGTGTCTCTTGTGAAAGTACTTATGAGATTTGGGGAAAAGGGGAAGATTGTGCCGAGGTATGTGGGTTTTTTTCGATCATTGAGAGGATAGGGTTAGTTGCATATAGGCTTGCCTTACCAGAACATCTGCAGCATATTCACGATGTGTTTTATGTGTCGTCATTGAAGAAATACCTAAGGAGTGAGAGTGAGATGGAATTGTTGAACATTCCTTTAGAGGAGATATTTGCAGCCTAACATCTCATATGAGGAGATACTAATTGCTATTTTAGATCATAGTTAGCAAATGCTGTGATCTAAGGTGGTGCCTTTGGTTCATGTTCAGTGGGTACATCACAACATCGACAAGTAGACATTGGAGCGGGAGGATGATATGCAAGAGAAATATCCCGGGCTTTTCATACCAGGTATGCTCGAATTTTTTGGACGAAATTCCTTTTCAAGGGGGAAGTATGTAACACCCCGTAATTTTGAGTAATTATAAATTGGAATTTAAGTTACATGTGTGCACGTAATTTAAATTAAATGAGAAATAATGTGAATTTTAAAATAAATATTAATTACCGAGAAATGGATTAATATTTATGTGGATATATATTTACTAGTGTGATAAAGTAAATAATATTACGTCAAACGGTATTACATTGTAAGTGGGTAAAAGTGATGGGATTTAACTATATCTCAATCGGGACATGTGTGTGGGTTATATTAGGTTGAGATGGGATATTGATGATTGTTGACTCAGATGATGATTTTGAGTTCACGGTTGATCCAAAAGGGGTCGAAATAGTCAAAATTAAGTACCCGGGAGTAGTGAATAAGCTTCGAAAGCTTTTAGACCAATTAAGACATGTATGGGGCGTTCGCATCATTTTATAATTAACCCTAAACATAATTTTTGGGATTTAGGGGTTAATTAGTGATGGTGAATGGAGGGGGCAACCATTCTACCATTCGGCAACACCTAAACTCGAGAGAGAAGAGAAAGGGTAGGAGAGAGCTCAAGAAGGATTAAAGAAAGTCAATTCGGGGAGAAATTAGAGTAATTTCGGACTAGAATTCTCATGCATAAAGATCCACGGAGAAGGAATTCAGAATCTCCAACAATATAAGGCAAGTGTTTAACTTTCTTTAGTACTATAATTCATATTAGAATTGGTGTAAAAATATGAATTTTGGGCCCATATGGAAAGATGGGATTTTTGTGAATAAACTAATATAAGCATAATATGTTTATGATCCCATATAGAATCTGATAATTATTTATGTAAAAAGGTGTGATCTTGAATTATTAGTGTAAGAAATGATTAAATCTTGAAGTCGGATTAAGAAAGTGTATGATTCTTGAATATCGATGTTGAATCCCATGATTTAGATAGTTATGGGCTGGATTCAAATGTGAAAATGAGTATAAACATGTTTATGATTGATAGAATGTATGGATTTTGGATTGGATTGATGATTCGGGGTGATATGATTAATAGCGAAAGGATGAGTCCCATAAAAAAGGAACCAAGCCCCTGCCCAGAATCGAATTGATTCTCCTTGGGAGACCGGGTCTGTTAGGCAGGTGAACTGGTTCGCTCCTGAAGTTTAGCCATGTTTGGGTGTTTGAGTTATTTGTAGACTGTTTAGGGTGCAGGTTTGTTTAGGAAATTCCATGAAAGACTTATGATTTCTGGAAAATATGTTGACATTATAAATTCCTTGGGTTTGTCGAGAATAAAATTCGGGCATGGGAATATGGGTGTTTAAAGGTGAATCACACTCGAAAAAATGTTTAATGAAATCGGTTTGGGATTTAAGATATAATTTGGAAATGGGTTGGAGTAGGTTAGCTTAGTGTCTAGAATAATAATGTTTAGTAACTACTTGAACATTCAAGAGCCGTGGGTAGACTCAAGAATTATGGGCTAGTGCTACGAGTGATTTATGCACATTAGGTAGTGGAATGTACATATATATATATATACACACACACACACACACACACACACACACACACTAGGGTATGCCCGTGCTTGAAGTTACGTTGATAATCACAAAATGACAAAAAATTTCAAAAGTATGTCATTGCAATAAAGCAAAAAAAATCGTTTGCCAACAAAATAAAATGTCATTTTAAATAAATTGACCATAATCTTTTTTACTTATACGACTAACCACCCTACTTAACAACTAACAAACAGTCCAATAACGTTCAAGTAGTCTAAATTCATCAATCGAATTCACATTGTGCCTCAAATTAACAAAGTGCCAATTTTAAAAAAATGAACATAACCAATCAGACAATATTCAAAAGTCCAAATTTATCAAACAAATACTTGAAAAAAATAAACTTCTTTATAAAATCAGGGAAATATTCGAGAAAGCTAACATGATAACAAAAAATTAATGATCAATCCTATTTAATTCAATACAAATAAGTTAATTTTTTAAAAAAATTGGACATAATTTCTTTTATTTATACGACTATCCACCTGTTTAAGGTATAAAAAAAACTTCAACAAAAAAAATATGACTCATGCGTTACCTATTGAACAATATTCTATAAAAATGCCATGTACAAAACCTAACATTATTCTATATTTAGTTGGTACCATATACCCTCATAAGATAACTGTAATATATGACTTCCAAAAAATAGTCAACATCAATCCAAAATCTTTTCACCAATTCCTATTTACAATTACCACACTTATAAGCATCAACAAAAGTGCTTAATTTCTCCACTCATTTTCAAATAGCCCATATCAAAACCTAAACTCCTTTCTTCAATTCGTCTTTAATAACGTATGTGCGTTTCACATCAAATTTAACAGTTAAATATTGAAACCCTTCACCACTTTTTGTGGCTAGAAAAATATACTCAAATATAAGGTGTTATAATATTGTACATCGAATTATTATAAAATCAAACATAAAATAATAATGTTACATACAGTAAATGTTAACAGTCACATGAGAAAATAAAGTCAACCTCTAATAATTTATTCTCTCTTTTTTTGTTAAAAAAGTCACATTTGTGTCGCATGACCATTAACTTTAGAGGAAATTAACGAAAAAGTTATGAAACTGTAACATAATAAATGACATGGGATGGATATAAACCTTGTATTTCATAAATCACATAATCCTTTTCGGTATGGGAAATTTGATCAATAAGAGTAATTTTTATAGGAAAACATAAAATTATAAGAAACACTTACTCAGAGTTTTCATAACAATTAACAAACACAATCTACCTAAGCTACCAATCCTTCCAAAGTTAAGCCCTGCATAAACCCCACTAAAATAACTCATAGTAAAAACACAATTTATTAAAAGCTACCAAACCTGCCAAAGTCATGCGCATCTAGTGCGACAACATGAGTATGCAACATCCGTGTGATAACATGTGTCTCAAAGTTTTAGAAAAAATGAGGGCGAGACGCAATAGTTGGAACACGGGCGAGGAGAAGTGTCATTAAGACCCAATAATATTGCAATTTTTAAATAAGATAATTGAGATGGAAGAAGACACCCAAACCTGTCTACTTGACCTAAAATGAATTCTGCAAGTTCAGCGTCTTCTGTTAGAAGCCACCAAAACCTGTCTACACTTTTGGGGGGCAAACAATTCGTGTTTTCTTTTGAAACCATCACACACAAAGGGGAAATTTTACCTCTGCCTCCTACGGCTTTAAGAGACGTCCCATCCTTTTTGAAATGGGTCATTCCATTTTGACCCATACTCTCGTTTTTGAAAACACCTAGTTGAGTAAAAGATCGAGTGGTCCTTTCCCCGAAATGTTTCCTTCATCCATCACCTCATTCATTAATCATTTCTTAAGAGGCACATATCAGTTCTTAGGAGTATAATGGATACGCACACTAATTTAAGGCCAAAGACATACCTTGTTTAATTTAAGGGTATAATCTACATCGTTGGTGTGTGTTGTTTCACCCCCAATAACCAAAGAGCACAAAAGTTTACAAACTTTGTATTCTTATGGGCCTCTGATTGTATACATCCTTAAAACCACTTTATCATAAACCCATAAAACCAAAACTAAAAATCAACACCCAGAGGTTATTTTAAGGATGTATACATTGTTGTTTTATCAAATGTAAAGATACCATCAATATGAACAGTTAGAGATAATTGCTTGTTCATGTAAATATACGATCGTTAGATACCATCAATATGAACAGTCAGCGATAATTGCTTGTTCATGTAAATATACGATCGTCAGAAATAAATGCTTGTTCTTGTAAAGATACGATCGTTGTGCATATTATGAGCATTTAACTACTTAAATGATCACAGTCAAAGGATGTATCTTTACAGATGATAAAACCAAAAATAAAATCAACACACTAAAACTTGTAAAAATAAATGCTCACAGTTTTTTTTAGCCCAGAAATGCCCGATGATAGCTTTTGTGTTGAATCTGTGAGAGCGGGGTTGATTACCAAACCCCTGGTAGTAATCGGTGAGAGCAGGGTTGATTACCAAACCCCTAGTGGTTTTGATCAAAGATGGTCTCCCCATGCCTCCAACACACTTCTTCTTTGATCGTGTGGTTTTGACTCGGGACTGCCATTTTAGAGTATGGCTGAATCGTGTGTTGCTCATCACTGGGGCCGATTTTCGGTGTATGGAGAAAGGGTATGAAGATGCTACCTTACATGGTGGTCGTTGTGTGGCTTAAGTAGCGCAACGATAGTGGTGTTGAGATGTGGTTAAAGTGAGAGGGGATGGAGAGCAAGAGAGAGATGACAAATGTGGATTTGGAACAGATATTCTATAACGAAATAATGATACACACCTCCTCCTTATGAGAGAGACAACAAAATGGACCAAATACTATTATACCCTTATGTTTGAATTTTGAAAATAAGGGGGAAATAAATTAGAGTGTGTTAAAAGAGGGGGCATCCAAATTTTTCAAGGGCAAAAAGGGTATTGCAAGAAAAACTCATATGGATGACATCATCAGCCAAGCTTATGACATACATAAGTTTCCTCCTTTATTTTATATATATATATATATATATATGTGTGTGTGTGTGTGTGTGTGTGTGTGTGTGTGTGTGTGTGTGTGTGTGTGTGTGTGTGATTGAAATATGTAAACATACTTACTATATGGATGCTATCGTTGGAGGTAGCGTGCAGTGGGTGGTCCACTCTCGCATTGACCCGCATGTGTTGGATCGATTCCCTAGTTCATTGAACTGTCGCATGACTACTGTATGTGAGTTTAGAGTCTATTAGGGTAATGGCCTAAAGCTATGACCCACATATGTAAGTCTATGACCGCCTCTGATTATGTTTTTATGATTTGAATTCGGTGACGAGATTTCGACCCATTGGCCCAGGAGTGGTATTGTGACAACCCCAATTTTTAAATGTAATTCGGTTAGCTACACCCAATTAAACATTAGGCCAAGTTGTCTATATGTTGATTTTAGAAACATAAATAAAATTAATTTAATAAAGTAAACATGGACACTCCCATACGTGTAACAAAGACATGCCATATCAACTATAGGATCCACAAGTAATCTCAATACAGAATATAAAATGCTTAAGCATATGGGCCCAAAAATAAACTTGGTAAAGTGTATAATGTGAACCTCTCAACTCTCGCAAATACTTAACATTTGAAAAATCTCATATACCACACTCTATGGCATAGTGACAAAAACAGGATAAGGACCAACGTCCACCACTACAGGATCTTAAGAATATATGTGAGGTCATCTAGCTCCAATGTCTACTATCCAGCGAGGTGAGGATCTATATAATACAGATATATAGGAAGGGGGGAGGATACATAGGAGAGGATATCAACAAGAAGAAAATCTATACAGTTATAAGATGTACGTATGAGGAAATCCTACTTAATACAACTTGTCTCTGGTAATTAAGTTGTTGAATTACCCAATCGATGCTCCTATATCGTGACTACCCAACCCAAACCCGAGTAATGCGTGTCTCATATCATTTCATTATTAATCATTATTAATCTCATTTCAATACTTAACGTATCAAACTATTTACTTCAAGAATAGCGTCAAGTGCATCGATTTGGGATATTAACTTTAAAATAAAAGCATAATATCCACAGAACAAGTCATATCAGGTCACTATCGTTACCCGGGGAAAAAATTCGTGATGGTAGTCCTACATTAGAATATTCCCCAATATCAAGAGCAATCATATTAAGTCCTAACTCACATAAGGTTCCAAGGCCTTCCTAACCGGCATGCATTACAACCATATGTCCAGTTTCGATGGTTTATCTCCAACATGACATTCAAGTTGAACCTAACTGGATCAATCATAATAAATCTCATTTAACATGTGCCTATGTGGATCGAAGGACTAGTCTAGCATGTACTCAACAATATACATACAAAACATTTTCACACATATTTATATATACAACCGTATCAAGTCGCTTACTCGAGTTATACAATAATCATTATTTATGATATAACATAATTTACATCATTAATTTATTAATTAAAAATCAAAATCATTTGAAGGTTATATATCCCTAATAATCGTAGGCATATGATCAAGTTAGAAGATTAAGCACAACACCATAATTGTCTTACTAAAAACAAGAAAACCTTCGCGCTCTTATTTTAATAACATTCTGGTCAGAAATATAAAACGTTGATTTGAGGCTTTTCTGATCCATTTTTGAAGAAACTTAAAACTTTAAAGTTGTTCAGAACATGATTTCATACATGTACACACGAGCACGTTGCCATTTTCTGCTTAAAACATACCCAAAACCAACATACAATCTTCACCCCTTTTTTCGGATTTGTATTAGTTAAATTCATTTCTTGTTGGATGTATCCTAAATCATTTACATATTAATTCCACCTTAGAAAATTCAAGATTTAGATATTCAACTCATGTTCATACACTTTTTCATTAAACATTCAAGATTTAACTATCTAGATTAGTTTGCCTTTGTTTTGTGTATGGAGGTGTTGGTGAAAAAGATGAACCACTTCCAAGAGTTCTAAGATGCAACCTCCTCCTCCTCCTCCTCCTCCTCCTCCTCCTCCTCCTTATTTTTCTTCTTCTTCTTCTTCTTCTTCTTCTTCTTCTTCTTCTTCTTCTTCTTCTTCTTCTTCTCATTGAATGATCTCTACTACCTCTCTCTCTCTCTCTCTCTCTCTCTCTCTCTCTCTCTATATATATATATATATATATATATATATATATATATATATATATATATATATATATATATATATATATATATATATATATATATACCAAAACCATAGCCTATTTTCTGTGTAATGATAAATTAAGAGTTCTTCCTTTTATGTTTATGCCTAGTGTTAGTTTAATTACAAAAATTCCATCGACCTAATTTAACCCTCTCGATCTTTTTACGTGTTAATTCTCTTTCAATATTTAATTTGTGTATTCATATCACAATGTATTCTTTCTAACATATCATTTCCAAACATTTCGAATATATATACGGATATATTTTTTCCGTTCATTATTTATCCACTTATTAATATTTTATCGCAAGGTATTATTATTAAGTCGGGATTTTATCCAATTAATTGAATTTCAATTCAGTAAAAAATGCAGGGTATTATAGGTGCGTGGTGTACTCGAAGACGATATCATGCTAGAGAATTCATCCGCGATGTCTTAGCTCTGGGGATGCGATTATACGTATATAGCAAGCGATATATATCTCTATGCATAAGATGTGATATGAATATACATATATAAGCGTGATAAATATATATAGATGAATAATATGAATGTCTGAATATTATTAATAAGTGGGGGGAAGTTATATGCATCCAAAACTGAGGAGAATTATAATAATAAAGCTTATGTGTTAGATAAATAAGAAATTAAAGAAAAGAATAAATATGAATAGGACTGTTGGGATAGGAGGTTAGCATATGGAGATAATATGAGTGTTAGTACAAGTTAGTCAGGGTAGCATAACTAGGGTGTTTAAAATACATGTGTTAAGTGCGCACTATAGATGAGGAGTGGGGATTATTTCGGGGAAGTGTGATACTAGTTTAAATATGAATGATTGCATTGCATATTTATTACTGTATTTTAAACACTTGTAACATATTTTCAAATGATCTTTGGGCTCTGACCCATATTAAAATGTTTTCCAAAATCTTTTAGGTGCCCAGCCAGAGGGATGCTTCCATTGATTTTTATAGACACATCTATCTTTTGATTTCTAGAGCGGAATTCAGCCTAGCTGTTTATTCGGGCATGTTGACCATTAAGAAACATTATTTATTTTATTTAGACTTGATTTCATTTCAGTTATGATGGATTACTGTATTGGATTTATACCGATGATTGATTTGGTTATTTAGATTTTCATTTATTCGAGTATTCAATCTACTTATAGTGATGATGTATTTAAATTATTTATTCGAGGTATGATGAATGGTTTTTATTTTCGGAATTTAAAGAAAGATAAAATTTGGAACAACATAACTAAATGATAGGTGGTTAGTAATTAATTATATTTTCGATAGTGATGCTAAGAATGAGTCATATGGGATTCCTGTTTATTTTGGTATAGGACTAGCCACCTACTATTTTAATAAGATGGGTGTCACATAGTTGGATCATGTTCCACTTGTCATCCATCCTAGGTCCATATTTAAATTTCTCTAATTCTCAACGACATACGCTATGAGGTCCTCAGTCAATTGCTGAGCCTATAAGAGGAAAAAATGAGAACAAAACATGTTAAGAAAGAATGTACTAGGGTAAATTTAAAACATAGATGTGAGGTTACATTTCCCAAAAGATATATCATTTCTAGACCATTAGTATAGGTACCTCATCCGCTCAACATGGCCACCATGTCAGAGAAATTTTTCTTCATCATGGGGTGAAGTGGATACATAACTAAGGCATACGAGTACATCTCCTAAGCTGAAGAGGGTATTCGATATCCCTCTACTCTACATGTTAACATGTCTTCCCTCATTGAATTAATTGATCCCAAGTTATCTTGGGGACTCTTTGGCACCCGTCAACCACCCTTTTTCAAATGGGACACCACCTCAACTTTCCCTTTTCTAAGGGGATCACGTAACGCGTCCTCCAGCCTTGAGTGTTGTGGTTTTATTCTTAAAACGATGTGTAAAACATATTATTCCATTTTTAAATTAGAATCAAGTTTGCGAAAATGATATATATTTGTTTATATATATATATATATATATATATATATATATATATATATACGTGTGTGTGTGTGTGTGTGTATGTGTGTGTGCGTGTGTATCAACGAATTAATTGATCTTACTAATAATTCTAGTGTGAAGGCTTTGGGTTGATCACAAGAAGATTTGAATTTCAGTTCTAGCACTATTGAAAAGTTGCCAACCTAGATAGTGACTTGACATCCTATCAAAACGGTTCTGATACAATCCTAGTATTTCACCTCAAACTACAGGAACTTGTATAATAGTTCGATAACTTATGAGATAGTTCAACATATCATTGTGATCGATACATCCGAGGAACGTATTTCATAGGACCACCAATGAGATTTGAGTCTAACAGTTGCCTTGATTAGACTTGGAAAATATCACACCATTTGCAAATGGTGCATATATACTTAATCCCGAGAATTATGAGGATTAGAATGCTTGTGTGACTATTACTTTGATTTCTATGGGTGCGATTAACTTTTAGATTGAATCAAATGATCATGCATATCGGGTGACATTTATGTTAGTAGGTCTAAGATTGTAATTCATAAGAATCTACGTTCGGGGAAACCTTGGATTTTGCTACCCCTTGATATACTTATAAATTTGTTTCCACCAGTAAACCTAATGACTGGATTATTTATAATCCGATGGAGTAGCAAAATAAGTTAAGTCTAAAAATTAATTAAATGATTAGATTTTGTTAAAATCGATTAGCAAATAATTGGTTTGACCAAGAGGGTATCTGAATATTAACACATGGAATTATATCATGTTCCATTATCAACTTCGCAAATAAGACCTCGGATAATTAAATTTGAGTACAGTCATAATTATTTAGTGTAATTAATTATGATTAAATTAAGAAAGGAAATAAATTATGGAAATTCTTATTTTACATTTATGAGCATTTATTTGGAAGCTAAATTAATTATTTGTCTTGGGGTCCTTAGTATAGTCCATTTACCCAAGTAGCTTGGACCAGACCAATAAGAAACCCAGTTTAACACAACCTAGCCTTTTATACTTGTATATAAAGGTGTAAGTAAGGGGTTTTAATTATGATTACTCATCATTAAGGTTTGAGAGGGATGAGAGAAAAAACTATTCACGCTTTTTTTAATAGGCCTAGAGAGAGACCACCATATATTAATCAAAAGCAAGGGATTTCATCTCAAAAGGTTCCCACGCATTTATCTAGCTTTGGGGAGGATCATACATTGGAAGATCCAAGATTTATTGGTTCAAGAAATCTTTTGTATATTCAAAGGAATGAATCCCTCCACCATTAAAAAACAATTTTCTCCTAATCGGATTACAACCTAATCCGCACAGGTATTGTGTTCTGAACCCTAGATTTGTTTTTCAAACCTAGTTTTGATTAGACGAATATGAAAGGGATGACTTTTTTATTTTTCCTATATCGATCCTCTAAAATTGGTATAACAATCGTTGATTTATATTAATCATCCACTATAACGGTCCATTTTGTTAAAAGAAGAAAGCGCTAGTTTTACATGTTGTGGGACTCTGTATCTTTGTGTATTCTTTTGTACTAACGTAAGTTTGTACAGATTAATTGTTTAAATCCCTTCCATCATGGTTTATCCATTGTTATTTTCTCTCTTTGATTCTATATGCTTGTAATAAGTAGGTTCATTTAATTATTTCAACATCAATGTATTTAGAGTCTATTGTGAGGGTATCTAATGTTTAATTACAAACAAAATTATGTCTTTGTCTGGGTTTAAGTGTTATGCAATGTTTTATGGAGTTTGATGAAGGTTTGGACGAGTTATGGAAATTTCGCATGAGAAATCCAAGAAGAAATAGATGTTGTCAAGTAGAGGTCTTTCGAACCGATTAGAAAGGAGAACTAGCTCGATTCGAATTAGTCCTGGATCGATCTGATAGGGTGCAAGAAGTTTATGTGGCTTATTTTTTGGTGTTTTGAGGTGGATTGTCATGGTGGTTCGTCCTCATCTCCCTTTTACACAAGGTTGGATTAGTTTCGAGAAAGAGCAATCTTCAAGAACTCTTGTCTGTGATGAAGTCTACTTTAAGTTGGACTCTATGTCCAAGGAAAGTCTTCTACAACAAGAATTATTGGTCTTGAAGAGTTATACTTTACATAGAAGACTAGGCCATGATGGAACTAAGCATTTTTATCCTTTTATTTTCTACTACATTTATTTATTTATTTATTTGTAATGTCTCAATATGTTGCATCATTCGTGTGCTAATTAATTGGATAATTATGAACACTCGGTTTTATGGACAACATGAATATTCATTTTGAGACGTGCCTTGATCACCAATTTTCTTGGAGAATTAGTGTTTAATTAATTCTTTTGTAAATTATATTGAATCGAGATAATTGAATTTAAGGTGTGAATTAAATTGAGATCTCCGTATTTTATTAAATTTTGAAAATTTTATATTTTTTTATTTAAGAAAATTACTTATACGAGATCGAGATATTTATTTTACATAAGTAAATTTGGATATTTCCATGTATTTAAATTTTTTCATTTGGAATTGATTATTTTTTTTTCATAACCCTCAAGTTTTTTAAAATAGAAAGTGGGCGAGGGGTTTCAACATAAACCTCATGCTCTCCATTAATGATTTCATGAATAGATATGTAATTAATTTCTCGCGTCAATTAGGCTTTCCCCCGATGGATGGAATTGTTCAAGGCATTAGGGATTCATTAAAACTCTTAAGTGATAGTTCAAAGAATTAGAATGTGAGTAAGTTTGACACCCCCCCCCCCCCCCCCAACGGGGAAGTTCTTCACAAGAAGGTATACACTTAGACATAACTAATGGTATGCCACCACACAGAGTGATTGCCATAAATTGTGGGACCAAAAGACGCTGACTATTTAATTATGTTGGATAGAGGATCCTTAACTATTTAGGTACATAATTGAAAGACGAAAGTCTATCTAGTTCAAGGTGGGGTGATTTAAGCTCCACATGAGAAATATCACTCCATAAGGAAACAAGATGTCTAACGCCTTTTTACTTTAAAATAGTGATCTGGGAGACATTTTAAATTATAATGAAGTTAAATTCCCACATGTATTTTTTCAAATTAATAAGCTTTTTTAAAATTAAGATTCTCATATTTCAAAATAGGATCATCATTCAACCCACTTGCTTGAGTCTTAAAGGACAACAAGTAAACTGCAATGGACTACATATACTAGAAACACAATCTGAACATTGTCCTTACTGCTGAGGACTTCAAGGTTGTCTTGATGCAGACATGCCTTGCTAAGCTAGAGGAAGAGGCACCCAAAAGGTATGTCCAAGCCTACCAGAGGTGGAAAAAAGGATTATTAAATGGCTAGCTACTAGATATAACCCTTTTTGAATAATGTGTTACAACACCAGCAACAACACATGTCCATTTCTTATGACATCATTATGAACCTTAGGGATATGTTTGTGGGTCAAAACTATACCACAAGGTTAAAATCTATGTCAAGGTTGGTCAATATCAACATGACCAAGAGTACACCCTCACATGACCATGTTTTAAAGATGAAGTCCATCTTAGGAGAATTGAAGGGCTTGGATATGAAGTAAATTGGGAAACTTAAGTTGATTTCGTTATTATATCACTACCGGAGTCGTTTAAAGAGTTTTGCCTAAATTAACTGATTAATCACTAGCGTAACTGATTAAGGCACTCCAGGCTATGGAGAATATCAATGGGCATAAGGGCGTGATTCGGGTTACTGATAAAGGTCCATCAACTTCTGTCCTTAAAGGTAAGAAAAGGGGATACCATCGGGCACAACCTAAAGTTGTTAAACCAAACTTTAAGCCCCAGGGAGCTGGTAAGAAGATGAAAGGCAGCAGTTATATCTGTAATTAGGAAGAACACTGGAAGAAGCAATGCCCAGTCTTCTTATCTAGGAAAAATGGAAAAGTTAATTTATCATGCATCATTGAGACATGTTTTGTGGAGCAATCTACCAGTACTTGGTGTGTATATTTGGGAGCCACTAATCATGTTTGTAATTATTTGTAGCGGTTCTAACGGGCTAGGGAGCTCAATGATTAAGAGATGTTTCTATTCATGGGTGATCATCACAAGGCAGTAGTAATAGCAGAAGGAAACTTAGTTTTAAATTTTGGTAGAGATGATAATTTATTGTTAGTAGATTGTTTTTATGTTCCTTGTATTAGAAAAAAATTAATTTCAATTTCTATGATTTTAATGAATAGATACATGGTTTATTTTAATAAAGGAGTTTTTTTTTTATCAAAAATGGGAAATATTTTATCTTTTCTAAAACATTGGAAAACACTTTATATTATAAGACTTTTCTCACTACTATTGCTGAAGATCGAAGTAAATAACATAGATGTAAATAACCTTAAGAGAAAGGAACCTTACAATTTTAACCACACATATCTTTGGCACATACGATTAGGCCATATCCATCTAAAAATGATACAAATACTGGTTTCAAATAGTTAATTGAGTTCATTAAAACGAGGGGCATTTCTAGTTTATGAATCTTGCTTAGAAGGAAAGATAACAAAAAGGTTGTTTATAGTTAAGGGTTATATAGCAAAATATGTGTTAGAACTGGTTGATATTGATTTATGTGTAACAATGACTATCCAGGTTCATACTGATTTGTGTGGAACTATGACTATCCAAGCAAGGTATGTGTATGAGTAGTTTATCATTTTCATCGATGATTACTTGAGGTTTGTATGTGTTTAATTTATGCATCACAAGTCTGAAGCCTTTCATTATTTCAAAACGTACAAGGATGATATAGAGAGTTTACACATCAAACTAGTCCATACACTATGATATAATCTTGAAGGGAATAAATCTTGGGAGAGATTAGGAAACACTTATCTGAGTTGGGTATTATAACTCAATTTACTTCATAATGCACTTTACAACTAAATGGTGTCGCAAAAAGAAGTAACAAGACTCTTAGGATATCGTTAGATCCATGATGAGCTATTTCAAACTATCAAATTCCTTTTAGGGTTTTGCATTAGAGACCACTGCAATTTTACTAAAATGAATTCCATCTAAATTCATCTCTCCAACTCCTATAAAACCCTAGAAACGGGGGAAATTCAAGTCCAACTCGCGTTCGTATATGGGGTTTCCAAACCCATATGCTGTGTAAGGAGACAGGGAAGATGGAATCAAGGAAAAATGTATATCCTTTTATAGGATACCTCGAAGGAAACAAGGGTGGGAAATTCTACAATTCTAAGGACTAGAAAGGATTTTTATAAAAAATGTTAGGTTCTTATAGGAAGATTATATGATTAACCATAAGCCCAAGACCAAGATTATCTTGCAAGAGCCAAGGGGAATAGAGAAAGAAACTACTTTAGGACCACCCCTACAGGATGAAATACAACCTAATTTCAATAATGCACTACCTAATAATAGTGGTAGTATTAGCAATGATATGGATACCATGTCACTTGCATTAGACCACAAGTGAAGCCACATCATAGTGGGAGGGCCAGGCATCAACATGATAGGTTGGCGTATTTGGTGGAGCACTTTGGTGAAGTTCCAAGGGAACACAAAATGGATCCTAGTAACTACGATGATGCACTTCCAGATAAGGATGTCGATTTTTGGCTAAAGTCCATGAATACAATGAAAATGATAGGACCCCTAATTTTTTTGATTTGACAAAAATTAATTTCCTTTTAAAGATACAGAATAAAGATGGCTCAACTAAACAATTACATAAATCAAATTTTAATTTCTTTCAAATTAAAATTGACCTAAACACAAAGTGAAATTAAATTAAATAAGAAATAAATTTTTCACTTAAACCAAATTAATTCAATCCAAGTCCTAGAAATTTGCCTAACAAATAATTAGTCCAATTTGCAAATTAGGCCAAACCAAATTTTATCCAATAAAATCAATGACTTGAATTAAATCAATTTTTACCCAAATTAAATTAGCACCAAATTAACTAAACCAATTTTATCTTTTTACCTAAGCATGAATCTAATGTGAATTTGCAACAGATAAAATAAAAAAATAATCACTGCGCTGCGATGTATGAGAAAAACCCACAATGGGAAAAAACCTCGGACGACCCTAGCCTCAAATCCACTAACTACGGTTTTACAAGTACAAGACAAAAAGACTTACAACACCCGTCTTGACTCCGTCCAAGCCCCGACGCTCCTTCTTGTACACACCTCTGCCTAGCGAATAACCACGGATGTCCACCGCAGTCTCGGAATCCAACGATTGGAATTTTAGGAACCCATCAACCACACACGGTGCCTTTCACCGTATGAGAATGTCGTAGCCAAAAAAATGAACTTATTCTTTGTGGGATGTAGAAGTAAACCCAAACACTCTTCAAACGGTAAAGATAAAACCGGTGCCAAACACTCCAAGAAAAGTATATATATTAAGTAACTAGGATAAACTAAACAAATGGGTGAAACAAAAGTGTTTAAGGATTTTTCCTGAAAAACAAGCACTAAAAACTTGAACCTTTTCATTTGGAATTGAAACACTCAAAAACTCTCTCTAGGAGATGGAGGAAAATCAAAAAGTTAGTTTGAAAAGGTTGGTTCCCGCACCTGATAATTCTGTCAAAAAGTAGTGGGGAAAAGATAGTGGGAACATGGAAAAACTTGCAAAAAAGCTGCCCAAAAATTTTTCCCGCCAATGTTGTTCGAACGACATTTTTGTTCGAGCAACTTTACTAACGATGTTCCAGAAGGGAAAATGAAAACTCGTTAGAAGTCTCATTCGAACGACGTGGCAATCTTGTTCGAACGAGATGCCAGTTCGTTCGAACGACATAGAAATCTCGTTTGAACGACATTCCAGTTCGTTTGAATGACGTGTCAGAAAAATGCACATTCATTTTAAGTCCAAAACGTTTAATGAAAAGTTCTAAAAAATATTTTGTGAGTACAAAAAAGTTGTTAAAACTATTTTATAAAAATTATAGATTACACCTAATAAATTTCCAAGCTCATATATATATATATATATATATATATATATATATATATATATATATATATATATATAATGCATTCATACCTTAGGAGCATTGGAACCAATGTTGTTAATGTAGAAACGAGTCACACTAAACCCGGCATATAATGAAGCTTTATAATCTTGGCCGCTATGTCTTCAACTAACAAGTCATAGGCTTGGATGAATACACTTGAACACTATCCTATGATTCAAATGGTTTTATTCGGAATTGAGCCAACACTACATTAAGACTCAATCGGAGACTTGTGTCCTTACAAATATCCTCCTTTGGCTATTCCGAGACAAAAACCAACCAAAAATCCTAAAGGGTCGTCAAGCTCTACTAGACTTATAAAATATCCCTCCCAAAATAAAAAATACATAGCTTAACTCAGAAACCCAAGGATCAATATCTTTGCCGACGATGAAAGTTGCCATTTAGAAGAATTCCTACACACTTAAGCAAACAACCAAACGCATAGGGAATATCAAGAATATTAAATGGATGTAAAATAAATACTCTCCCTAAATTAATTATCCCCTTTATCAATAAATGACCTACTTAGAAAGACGTCTCCCCCTAAGATAAATCTCCCAAACTAAGATGCGATTACAGTAGGAATAGATATCACTTATCCCCCTATCATTCTCCCCCTTTTTGTTCTGGAATAGACAAAGGATAAAAACTAATTTAAACATGAAGCTTAGAGTGATAAGAGCATGAAAGCATATGGACAACAAAATCATAACTAATCCAACAAATAATAACGGGTACCAACGAAGATGCAAAAAAAATTATACCAATGTGATACATAAGATACTAAGCATGTGATATCAACAAAATATGCACCAAGATAGATACCAATTATTAATTAGATGCATAGATGGACTAGAAAGAAAGGCAAAAAAAAATTACCATATATATGTACACATAATTAATATCACTAACACACATGCACATATATATAAGTATCGACACCACACATGACACAAAATACAATAATCTTTTCACATTCGTATGGAAAAAATGTGTCATATGGAAATGAAAGTGTAGGGGTGTGAACTAGTAACAATTAAATTTAGACCCGATCACTTAGAACATGTTCACGGAGTTCTCAATTGATTGCAAACTTCATGACATTTGAATATAACCTCATGTGATAATATAAATTGAACTCAATGAACAAACATACACAATGCATACAAGCCTAGTATTTTAATGATTCTGCAAACCAATAGAGTTATGACATTGAAAGTACAACTAGGATAAACGGACATTGTGCAAACCGTTGATATACCATCCAAACTCCCTCAATTTAAGCATATAGAGTTTAAACTTTTGAATGAATAAATCAACTAAAAAAATAGGCCTTGGAAAATATTTTCTTTTAATGCCATTCTTCTTTTAGGCCTTTGGACCACGTATTTCTTTGAGGTCCAAGAAAATGGTGGCTTACTCGCAAAGGATGATATTTCCTTTCGGAGCCCTTCCTCGTGCACACACACACACACATACACACATATATATACATATACATATCTCACACAAATCTCACGTGCAACGAATTTTAACATGCACTAGTCCTCCTAGATCATATAATATGTAGATGACTAGATTAGTAGGAGAACAACTCACAAAGCTCAAATATACATATGAAGTTAAAATTTCAAGTGAGATCGTGCATGTGTGAATTGAGGCATATAAAAATAGAATTCATTATAACAACACAAAATCCAACTACTCCATGTAAGCATGGTAAAGAACATTTTAAGGATTGACAATCTTAACCAAAAGTTTTAGCCACATGGAAGCGAAAAAGATGGGATTCAAACACAAGTATATGCCACATAGAGTGTGTCAAACTAAAATACACAAAAAAAATACTTTTGAGTTTTTTTTGAAAAATTTTAACCAAAATAAAAAAATATGTACTCAAAAGACAAACAAAAATCATCTGTATTCTTCATTAAGCCTAAATTACTAAAAGATAAACAAAAATGATAAACAAAAATCTTTTTGTATTTTTCATTTAATGCAAACTAAAATGAAAAAACTATAATATAAAAGATAAAAAAAACATCATAATTCTAGCATGTGATAAAGCATGGGGTATAGACTAGAACAATGATTAAGAAGCATACAATTAGCATGATAACTTAGCATGAAGTACACAACCTAACGTATGCAAACAACTAACACAATCAACCTTTAGATTTTGCAAGGGAAGAAGCATGTGAAAGTAAATGAGAATCAAAAGTCCTATTTCTTAAAGCTACCAAGTCAGATCTCCAAACGAAAACTAATGATGAATGATGATCTCGGGGTGTAGGAATCTTGGATACCTCAGTTGCCTTACATAGGGATTTTCTAGGACCTCGTTTAAGATGAAAATAAAATTTCCCAAGATGACCTTTTAGACCACAATGTGAGCACCTAAAGACTCGGCGAAAAGGCTTACCTAAGGAATGACCTATTACATTATTCCTAGAAGATTCTCCTAAAACATTGGTTTTTGCTTTATGAGTTGACTCATTACAAGTATCGAAGTCTAAACCACACATGTCATTTTTAATTTTGACCGTTCCTAATATTTTATCTAATTTCGCCGAACGACACTCCAAATCAAATTTGACTTTACTAGAGTCTTTTAGTTTATTTTCTAAATCTACAATGTGAGACTCTAATAAAACATTCCTCTCATCAAACGCGAGAAGCTCCTTTTTCAAGGATTCCATTAAACCTTTAAGGCTATCTCTCTCGCCTTCTACATATTCAAGCTTCTCACGAAGAGCTCTCTCGCGTGTCATAAGGTCCTCCACTAGCGCACTCTCATTAATGACCTTGACACTCTCTCTTAAACTAGCTCTTAGCTTCAAATTTGTTCTTTTTAATTTGATAGACTCTTCATATAGTTCTTGAAATGCAAATTAAAGTTCACTCACATCAACCTCTTCTTCATTTTCACTCTCTCTTTCTTCTCCACTCTCACTACCATCATCTCTTTTGCGATTCAAAAATTATGACCTTGGAAGTGTCATGTGTTATGATTTCATCACTAAAGGAGTGCTCATTTTCATTCACATGACTTGCCATAAAAGCCACAATGTTGGGCTTAGTGTGGGAATCGCGTCCCTCTTCGTTATCACTATCACTAAGGGTTACATTAAAAGAAATTGGTTGCTTACCCTCTCTCCTTAGTTTAGTGGGGCACTCTTTTGCCCTATGGCCATACCCTTCACAACTATAACACCTATTTGACTCGTCCCTATTTAAATTTTCATTAAAAGTTTTAGGTTCAAATTTCTTAAAATCATATTTAAATTTATCTTTGTTAAATTTCAGAAATTTTCGAAACTTCCTAGAAAACATAGCCATATCTTCCGAGTCACTCTCACTTTCACTCTCTACTACTTGTTTTTCCTCCTTTTGGGCTTTCAATGCAACACCCTTATCTATTTTATTTTCAGTTTTAGAGGGAAACATGTCTAGTTTATAGGTTTGTAAATCACCTACGAGCTCTTCTAATTTCGTAGAGGCTAAAGTGGGTAAAGAATTTAACACGACCACCTTAGGAATAAATCTATCGGGTATGGACCTTAAAATGTTCTTTATTACTCGGTTGTTGGGTATTTTCTCTCCCAAATTAAAAGATGAATTAACTATATCAAAAAGTCTAGCATAAAATTCATCAAAACTTTCTTTTTCATTCATTTTGATGGTTTCAAATTGAGTGGTGAGGTTTTGGAGTTTAGAAGCTTTTATGACACTAGTTCCTTCATGAGTGAGCTGTAAAATATCCCAAGCTTCTTTAGAAGTTTCACACGTCATAATGCGATGGAATTCATCCTGTGTGCTTGCGCTAAATAAGGAATTTAAACTTCGGGAATTAAAGTTTGCAAGTTTAAATTCATTCTCACTCCATCTATCGGTGGGTTTGGGAACACGTTCATTTTCAACTAAATATTTAGGTGGGGACCACCCGTTAACGACAGACAACCAAACACTCTCATCTAGATACCTAAGTGCCGAATGCATACGTGCTTTCCAATATGCGTAATTAGAGCCAATGAAAATAGGATATTTTGAAAACAGGGAAAATTCCAGTTTTGTCAAAAATATTTAAAAGGATCTCAAATGAAATAATTTAGCGATCATGCTCTGATACCAATTTGAAATGATAGGACCCCCAATTTTTTTTATTTGACAAAAATTAATTTCCTTTTAAAGATGCGGAATAAAGATGGCTCAACTAAACAATTACATAAACCAAATTTTAATTTCTTTCAAATTAAAATTGACATAAACACAAAGTGAAATTAAATTAAACAGGAAATACATTTTTCACTTAAACCAAATTAATTCAATCAAAGTCCTAGAAATTTTCCTAACAAATAATTAGTCCAATTTGCAAGTTAGGCCAAACCAAATTTTATCCAATAAAATTAATGACTTGAATTAAATGAATTTTTACCCAAATTACATGAGCACAAAATTAACTAAACCAATTTTATCGTTTTACCTAAGCATGCATCTAATGTGAATTTGCAAAAGATAAAATAAACAAATAATCACTACACTGTGATGTACGAGGAAAAACCCACAATGGGAAAAAACCTCGGACGACCTCAACCTCAAATCCACTAAGTACAGTTTTACAAGTACAAGACAAAAAGACTTACAACACCCGTCTTGACTCCGTACAAGCGCCTACGCTCCTTCTTATACACACCTCTACTTAGCGAATAACCACGGAGGTCCACCGCGGTCTCGGAATCCACCGATTGGACTTTTAGGAACCCATCAACCACACACAGTGCCATTCACCATATGAGACGTCGCAGCCAAAATAATGAACTTCTTCTTTGTGGGATGTAGAAGTAAACCCAAACACTCTTCAAATGGTAGAGATAAAATCGGTGCCAAACACTAAAAGCAAAGTATATATATTAAGGAACTAGGATTAACTAAACAAATGGGTGAAACAAAAGTGTTTAAGGATTTTTCTTGAAAAACAAACACTGAAAACTTGAACCTTTTCATTTGGAATTGAAACACTCGAAAACTCTCTCTAGGAGATGGAGGGATATGAAAAAGTTAGTTTGAAAAGGTTGGTTCCCGCACCTAATAATTCTGTCAAAAAGTAGTGGGAAACAAATAGTGGAAACATGGAGAAAACTACAACAAACTGCCCAAAAACTGTTCCCGACAATGTCATTCGAACGACTTTTTTATTTGAACGACTTTACTAACGATGTTACAGAAGGGAAAAAGAAAACTCGTTAGAAGTCTCGTTCGAACGACCTGGAAATCTCGTTCAAATGAGATGCCAGTTCGTTCGAACGACATAGGAATCTCCTTTGAACAACATTCCAGTTCGTTCGAACGACGTGTCAGAAAAATACACATTCATTTTAAGTCCAAAACTTTTTATGAAAGTTCTAAAAATTATTTTCTGAGTAAAACAAAGTCGCTAAAACTATTTTATAAAAATTATAAATTACACCAAATAAATTTCCAAGCTCCTATATATATATATATATATAATGCATTCATACCTTAGGAGCATTCGAACCAATGTTGTTGACGTAGAAACGAGGCACACTAAATTCGGCATATGATGAAACTTTAGAATCTTGGCCGCTACGTCTTCAACTAAAACGTCATAGGCTTGGATAGATACACTTGAACACTATCCTATGACTCAAATATTTTTTTCCGAAATTGAGCCAACACTATATTAAGACTCAATCGTAGACTTGTGTCCTCACTTACAAAGATGGATTCGACGCGTTCACATAAATTGTGGGAACTTGTAGACTTGCTAAATGGGATAAAACCCACTAGATGAAAGTGGATTTACAAGAGGAAGAGATGGGTATACGGGATAGTGGAAACCTTTAAGACACGAATTGTTTCAAAAGGATTCTATAGGACAAAGATTTATAATTCTCATTATTCTTTTAAGTTTGGCATTATTCGTTACACCTCTACATCATCACGTACATTATCAAGAGCTTCAAGTTAAGACAAGTTAGTCACCTAAAAAAACAATCGAAGATCAAAGAGTTGATATCGTCACTATAATAGTATGGAAAAGGTGTATGTGAGGTTGATTTTGTGTAATCGATTTAGTCAAGTGTATTTTAAAAGTGTTTGAAAATATAAAATATTTTTTGAAAACTTCACAAAGTCATTAGAATGATAGTAGTTGTCATTTGAACGAGTACACGGTTCTTGATAGAAAATCTTCGAACGATACATTAAACATGATATAATTTAGCAAACATTGGCCACTCTACAATCGCATTCGAAAGTTTGTTTAATCGTTGTTCAAATGAGATAAGGTACTTCTCTCGAAGTAAACGTACCTCGTTTCAATGAGCAGGCAAACAAAAAATTTACCTTATTTCAGATGATATCTTTTCAAGTCTATCTCTTGGAGATTTTTCTCCCTATATATAGAAATACGAACTTGCAATTCTTATCGAAACTTTTTGAAATTTTTTATGACCAAACTCTTGTGTTTTTCAAAATGAAGGGTAAAAAAGCAATTTTGATAAAATTAGAGGCTCATTGTGGTTGGATTTCCTCATTTGATGTTATCAATTGGTTTTATAAAAAATGGATAAATGAATGAAATGGTGAAAGTAAAGGAATAATGTGGAAAATGGTAAAAATGTTAAAACACGTTAATATGGACTGAGATGAGACCAAAAAATAATTAAGAATGGCCCGAAGCCCTAGGGTAAAAGACCCAAAATCACTTGTCAGAGCATATGGTAGCATAAACAGTGGTGTAGAGCCCAATAAATTTGCGGGTAATTAGAGGATTCCGAAAAAAGATAATGGAAATGAAAATGAACATAGGTTTGCCTAAGGAATGTAAATAAGACAACCTAATGAAATTGGAAAAATTAAGACGAAGGAATAAAAGATGATTAAATAGTCTCTAAACCTCGTAAAGGGTTGTATGAATGCGTATGTGTAAGGACAAATTTGTAATTGAGTCCGTCGTATGTTTATTTGACTTATTCCCGGAAAAAAGCATGTTTATGTCTTAGGTGGGTTTTTTTTGTCACGATCCCACACAAACTGTGACGTTGAAGAGTTTATTGAAGATGTGGAGGCGAAGCTTAAAGGAATATAATTATGCTGAAGGTTTATTGGTGTTTGTTTACTCGTCTTCAAATCAAATTGCATTCTGAGATCACTCATGTATGAATGCGTAAAGATTAATGTGACTCGGAATTTATTTTAAAAATGTTTAGGATGTTATTTTTTTAAAGAAACGTGTTTTAAAAGGTTAAAAACAATTTTAAAGAAATTGGACTTCATAGATTCTGAGATAAGGATGGTTTAAAACTGTGTTAAAATCAAATACACTCGTACAGTCATTCAAATGACCTAACCAGTCATCCGAGCGAGATCATTGTGTCATTCGAACGACATAGCCATCTTGTTCGAGCGACAAGCTAATTCTTTCGAGCGAGCCGCTCCCTCAAGAAAATTATATAAGGCGTATTTTCTCAGAGATTTCGAAGGAGTACAGTCCAGATATTGGTTTTCATAATAGTAAATTTTTGCATAATATTTTCTATGGTTTTCTAAGTTAAAACCATCCTTAGAGTTTCAAAGATCCGAGTTTTCATTATCATATGAAACTGTGATCTTATTTGCACCAAGAAGAAGTTTTTGTTCTACAATTTGAAGAAAGTTTTCTCTCGTTCAACATCGTAGACATTTCCAAGGCTACATAGGTGGACACCGAGGCATTTGTGGATGCATTTTCTATGGATATGTATAGTGGAAGGATTCGTGTGGGCACTGTGGAGGAGTGGTTGAATATGAGAGGAGCGTCAAGTATCGTGGGGGATCGAGTCTTTGACTAAGACTACTGTCGATAATTTGTAAATCCACATCATAGTGATTGTCTGGTCTGGGTCGTCCGAGGTTTTTTCCTTTTGTGATTTCCTATAACATCCTGCATCGTTGTGAGAATTCTTTTCCTTACTTTACTTACTTTAATCACTAGATTCTTGTTTCGGGTTAATCAAGATAAAATAAGGTAAATTTAAAGTTGTTTCACAATTTGGTGCGTATAAAAGTTTTGAAAAATAATTTCAAAAAGAGAAAGTGTTTCATCATCCTTAAAGCAAAGTCTGATTTGAAAAATAAGGTTCCTAGAAATTGATGTCAGAGAAGGTTGCAATTTTTTATTGTGTTGATCCCTTTTTGCATGTAAGGATGAATTTCAAGAATTATGATAGTTTTCATACTCCTATTTTTAATGGTACTAACTATGCTTGTTGGAAAATATGAATGGGAAGTTCTTTAAAATCCACTAGTGAGTTTGTGATGTTAGAAATTGAAAAAGGTTGGAAACCACCAGTTACATGAGAGGGTAAGGTCATTGATGATACCAAAAATAGTACCTCTAGGTTACAGAGATAAGAAGATCATATAGGTATACAACAATGGCTGCAAATAATATAGCAGTATAGAAAGAGATGAGGCAAAGTGGATGAACACTTGAATTTAAGTGATTCAGTCAAAGCCTACATCCACTTTGTGTGTGTGAGTGAAATCCACTAACAACTATGTCTCTAATGTCCAAGGTTATAACACTCAATATTTATCTCTCTTATGGATACAAATGAGATAAGTTAGGCTAGGCTTTTGATTAAGCGATCCTTTACAATGTAGAATATGAGATGTATTTATAATTCCTCGGGGTGTATTGCACCCCCAAACATGTAGTAAGAATGTTCACAATGTTCCTAGCCAATGAGGAGGATCCGTCTGTCTTCATCACATGTAGGTCATGATGATCAAATATTCCCTCACGTGATAAAATGATCGCGGTATAACTGTTTTAGTTCACGTGTGTCACACATCCACGCGCAGATCCACAGGCATCTCCTAATGCACGTGCTATGTCAACAATACGACCGCGACCCACCACATTGTCCAAGGCTGGATTTGTAGATCCATGAGCCACTAAAGAGTCGATACATGTAACATTGATTAGTCTCTATATGTCCTCGTCATCCTGGGTGAGGCCGAGGATGAGGGTGTTTAATCTCTGGGAACAATGCAGGTAACTCATACTGGACAGCTACCGAAGGCTGAGGCCAAGGCATTCTGAATTGCTCCATCGATCGAGTCAGTATTGGTCGAGTTTGATTAGGTCGAGTTGCAATGTCCCACTTCTGGATGGTTGGTGAAGGCCGGCTATGGCCGAGTCTATATGATCATGGATGAGGTCACACTTGGCATATCAATCACCCCTAGCCCTTAGTCTCTGACATGTGGATGAGGCTGAGGGTTAATGATGTTATGTCGCCTATTTACACTTATCAGAGCTGTTGAGAGGGCATGTGGTAGCTATCAAGTGAGTGGAAGTTATTGGTGACAAGTGTCACAGTTCCCATAGGGATATATCCAATCGAGGCATAAGTGACAGCTTAAACGCTTAGGTTTTTACGATTGACATGATGAGGCATATGGGAAATTGTGCGGTGATTTGTAAAATGTACACAACTCATTACTAGTATTTAAATGGATTTTTCAAAACCATTCTCTCTCTCCTTATTCCATAATCTTCTGCGCACCACTCTCTCTAGAACCAGAGCTCTCGCATCATGTCCTTGTGCTTCCAAGCATCTCTTAAGGCCATTCTTCTTTCCTCGTTCTCCCATTTCCTTTAGGTAAACCTCTTCTGCCATTTCTTTTAATCTTTCTTTTAGTTTTCTAGGTTGTTATAAGGTTTTAGTTTTTTCGGTGAGTTCATTTAACACTCCAAAAATTGTATTGGGTTTAGGGTTCGTTTCCAGGTAGTTCCTGGTGGTTTTCGGTAGGTATAGGTTCTTTAGGGGCCAAAGTCACTTAGATTTGGTCTTTTTTGTGCCTTATTAGGCTATTCATATTACTCCGATAATATTATGGTCATCTTCGCAGATGAACCTTCAAACTGTTCTTGATTGTTCATTCACAAAACGATTCATTTCCACCATTTAATCTTTGAGTCAACTTTAGTCAAACTCTTAAATTGTTTGTTCTTTTCAAAATTTTATTCTCTAAGTGTTACCTCAGCTTCTCAATGTTAAAGACCCTTTATGAACTAGCCTTTCAATGACCTTCCCTTTGCGATAGGATCTTTCAAGAGATACGTAGGTTAGAGGAAGATGCTGAAGTCTGGCGTCAAGCCGACGCAGTTTGGAGACGACCTCTTTTTCCCATACCTTTAAAGATAATTTTTCCTTCTATCGACGAGATGGTCGGCTCATCCTCTGCTCGAGCCGATAATAGAGATTCATACGAGGATTCCATGAGGTTTTTTCTAACTCGTCCTGAGGGAAGGAGAACCTGATGCCACATCTAAGGCCTCATCATCTGGATGAGCCGAGACGTATGGACGGGATGACTCTTTCGTTGACATCCTACTAGAATATGTTGACCCGATTGTCAACATAGTAGTTCCCTCAAGTGAAATTCCTCTGTCTTCTATGACTGACGCCGAGTTCCAGGAAAATTATCCTGATGGTATTTCCATTGTTGCACCTTATACCAATAATGTTAAGAACAGGGATATAGAGGTTGAGGGAGAGATATAGTAAGATTCTGAGGCTGACGAGCCTATAAATTACTCATACGCCGATAATATAAATCCTCTATTAAGGAACATGGTCTTCTTTTTTCAGACATTTGTATAGTATCAATCTAGATATCTTCCTGCATGTACCGGATGAGGATAAGAGAGTGTACGATGGATAAGAGGGGGAAATTTCCCTCTACGACCAAATATTTAAAGTAGCCTTTCGTATTCCCTTTGAACCAACATACGAGCCATTATCTCTAGCCTTAGACTTCCCCTACTCAGATAGCCCTAAACTCATGGATGGTTTTACTGGGCTATATTTCTTTATGGAGAAATAAGTATGAGAATGAGCCTTCAGTTGAAGTCTTCTAGGCGTGCTATTATGTCTTTTCTCCTACAAACTGATGGTTCTATCATCTAGGAGCTAGAAAGTCTGACAAGAAGATCCTTCATGTCAATCATAATTATAACCATAGTTCGAAAGAGAGGTTCTTTCATGCTTCTGGGGCTTAGTAATTTCCAACCGATGTCGATCAAGAGAGGCAAGAATATGAGTCGAGGGTACCCTGTACCTAGTCAAAGTCTTCAATGATTTCCAAGTTAGATCCCGGCCTCAGTGTAGTAAATAGGGAGAGAGTAGACTTTCTTAAAGCCAAGGGAAGAATGGCCAACTCCTTGACATTGAAGATTTGATGTCTGCCGAATTCTTAGAAAAATCTGGGTTGAAGGATGTTCCTTTGGACAACCTTTGTAAGTGATAATTCTTTGACTTTTGTTTAAGTCTTTCATCGTCTCGTAATTATGTGACTAATGGTTCCTCATTTCTTTTTTATAGATCGTCCTCCTCACATATCTGAGGAATTTTGTGACATGAATGTTCCAAGTCTCCGCAATGCCCTTAATAAGAAGAAGCATCTGGCTAGTAAAAGTCACCCAAAGAAGACAATTTCTACGGGTCCGACACAGTCAGAGGTTGGTCAGAAGAGGAACCACCAGTAAGTTCCCTCTAAGATTTGTCCTCAGCGAGATACTCAGAGGCCGAGGGTGATTCCTCCCGACCAATCAGTGCTGATCAGTTCTGGACGAGCTCCTGCTCTCGGGACTACTTCCAAGAATATTGGAAAAATAACATAGCCCATCTTAGGAATTCCCCTGACTATAAGATTAAAGAGGGACATGTTAGTAGTCCCAACCAAGGACAACTATGAGTTTTTAGAGAAGATGCCTACCCCCCAGGTCTTTGACTTAGGCATTAATCTGATGGCACAAGTATTTTCTTTTAATGATAAGTATAAGTCTTCTCTCGTACTTCTATCTGTCTGTATTAACACATGTTATTCTTTCTTTTACAGTCTGTGTGCACTTTTGCCTCAGCCAATAAATGGATGGTTGATAATTATCCAAAGATTCAAGAGGCTGAGTGAGCTCTTAAATCTATGAAGAAGCTAAAGAAATGACTGGAGGCATGTCGAGCCTAGGTCGATTCCCTAAATACTAAGAATAACCTACCTAAAGAGAAAGATAATGCCCTGATCACATAGTCTACTTCTCATGCCAAAGAACTTGTAGGTGCCATGAAAAAGTCCAAAGAGGATGCTCTATATGATGAGTTAATTGACAAGATCAAAGTCGAGGTTGTTGAAGCTTTTAAAGCTTCAGATGAGTTTGGTATCTTCGGCATCATATATCTTAAGAGGGGTGTAAGGTCGGCCTGCCGATGGATCACGACTAAATTTTTGAGGTCGTCTCTTCCATACAACCCGTTTTGGAGGCACCAGATTTTTCGGATCCTCTTTTTGATGTGACACTAGAGTATGTTGAGCTCATGGCTACAGCCGAGGTCGAAGCCCAAGTTCAAAATGATGCCCAAGTTCAGGTCGTCCAACCTGAGGATGGGCTTGTCCATAACGAGACTAATGCTGAGGGGACTACCACCATCATTATTGAGCCAAATCCATAGGGTGGTCATCTGTGACCAATACCTTGTCTTGATTGTAATCGTTTCCTTTAAATAATTTATTTTGTGGACTGAAATCTAAAGTTCATTATCGTCCTTAGGGTAGCCATATTGTAATTCCTGGATGAATGGAATCTTTTTGTTGTTCGTTTATCTGCATCTTGTCTTGATTTACTTGTATGCTATGGACTTAAACTATGTTTTCGTCTCGGATTCAAATGAGACAATGTTATAAATTAACCATAATCAATTTATTTTTCCAATTTGACATTCACCAAATTATGATGTTTAAGCATAAGTCCCCTCTCGTCGTTTTGAGAGTGTATGGATGAGAATCGTCTCGTCCATGCATTGTCATCTCGTCCGAGAGAATAAATTCTTCAACTTAATGATTTTTAATAATAAACCACAACTAAATGATTTTTAATTTCCATTCATCAAATTATGGTGTTTAATCATAAGTCCCCTCTTGTCGTTTTGAGAGTGTATGGATGCGTATCTTCTCGTCCAAAAACTCTCGTCTCAGTCGAGAGAGTAAATCCACCAACTTAATGATGTTTAATAATGAACCACAACTAAGTGATTTTTAATTTTCATTCACCAATTATGGTGTTTAAGCATAAGTCCCCTCTCGTCATTTTAAGAGTGTAGGGATGAGAGTCGTCTCATCCGTGCACCATCATCTCGTCTGAAAGAGTAAATCCACCAACTTAATGATTTTTAATAATAAATGCCTTTCGATGTTATTGATAGCCCATAAACGAGGTCGACCTCGTCTGGACTATCATATCACTGGGGGCAACTTAAGTCTACTTCACCATGAATGATGTTTTGTATCTTAAGATGAGTTGATACATACAAACAAAAAGCATTCAAATAAATAGACAACATATGAGAGAACACTTGAGGTTTTTATAGAATTTCATTCATATTTCTTTCACTGAGTCTCATATACATGTATTAGAATGGGATTGGAAAGAAACTAACAAAACTGAAATCTCACTAGTAATAATTTTTGAGGTGGTCAGCGTTCCATGGGTTGGAGAATGGCTCTCCTTCCAGATTTTCCAATCTATACGTCCCTGGTACTACCTCTTTAACCACTTTGTATGGGCCATGCCATTTTGGATTAATCTTATTAGGGTTTTTCCATGTCTTTTTCAACACTAGGTCTCCTACTTTCAATGGGCATGCCTTGACTCTCCTATTGTAGAACTTCACTATCTTGTGTTGGTTGGAGGCCTGCCTAACCTCTACATCTTATTTTCTTTCTTCCACGAGATCTAAATTAAGTCTCCGTTCAGTAATGTTCTCTTTTAGGTCATAGGTTAAACCATGTGGGAAGGAAGACCTATCTCTGTCGGCATTACTACCTTTAAACCTTAAGCTAACATCAATGGAGTTTCTCGTCGTCCTGTAAGCCCAGAGGACAGCATATACTTCTTCAATCCACCTACCTTTGGCATCTTGAAATCTCTTCTTGATTCCATCTAGGATCGTCTTATTTGTTACCTCCGTTTATCGATTGGCTTGGGGTCGGCCAAGAGCTGAGAAGAACTGCTTGATGCCAAATCCTTCGCAATATTTCTATAGGTAGACATTCTTGAACTGCGTACCATTATCAGAAATCAGAGTATTGGGTAGACCATACCTACAAATGATATTTCTCTAAATAAATTGGAAGGCCTTATTCTCTGTGATTGTTATCATCAGCTCGGCCTCTACCCACTTTGAAAAATAATCGATCGCCACGATCAAGTAGCGATAGTTGTTCATAGCTCTTGGTAGTGGTCCAACCATGTCAATCCCCCGAACTATAAAAGGCCAAGGAAATTTAATGTAGGTAAGAGGTTTATGAGGTTGGTGGGGTATGGTGGCAAACCTATGGCACATATCAAACTTCTTGACCTATGCACTTGTGTCTTTGGCCAACGTCGTCCACCAATAACCCTGGGTGATGATCCTCTTAGCCAATGGTCTTCCTCCAATGTGGCTGGAACATGACCCTTTGTACACATCTTTTAAACTATACTCAACCTCAGATGGATGAACATATATAAGGAGAGGAAGCAAGAACCCTTTCTTATATAAAATGTCTCCTATGAGGGAGAACTTGGCATCTTTGTACCTTAATTTCGTTTTCTAAACCTTGAACTCATGAAGCTCCCCATCTCTAATGTAACGGACGATTGGATCCATCCAGGGTACTTCCGTATTCACATTAAAATAAAATTCCATGGTATTCTCTTCTCCTTTGATTGTCGATCAATGAGGAACCTCTATCAGGACTATTCATCTTATTTCAGTTCTAGTGGTCGAAACTAACCTTGCCAGGGCATCGGCTTGTCCATTGTCCATCCAGGGTATCCTATTTAACTTCACTTAAGCAAACTGCTTCAAAGTTATCTTATCCCTTCCCAAGTACTTTGCCATTCTATCATCTTTAGCCTCGTGCACCCCTAAAATTTCGTTGACAACCAACTTAGAACTACTATGAATAAGGAGTTAGCCAACATTTAGTGCCCGAGCTAAGGAAAGGCCTACTAGGTGAGCCTCATTCTCAGATTCATTATTAGAAGCATTGAAGTTAAATCTCAATGCATACTCAATATCAGTACCATCTAGTGTTGACACTATCAATCCAACCCACATGAAGACATATCAACAAAGAGGCTCCACATAGTACCATCTGGTGATAAATTACCCTCTTTCATGGATCCATTCTTGAAAATATAGCATTCCTCCTCATTCTCAGACACTTTATTCCTTGTTGAACTGGTCTCGGCTTCGGTCGGGAGAGGACATACTCTCTTGCCCACAAGTTTTAGCTTTAACATCTTTAGTGTCGATTTCATCCCAAGTAAACTTGGCCACAAAGCCAGCTAGGGATTTCCCCTTAATAGCCATTCTCAGATGGTAGATTATATTGAACTCTCCCAATTCGATTTCCTAATTCATTAGTCTTCCTGATTTCTACGGCTTGTGAATTACATGTCTAAGGGGTGAGTCTGTGAGGACCACCATGGTTTGTGCTTGAAAGTAGGGTTTCGTCTTTCTCGAGGCATGGATTAGTGCATTGGCTAACTTCTCCATCCTAGGGTACTTATTCTTGACCCCTTGGAGTGTCTTACTGTTGAAATACACTGGTTTTTGAACTCCATCAACTTCTCTTACAATGGTGGCACTGATAGCCGACTCAGATACTGCCAAATAAAGATACAGTCTCTCCCCCTGAACTGGTCTAGATAATAGGAGTGGAGAGCCGAGGTAGGACTTCAAATACTTAAAGGCTCTATCATACACTTCATTCATTCAAAATCTTTTCTCAATACTTAAAATAAAGGAAGGCATTTATCAGTGGCTCTAGACACAAACCAATTTAGTGATTCCACTCTTTCGGTGAGTCTCTACACATCCTTTATCGTTGTAGGAGTCTTCATCTCCAATAAGGCCTTGATCTTCTAGGGATTGGCTTAGATCGATCTCTAATGCACAATGAATCCCAAAACTTTCCTCCTCTCACACCAAAGACACACTTGGCAGGGTTGAGTTTTATTTGGTACTTGTCCATCGTGTCAAAGGCGCACTCAAGGTCGGCCACATAAATGTTAGCCTTGAGGATCTTTGTCAGCATATCATCAACGTATACTTCCATTATCTTCCCAATCTGGTCTTCAAATATTTTATTGACTGGGCTCTGATACGTCTCCCTAGCATTCTTTAGCCCAAAATGCATGACCTTATAGCAATAGGTCCCCTTGTCTGTAATAAATGATGTCTTCGCTTCGTCGATCAAGTCCATGAATATCTGGTTGTAGCCTGAGTAGGCATCCATGAAGCTTATTAATTTATGGTTAGTTGTATTGTCTACCATCTGATGAATCCTGGGCAAGGGAAAGCTGTCTTTTGGGAATGCTTTTTATTCGATCCATGAAGTCAACACACATCCTCCATTTTCCATTGGCTTTGGGGACGATGACAGCGCTTGCCAACTAGTCAGAATAGATGACTTCCTGAAAGAAGTCGGCCTTCTCTAATTTCTGGACTTCCTCTCTAATAACGTCATACTTTTTTCTTGAGTATACTTTTCTCCTTTGTCATATCGACTTTGCCTCCTCGTCCAAATTAAGCTTATGACATAAGACTTCTGGGTCAATACAGGGAATATTTTCGTGGCTCCAGGAAAAGATGCTCTGCTTCTTCCTCAATAGCTTCACCAGATCTTCCTTAACCTCCTTCTTTAGGACTTTTTCCAATTTGGATGGCTTTTATGAATCGTCCTCATTGAGAATGATGGATTATACCTCCTCAGTGGCCTCACCCT
This sequence comes from Sambucus nigra, assembly GCA_949130495.1. Taxonomy (NCBI): domain Eukaryota; kingdom Viridiplantae; phylum Streptophyta; class Magnoliopsida; order Dipsacales; family Adoxaceae; genus Sambucus; species Sambucus nigra. The sequence continues at coordinate 615,193,309 of OX422216.1, read as the reverse complement.
TCTTGAGTTTCTTCTTATCTCTTCGGTCCAGAGTATCGATATTGTAGGTCATAAATGCCCTCTTGTATGCATCCCTCTCCTCGACTGAGTTGAAGTTCCATTCACGTGCTTCAACTTTATCCCTTTGAACTTCCCCTGTCCCATACGAGGTCAGGAATTTAATCACTTGGTGGATAGTTGAAGACATGGCCTTAAATTCCTTGAGGCTTACCCTTCCAAGGATGATATTATAAGACGAATAAACATTTTTGTCCATTACGAAGAAAATGATTTTCTTCGTGAGGCATCTGGGCCAAATGCTCCCTATTATCACCTCCATCTCATATATTCCCAACGGCTACACTTTCTCACCACTGAAATCGATGAGCGGTTGGTGGTACGAGATCAATCTCTTCTTACTCAAACCCGAACCTTTGTAGCAATTCATGAACATGACATCAGCTGAGTTGGCTCCATAGACAAGGATCTTCGAAAACTCATAGCCATGAATAAGAGTGGTGATGAACAAGGGGTCATCATGTAGAATTAGAATTCCATTGAAGTCTAACCTTAAGAAGCCAATTATCAACGTATCCATGTCAACCTTGGTTATCTTTCCTTTGGCAGGGTGGACTGCAGCCGAATTGACTGTCTTAGGATTTGGTGGAAGAGTTTTTGCCTCGGCTATAGTCTACCTATCCATAATCTTTTTTCCTCCTCCTAAAAGTCCCCCAAAGATCATTTTGACCTCATGAGAGATCATATTGAGTCGACCCTTGGGATGAGTGAATGGTGGGGGAAGGTCAGGGTCATCCTCATCAGTCATTTGAATCATCATTGCCCCGTTTGGATGCACTATTTGTCTCACACTTATCATCTATCCTCTTTATCTGGGCATCATCTCAGCCAACCTTTGAGGCACCCCTGTCTACATTGTTACTCAACTTTCCAGCCTTTAGAATCTTCTCTATTTCACCTTTAAAACACTTATCAATTAGGTGCCCATGGTCTTAGTGAAATTCACATCATAGGTTTTTATTCCTATTGTGAAGAGGAGACTTCAACTTTTTGGGTCACCTGAGGGACCAATCATTCTTGAATTCATTCAAGATATGCTCATAGCTGACCATGAGGGGAGTGTAGTCGGGAAACTTATCATCTGCTGATATCTTCCTGTGACACCCCGACTAATTAAATACCGGGTAGCTACTCCTTTATTAAATTAAATCAAAATGTCAAGTTGGCTCAGTTAATAGCATCACTGTCGAAAACAGTTTATTATTACTAACCACCTAGTATTTAAAAAGTAAGTTGTCAAATTTTAATTAAAGTCTGATTAACATGCAGTAAAAGGTTTAAAGCAAGAATAACATCACCATTCACCATAACGAAATAATAGAATAACCATCACATGATATAAATAAATCCGGAGGAAAAACTCCTCACAACAAATCCCACAACTGAAATAAGTAACGAAGTACTGAATACTGAATTAATACATGCCAAAGTCTGAAAAACTGAAATGGAAATGTCTCTAATAGAATTTGGGCAACATGCCCTACAACTGAGGCATACTGAACATGGAATCCAAATGATAGAAGCGTCTAAAAGCAAATCCCTGTAACTTCCACAAACAGCTACAGCTCGTCATCTGAGTGAGAATCCTATGCATGGTGTCCTTGTGGCTGGGCACCTAAAATAGTATTACAAGAAAATAGATTTGAAAGCAAACGGGTTAGAGCCCGAATGTGGAGATATTTTAAAAACCTGCAAGTGCTTTAAAAACATTTAAAACATTAAATGCAAAGTACATGTTAGGACGTGCACTCACATGAAATTCTCACCTCTCGACTAAATGTGCACTCCTAACGTAAGTACCCATCTAAAATGACGCTAATCCCTAGCTAAGTGACATCATATCTAGCTAGACTGTCATAGGTTCTACTCTTATTACTCGGTCCCCATTTACATTATAACGATCTCATTTAAATAGGGGCTTAACGTAAATTCAGTTTCTCCCATAAAGGCAACACAACTCATTATAGATTATCCCTTTTATATTTTCCAAATTTATACACACAATACCATATGAAAGTTCCCATAATAAAGTGTATATTTTCCACAACATAAATATACAATATAAGCACCCCAAGACTAGCTACGGTGCACACATACTCTGCTATCCATCCCGGTACATCACGTACATAAGGATCACATATTCCGAATCTCTCAGGAATAGTTCACAGATAACAACATCACAAATAATGGAGGCGAACACAGTCATATCACATGGGTCACGCACATACCTGCGCTCCCACGATCAGCAGACTTATTAACATCCCAATAAGTCCTTCTCTGAACTATGTTCATCGAGGTAACCAGTCTAAATCCGGGCAACACAAGGATTAGAGGGCCCTAAGCGAACGCAAACCTCCCGTGATAGCAAGTATGGTAGGTATGTCATACACATAAAATCAATACATATATACTAAGTATGCACACGTCTTAGTAATCATCATAATATATATTGGTACATATCTCTTCTCGTACTGACATATAATACTACACCATTTATATGTTCCCGGCTAATATAATTAATTAGGCCGTCAATAGCTCACATCGTAATAGACACTCACGTCCTACTTCACATTTTCCCTTAGGTTCCAACTACACTTCTAGGTTTGACTCCTCATTATATCCCAAACATCCTAAATATATCAATTACTCATCAAGGAAAGGCTATCTCTACCTATACACAAGGTTACTGGGCACTCGGGATCAAAACAGGCTAAAAATCCTAAACTGTGAACTCGTTCGAAGTCTCGTTCGAACGAAGCTGTTCGAACGAGACTTCGTTCGAATGAACTGAGTCTTCTAACGAGATCTCATTCGAACGAAGTGGGCTTTCTAACGAGATCTCGTTCGAACGATCTTATCGAACGAAATTTACCCTCGTTAGAAGTCAATGGTCAACTCGTTAGAAGCTCGTTCGAACGAGCTCGTTCGAACGACCTGGGTAGATCTTCTAACGAGTGGCCAGATTCAAGCCCAGAATTTTTACTTTCGTTTTTCACCAATTTCTACTCCTCAATTCTCCTCTAAAATTCGTCCCAACAATGTTTTAAGGTCTCTAATCAATCCTAAACATATCAAGGTCACATACTAACGTGTTTTAAGGGAATCATTCATCCTAAACATCACCAAATCATAAGTCTCATCACTTTTCCCCAATTTTTCAAGAACATAAACCCTAAGATTATAAATCATCAATTTCCAGAATATAAATCCGTTTTTATAACACATAAACTTATAATTCTCTTAATTCGATCTTCCAATAACATTTCTACATGCAAACCTATCTCCAAAATTTATTAACAACTCCAGTTTCATGGGTTTTCAATTATCTCCCAATTAATTATGATTATTGAATAGTCTAAGCATGGAAGAAGCATTTACTGCATAAAAACGTAAATTAAACCACTTTCCTTGATTCAATCTCAGATTTTGATGACGATTTGATGAAGCTCTCTCTCTCTCTCTCCAAGCTTTTCTCCTCCATCTCTCTCTTTCCAAGCTTTCTTCTCCAATGGCTATGGTGGCTAAGGTTTGTTTTGGGAAAAATAGAAACCTAATCTAATAACCTACGTAGTCTATTAGGTTAAAATGAGTTGGTTAGTGGTTTAGTGGGTCAAATCCACATCAGATATAATTTACTAATTTTCGTCACTTTTAATTCCCAAAAGTACAAAATTACCAAAATACCCTTTATGTTGCCGGTATGGCCTAAAAATACCCCAGGACCCAAATTAAACCCCCGTCTAGTGTTTTCTGACTATCTCGACCCTTCCGGACGCGTTGGCACACTCAAAACGACCATACGGTTAATAGAATTTAAATTCACTTTTATGATTAAAATAATTATATCCTGACGTGACTGTCTCACGCGTCCCAATAAAATGTCCAAATTACCGTATATCAATCTCACGACAAATTTCATAATTCAATATTCATATATCATCATATATACTCAATATAGTCAAATACCAACTCACATCTCGCTAGTATTTTATCCGGATTAATTCCCAATTAATTCTCATTTAATTAATTAATCCCAAAAATAAATATCGCCAAAAATACGGGGTATTACACTTCCTTCCATCTTTACTCTGATTTTGGAACTTGCCTCCACTACTAATACCCTTTTCATACTCATACTTTAATGACATAGCTTCCTCGGCATTCATGACCTTTCTAGCCATCGTGAATAGCTCAGAGATAGACTTCATTAGGTTCTCGACAAGCTTCTAGAGAAATTTTCATTTTTTTAGACCTCCTATAAATGATGTTATTATAATACTTTCTTCGTAATCCTTAACTTTTAACTTTTCCTTATTAAACCTCGCAATTTACTCCCTGAGACTCTCATTCTTCCCCGGCATAACGTACAATAGGTGAGTAGTCTTCTTTTGGGCTCTTACCCCGAAGAAAAATTTAGGGTCTTACCCCTACTTAAAGTTGCTTGAAGTTTTCAATTGAATTCTTCGGGCGTGAAGTGATCCATACATAGGCAGTTCCAGTCAAAGTTCTTGAAAAGGCACGGCATCTCATCTCATCCGAGCCTGAGTAAATATTTGTCGCTGACTAGTATATCTCTACATGATGAATGGAATTGGTACTCCCATCATACTTTGGAGTAACCACTGATGGCTTGAACATGGCAGGTATTGGAAAATTAACTATTTTAGCCCTGAAAGGAGAGCCTTCAAAATAGCCCCTTTGTAAGAGGTCTCGACTCTTAAGAATGTCTCTAATTTTATTCTCCAACATTTTAATAGAGTCATTCCAAGGCCTCTCGGCTGCTTCCACAACATCCGCCTGGATGATATTATACCCCGCCACCTCAACTGGTCGAACAAAAGGTTCCCTTGCCACTGACCTGTGTCAGCTGTTTACTTCCCTTTGGCCCTCGTCTCTCCTTAATCTAGATCTTTGAGATCACTAACTGGGCTGAGCCTATCAAAGGCTGACCCTTTACTTAGTCGATCAAAAGTTGAGCCCTTTGGTTGCACTTCACGACTCGACCTCCTACTGTGACCTAAGCTTCCTTAACTCGGATGTACAATATTTCCAAATATTTCATATGGCTCCCCGCAACCAACCTGAGCATCTTCAGCCTCATAATCATCATAACAATCCTCTGGGTATGGTTGGCCTTGCCTCCCTAGGCATAAATGCCTAGGGTTAGCAACGTCTCTATTCCATTGAAGAGATGGTAATTCCTTACATGGTGCCTGGGGTGTTCCTCTATCATCTGTATGTTTCTCCATGGTTGTTGGAGTAATCATCTTCGACGTAATACCGAAAAATCTTATCATCATGTTTTGGCTGAAGGCAGCAACTATTCTTACATCACCAGTTGGCTGGCCACCAAGGACTATAATGCCACTGCCACCTCAATCTAATATGATTGAGGAGGTGTGTGGCAAGAGCTAGGACCACCAGATAGTGGTAGAAGTGGTGTAAATTATGATGCCATAGTTAAAACCTGAGGTATGAGCTATAACTAAAGAGTAAGAGCTTAAAAGCTCCACAAGATCTCTTTTAATGGTGAAATAGCTCTGCAAGAGGGGATGACTGGTTCATCACCAGAGACTCCGATGATGACAAGCTAGATAAGGTAAGAGATGATAATTCTCATTCCCACAAATGTCACTAGACTAATGCTACCAAACTGGTACCACCAGGTCACAAAGATAAAAATCTCAAACGGGTATAAAATAATGGCAGCAAACACATAATACAATAGAGAAAGATATGAGACAAAGAGGATAAACACCTGAATTTAAGTGGTTCGATCGGACCCTGACTAATGATACCAAAAACGATACCACCTGGTCACAGCGATAAGAAGCTTAAATAGGTATACAACAATGGCAGAAAACACATAATATAATAGTATAGAAAGAGACGAGGCAAAGAGGATGAACACTTAAATTTAAGAGGGTCGACCAGAGCCTATGTCCACTTTGTGTGTTTGAGTGAAGTCCACTAATAAATAAGCTCTAATCGCCAGGGTTACAACGCTCAAGATTTCTCTCTCTTCTAGATAAAAATGAGTTGAGTTTAGCTAGGGTTTTGATTAAGAAATCCTTTACAATGAAGAAGATGAGATGCATTTATAGTGCCTTGGGGTGTATTGCACACCCAAGCATGTAATAAGCATGTGCAGAATGTTCATCGCCTATGAGAAGGATCCAAATGTCTTCGTCAAATGTAGGTCATGATGATCAAATATTCCCTCACGTAAGAGAATGATGTAGGTATAATGATTTTAGTTCACATGTATCACACATCCATGCTCACATCCCCAAGCATCTCCCAATGCACGCTCTCTGTCAGTAATATGTCCTCGGCTGACCACATTAGTAGAGGCTAGATTTGTAGATCCATGAACCACTAAAAAGTTGACACCTATGATTTTGATTAGTCTCAGCCTGTCCTCGTCGGCCTGGGTGAGTCCAAGGACGAGAGTGCTCAATATCTGGGAACAATGCAGGTAACTCATACTTGACAGTTACCAAAGGCCGACACCGAGGAGCTGCTCTATTAACCGAGTCAGTATTGGCCAAGTCTGATCAAGTCGAGTTACAACATCCCACTTCTAGATGGTTGGTGAAGGTCGACTATGGTCGAGGCTATATGAACATGGACGAGGTCACACTTGGCATACCAATCACTATCTTGAAACCCACTGAGTCATGGACCGATGTTGAACATAGGCTTGCACTTTACAACTCTAAAGGTTTGCATGTTATTTTCTCACATGTCACATCGAAAGAGTACACTAGAATCAAGACGTGTGAAACATCAAAATAGGCTTTGTATACCCTTGCACTTACTCACGAGGGCATGAGCACGGTTAGGACATTTACATTGCAAAACCTCACTACACAGTTTGAGACGATTAAGATGTTGGACAGTGAGTCATTTGATGATCTTTACGCTAGTTTATCAACTATTGTCAACACGTCGTTTAACTTAGGAGAGAAGATTCCCTATAATCGAGTCATTAAAAAAAAATTGAGATTGTTGTTGAGAAGGCTTGATGAAAAAGTGAATGTTCTAAACTTCCTTGGTATGCTTAATTCGTCAAAACTTGAAGAGATTTTAGGTTACCTAGAAACTTATGAACTCGATATGTTTTCCTCCAATAAAGTGCCAAAGAAAGAAAATGATATTTCTTTGAAAGTCCTGCAAGAGGAGACTAAAGTTTTGAAAGACGATTCTGATTTCAACTTTGAGGATGTTTTCTTGTTGACAAAGAAGTTCAGGAAATTTCTTACATTCCAAAATCAATAGAAAGATTCCAAAATACTTGAGAAATTCAAGAACAACAAGGTAGATCCTACCCCTAAGGATAAGAGAGAGTAAGTTAAGAGGAATGAGTCGGATAGGTGTTTTGGGTGTGAGGGGTATGGTCACAAGGTCACCGAGTGTCCTACTAGACTTAAGAAGGAGGGCAAGAAACCTATAGCATATAACACCACCTTAAGTGATAGTAATTCAGAAGAGGGAGGGAGTTCCCCTATTGATTGTAACTATGTAGCATTCATGGATTTTCATGTGAGCAACGATGATATATCTTCCCATGAAGATACTCATGTGCATGACACTTCCAAGGTTGTTAAATCCCAAGTGAGTGAGGGTAAAGAAAGTGATGAGGAGGTCGATGCAAGTGAGTTGCAAGTTGCATTTTGAGAGTTGTTTGCGGAGACAGTTAAGGTGAAAAAGGAAAACTCAAAATTGCAAGCTAAGTTGAATGACCGTGCCATAGAAAATAATGATGTTTTGATTGAGTATCATAGGGCACGGGAGAAGAATTTTAGGAAGAAGTTAGAGTATGTCGAGGAAGAGAGAGACAAACTTCTTGTTTTGATGGAAGCTTTGAAAAAGGAGGTGATAGAGTTTGAGGAGTCTATGTGTTTACTTGAGTCTAGGATTGGTGAGTTAGAGGAGAAGATGAAAGACTCAAGTAAGGTGAAGTTTGACTTGGAAACTAGGTCGAAGAAGTTTGATAGGACGTTAGGCACTGTCCAAGTCATGAGAGATAGGTGTGGTATAGGCTACGATGATCACATTGTTCCCATTCCAAAAACCAATACCAATCGTGTGAGAGAACCCACTAGGAATGTGAGAAGAGGTCGACTATATGGTAATCATTCCCACCGTGTTTATACTTAGGAATGCTCCTACGAAGTTTAGGAATAAAGTCGTGTCGGTTCCCAAAACCCCCAATGCATCATGTCACGCCTGCATGGGTTAGGAAATCAAATTTAGAGACTTTCGGAGTAAAATTCATGGTTCTTGTTTGGTTTCACTCGATTCTTCCCATGCTAGATCTAATGGATGATTGTGTTACCATGTTTTTCATACGCTAGTCTTTTCATCATGATATATTATTTTGCTATTGTAATGACATGTGTATCATTTTGTATTATATTTTTTATTTATTAAGTCTTATTTGAAAAATATAAAAACATTTTATTTTTAATAAAAGGATTATGAAAAAATACAAAAAGATTTTTGATTTTAAATATTTTTTAGAAAAATACAATAAGATTTTATTTTTGGGTCAAAAATATTTTTAGAAAAACGCAAAAAACATTGTTTAATTGTTTTTGTGTCATGAGTTTTTCATGTTTGATATGGCATATTGGTGTGCTTGGACCTCCCCCCCCCCCCCCCCCCCTTCACTTCTGAAAGGACACAAATTTCCAATTGAGTCCACATGTAGTTTTGGCTTAATTCCGGACAAAACCATTTGAGTCAAAGGATAGAAGTTTGTTCCTATCAAGCCTATGACATTTGAAGAAATTGAAGACACAGCGGCCAGAATTTAAAGTTTAACTTTTTTCAGGTTTAATGTGCCATGTTTTGCGTCATTAAATTTTATCATTCGAAGGTCTCCAAAGGTATGAATGCAAATTATATATATTTAGGACCTTGGATATTTTACTTGGGTGTATTCAAAAAATGATTTTAAAACTTTACATAAAAGTTTCTGGGCTTAAATTGTAAAATTTAAAATTCTGAAAAGTCGTTTTAACAACATTTTTCTTGCTCGAATGATAATTCTAATGAGATATTTTCTGAATTTTCGTTGGAAGTTCCGTTCAAACGATTTATCCAACTACTTGTTCTCTACTTTTTCGTTCGAGCAAGATTTCAGCGGGAACAGTTATTTTGCCAGATTTTTTCCATTTTCCCCACTTTTCCGCTAACTTGTACCGGATATATTTTGTGTGGGAACCAACCTTTTAGTAAAACTTTTCATAACTTCCAAAGGCTCTTTGATAGCAAAATACCTCTCACAAAATGTCTCCATGGTGTTTGTTTATGAATTTGATTATCTTAAGAACAAAATACCTTTAACAAAGTGCATATGTAGTTGTTTCTTGCCCATATTCCCCTGAATTGGCACGTTTTGAATCCGCGAGTATTTTCTACCTATACTTTTACAAATACCTACATAAGGAAATTTTTATCGAGAACTACAATTAAAATATGCCTATTTGAGGTATAAATTTAACACTTTTGGGTTCTTATCATACCACCCCAAACATAACATTGCTAGCCCTAACAAAAATAGAAAGATAAGAAGCCAAAATTTTGTCACTTTTGCGGGTACAAGCGATTTCACCTAGGAAGTACAAAAAGTCGTTAAACATCTAGCTTTTGGGGGAGTATTAGTGTTGTCTCGTGATAGTTTGAAGTGAATATATCCACAAAATTCAAAATATTTTATTTTTAAACCATTTATTAAAAGGCGGGTTAGACTCATCTTAGACATGGAAAAATCACACAATCCATCATCTAATGAATACGAAGAATGAACTATCTCATATCCTACACGATCTTCTCCCACATGTCCATTAAAATATCCCCCTATTAAGATTTTCTCACATATTGGTATTTATTAAATTAGTTCATCCATTTGTTCCCAAAATTTAACTTTAGTGTCCTTATCGAATACTACTTGAGGTGCAAAAGCACTAACAATATTAATTATATTTTTTCCTAATACCAATTTTTACAAGTATAAGTCTATCACTTTTCTTAATTAGAGTAATGATATCATCCTTAGGGTTCTTATATACTATTATTTCGACTTTGTTCCTATTCTTATTGTTTCCTGTATAATATAATTTAATCCACGTATTTATATTTCTTTACCTTTCTCACCGACCTATTTAGCTTGTTGTAAACAAACCATGTTAATTTTTCTTCTTATTATGGTATCCAGTAATTCCATCACTTTCCCCTATCATATTCCATATTCTCCAAGTCGCTATCTAATTCTACTATCTTGTACTAGCTTCTTTCTCACCGCACCCGGGAGTCAATGCGACGCCAATTGCCTATTTTTTTAGACACCCAGTGCAAGTGCAATGCACCACTTAAGGGGAATGTTATAGTATTAGCTTGTATATTCATATGATTCATCTTTATACCATCTGTAAAGTCTTCTATCTCCCAATTCGGGTTAGAAAATAACAAATTCATCTTAGTATTCACTGCCTTTATCTAAAGCTCAGAGTCATTATATAGGAATGGCTTATCGTAGTTCTTAGGATCCTATTCGAGCTCCACTTAAATCTCACCAAAGTTTTCACTTAGATACACTAACCTATGAGGTCGACGCCCGACCCTGCCACTATGATATGACCCAACAGGAAGTCGAGTATAAGCTACATGTGTATAATAATCAATGCTAATATGTAGCACCCCTAATTTCTGAGTATTTCAAAATTGAATTAATTCGATTAATTTTAAATTACACGCGTGACTTAATTTAATGGAGTTAAACATTATGTGTTGATTAAAATATTAATCGTAGAGAAAATGATTAATGTTTATTGAATATAATAATCAAGTGAATATAGATTTATTATTTCTCATCATAACGAGTAATAGTGACGTGGCAGTATTATATCTCAACCGGGGGTCGCGTGTAGACTATATGGGATCAAGACAGGAAATTATTGTTGAGTGACTCAGATGTTAATTTTGAGGTCACAGTTGATTTCGAATGGTTTGAAATAGTCATAATAGTATTCCTGGGCATATAGGTTAGGTCCCAGGGTGATTTTAGACCAAATCGGCACCACGAGAGGGCGTTTTGATAATTCGATAGTTTAGGGTAGAGAGAACTTTGAAAATTAATGAACTATATCAGCCCAATTGAGTATGGGTCTAGGGTTACAACATTCTTGAGAGAGAGGAGACATAAAGAGAAGGAAAAAAGAGAGCTCTTTAAGGTTCAACTTATTTTCTCTTCACGAAAGTTGCCAGAATTTTGATTGCAAGCAAGGGATGAACATCTTCATCACACAAAAAAAATGAAATCATACTTGCTAGTGTGAATGGAATTTTTTATCTTGCATGTTTTTAATTATTTATAATACCCATGGTAGAAATTGATTTAATGTAGCATGAACACATGATTTTGAGATAAAATTATAGTCTTAATTCATGTTAATGATTAGAAGATATATTAGAGATTTGATTCTGGGTGTGAATGATTCAAAATCTAATTTTTTTGATGATAGAGAAGATCAAATCCTGGGTTTTATAAAGAAGATGCATGAAAAGAGAGTCTAGGGCTTGCATGAACCATTTAAAGATTTAATCTTGTTAAAGATGGATTTAATGAAGTTTTAGTTATGGAAGTTCGTTGGAAATTATGTATATACTCATGTTTAATGTTAGGTTTGATTGCATGGGAGTTTAGATATGAATCTCAAAGTTTTTCTTGGAAGAAAATGGTGAAAAACATAACAGTGTATGGAAGAAGACAACTCGAACCACTTCGAATCGATTCGTCTCAAAGAGAGAATCGATTCAATAAGAGAATCGATTCGGTCTCTTCACGGAATTCATTCGGTTACCCAAATTAGCCCAGTTATTTTTTTGTGTATGTGTTAATACCAAATTTAGTCACCTGAAGACACGTGTCATCCTACGAACACTTTGAATGAAAAACAGATTGTTAGTAAGCTACTCAGGCGTGCCGAGCAACTCAATCATACCGAGCGGCTTAGGCGCCCCGAGGAACTTAAAGGACCCGAGAAACTCAGGGTCCCCGAGAAACTCGAGCGTGTCGAGAATCTTAAGAGGTTCGAGCTACTTAGCGTACAGAGCACTCAAATCAGAATAATCAAAAAGACGACTGCGCATTAAATGCTCATTATTATCATATAAATGTATATGTCTACTAAGTAGCAGCGCATTGTCCTTTCACATGTACAGCCTCAAGGCAATAAATACATTGTAACCTCCCCATTAGAAGGGGCCCGAAATTTCTTGGTAAACCACTTATCGAGAATTTCAGGCAAAGAGTCAGCAATACAAAAACGGTGGATGTAGGCCATTTTCCTAAGGCTGTACCACTTTAAAAATCTATTGTCTTATATTTATTTATTCATATTTATCTAGGATTAAAATAATTAGATCAAATATAGTTTTTTACATTAACAGCTTGGCGCCGGCAGTGGGAAACGACTGTAATTAGCGTTTTCACCAAAATAATCATCACCAATGGCAGATAATCCAGAACCCAGTAATCGAAACGCTCGGATCCCTCCAAATCCATCTAATCCCCCAAATTTTCTAGATCTAGCTAGTATAATGGCTAAGACGGCTATGCAAAAAACCATGCGACAGCTTATACAAACTGTTCAAGGCGGAGTGCCGGCTCAATCAGGACAACGAAGTGTTCAGAGAAATACTCGTTTACCCTCTTCATAAAATAGGGGAACGTTCTTCCTAGAGGAATCTCAATCCAGACGCACCGACTCATATCGTACTGAGAGATCTAATGATCCCTCTTATCAGCCTGGACGGACTTCCTCAATACGAGCTAACGACACTCAACAAAACATCACTTTATCTCCAGAAAGGACCAGTGCTCTTGAAAGGTTAAGTAGAGTCTCTCCTTTTGATCGTTTGGGCCCTAGGAGGAATAGAAGTCCCCCTAGGATTGTGTCGAGGAACACTCAACGACCATCTAATCTAAGGGAAGGCTCTGCCCAATCACAACTAACTGCTCGTAATAAAAGATACCAATAGGTAAATTCAACTTGATCAGTTGCTCGAACCAATAAGCCCGAGGAGGGAAACTATGCATGGAAGGGCTCTATTCAGAGGTTAGAAGACAGATTAGGGGAAATGGCTAAGGCCAAGAATCCTCTACAAAGAACTTTTGTCCAAGGAACACCATTTGTACAGGAAATTATGGATTTTCCCACACCATAAAAATTCAAAGCTCCTATAGTGACGCCTAAATAGGATGGAAAAACTGACCCTGTCCTTCATATAGAATAATACCAAGCTGCTACCGATATCTATGCAGTTCCAGATGAGATGAGATGCAGGGAATTTTTAGAAACTCTTACTGAATCTGCTCATTTATGGTTAACAACCTTCCTCAGGGGAAAATTGCGACTTTCTTTCAACTAGCAGAACTCTTTATTGGGAATTTCTTTTTTGGAGCGAAGCCAGTCAAACGAGTAGCACACTTTCTAAGTGTTAGACAAAAGACAGGTGAAAGCACCAGGGACTATATTACTCATTTCAATAACGAGAAACTAGAAGTAATTGATTACGAGGAGAAAACAACAATTACAGCTCTAATGAGTGGACCATTATCGGATAAATTGTACTACACTTTAGCCAAGGATCCTCCTAGGACCATGGATGCACAGATGGCAAAAGATGCCAAAATCATGAATGCCGAGGAGGCCATGGCTGCGAAGAAGAATGCAGATACTAAGGAAACCAAGGTCGAGGCTGACAAGACTGAGAAGAAGGATCAGAAGAATAATGGTGGCAATAGACATTCGAAAGCAAAGCAAGCACTAGAACTACTAAAGAAATTTGGAAATTATACTCCTTTGAAGGTAGATATAAACCACATTCTAGAAGAGATCAAGAACCGCGAGGAGCTAAAATGGCCAGAAAAAATGAAGGCAGATCCTGACAAGAGGAATAAGTCGAAACATTACGAGTTCCATAAAGACCATGGTCACACCACCAAGCATTGCATAGCTCTCCAGAATGAAATTGAAGCAGTTATTAGGCGGGAAAAATTGACTAAGTATGTTGATCGCCGAAATGGTGAAAAGAACAACTACCGAAGAAGGCAAAGGTCTAAGTCTCCTCGTCAGGCAAAATAAGACAAGAAGAGAAGTCACGAAGAAGATCTAAAAGATGATCAAGATGACCCCGATCTCCCCAAAAAACCAAGACAGCCAGAACGTGAGTTATTTTCAATTCGTTTTGGATCATTTGAATGTAATGTTATTACAGGTGGAGATGCAGGAGGTGGAGATCTGACTGCAGAGAGAAAAGCTTATCTCAACGAGGCTCAAGCCTTCTCGTACGTTCAACGAAAAAATTTAGCTGAAGATGATCGCCTGAGGAAGGTGAATAAAGACAAATTGGTCATTAGTTTCTCTAAAAATGACCTGGCAGGTTTACTATATCCTCATGATGACCCATTGGTGATCAAGATGAGAATGAAAGAAGTGGTGATTTCACGGGTACTGGTAGATAATGGTAGCTTGGCAGAAATCATGTTCTACCCATGTTTTGATAGTTTTAGCCCAATTAGATTCCTATCACAGGCCTCTCCTCGGCTCGATCAAGTTGGATATGCTTATCGGTACATGGCCTGCTAGTCGAACAGAAATAGTACGCTTTTTCGTGATGGATAAAATTATCCAATCATCTTACAATATCATTATGGGAAGGGTAGGCCTGAAGAAGTTCGAAGTAGTTCCATATACTGTACATCAATGTTTAAAATTCCTAACCAACTTTGGAGTAAGAGTGGCGAAAGGAGACCAGAAAGTAGATCGGGAATGTTACTATTTATCTATAGAACATGAGGAGCGTGAAGAATCTAGAAAGAAGACTACTACCTATCAGGTGGATGAAATAGAAGATGCATATATTGAAACGCTAGACCCTAGAGATGAATCTCAGCTCGTGAAGGGACGGGTCATGGAAGTTACTGAAAATATCATCCTAGACGATGAGAATCCAGAACGAATAACTCAAATTGGTGCATCACTGGATGCATCAATAAAATAGGAATTGATAGCATTTCTAAGATAGAGAAAGTAGACTTTTGCATAGAGTCGTGAAGATATGCCAGGAATAGGCCCAAATTTCCTGTGTCACGAGCTCAACGTGAACAAGGAAATCAAGCCGATAAAATAACGAAGAAGGGTATTCAGTCTTGAAAAAAACCAAGCCATATAGGAAGAAGTAGAGAAACTACAAAAAGCCTCTTTTATTGAGGATGTCAAATATCCTGATTGGTTTGAAAATGTGGTAATGGTGAAAAAGAAAAACAACAAGTGGAGGATGTGTGTGGACTTCACTGATCTTAATAAAGCATGCCCAAAGGATCATTTTCCTTTGCCCCGAATCAATTAGTTGGTGGATGATACCTCGGGATATGAATTGTTAAGTTTCATAGATGCTCCAAATTAAAATGAAGCCAGAAGACAGGGATAGTACCTCTTTTATCATCCCAAGGGGAACTTATTGCTATAATGTTATGCCTTTTGGACTTAAAAATGCAGGTGCAACATATAAGCTGCTGATGAATAAGGTGTTTGCAGAGTAAATCCTCCATAACATGGAGGTTTATATTGACGATATGCTGACGAAGGGAAAGAAAGCTGCTGATCATCTAGTTGACCTAGGCCAGGTCTTTGATCAATTAGAGAAATATCAAATGAAACTGAATCCCACCAAATGCATATTCGGAGTACGAGAAGGCATGTTTCTCGGATATATTGTTAACCAACGAGGTATCGAGGCAAACCCTAAAAAGATCAAGGCTCTATTAGAGCTGAGATCTCCAACTATGAAGAAAGAAGTACAAAGTCTCACAGGATGAGTTGCAGCACTTAATAGATTTGTATCACGAGCAATGGACAGATGTCTCCCATTCTTCAAAACACTCCGAAAAACTTTTGAATGGAATGATGAATGCGAGGAGGCATTTCAAGAGTTGAAGAAGTATCTAGGGACACCTCCACTATTATCTAGACCAGTGATGGGACAAAGACTATACTTGTACCTGGCAGTTTCAGAAAATGCAGTGAGCTCGGCGTTGATAAAAATGGAGGATGGAGTACAAAAACCAGTCTATTACACCAGTAAAGCTTTCCGAGGAGTAGAAATTAGATATCCAAGGGTGGAGAAATTGGCATTAGCACTAATTGAAGCAAGCAGAAGAATGAGGCCATACTTCCAAGCCTATGCTATAGTGATGTACACCGACATGCCATTAAGGCAAGCTCTGCATAAGCCGGAGAAATCAAGAAGATTGATGTACTGGGCAGTGGAACTCGGTGAATATGATATAATTTATGAGCCTAGATCGTCGCTTAAAGGACAGAAAGTAGCGGACTTCATCGCACAGTTTACTCAAGAAAATGCTTCCGAAGAACAAGAGTTGAATACAGACCTACCTGTGGATGTTGCAGGATCATCAAATTTAAACCCCGACCAACTCACGTTGGTAGAAAAGAAGCAAGAAATGTCGATTGAGAAACACAAGATGATTAACGATCAGCGAGAAGTACTGAAGGAGGACAAAAGGAAGTACCAGATATTCCACCAAGGAACTCTCTCTGATCAAAAATTTGATGATAAAGTACCTATATGGAATTTGTATGTGGATGGCTCTTCGTGCACTACAGGCAGTGGAACATGGATTGTTTTGAATAGTCCGGATGAGATTGATGTGGAGTATGCTCTGTGCTTTCAATTTAAAGCTTATAATAATGAGGCCGAATATAAAGCAATGATCGTGGGACTAAGTCTGGCCAAAACCATGAAGGCAGAGCAAGTCGTTGTGTATAGTGATTCGCAGTTAATCGTAAATCAAATTCTGGGGTGTATGCAGCAAAAGGAGAATTAATGATCATGTATCATGCAAAAGCAATGGAGGTGGTATCGATTTTTATTACAATTCAATTGATTGGAATACCAAGATTAGGTAATGCAAGAGCAGACGCCCTAGCTCGATTAGCATCAGCCACGCGAACAGAGCTACGAAGAACAATCCCAATAGAAATCCTGGCTGGTCGAAGCATCGACGAAGATCTGATGATAAAATTCATCGCCCTTGACTTGGGGCCATCTTGGATGGACCCTATCATGGCCTATATTGAAGAGGGGGCTTTACCAACTGATAAACTCACAGCCAAGAAACTAAAGTTTAAAGTTGCTCATTATGTATTGACCAGTGGCATTTTGTATAGACGAGGAGTTATAGCAGGGCTACAATGATGTGTCCACCCATCCGAAGTGAAAAATTTGATCGAAGAGGCTCATGAAGGGTCTTGTGGAGCCTATATAGCTGGTCGGACACTCTTACAAATAATAACCATGCTGGGGTACTACTGGCCGACGATGAGAGCTGATTGTGCAGCTTATACTAAGAAGTGCGACAAATGCCAACGCTTCTCGTCCATCCGAATAACTCCCCAGGCATTGTTAACACACATAACGTCCCCTTGGCCATTTTCCATATGGGGGATAGACTTGGTCGGGCCACTCCCAATGACCAGGGGAAGATTCAAATACCTTGTGGTTGCTAGGGATTATTTTACAAAATGGGTGGAAGCTGAGCCTCTTATTGATATGACATACGACAAAGTCTATCAATTCATTTGGAAAAACATTATTTGCAGATATGGTCTCCCACATGCATTCATTACTGACCATGAAACACAGTTTGACAACAAGGAGTTTGTTGCATATTGTCATCAATCCAATATACTGAAAACCCACTCTGCACCAGGCCATCCCTAGAGCAATTGACAAACTGAGGTGATAAACAGAACGCTACTTAATGGATTGAAAAAAGGACTAGATAATGCAAAGGCAAATTGGATTAATGAGCTACCCTTTTTTATTGTGGGCTTATCGCACCACACCACGAAGAGCAACGGGAGAATCCCCATACATGCTGGCATTTGGGAGTGAGGCTGTCATACCTGTCGAATTGGGTCTACCTACGCATAGAGTGCTTAATTTCGATTCTCCTGTCAGTGACTTGATGAGAATATTAGACCTAGATATGCTCGAAGAAGTTAGGGAGTAAGCAGCAATCAGGAATGCAGCATATCAACAATGAACAACTTTGTTCTATAACAAAAGAGTGAAAAAATGTGATTTGAAGGAAGGAGATTATGTGCTGAAGAAAGTGATCGAAAAGAAAAACAAACTGGAAGCCAACTGGCACGGACCCTACAGAGTAACAGAAGTTGTTCGCCCAGGGACATACATGATTGAAACCTTAGAAGGAGAAGAATTCAAGAATGTATGGAATGCAGAGCATCTGCGCAAATATTATAAGTAATTGTAATTCATATGTTATGCAGTTTCTTCAGTATGAATAAAGTGATGTTTCACCCAGTTTCTTTCTTTGTTGAAATTTTTTCGAAATATTAGTGTGTAGCTCTACACATCAAATTCAGAGCAATTACCACCAACCCCGGTTGGTCGGGAACTAATTACCACCAACTCCGGTTGGTCGAGAACTAATTACCACCAACTCCGGTTGGTCGATAACTAATGACCACCAACTCCGGTAGGTCGGGAACTAATTACCATAAACTCCGGTTGGTCGGGAACTAATTACCACCAACTCCGGTTGGTCGGTACCACCAACTCCGGTTGGTCGAGAACTAATTACCACCAACTCCGGTTGGTAAAAAACTAATTACCACCGACTCCGGTTGGTCAAGAACTAATGACAACCAACTCCGATTAGTCGGGAACTAATTACCACCAACTCTGATTGGTCGGGAACTAATTACCACCAACTCTGGTTGGTCAGTACCACCAACTCCGATTGGTCGGCAACTAATTACCGCCAACTCCGCTTGGTCGGTAAATTAATTTCCACCAACTCCGGTTGGTCGGTAAACCAATTACAATCAACTCCGGTTAGTTAAACTAAGCAAGAACATGGAACGCAAATCATTTCATTATTTAGGCCCAAAAAGTGACAAGACACTATAATCAAACAATAAATAGGACAAGTTCTATTATCCAAAAACAAAACAGAATGTACATATCAAATTGTACATATTTTCAAACAAACAAATAAGGACATTCTGCAAATTACTTAGAAGAAAATAAAATGGCAAAAGACTAAAAATTTCTTCATTCAAATCAAGTAGAATTACACATGCTGTGAAAATCACTATTCATTACATAAAAATCCTATTATATTGGTTTTTTCCCTTCTGCCTTTGAAACAGGTTCGACTCCAACAGGAGGATCATCTAAGGCATAAGGAGAATTTATAAAATTTACATCTCTCAGTATTCTAACATTCATTACAGAGGGACGATCAAGCAAATGCTCTGGGCGAGATATATCAAAGTTTGCATGAAGATTGTAGTCGCTGAGATATTTGGAGATTAAGCATTGAGGAATTGCCCGAGCGGGAATCCAACTGATGTCAAGCTTAAAAGGAGGCATAAGCAAATCGAGCACTCCATGGTTATAATAATCCCATAAGTAGTAGCCCTGCTCTAATTTTAGCAAACAGAGTGCATTAAACCACCCTTGCTTGTACCCCTCATTATTTGACTGCTGGATCCGATCATCAAGATGGTAAAGGGCTTCATTATACCCAGCCATCCAAAATTCTCTAGGTTTTTTATGGAATTGATAAGTTAACCTCTCCAGTTGTTCGTGGAGATTCTTTACCAGGATTTCTTTATTTTCCAAGGAAGAATTCTGAGTAGTGAGTTGTTCGCTGAAGTTCAGAATCTTCTTAGACATTTCTGCTAAGGCTTGGTTCTTCGCCATTAGCTGAACTTCTTGATTCTCCAACGCAGATTGAGTTCTTACTTCTTCAATGGACATCCGACCAGCCCTTGCTCGTCCAAGAGCAGAAGATCTTGCTCGTCCATGAGTAGATGTGGAGGGTCCAACTCTTTTTAAAGTTTTCAACTCATCCCGTAAGTTGGCATTTTCTACCTCTAAGAAAGAAAAACCTTCATCATTAACAGGGACCAAAGTTCTCGAGGAAGATGCAATAGAGTTGAGTTATTTTATCTCTTCTTGCAAAGCAATGTTTGAAAAACGTCGTGTAATACTGATTTAAATTAAATTAAATTCGCAAGATTCCAAGTAACCCTTATTTAATTCAAGTCTATTTAGAAACAGCCCATAAACAAACAACTACGTGTGTGTGTGTGTGTGTGTGTGTGTGTGTCAAACCATAAATAAAGCATGAGACACAAAGTTAAGGAAAAATCCCCGCAGGGCAAAACCTTTTATTTAATAATAATAAGTAAATCGCAACTTACACGGATTACAATGAAATACAGTGACACATGAATACCCGCAGGCGTCGGTCAGTGTCGTCAGCAATGAATCCACACGCAGCGAACCCACATGAACCTCAGTCCAATCAACAAAGGAAGAACCGCAGCACTCCTCAATGACACGCAGCCATAAAACTTTGTAGAGACTCCCTCAGCAATGACATGCAGCCCTCGGTTGCAAAGATCTCTCCACAAAGGTTTGAACAAACACAAGGTTGTGTTCTTGGGTTACAAAAAAGATTCACAAAGGTTTGGCAATTGTGTGAATCAAAACATGAGTCTTGGGACTCAAAAATATGAAGACTAGAGGTATTTGGACTCTCAAAAACGTCTTCTAAAGTCTTGCAAAACAGCTCCCCCGAAGTTGGTATTTATAGGAAAAACAAATGAAGAGTTCCGCTTTTTTAAAACTCTAAAAATCTTATCAGCGTACAGGTACACCGAACCGGTTCTGGGGTACACCGAACCGGTTTGGTGGTACCATTCTGGTATGGGGTTAAAAAACAGCATTCTTCAAGGAATTTTCTCCAACTTCAAAAGGTCATAACTTCTTCACCGTAGCTCGGATTGAGGTGCCGTTTCTTCCAGTATCTTCATTGCGACGAGCTCTTCAACTTTCCAGTTGACCAGACCTCCGAACTATGGATGTGAAATTACGAAAATGCCCTTGAACTTCCCTATTAAGGCTTGTTTCACTGTTTTGACTTCCCTTGCGTTCCACTTGCATTCTGTGCCTAAAATCAAGGAACGTGAAATCGTTGTGGCAGATGAGGGACGCATTTAGGAGTTGTTGAATGCTTGATGCTTGGAATTCGGATAGAGGCCATCGTGAGCGATCGTGTAGAGACGTGCCAGATGTAGCCGAATGTAGCGGCGTATGACATACAAAACTGTAAGATAACGGACATGAGAATTATGTCCTTACAAATCTCCCCCTATGTCTATGCCGGTACATAGATAAAAATCCGAATTATCAAGTAACAAAATTGCCTATACAAATCTACCCTTCCATGAACCCAAAACTGGAAAGATAAAAATGAATAAGTCTTCATCGTTTGTCCTTCAAGTCTTCAATACATTCAAAGCTTTTCTCATCAGGGTGTGCATTTCAGAAATCATCAATGTAGTACCTACACACATGAGACAAATCAAAATACCAAAGTGACGTATCGAGTTTGAAATGAGATAAACATAGATACCAATATATGATAAGCATAAGACAAATCTCAAAAACTCCCCCAAAATTCAAACTCCCCCAGAATAAGATAATTCTTTCTCCCCCTTTTTATGATGTCCCCAAATAGACAAATAAGAAGAATGAATCAAACAAGCAAAATCGGGGTGTCACGGTATACAAGTCAAGGCATCAATCAATATAGTAAACGTGCTCTAGCAAGGAGATGCTCAAAAAAAACTTTCACAAACTATTTTTTGATTTTTCAATTTTTCATACAAAAAATAGATACCATTTTGAAAAAAAATGTAAAACATGTTACAAAAATGACACCATGGATTTAGACTTAAACAACTAAGTCATGGAAACGGAATGAATGGGTGTGAACACATTCGATAGGTAAATAAACTCAATCAATCATATGTGCACGATGCATACATGTACTCCTAACGAATGAACATCAAAGGTATCCGTAGGTCTAAAAATTTGTTGAATTTAGATGACATCGTCTTATGCAAATCAACAAATCAAAGTCAAATGATTTCCACACCAATAACGTCCAAAACTATATAGCGCATTTTCAAGGACGTGCAAACCCGTTTTAATTCTCCAACCACACTCCCTCATATATATTTTCTTTTAGAGGTTATCTAAATTCTCAAACTTTGGAGAATTGGTGCAAAAACCTAAATGGCCCCTTTTTGGCATGAATATCTTTTTATTACCTTTCAATTTTTTTCGGGCTCTTTTAACCTCTTTGGACCTCGGATAATAAAATTCCTCAATTTTTTAGGTCCTGTTTAACGGTGGCTTTTGCGCAAAGGATAGATAATTACCTTTCGCAGCCCCTCCCCGTTATAAAATAAAGCACACAAACTCACAAAACGGTTTTTATATGCACAATTTCCTTATCAAAATTTATCGCGCTTGGTTCATTTTAAGGACAGGATTGAAGTAAAAACACCCAACCAACATGTGATAAGACAAGCACAATAATCAAACAAATCCGTGCATGTGTGCAATAAAGGAAACAAGAGTCAAACATGTAGGAAGTAACACGTAATTACATCTTAATGACTCCAAACATTATAAAGCACATGGATGAATTGACCTATTGTCTCAAAACACTATCAAATAGTCACATGAAAATGGAATGATGTTGGGACTTGGTCATCCAAAGTGTTCATCCGTAAACGGTGCAAACAAAAAACAAAAATCTTTTTGGATTTTTCAAAATTTTTGTCAAAATAAAATCTTTTTGTATTTTTCAAAAATTTTTCAAAACAAAAATATATACAAAAAAGATACATACTAGCAATAGGCAAACAGTGACATCATGAAAATCACCCTATGCTAATAAACAAGTCAAACCTCAATCATTAGGTGCGGAGGGGTTTTCCAAAGGTGGTGATAACTTATGAAAAACCTCCATCAATTCTTGTGAAGATTTGACTAAAAACTTAACTTGCTCACCTAAATGTGCAAACTCTCTCATGTAGTCTCCGGGAGCATGTAATGTATCATGTGTGGGTGCATGTGTGCCAGAAACACGTGTAGAAGCAAAACGTGACACATACCCCAACTTAAAGCAAAATTCCCTAAGGTGTCCTCTCCTCTTGCAATGTGAGCAAACATAAATAGGCCTAGGAACACCTCTCTCAAAAACTCTAGGACGCACTCTTCTAATGGGAATGGGACGCCTAGGTGGGTTAGGGTGAGACATATGTGAAACTGTCACTAAAGTGGGAACCGGCTCGGGTGCAAATTGGGAAGAAGAGGCACCGTCATAACTTATTCCAAACTTCTCACCTTTACCCTTAAGAACCACCTTTTCAATCTTCTTAGGTGCGTTCTCAAACTTGACTTTGACCACCCTGGCACGTTCGAGATCACTCTCGAGTTGGGATACACGTGTCGCCAGACTAGACAACGTGTCGGTCAAATCACACTTCTCCTTTCTCAAAACCTCCTTCTCTTTCTCCAAATCTAAAACCCGATGACCTAAATCCCTATTATACTTCTTTGTTTTCAAGGTCTCGGTGTACAACTCTCTAAAAGCTTTTTGGAGCTCACTTTCATCTCCACTTTCACTCTCACTTTCTCCCTCACTTGAAGCGCTCAAACCATCACTATCACATTCGTGGGCACTATTGTGGGACAAGGTGGGTGTGCTCACATGACTAGAAAAAACTACAAACTTCTCACCACTAGTCTCATCACCCTCACTATCACTAAGTGTGGCAGGCATGGCTACTTTCTTTCCTTTCTTTCTAAGCCACGTAGGACACTCAAATGACTTATGTCCCTTACCCCCACATTCAAAACAAGTGACGTTCTCAAAATCTTCCTCACACTCCTCATCGGAGTCATTCTCTTTTTCTCTCTCACCACTTTCTTTGGCCTTTCCTTTTTTTTTATTTTTCTCAAAAAAATTCTTTTTAATGGAAGAATTATTTTTGTTCATGTTGAGAAACTTTTTAAAATTTTTCGCAAACAAGGCCATATCATTAAAATCAAAATCTCCCTCAGAATCGGACTCACAAACTTTTTCTCTCTTTTTCTTAAAATGAGTCTTTAAAGAAATGCCATTATCCTTAGCCTTAATGGTTTTGGGAAACATGTCAATCTCATAGGTTTGAAGATCTCCTACAAGTTCTTCCAACTTAAGTGATTTCAAATTTCCCAAAGAGTTCAAAACAGTGACTTTAGGAATAAAGCGTTTTGGGAGAGATCTCAAAATATTTTTAACTACACGCATGTTATCAATCACCTCACCCAAATTAAAACATGTGTTAACAATGTCCGACAAACGTGCATAAAATTCATCAAAGCATTCGGACTCAGACATGGTGATAGTCTCAAATTGGGTGGCCAGATTTTGTAATTTTGACTCTTTAACCGCGTTCGTACCCTCATGTGTCAATTTCAAAACATCCCAAGCCTCTTTAGACGTGGTGCACATCATAATTCGGCGAAACTCATCAGGAGAGACAGCTCCAGAAATAGCACTCAGACCACGAGAATTAAAATTGGACACTTTATAATCATCTTCAGTCCAGGCTGACACGGGTTTTAAAGTGGTGATGTTATTAACAGTGACCGTGGGAGGAGTCCAACCATTTTCGCAAAGCAACCAAACACGCTCGTCAATAGATTTTAAAATCGATTTCATACGAGCTTTTCAGTAGGCATAATTAGACCCGTCAAAAATAGGCATCTGATTATATAAGTGCTCCATAGGAAAAAATGCGAATTTTCACAAAACTGATTTTTTTTTTTTTAAAAAAAATCAATATCACACGATTTTGCGAAAAATAGGAATAAGCAATAAATTTGCACAACCTGCTCTGATACCAATTTGAAAAACGTCGTGTAATATTGATTTAAATTAAATTAAATTCGCAAGATTCCAAGTAACCCTTATTTAATTCATGTCTATTTAGAAACAGCCCATAAACAAACAACTACGTGTGTGTGTGTGTGTCAAACCATAAATAAAGCATGCGACACAAAGTTAAGGAAAAATCCCCGCAGGGCAAAACCTTTTATTTCACTACAATAAGTAAATCACAACTTACACAGATTACAATGAAATACAGTGACACACGAATACCCGCAGGCGTCGGTCAGTGTCGTCAGCAATGAATCCACACGCAGTGAACCCACATGAACCTCAGTCCAATCAACAAAGGAAGAACCGCAACACTCCTCAATGACACGTAGCCATAAAACTTTGTAGAGACTCCCTCAGCAATGACACGCAGTCCTCGGTTGCAAAGATCTCTCCACAAAGGTTTGAACAAACACAAGGTTGTGTTCTTGGGTTACCAAAAAGATTCACAAAGATTTGGCAATTGTGTGAATCAAAACATGAGTCTTGGGACTCAAAAATATGAAGACTAGAGGTATTTAGACTCTCAAAAACGTCTTCTAAAGTCTTGCAAAACAGCTCCCCCGAAGTTGGTATTTATAGGAAAAACAGATGAAGAGTTTCTCTTTTTTAAAACTCTAAAAATCTTATCAGCGTACAGGTACACCGAACCGGTTCTGGGGTACACCGAACCGGTTTGGTGGTACCATTCTGGTATGGGGTTAAAAAATAGCATTCTTCAAGGAATTTTCTCCAACTTCAAAAGGTCATAACTTCTTCACCGTAGCTCGGATTGAGGTGTCGTTTCTTCCAGTATCTTCGTTGCGGAGAGCTCTTCAACTTTCCAGTTGACCAGACCTCCGAACTATGGATGTGAAATTACGAAAATGCCCTTGAACTTCCCTATCAAGCCTTGTTTCACTGTTTTGACTTCCCTTGCGTTCCACTTGCATTTTGTGCCTAAAATCAAGGAACTTGAAATCGTTGTGGCAGATGAGGGACGCATTTAGGAGTTGTTGAATGCTTGATGCTTGGAATTCGGATAGAGACCGTCGTGAACGATCGTGTAGAGACGTGCCAGATGTAGCCGAATGTAGCGGCGTATGACATACAAAACTGTAAGATAACGGACATGAGAATTATGTCCTTACAATGTTTTCCTGCTCCAACAACTTAGTGATGTGCCTATGCTCTTTAACTTCAAGCTTCAGAACACTCTCCTTCTTTTCATGAGCAGAGATGAATTTATCATACCCTTTGTCAGCGCTCAATTGTTGATATTTCTTCTCATATCCTTGATGCAGAAGAGTAGAGGACTCTTTGTACTGTTGTTGGAGTTCCTCGATCA
The DNA here is from genome assembly GCA_949130495.1 of Sambucus nigra. Taxonomy (NCBI): domain Eukaryota; kingdom Viridiplantae; phylum Streptophyta; class Magnoliopsida; order Dipsacales; family Adoxaceae; genus Sambucus; species Sambucus nigra. Next base: position 615,167,009 of record OX422216.1, on the reverse strand, counting down.
TTCCTTGGAGGTCTTCAATCATCTCATAGTAGGCCACATTGTTGGCAACACCGTGATCGAGCAAGCACTTTAAGTATTGATAAGCTTCAACTGCTCGTTCAAAAGCATTTGAACCTAGGATGTCAATTATCTGGGCCTCATTCAGGTCAGCATGACCAGCTTTAAAATAGTCGTTGCATTTTTTCATTAATTCTGTGTCATGAGATGATAAGAGCTCCATCCTGGCCATAAACTAGAAAAGAGAAGAAATAAAAAGAATCAATAATGATGCAGACAGGGCAAGTAAAAGAAGAAATCCATGACGAACAACCAAAGTTCGAAATTTTATTCATCCCAAGAAAGTATACATTGTTCCAAGTTACATTCAAGAAAATAAAAACTCGAACAACTCTACACCTTCTCCTTGTTTCATATGATTTCCTCGGAAGGTTTGGATGAAGGAGTTGGTTGCTCAGAAGGCAGGGGAAGTTGCTCGGTAGAAGTGCTAGTTGGTGGGAGCTGTTCGGAAGACTGAACAACAGGAACAACAGGGACTTGATATTCATCCATCATGGAAGATTCATCTGAAGCAGACTCATCTTTTTCTTCTTCTCCATGAGATGGAGGAGGGCTATGAGTGTATTGCTAGAATAACTCAGAATCCTCAGCAACCTTGAGCTCCTTTAATGCTGCCACCCATCCATCTATAAAATATTTGATGCTGGCATACTCCATTTGGGAAGTCATGACAGCCAAGCCCTTAATCCATCCCTTATCCCAACCAGCGCTGAAAGATTTTTTAACTTCATTTTTCCTTTTTGCCTTTTCCGAGGAGGTCCTTTCCCTAAGGATCTCCTCGGCAACCTTCAATTTCTCCTCCACCTCCTTTTTCTGACATTTAACATCTTGAAGTTTAACAACTTCATCTTCAGCAGACTTGAGCTTAGCCTCAAGATCCTTGTTGCTCTGTTCAAAGTCTTTGTTGCTCTGCTCAAACTCCTTCAACTTCTTCTCCAAGTCCTTGGAGGCATTCACAGCCTGATTTCTGTCTAGCTCAATGGACTTGAGTTGCTTCTCCCAAGCAACTTTATCTTCCTCATATTTTTTATGAGATTCTTTTAAAGATTGGGTTATCCAGACAAAAGCTTCCTCTACTCCACCCTAGGAGCTTGAAGCCCTTAGAGCTTTATCCTTCTTCAAAATACTGTTGAAACATGTCACCAGCTAAAAAAAGAAATAACTTTAAGTCAATACACGAACATAATATTAGAAAGTAAAGACTCGGGTCAACAATACTTACTGAGGCAATGTGTTGAGCAGCTATAGTAGTAATTCTCTCCCGAGAAATAGTATCTTGAATGCCTTGGACTTCTGGGAAAGTCCATGATCTTACTAAGACCATAGCAAAGCTCAGAGGAACAAAAGCTTAAACACCCTCTTCAACATTTGAAGGATAAGAGACAGGTTCAGCAGGTCTCTCAGAAGAGCTTTTCTTTAACCTCCTCGGAGGAGCTGGAACACTTTCAATTAAAGATGCTGTCTTTATCGGTGATATGATAATAACATCACTTGAAGGAGAGACAGCAACAGTCTTACTCAGAGCCACAGGGGTCTTCTTGCCAGCTTCCTGGGCAACAACAGGAAGGGGTACATCCATTTTCTCTGTCCCCTCATCTGGGATATCTTTTTTACTCTTCTTTGCCTCCATAGGGGCAAAGGTAGACTTGTTAAAAAAGGTACGACCTCTTCTTTTCTTCATCAGATCAGTGATAGGAATATTCGATTCATAAGAATAACCTTCCACACTAGTCTCAGAGGCTGGTGCTGGTACTTGGTCAAGATCAACCACCACTGGACGAGGACGAGCAGTGAAAGATGAAGTATAGCTTTTGTATTGCAGTAAGAAAGAAGCAGATCTAATATGCCCCTCAGCAACAGATTGGTGGAAGCTCCAGATAAGTTTTAAGTGCTTTATGTTAACCTCAGTTTCCTTAGGAGGTTTTCTTTTACTGTCGACTGTAAAAAATAAAAAACAAACATCAGTGATGCATTTTATCGAACATCAAGAAAACAAGATTTCAAAAAATAAAAACAACTTATTCCATTGCCATAAGGGGGACACCTGGGACCCTGATATACATCATCTCCATTTAATGGAGTGTGTTGCCAATTTTTCATAACCCCATGCTCAAAATAATCCCTATTGGCGTCAGGAAGATTGATAACTAAAGCTCTATTCAAAAACCTAGTTTTTTAAATAAAATGTGCTATTATTGACGACCCATCTATAGCAGTACATAATCTGTGGAATCCTTAAACGAGTTCCATGAATTTTATTCAATCTATGTACGCCATTAACTATCCTCTAGGTATTTAGAGCTATTCTTGCAGGAACAACATCAAAATATTGGCAGAAGTCCAAACATAGGGGATTTGGTGGGAAAGAAAAGCCACATTCGGCCACAAAAAGACCTGGGAACCAATGTCCCTCAGCCAAAGAAAAATAATCAGAATGTTCATAAATTTTTTCCAAAATAACCCACGAAGGGATTGAAAATTCAGACCGAAATTTGTCCAGCGACTCAATAAGATAAACCATGATGAACAAAGTAAATAAAAGAAAAGGAAGAAAATCTTACAGAAAAAAAGAGATCAGGTGTATAACGAACGATGGAAAGAACGAAGGCGCAAGACAGAGAGAAAATGAAGAGTTCAAAGATACAGATTTGAAAAGTGAAAGACGATAGGATTTTTGCCGCGTTTAAATACTTTACCTCGAGAATAGGTAAAGGCAATGATTACAAAAAAAGACGTTTGCATTTCCGGCGGCTAAAAGAAGAAAAGGGTACAAATATCGAAGTGGTCATGAAAATTCAAAATATTTATGAGGCCTGATACTATGAACTCAAAAAGGAGTTATATACAATGAACGTTTTCCTAAAAAAACATTCAAACCAATAATATATGCAAATTTCAAGTAGAATGTTCCACATTTTTCTTCAACATCAAACTGTGAAACATTGGGGGCTTCTGTTGATACCAAATTTAGTCTGCTGGCGTGGACCATTCACCTGAAGACACGTGTCATCCTACGAATACTTTCAACGAACAACAGATTGTCACCAAGCTACTCAGTCATGCCGAGTAACTCAATCATACCAAGCAGCTTAGGCGCCCCGAGGAACATAAAGGCCCCGAGGAACTGATGGGCCCTGAGCAACTCAGGGGCCCCGAGAAGCTCGAGCGTGCAGAGCAGCTCAAGCGGTCCGAGCTACTTAGCATACAGAGCACTCAAATCAGAATAATCAAAAGACGACTGCGCATTAAATGCTCATTATTATCGTACATATGTATATGTCTACTAGATAGCAACGCATTATCCTTTCACATGTACAGCCTCAAGGCTATAAATACATTATAACTTCCTCATTAGAAGGGGACCCGGAATTTCTTGGTAGACCACTTATCGAGAATTTTAGGCAAATAGTCAGCAATACAAAAACAATGGATGTAGGCCATTTCCGTAAGGCTGAACAACTTTAAAAATTTACTGTCTTATATTTATTTATTCATATTTATCTGTGATTAAAATAATTAGATCAAATATAGTTTTTTACATCAACAGTATTCCCTAAATTTTTAAATAATTAATCGAGAGACTCTTGGGTCATTCTTAAACTATAGTGAGAGATTGGTTAAAGTCTAGAAGACCTATGATAAGGTTTAGGCTTAGCTAAAATGAGAGAATTAAGGCTAGGGAGTAACGGGCATAATTTGATCTTTAACGAATTTGCGAGATTTAGAACGCGTCGGGGAGATTATGAGTGAACCTAAGATCAGACTAGTAGTAAAGAGATATTATAAGTATTGAAATAACTCAAGGGGTAACTAGGACCCTTCGGGTAATGAGCGATACTCTGGAATATAGGATAAGAAGTTATAATTGTAAAATGATAGTACGTTGAATATTCGATAGATATATACTACGTACGGGTTTGTATGATCGGTTGTGTGCATACCTACTGAATATGTATATGTATATATTAAGGTTGTGTGAGTACCTACTATGTGATTTTTTATGCGTGTGAACATACCTACGATGCCTGCTATCAAGGAAGGTTTTGTGCAAAGGGCGATCCCACCTTGGCGATTCCAATGAGATCTGGATGTGTGCCCCTGAACATAAAATTTAGGGCGGCCCACTATGCGTCGTGTATTAGTGGGACTGGAAGGTCATTTGGATACGTTAGGTATGTTCATATCCCAAAGGCTTAGAACTATGTTCGCCTCTATTGTGTGTTGATTAATTTAGAGTTCCAGGAGACATTCTGAACCAAGAGTTCTTGATTGGTACAAGAGGTACATGGACATAATAGTAGAGTATGCTTGCATCACGGTGGCCATTCCGTGGGATATTGTAGTTTTATATATGAAAAGTGTGATAAATATATACAAGTGTAGTTAACCTACTTATATGTGATGGTAAAACCGATAGATGATGTATATCTAAATGAAATTTTTGTACAAAAACTTAAATAAATTATCCAATAATAAGATGCGATTAATATTAATCATTGTCAGTATATTAATGTATTTTATGGGCAGTAAAGGGGAGCTAAAACTTTTGGGGTTAGTTAGATACGTGGTCCAATTATGCTAGGTAGTATAGATCGGTAGGATGCATTAGGCATGCACTTTAGAAGATAGGTGAGGAACTCAAAGGAGTGTGCATGGAACTAACGTATGCATTTAATAACTATTTTTAAACTTTGATTTAATTACTTACAAAATATTTTTAAAAGTTTTTGGGCTCTGACCGTTGTCAAATCTATTTTCTAAATCATTTTAGGTGACCAGGCGTAGGGATGCCCACCTTGATGACTCATTCTAGGGATGCCTAGCTGAAGCATTTGTTGAGGCTTGCAGGAGTTTGCTTAGACACTTCAGTTATTCATTCCTGGACTAGGATTTACTTTTTAGTATTTCGTTTGGGCATGTTGCACCTTCAGACGATTCAGTATTACAATTATTCATTTATTGGTCAGACATTTAATGGTTTATTCGGTATTATTTATTCAGCTACTCATCCTATGAATGATTTAGACTATTACATTTTGTGGATGATTTGCTATTTTATTTATTATGCGTGTTGTTATATTAATACAAGCTAAAATTTGACATCGACTTAATTTGAGATAGGTGGTTAGTAATTTAAAAAGTTTTCGATAGTTATGCAAGGAATGAACCAAATTGGATTCCTCTTTATTTAGATAAAGCACTGATCATCCGTTGTTAAAATAGGTGAGGTGTCACAGAACGTATCAGAGAATCAGGTTCTAGTGTACATGGGATCTGTACAGCTTACTACGATTTCAGCATAATATCCTTTGACATAGATACCTATTATTAGGACTGTTTCATTCATGATTATGTATTTGAGAATATGTTTTGCTACTATTATATTTGTATAAATTGTGAACTCATACAATTCGATATGTTTTCAGATGCCACCTAGGAGAGGAAGATCGAAGAGGGCAGTGGTGAGAGCCGATGAGAGACAGGCTCAACAAGAGCCACATGCAGTTAACGCCGCTATGACTGCCATGGCACTCCACTTTCCTCAAGCCTAGCCACCACAGCAGCCAGTTGCATCAGTGGTTCAGGCCCACCCGGGCCCTCAGATTGGTAGAGAGTGGGGGAGGCATTTCAGAAAGGCCACCCACCTGAGTTTCAAGGTAGCTCAGACTTAATTTTGGTGTACCAGTGGAATAAAGATATCCAGTGCCACCTGTGCATGGTTAACTATTGATGAGTTGTAAACTTCGCATTTAAAACTTGTCATTAGGTGTTTACGCCCTATACAGAAAGATAACACAACTTGGCACACTACAAATGGAAATGTAGCGGCAAGTAGGGATTGAATCCACATGGAACGGTATTTAGGATTAAATTTTTTTAACATTTAGAAAAGGGAGAAAAGAAAAGATGATATGGTGTAAAATGGGAAAATGAAAAGAAAAAGTTAAATACATTAATTAAGACTAAACAAGAATGGAAAATGAGATTGGGGTCACATCCTCGCAATGGGCTAAACAACGAATAATTAGAATTTCGGTTCAAAAGCATTTAATCGATCATGTTTAATTAATTATAAACATCACACATGAAGGAATATAATCCAAAAATGCGAGATACCACATTTAATCAAAAATGGCCACACATAGAACAAATTCAGAATATCGCTATAAACACTAATGTTCTGTTACAAATAAAGTGAAACACGTAATATTTTAACTTTAATACACGAGGTTTCAATTAAACGCGATTCCACCCAAAACCTACCTTTCGGAGCTCTACGCCCATCAATGGCGGAGAAATGACCCCAACCCTTAAACTAGCTACTACACATGATTTAAACAGCAAGTAAAACTAATTAATCAATGAAAATAATAAATAAACAAAAATAAACTAACTATAAAGCATGGAAATAAATATTAAAGCAGTAACAAAAGGAAATAAAGATTAAATTAAAGGTAGATGATAATAAATAGTAACTTACAAATGGGTTTAAACCCAAAGAGAGAGGAAAGGGAAAACACCCAAAGAAAACCATAAATCTGATCTCCAAGTCCCAAAAATGAAGTCCCCCACTTAACGGAATGTTTTTCCATAAATACCCCACTAAAAATACACTTCAAAATACAAATTTGTGTACTTTTATTGTAGCCAAATCAATTCGGAAAAAATTCTGAATCGATTCGCCCTTGATAGTGTTGATTCTTCAGCTTGGATCAACAATGTGGAAAATGCAATAACTTATTTGTTATAACTAGGAATCGGGCATAGTTGGAAGATACATGAAGCTAACTCAGAGAGATACAACGTCCAACAAGACATTGTGCCAAAAACCCAAATAATTAAATGACTAAAATGCCCTTGAATATACTTTTGAAGACAAAACTTTCATAAAAATGACAACACTTCTTCATTATAAAGTGGAATCATTCATTATCGATGGCTACGCGAAGAGAAATCAATGAGATACAACTTCCATGTAGAACTTGGGACCCAAATTCGAGTGCTAAAATTACTAAAATGCCCCCAAAGTTACAATAGTCAACAAAACTTTTTTGAAAAGTGACCAAACTTCACGTTAAGCAAGTTAATACCTACAAAAGCTCAATTATACCTCGTATAAAATGTTAATCATATAAAATGGAGGTATTCTGGTTAACGAGCAGAAATATAGGAATTAAAGTACCCGAGGGGGGCAAAATGCATAAGTATAAAGGGTGAATAAATGCAATATTCGTGCCGAATCAGCTGTAGCGACGTTTAGAAGAAAATGAGGAAATATTCATATTAGTTGGGAAAATTTTACTGATGGTGGGAGTCTGTTACCACTTCCGAGGAGAGGTACAATATGTACATTATTGAGTTATGGGTGTGGTTTAATCGCAAGTACTTTTCTCTAGCCATTGAGACAAAGATTTGAAGAGGTTCAGTGAGGTGGTTTAGGGATATTGTTCCATGGTTGAGTACAAGGAGGAGTTCACGCATTTGGCTAATTTTGTGCCAGACGAGGTGAATAGTGAAGAGAAGCTCCTAGATGTATAGATGGGCTAACCTAGAGGATCAGGAAACACTTGATAGGTAACCCCGCATTGACCACTTATACAAATGTCATCAATGTTGCACTTTTACATTGTCAAAATCATCTCAACCATCTTAAGTAAAAAAAGAGTGATGGTGACCCAAGACAACCGGGCAACGCAAGTGGGAGCGGTGCTAGAGTAGCACCGCAGTAGTAGATGGGAAGCCAGCAGGGGAAGGATTACCGACAGGGGGATTCTGCCAAGAGATTTATATCTAGGGGTTATCGACCCGAGAGAGGGTTTAGGCAGGGCTATTAGTCCCTTAGCAGCAGCAGCATGTTCCTGAGGGCCTCCAGGCCCAAGGGAACAATGGGGGAGGCCACTAGGGCCAGCACTTGGGGTAGTGTCGACAGGGCCACCAGGGCTAGAGATAGAGAGACTTTTTGAGATGTTTTTTTTACTTATGGGCATATGGTCCACAAGAGGAGAGATTTCACATAGGAGGATAGAGTGCCATAGCAGCAGGGGGCCTAATAAGGTAAACAAGCATGGTTACCACCAGTATCACCATCACCACATGCCCCATCGCAATAGGGATAGTTACAGTACGGACGTGTCTATAACGTTCAATATATAGTCATACAATAGGCCCCACCAGCAGTTGAGGCTATGTTTCCTATTCATGAGCTTAATGGTAAGATTTTATTTGATACGGGGGCATCACACTCCTTTATAGTTACCAGATTTGCATGAACTGTCGATCTACTAAAGAGAGATGGTAGTCTCCTCATGTGTGTAGAGTAACTATTCGGTAGTGGGTCATATATACACTCGATATATAGGGGTGTGGATATTGATACATTATGTTTAGCTGTCGACCTTTTAGTGCTAGATATGGAGGGGTATGATGTCATTTTGGCTATGGATTGGGTAGATCGATACCAAGCGATAGTGGATTGTTTTAGAAGGATTATTGTGTTATCTATTCCTCGAAAGGAAATATTCCTAGTGACAATACCTCTTCCTAAGGGAGGGTCGAGCACACATTTGCATTTCATTGAGGAGGAGACCTCATAAGAGGTGGTTGTTTCTTTATATTTGATTCTAGTGGTGAGGGAGTTTGAGTTTGTATTCCAGAAGATATATGGACTTCTATCTAGATGAGAAATTGAATTTGTTATTAACCTAGCATCGATTATGAGGCCTATTGCTCGAGCGCCTTATTGCATGGCCCCATCTGAGATAAGGGAGTTGAGGGAGCAGATTCAGCAGCTACTGGGGTAGGGTTTCATCAGAAAAATTACATCACCGTGGGGTATTTCGGTGTTATTAGTAAATAAGAGGAATGTATTGCTTCGTTTATGTATCGATTATAGGGAGTTGAATAAGGACACGATCCAAAATAAGTACCCACTGCCCTGGATCGATGATCCGTTCGACCAACTAAGGGGAGCAGCTTACTTTTACAAGATAAATTTGAGGTCTAGTTATCATTAGTTGCATGTCAGAGAGGAGAATGTCCTAAGACTTATATTCTGACATGATATGGGCTATACGAGTATAGGGTGATTCCATTTGGGCTCACTAATGTGCCAACAGTGTTCATGGATTTGATGAATCGTGATTTTAGAGTGTTCCTTGAGAATTTTATGATTGTGTTTATTGATGATATTCTGGTTTACTCTCATTATGAGGATTAGGTTTCCGAGCATCTACGAAAGGTTTTACAGACACTATGAGATCACCTGTTGTATGCCATATTTGAGAACTACGAGTTTTAGCTTCAAGAGGTGCAATTTTTGCACCACATTATGTCTGATAGGGGTATAGTGGTTGATCTAAGTAAATTATCAGGTGTGATGTAGTGGGGATAGCCCACTACACTGATCGATATTCGTAGTTTTCTGGGGCTAGTTGAATATTATAGGCGATTCATTCAGGGTTTCTCAAATATTGCGGGTCTAGTGATGAATCTGACTCGCAAAGGGGCTTCATTTGTTTTGGATAACCATTATCAGTTAGCTTTTGATGAGCTAAAATACAAATTAACCTCAGCACGAGTACTTGCATTACGTAGGGGAGAAGTGGAGTAATGTGTTTATACAGATGCATCCGTACAGGGAATTGGGGGTGTGCTATAGCAAGAGAATAGGGCTATAGATTATGAATCTCATAAGCTTAAGCCCCATGATTGGAATTACCCTACAAATGACTAGGAGTTAGCCGCGGTTGTATTTTCCTTAAGGATTTGAAGGCAATGCCTTTTGGGGGAGCAATTTACCTTATTTGCAAACCATAAATCACTTCAGTATCCATTCACGAAGAAGGATCTACACATGAGGTAGAATAGATCATTAGAGTTCATGAAGGATTACCAGTTTGACATTTAGTATCATCCTTGTAAGGCTAACGTGGTGGTAGATGCCTTAAACCGATGGCCTGTAGGGGAGATAATAAAGGTTTGGAAGGTGAAGTGGAGAGATCTTTGACATGATGACGAGGTTCCTAAAGCTAGTATGTTAGTATTGTATATTACGCTCAAGATTATTATGACGGTGGTGAAATCATAGGCAGGGGATCAATAATGTCAGGATAGAGTTCACTAGTTAGTAGCTGGTGGATTAGAGTCTTATTCGATCATCTTTGAGCTTTAATGGGAGACTCGTGGTTCCAGAGGATGAGGATTTGATACATACAGTGATGTTAGAGTCTCACGGGTCTAGGTATATGGTACATCCAAGTGGTGATAAGATGTAACAGGATATGCATAGGCAGTAATGGTGGTTGGGGATAAAGAGGGACATAGTAGAGTTTGTCTTGAAGTGTACTACCTACCAGCTAGTGAAGGTAGACCACTAGAGATCGATATAGATGTTACAGTCACTTAAGATTCTAGTGTAAAAGTGGGAGATTATCTTCATGGATTTTATTACCATGCTATCGATATCTCAGCGAGGTCACAAATCCATATGGGTGATAGTGTATCTGTTGACTAAGGTGTCCCTTTTTCTTGTCGTTCGTACAAATTTTGAGATGATGATGTAAGAGCAGTTGTTCATTACTGAGATAGTATGGCTACACGGGGTTTTAATTAATATTGTGTTGGATCAAGACAAGATTTCTATGTCCCACTCCCGGTAAAGCTTTCAGGAGGCCATGGACACAGATTTACGATTGAGTACAATGTATCATCCACAAATAGATGGGAAGACGAAGCGAGTTAATTAGAGTCTAGAAGATATGCTGAGGATATGCATACTTAACTTCGAGGCTGGATGGGAGCAGTACCTTCCTTTGGTGGAGTTTGCATATAATAACTCCTACCAGTTCATCATCTACATGGCACTATTTGAGGCACTGTATGGACGGCCTTTTGTTAGCCCTCTTACTGGTTAGAGGTGGGTGATAACAAGCTATTAAGGCCAGAGATGATTTAGGACACCACTGCCAAGATTAAGATGATTCAAAGGTGCATCAGTATAGCTCGGGACAAGCATAAGAATTACACTGATGCAAACATAAGGCGCATATAGCTTGAGGTTGGTGACCAGGTATTGGTGCAGGTGTCTCCTATGAAGGCGGTTATGAGGTTTGGCAAGAAGGGGAATATAACACCAAGTTATATGGGACCATTTTTTATCATTGAGAGGGTGGCACCAGTAGCATATAGGCTATGACTACCGGTTCATCTACAATGGATACACGATGTGTTCCACCTGTCATCACTGAAGAGGTACCAGAGGAGTGAGAGGGGTTTTTAGCATGTACCATTAAATGAGATCGACTTGCAGTAAGATATCTCCTTTAAGGAGAGATCAGTGGCAATACTTGACTGTAATGACTATAAGTTGCGATTTAAGGTGGTACCCTTGGTTTAAGTTCAAGTTGGAGCACCATAATGTTGACTAGTCGACATGGGAGTGGGAGGATGACATGTGTGAGCGGTATCCAGAGGTATTCACCGTAGGTACGTTCCAATTTTGACGAAAAAATTCCTTTGTAAGGTGAGAAGTATGTAACACCCCATATTTCTGAGTATTTAAAAATTGAATTAATTCAGTTAATTTTAAATTACGCACGTGATGTAATCTCATGAAATAAAACATTATGTGTTGATTAAAATATTAATCGCAGAGGAAAATATTAATGTTTATTGAATATAATTACTAAGTGAATAGTGATTTTTTCTTTCGCATCATAACGAGTGATAGTGATGTGACAGTGTTTTATCTTTATCGGGGGTCCCTAATAGACTATACGAGGTCGAGATAAGAAATTATCATAGAATGACTCGGATGATAATTTTGACATCATGATTGATTCCAATGGGTCAAGATAGTATGAATACAATACTGGGGCATATAGATGGGGTATTATACCAAACCGGCACCACAAGAGGGCATTTCGGTCATTTGGGAGTTTAGGGTAGAAATAACTCCAAAAATTAAAGAAGCATATCACCCCATTTGAGTGTAGGTCTAGGGTTACGACAATCTTGAGAGAGGAGAAGGCCACAAGAGAGGAAGAAGAGAGAGTTCTTGAAGTTTCAGCATCTTTTCTCCTGAGCAAAGTTGTCGGAATTGTGATCGAAAGCAATGGAGAAACATCTTCGTCACACGAAAAAATGAAATCAAACCTAGTAGTATAAGGCAAGTGTTTAACTTTCATGTTTTAATTAGTTGTAACACCCATGGTAGAAATTTATTTAATATAGCATGAACACATGATTTAGAGATAAAATTGTAGGCTTGATTGTTAATGATTATAAGTTATATTAGACATTGGATTCTGGGTCTGAATGATTCAAAATCTAATCTTTGAGATGATAAGGGAGATCAAATTCTGAGTTTTATAAAGAACATGCATGAAAAGAGAGTATAGCATTTGCATGAACCAATAAAGATTTAATCTTGTTAAAGATTACTTTAATGAAGTTTTTATTGCGGAAGTTCGTTGGAAATTGTATATATACTCATGTTGAATTTGATTGCATGGGAGTTTGGCTATGAATCCTGGAGTTTGTGTTGGAAGAAAATGGTAAAAAAATGTAACAGCATAACGAAGAAGACAACCTAAACCATTCTGAATCGATTTGGCTCAAAGAGCATATCGATTCAGTAAGAGAATCAATCTCTTCATCGAATCGATTCGGTTACCCATATTTGCATAGTTTCTTTTTTCTATGCCTTGAATTTGTGAATAATTAATCAAAAGACAATTGGGTCATTCTTAAGCTATAGTGAGAGATAGGGTAAAGTCTAGAAGACCTATATTAGGGTTTAGGATTATCCAAAATGAGAGAATTAAGGCTAGGGAGTAGCAGGCATAATTTGATTTTTAGTGAATTTGCGAGACTTAGAACAGGTCATAGAGACTATGAGTGAACCTAAGATCAGACCAGTAGTAAAGAGATGTTACAACTATTGAAATAACTTAAGGGGTAACTAGGACCCTTTTGGTAGGGAATAATACTCAGGAATATATGATAAGAAGTTATAATTATAAAACGATAGTATGTCAAATATTTGATAGATATATACTATGTTCGAGTTTGTATGATGGGTTATGTGTATACCCACTGGATATGTATATATATATTTAGGTTACGTGAATACCTATTATGTGATTGGTTATGTGTATGAACATGCCTACGCTGCCGACTATCATGGGAGGTTTCGCACAGAGGGAGATCCCACCTTGGTGATTCCAGCGAGGTCTGGATGTGTGCGCCATAACATAAAACATAGGGAGGATCACTATGTGTCGTGTATGAGCGAGACTGGATGGTCATTTGGGCACATTACGTATGTGCGCAGCCCAAAGGCTTAGAACTATGTTCGCCTCCATTGTTTGTTGATTAGTTTAGGGTTCAAGGAGACATTCCAAATCGATAGTCCTTCATTGGTACGATAGTCCTTCAATGGTAAGTTGTGGTCTAAGGTGGTACCCTTGGTTTGAGTTCAGCTAGGGCATCACAATGTTGACGAGTCGATGTGGGAGTGGGACGATGACATGCGTGAGCAGTATCCATAGTTATTCACCGCAGGTATGTTCCACTTTTGATGGTGAAACTCCTTTGTAAGGGGAGAAATACGTAACACCCCGTATTTCTGAATATTTAAAAAATGAATTAATTCGATTAATTATAAATTATACGTGTGATGTAATTTAATGAAATTAAAAATTATATGTTGATTAATATATTAATCAGAGAGAAAAATATTAATGTTTGTCGAATATAATTACTACATGAATAGTGATTTATTATTTCATGTCATAACGAGTGATAGTGACGTGACAATATTATATCTCGATCGGGGGTCACATGTAGACTATATGAGATCGAGATAGGAAATGATGGTTGAGTGACTTGGATGTTAATTTTGACATCACGTTTTATTCAAATGGGTCAAAATAGTAAAAATAGTATTTTCGGGCGTATAAATTGGGTCCCGAGGCGATCTAAGAGCAAACCGGCACGAGATGGCCTTTCGATCATTCGGGAGTTTAGGTTAGAAAGAACTCTAAAAATTAAAGAAATATATCAACCCATTTGAGCATGGGGCTAGGGTTACAACAATCTTGAGAGAGAGGAAGACACAATAGAGGAAGAAAAGAGAGTTGTTGAAGGTTCAACATCTTTTGTCCTCTCCAAAGTTGTCGAAATTGTGATCGAAAAAAAGGAAGGAACATCTTCATCACATGAAAAAAATGAAATCAGACATGTTAGTGTAAAGGCAAGTGTTTATCTTTCATGTTTTTAATTAGTTATAATACCCATGGTAGAAATTTATTTAATGTCACATCAACACATGATTTTGAGATAAAATTATAGTCTTCATTTATTTTAATGATTAGAAGTTATATTAGATATTTGATTCCGGGTGTGAATGATTCAAAATCTAATTTTTAGGATGACTGTGGAGATCAAATTCTGGGTTTTATGAAAAACATGCATGAAAAGAGAGTCTAGAGTTTGCATGAACCAATTAAAGATTTAATCTTGTTGCACATGGATTTAATGAGGTTTTAGTTATGCAAGTTCATTAAAAATTGTATATATACTCATGTTTAATGTTGAGTTCGATTGCATGGGAGTCGATTTAATGGGATATGAATCCTTGAGTTTGTGTTAGAAGAAAATGATGAAAAACATAGCAGCGTAACGAAAAAGGCAACTTGAACCATTTCATATCAATTCGGCTTAAAGAGCATATCGATTCAGTAAGTGAATTGATTCGGTCTCTTCACCGAATAGATTCGGTTACCCATATTTGTCTAGTTTCTTTTGTTTATGCCCCGAATTTGTGAATAATTAATCGAGAGGCATTTGGGTCATTCTTAAACTATAGTGAGAGATAGGGTGAAGTCCAGAAGACATATGATAAGGTTTAGGCTTAACCAAAATGAGATAATTCAGTCTAAGGAGTAGCGGGCATAATTTTATGTTTAACGAATTTGCGAGACTTAGAACGGGTCATGGAGAGTATGAGTAAACCTAAGATCAGACTTGTAGTAAAGAGATGTTATAACTACAAAAATAACTTAAGGGGTAACTAGTAACCTTAGGGTAGTGAACGATACTCGGGAATATACGATAAGAAGTTATACTTGTAAAACAATAGTACGTCGAATATTCGAGAGATATATACTATGTACGGGTTTGTATGATGGGTTATGTGTATACCTACTGAATATATATATATATATATAGGTTGTGTGAATACCTATTATGTGATTGGTTATGTGTGTGAACATACCTACGATGTCTGCTATCATGGGAGGTTCCGCACAGAGGGCAATCCCACCGCGGCGATTCCAGTGAGGTCTGAATGTATGCCCAAGAATATAAAACTTAGGGTGGCTCACTATGTATCATGTATGAGCGAGACTGGCAGATCATTTGGTTACATTACGTATATGTGTAGTCCAAAGGCTTAGAACTATGTTCGCCTCCGTTGTGTGTTGATTAATTTAGGGTTTAAGAAGACATTCCAAATCGATAGTCCTTCACTAGTATGTGAGGTACAGGAATGTAATAGCAGAATATGCTTGTATCCCAGGTGCCATTCCGGGGGATATTTTAGTTGTATATATTATAAGTGTGATAAATATATACAAGTGTAATTAACCTACTTATGTATGATGGTAGAATCAATAGATGGTGCATATCTAAATGAAATTAAGTAGAAAACAATAAATAAATCATTAAATAATAAGATGCGATTAATATTAATCATTGACATTAGAGTAACGTATCGTATGGGCGGTACTAAGGAGCTAAACCTTTTTCGGTTAGTTAGATAGGTGGTCAAGTTAGGTTAAGTAGCATAGCTAGTTAGAATGCACTAGGTGTGCACTTTATATGAGAGGTGAGGAACTCAGGGGAGTGAACGTGGAATTAACTTGTGTATCTAATAATTATTTTAAACTATAATTTAAATACTTGAAAAATATATTCATAAGGTTTTAGGCTTTAACCCTTGTCAAATCTATTTTCCAAAATATTTTAGGTGTCTAACCACAGGGACGCCCAACTTGATGACTCATTCTAGGGATGCATAGCTGCGATATTTGTGGAGGTTTGAATGAGTTTTCTTAGACGCTTCAGTTATTCATTCCTAGACTAAGATTCCCTTTTCAGTATTCCATTTGGGAAGGGCATGTTTCCCCTTCGAACGATTCATTATTACAATTATTCATTTATTTGTCTGACATTGTTCGATTTCAGTTTATTACTTTAGACTTGTAGTTGTATTTTATTTTGGGAACCGATGGTTTTTCGGTATTCTTTATTCATCTATTCATCGTGTGTTTGATTCAAATAATTATATTGCGTGGATGGTTTAGTTATTTTATTTATTACGTATGTTGCTATATTAATGCAAGATAAAATTTGACATCGGCTTAATGTAACATAGGTGGTTAGCAATTTAAAAAGTTTTCAACAATGATGCTAAGAATGAACCAAATGAGATTCCTGTTAATTTTGATAAAGGATAGACTGGAAGTGTCTCCACTTCCAATGAACTCAATTTTCCATTTGAAACCAGTCTTTGAATTCTTTTTGGATTAATATGACCCAATCGTACGTTCCATTGATTTGTTTGGTTATTTCTATTTAGGTTATTCATTTCATTTATTAGCAATAATGACAAGACATGATTTATAACATAAAGATCAGTTTCGATTGTGCTAAAATAGATAAAAGATTTACCATTTTTTATTATTAATAACATTTATTAAAATAAACCAAATATACATTCACAACAAACTTAGAAATCGAAATTAAACTTATTATAATAATTGAAACATCAAAAAAATCTATTAATATCAACTTTCTGAATTCACCAAAATTTAAAACTAAATTTCCTAATGCTAATAATGCTGCCTTATGGGATTTCCCATGAGACGAAACATATCTCCTTCACAGAGCTCCCTGGTTATCCGGAACACCTTTAAATAGTTACGAATAGAATTAGTGGATCCTGAATCTATGAACCAAAAAACATGTCTCAATGACCAAGGAAAAATCATCATTTCCATTCTTTTTTATCAAGTAGACCGATCGCATAATCATCAAATGCAATATTCCTTGCAGATATGACACCTTCATTTCCATTGTTTACATGCTACATGGGGATTAGATATAGTTTTAACTAACAACAGTTCTCCCTCTGAATTTCCCTTTTAATTCTTCTTACCTTTCAGGACTGAATAAGATGGGCCTCTATCAACAACATGAATAACACCATTTTGTTTTTTATGATATTCTTCGCAACCTAGAGTTATTTAAGTAGTTGCGCCAAGGAGTAATCAAATTTCAGAACAAATGACCTTTTACTTACCTTAAGGTGGACATTATATTTAAAATAGGATCCCAAATGGGAGTACCACTAACCATATTTATGTTAATAACTTAAGACACGGTTTTGATCTTTAAACATATCCCGAGGTTGAAAATCATATATGTGCTTAACATATTCTGATGTTGGTGTTAAAACACGTTCGTCATGGAGGTCATCATGTAACAACGAGCCATCTGATTAGCTTCCTCCCAAATTTGTTAAGCTTGTATAATCGGCTTGGAGGCCTCGTCATCAAGTTTGAGAGAGATTGGTTTAGTTAAAACAAACTTATAATCCTCACTTGTTAAGACAATGTCAAAGTATCTTTTGCAGCCTATAAAGTTCATGTGAATTAATTTGTTCTTTTATAATATGGAGGCAAGGGGGTTGAATGTTGAGCCAATTTTGGAAAAAATAATAATTAGATATGTGATAATTAACTTCGATTAAATTTTAGTTTGATTTCCCTGTATCACTAATTAGAACTAATCTCATCGATCATCATAGTTCTCTTATGATGAATAAGACAAACATTTATCTTTAAATTATGTTCTCCAAAATGTTCAGGAATCTTTTGTAATATATAATTGAATAGCCGACAACTTCTGGTCCCATAATTAATGAAAATGACTCTGATGGAGAGAATATCATTGATTATGTTTAAGTGTGTACCATCGGTGTATTCTTTAAATTTGAATCCGCTCGCATGGAACTTACCCATTAGGGGGCTCTAATTCACTAGCATCCGAATTCTAGGAATTATAACCTCATAGTTGCAATAATACTAGATGTCATAATTAATACCATCCGTTAAGGGAGAAAAAAGTTAGCTTGAGGAATTAAATTCATCATATTCTTAAAACACCGATAGAGACCGTAGTGTTTATATTGAAACCTGGTTCCATCCTACCTTTTTAAACTTTAGCGTATTTTGAAAAATAAATTATTTAATTGTACATGCTTAAATTAAATCCTTGGTAATTTTTAATTTACTTGTACAAATTAAATTACACGATCACAAGATTTTAATTTTTCAAAATTAAAATCATTTTAAAAATTAAATAAAACTTAGAGATAATAATTTAGTTTATACAATCAAATTAATTACCCGCTTAAATTAAATTTAGGATGGAATATGTAAAAATAGATTTTCCAATAAAAATCATGATTTAAGTCGGTTTTCAAAATCAAAAACCATGTTGTCCCTAAACTTTAGTGCCCCTAATTAATTAATTAATCAATTAATTAGTTAGCATAAATAATTATGCAACAAGTAATTACGAGATATAAAAAAATATAAACACATGAAAATAATATAAAAATGAATCAAAGTCCATTTCCATCATGGCTTAGATGTTCTTTGTGAGTAAACTTATCGAGGATTAAGGTCTCTTGAATAAGATTCATTGGTATAGAAGATTCCTTAAAGAAAAGGAGTCCCAAAGCAGCAAAAAAAAAACTTGAGAACATAGTGTTACCACCTCTATGGAGGCTTTGACCACTGATATAACGGTATAGTCAGGCCGTTATAGCGGCTTTGTCGCATATCCAAGTGCACCTTCTAAGTCATTTTATTTTCTTCTTTTCTTATTCTTTGTTTCGCAAGCTTTTGAAACTCCAAGCACGGGCCTTCAACTTCTACAGACTTCCTTGGATTTCCTACCTAACCAAATTGAATACAATGTAGAAAAAAAAGTTATATTCCCTGAAAAACTCTCCCATTACAATGATTAAATGCAATAATTATAAAACACTAATTGACACGACTTAAAAAATGTCTCTAGTGTGTGTAAATACAACTCAAGTGTAAGTTGGTCGCGTAAGTAATAATCCAAGCAAGTCGGGTGCCAAACTCGAGGAATAGGGTGTAGAACGTGACGACGTGTAGGAGCAATGATTAACCCTATGATTAACTCAGAGAAAGAAATAAAAAATGATTGTTTGTGAAACTTCCTATCAACTACTGCCATTTAATTAATCTTGCAAATGAACTACGCATGCAAGAATAACTAAGCGAGTTTTAAATCAATGTAGGAAAATGGAGTTAGGGTATACTCCCCCGAACCATCGGTGATTACGTAAAACATAAAAACATTAAAAACCTAAGTCTCAATTCCAAGAAACATCAAATACTCTCTAAGCATTTGACATATGCGAATTTTACTCCTCACAATATCAAATCAAAAATTTTATTTGACGAAAATGATAAACTAAAAAATGCCAATTCCACACTTACACATTCTGGTTACCTACGGCAAATGGAATTAAAAGATTTATAACTTTTTTTTGATAAAAATTCAAACATTTAAATTGTTAATTACATTTTATTCGCATTTAAATCCATTCGTAACACCTAGGTTAGGTTCATGTACCCCAACCTCTAATAACTTAGCCTGTCATAGAAACATAGGAAATAACCAAAATTCTAACATTGCATGTGTTGGAAGTCATGAAGACACTACTGCGAAACATGCATGAAAGTCTTAGAATCCTAGAAAATAAATAAAGCATGCAAATAATATTACTTCAAGAACATGATAGAAGAATGGCAAACTTTATTGATGATAATTCTTAACATTAATCCATAAAAGTGTAAGCTTGATGAAGCTAATTGAAAACTATCTTCTTGCCTCCTTTCCTCCTTTCTTTCTAGGTAAAAAAATCTCTAAAAAATATCTAGAATAATAAATGAATCCTAATACCATGTTTTCCTAAGAGTTTTAATCTTGTACAACTCTAATATTTTTAGGTGGATAGAAAAGATTTCATTTAGATGTCGGTGAACTGGTTTGGTATGGCCTTTGTAAATGGGGGAACCAGTTCAATATTTTAGTAGCGAGGCCAAATTATGCGAACAAGAGCGAACATATTCGCTTAGGAACCAAACCAGTTCGGACCTTGAAAATTCCTTCTTTTCTTCCTTCAATTCTTCTCATTTTCATATCATCATATCTTCCCAACCGAGGCTCAGATTTGGATTATGTTTCTTCGTACACACTTTTAAAATCAAGGTCTTCGACTTCTCTTTAGGTTTCTCATCCTAATTCTAGACGTGCAATTACTTTACTACCCTTGACTTTCCTTCTTTTACTTTCGATCTTTATTCTCATTTCCCTTTTTTTCTTCACGTGCATGAAATACCTTTAAAATATAATAGAAATAGACAAAACTATGTGTACTTGCTACTAGAAGATGTCATTAGCACTCATATGAGATAAATCCAATTCAATTGCACCGCACGGGGTGATAAAAGCCTCTAAATTATGGGGATAAATACAAAGAATTTATGCCTAATCAAACCCACCTAACTTAGAATTTTGATCGTCCCGAGCAATGTAAAAGAATCAAAGCAACATCAATACACTCGACAAACATTTTATTAGGATAGAATGCCTTTTTTTTGCGAACGAGCAATTGCATTTAGCGTATGCAATAAGACGTTAAACCCCTAGGTTACCCTGGAGGATGAGTTTTGCGTCGTGAGGTTTTGCAGTGAATATATCCACAAAATTTATTTTTTGACTTGAAGAAAAACAAAAATACTTAAAAACTGTACAATTTTAATTTCTCAAAAATAGTCACCTTAAGTTCATATTCAATAGTCTCAATTTGTAGTGTGTGTGTGTGTGTGTGTGTGTGTGTGTGTGTGTGTGTGTGTGTATGTGTGTGTGTGTGTGTGTGTGAGAGAGAGAGAGAGAGAGAGAGAGAGAGAAGTTGAAAACTAAACCACTAACTTCCACGGATTGATCGTTACGTTAATTTTCAAAAAATCATTTTGCTTCAATTTTCACGGGATACTCACACACACGAATAACTCGAAATGTGGCGTATTCTCTTGGTGTGCGTGATTTTTAAGGGTAAAAATAATGAAACATGAATTCACGCACACAACTTGAAAGTCAAAATATTTGAGCTGAAAAGATCTCATCATCGGATTACGATCATTGGCAAATGGTAAACGTCGCCTCTTATCCACACCTATTAATCTTTTTTATTATCTTATCGTGTCTTAGCTCTCCATGCAGTAATTAAATTTTTTTTCAGACTCAATTAGGACTTTCTCGAGTTATAAGGTGCATTGGTTGAAGTGGGAATGGTTGGTAAATTCGGTGTTAAAAAATTTTGCTTACAATGTCCGTTGGAACTTTTTCGGGCATTTGCTTAATATTTTTTTTCTATTTTTTCTCACATTTTTTCAAATTTCTATTATATTTTCTTCATTTTTTTCTTTCTAGTTTTTTAGCATTTTTTTTCTTACCTCTTATTATTGCACCATTTGGACTTTATTGATGAATTTTTCTGATTTTCACAACTCTGGGCTACATGGGCCTTTCGGGTTATCTAATGAAATTGAGAAATTTATTTGGCTCAATAGGGTTAGGAAAAAAGGATATTTTTTACAACTTGTTATGGCTTATATTTTGGGTTAAAAACTATGTCCTAACGCCATTAATTTGAATTACTAATTATTTTACCATATGCGTCTCGAGATGCATTTAATTTAGAGGTATTTTAGCGCCTGTTCAAGGCGACATCTCACTCGTTTCCCATAACCGATCAAAACAAAGGAATAGAGATCATCAATGACTTTTTTATTGCTAAATGGAACTTTGAGTAATTTTAACTTGGATGAATTTAATTACTCACAAAAACTAAAGGTTTAAAATCTCACCGGGCTAATTAATCTCCACACTTATTCGTTAAGTCGTCAATTTTCACTCAATTTCCGATTTTGGTCAATTTTAGCTTTGTCCATTAGATTTTTACAATTTGAGAATTCAAACAAAATTTTGTGACGTTTTTGAAAATTATAAATTGCAATTTTTATTTATTTTGAAGAAAAATATATTTTGGGTTTTCGAAAATTATCAATTTTTTGGAACTTTTTGACATTTTTAAAAAAAAATTGGCATTTTGAAAATTTCAGAAACTTTGAACCGCACATATACCCCCCCCCCCCCCCCCCCCCACCACCACCACCACCACCACCACATAGACTTTTGCAATATCCTCATGCAATAAAGACTAAAATCTAAACAAAAAGAAGAGTGTGTATAAAAATAGACAAATAACAAAATGCATAGTTCTTTTATTAATAAAACAACCAATTACAAGCGAGAAGAGTGGATAGAGGTGTACATAGTTCTTAGAAAAATTGGTAAAAATGAAGCAAAGAAGAACTGCATAAATGGAAAAAGAAGTAAAACATCAACACGGGAGCTACTGGGGAGGCGAGTTAGATGGTTCGGGCCTACTTGGCTCACAAGGATCGTAGAACTTGGTTTGGAGTGAAATGTTTGGGCCCATTTGTGCTCGATACATCTTCATTTGGAGCCGAAAGAGCATGTCTGTGTCCCGCTCGTAATTTGTCGTAAAAGTATCAAAATCAGCCTCTAAAGCTTCAATGTGGCTCTTGTCAGGTACATAATCCGGTTCCACCGCCTCATCATACGCGGGCTCCTTTTCTCCCATTTTGACATCTTTTGCCATTGGTAGAGATGGGTAAATTACTTCCATTTTCCGAACACTCTTGGTGAGGGATTCTTTCCCAATCACCTTGGGGAGGTGGGGTTGTGCTTGCGGTGCTCGAATATCGGTGTCTTTTAAGATGGAGGTTATGAAACAGTCACATGGGAGGTCATTCTTGACTTTTTGAACCATGACGGCGTGGATGGTTTCACCGTAGATGGTACGTACAAGGTGAATGGTGCTAGCCTCGTCAAGGAGATGGTAAAAAAAATTCCTTGGTGAATGTGGAGCACCGAGTTGCTTGAAGTTTGTAGTATGGATCCGAAAATGATCAAAAAGGTAAGATGGGTCCACTCATCGAGATTACCCACTGGAAAGGTATCACGCTCCCAAACGTGATTGGGTACGATGCGTTGGATGCATTGGTTCTTTGGGATTGAGTTGCCCATGGTGGGGTAGTCGAACCTTGGGGGGGGGGGGGGGGGGGAACCCGCTTGGCCCTCATTTTCCAAATGATGACGTTGAGAGAAAAAGGGATTCATGTCTTATCGATATAGGCTTCATAAGTCGAGTTGTTAATTTTGACAAGATTTTTGTAAAACGTGCGCACTTCATCTAGCCACACATCTTTGTCGAGTTCTGCAAAGAATTGGCACCGCCCTTGTCGACGAAATAGGGCGGTGACGGCTTGAGGTAGCTCGATCCAAATAATTTTCCGCTACATATGAATAATGCGGATGGCAGAGCAGAAAGTTTCACACCATATATGCTCTTGATTGGAGCATTATGTGTGATCACCGTCATGGAGGATTTCCATCGAGTCATACTTCCTCGAGAATTTCATCGTTTGCCATTGGGAGAGAGCTGATAATTTCTTTGGCCATAGAGGAGTTTAGGAGAGTTAGAGGGTATGAAATGGAATGGGTGGGTGAAAGTGGTATTTATAGGTGGAAGGGTGGTAGGCTTTTGGAGGAAAAAATGAAATGAATGTGGAGGGGAATGTTACAAGGAAGAATGGGGAGGGAATTTTCAGAGTTGGAAGAAAAGGGAAATGAATGTGAGAAAGTCGAAGGGGGCATGAATGGGTGGGAACGAAGTTTTTGCACCTGCTTGAAGTGAAATGATTTGGTCTGGGGAAAATTGATTCGGCCCTTTTAATTTTTTATTCGTCCAGCAATGCAAACCGGTTCGGCTCTAATAGTGAAAACAGGGATAACCAGTTTGGAATTCTAGTATGGCCCTCCAATTTGCATCTTAAAAAAACTTAGTGTTGAAAACACCCAAAACTCACTTTTTTGAATAAAGTTCCAAAACGCTCCCACTCAAATTATAACTCGAAAACCTCAAACACTCACTTCAAAGCGCCCTATTCTCTTACATGTTGGGCATTTGTGCTCCTATAATTTCTCGACTCGCAACCTACGGACCTCTAACTAACATAACCTACACGACTCGATATAATACACAAGAATCACACCATACACATCGGAGGTGTTATGTCGTCTCCTTTTAAGCTCACTCAACCCCGTAAATAGGGTCCAATAACCAAATTGTGTTGGCTTCCTCACCACAAGCCTAAAGATATGGATTTTGGCATTGTCCATTCACCTTTAACGTGTCTCCCCCCTTAGGATCTTCTAATTCTACGGCTCCATGGGGAAGCACCTCTCTCATAACAAACGAGTTCATCCACCACAAATCTAACTTGTCAGGAAACAAGTGTAAACATGAGTTGTATCGAAGAACTTTTTGACCAGAATGAAACTCCTTTCGACGAATAATTCTCTCATTTGTGAGTCTCATTCTTTCTTTGGATATTTTGGCACTTTTATACACATCGTTGCCTATTTCTTCAAACTCATTCAATTGAAGCTTGCGTGCTTCAACGGCTTGATCCATGTTGTAAATCAACCTCTTAATCGCCTAATATACCTTATGCTCCAGATCCATGGGGAGACGACAAGTCTTGCCATACACAGACCAAAAGGGAACATTCTGAGTGGGTTCTTATATGCGGTGAGATAAGCCCATATCACATTGTTGAAACGGAGAGACCAATCATTTCTATTAGGATCGACGATCTTTTTTAAAATGTGCTTAATCTCACGATTTACTAATTCAGCTTATCCATTCGTTTGGGGGTGATAAGTCGTCCCAACCTTGTATAAGACCCTATACTTGCTCATGAGTTTTTCAAATGGCCTATTGCAAAAGTGTTTGTTGTTATCGCTAATAATTTTCTTCGGAGCTCCAAAGTCAGAGAGTATGTGTCCTTATAAAAACTTTATCACCACCATGTTGTCATTTGTCTTAGTAGCTATGGCCTCAACCCATTTTAACCCATAATCTACCACAACAGGGATGTATATGAAACCAAAGGAGGGAGGAAAGGGACCCATGAAGTCAATTCCCCAACAATTAAATATCTCGATGACAATAATAGTGGTCAATGGCATCATATCTCTTTGTGTGATGGCTCCCATCCTTTGATATCTATCGTAAGATTTGCAATCAGCGCTAACATCCCAGAAAATTATGGGCTAATAGAGACCGCGTTGAAGAATCTTACTGGTCGTCTTATTCGTCAAAAAGTGGCCTCCACAAGCTTTTGTATGATAAAAATGAATAACACTAGTTATCTCATCATTCGGTAAGCATCTTTGAATGATTTGGTCCGCACAATATTTGAACAAATAGGGTTCGTCATAGACGAACGTGCGCAATCAAGTTAGGAACATCCTTCTCTATTACGATGTCCAATCGGAGGGAGCGACTCCCTTGACAAGGTAATTCATTATATCCGCAAACCAACGGATAAAAGAATTGGTAAATAATTATTCATCCCAAAAATATTCGTGTATGGATATGGGATTACTAGGTACGTCGGACGAAATATGGGACAAATGATCGGCTACGACATTTTTTACATCTTCCTTATCTTTTATCGAGAGATTGAACTCTTATAGGAGTAGGATCAACCTTATGAGGTGCGATTTAGCATCCTTTTTGGAAAGGAGATATTAAGAGCCGCTAATGATACCAGAAATGGTACCACCAGGTCAAAGTAATAGTGAGATCAAATAGGTATAACAATGGCAGAAAATAAGCAATATAACAGTAAGAGAATGAGGTGAGGCAAAGAGGGATTGAATTCCAGAATTTAGTGGTTTATCCAATTGAAGGCCTACATTCATTGTGCAAGTGTGTGTGATCCACTAATGTAAGCTCTAATGGCCTAAAAATACATACACTCAAACTTTCCCTCTCTTACAGTAAGTTTGACAAAGTTTTAGCAGGGTTTTTCATATGTCATCCCCCAACATGAGGTAGGAGAAGTATCTATAGTTTGCACCCCCTAAGCATGCAGTAGGCGTGTGATCATGAAAGTTCTCAATAGGATGATGATATTTGTCCATAGAACATGTAATTAATGATGATGCAATATCCCCTCACACGAGGGGATAATGTGGTTGTAAAAGAATTATCCACGTGGGACACACCACCTTGGAACCTTCTACTGCTCGTACTATAGATATCGTATGTAGAGGTCTCGACCTGGTCGAGTAAGCGGATGTTGATGTAATGCATGAATTTATGCTAGAAAGTGAAAAGTATGGTCTCGGTCGAAGGCATCAGGTCGAGACAGGCTATACATGTCATTTCCTGGTGTCAGTTGGATAAGAGGACGAGAGGTGTCCTTATTGAAGAAATCCTCCCCAGAGGTCTCGGCCTACTGTATGGCTAGGGTTATGCTTGACGAGGCTAATATTAGTCTGGATGAGTCTTGGAAATGATCTAGGTGAGGTTCTTTGATAACTCGGTTGTGAGACCTAATGTCCCCCATCTTAAGTCGAGGTCACACTTGGTCATATCAATCACCCCCTAGACCTTAGTCTTCTGTGTGAGTAGGAGGTTGAGGGGTACAAGTTAATTAGGACTTTAATGATATTTCAGATGTGTTGGTTAGATACAACTTGATGGATAAGGAAGTGACACATGTCATTTTCTAATTGGGTAGCGTCTGCCCCAAGTATGGTTTGACGGTATAATGCTTTGGGTTTAGCGCCTCAAATAATGATGTGTTTTAGGGGAACGCGCGTAATCATTTACAGATATTTCAACCTAAAATATTTTCTCTCTCCTTTTTACCCAAACTTCCCGCTCTAAACCTTTTATACTATCATGAAAGCTTTCTCAAAAACTTCTTGATTCTCTTTATTTCGAGAGCTTTTCCAGGCAATTTTCTTTGACAAGAGGTTTCTCTTTATCCAGGTAATCTCCTTGATTGAATTTTCTAACTTTCTGCCCTTGGTTCGCTATATTTTCTTCTTTTGACTTTTTTTGTGAGCTTATTATTTTTCGATGAGGGTGTTTGGCGATTTAGGGCTTAAATCCACCACTTATGTGAGATTTTCAAGGTTATGAGTGTGGTAGAGGATAGGTTTGGGAGTCTTGGGAGTTAAATAATCATTGTTTGCCTTTTCAGGTCTGTCTTCTCTCATCTTCTCCGGCAGGACTTCTGGGCTGTGTTTTTGGTATTCTTGAAGGAAATCGTTCCAACTTCCTGGATTTGATAAATGGTCAACCAGAGTCAATATTATAGTTTTTTTGCTCCTTTTTCAATTTTCACATAAGTTAAGCCTCGTCCTGCTGATGTTAAGGCGGTTGTATAAGATAATCGAGGAGTTTATTAGCGTTAGAGATAAGTGTTTTGAACAGATCAGGAGGGTAGAGGTTGTGAAAGCCGAGAGTCGTAAAGCTGAGGCTTTCCAATTTGTCCCATATATCCACCTCCACTAGCTATCATATACCCCCAAGTTTTTGAACCCTGTGATCAAATGTCTAAGTCATCCTCTTCGTCAGATGACCCTATGTCTACTTCTCAGCCGGTCGAGAGTGTAGATTCATTTAAGGAGGCCATGCCTTATTTTGCATCCCAACTTGATGGGTCGGAGGTGGATGAGGCTTCTTCTCATGTCTTATCCTCTCATAGGCTGAGACATCAGATCAATTTGACTTTGTCCAAATACTTGAGCCTAACGTAGAAATTCATCCTTCAATAAACGTAATTCCTCTCTTGGCTGCAACTGAAGCCGAGATTATCCAGAGATTCCCTAGTGGTGACCCAAATAATCCTCAGGCTGAGGTACCAAAAAATAGTGGTAAGGATAGTGAACTTAATACAGTTGTTGCTGAGGGATATGCGAGCACTGCCTCTGAGGTTGACCTACTAGTTTGGAGACACCTATATGGCATAACTACCTCTATTTCTATGAGAAAACCCACTAAGGATGAAAGAGATTTTCATGGACGAGAGGGTGAAGTCTGTGTTTATGAGAAGATGTTCAAGGTCGACTTTCGACTACCCATTATCCTAACCATCTGTGTTATCTTAGCACAATTAGGAATTGACCCCTCTCAGCTTTCCCCAAATTCTTGGAGGGTCATTATTGCCTTTGTTTCCCTCTAGAAAATTGTCCACCAAACCAAACTTCTAGTTAACATTTTCCTAGCTTGTTATACTCGCTCGTCTTCTAAGACTCAGCCCGGCTTCTACCACCTCATAGCTAGGAAGTCTAAGAAGAAAGTTCTACTGGTTACTCAGGCCTTAAATCACAACTGGAAGCCTCGATACTATTTCATTTTTGGGGCTTGGGAATTTGTCCCAACCAAGCTTGTGTAACCTCTGAGCCCAGGAGTCCTTTGAGATGGGCTAAAGTCTCTACATCGGCCAAACTTGATCCAAGATTAAACCCTGAGGCCTTTGAGAAGGTTAATAATCTTCGTAACCAATATTATTTGGCTCAAACACGTCTAGGGGCTGACCCCTAGCCGAGCTATGTAAGTAATTATTCTCACTAATTATTGTCTCATACCTTGTGGTTATTCATAACTGACTTTGTTTATCTTTTACAGAACATCTAGAAGGCAAATTGGATGACCTTCGGTTGTAACGGTGATTGGTTCCTACCCGCAACTGAGCCATGGAGTTATCTTGCAAACGGATGTACGTAGTTGTTTGAGACTACCGCTCAAGTATATCACGATAGTGAAGTGCAAGGGAATCGGAAGCTCTAGACGCGTGGACGTAGGCCGAGTTTTAGCCGAACCACGTTAAAAATACGGTGTCACTTATTTTCCACACTTTATTTGCATATTTTATTTGTGCTTGCTTAAATTTATATTTTCAGCGCTTATAGTTGCAAATAATTAATTCCAAAATTTGGTAAATTTATTTTAAGGTTAAAATAATTATTTATGAATAAATTAATTATTTTAGAATATTAATTTTTATTAAATACGAAAATTAATTTAAAATTCGTAGAGTGTTAAAATCTGTATTTTAGCTTGTATAAATTATTTGGTTGCATTTATTTGATAGTCTTGGATTTATTCCTTAAAGATTTATTTATCTAAAAATTGTTAAGGTGTTGTAAATTAAATATTTTTCTAAAATATTAATTTGATTTAAAAATTTGCTAAACTCAATTCACCCCTCTCTGCTGAGTATAAGTTGGGCAGCAATGGTTATTAGAGTTAGTGCTCTTCTTATTTTTGGATTTAACAATCTTAGAGTTAAAGATCAATGGCATATTTTAAAACATCCCTTGGTAAAGGCCAATCCATTTTTAAACCTCCTCTATTTTCTGGAAATAATTATAACTTTTGGAAAAATAGAATTAATTTTTTATCCAGTCACATGATTATGAAGTTTGGAGAGTTATTATAAATGGTTCTTTTGTTCCTATTAAAATGATAAATAATATTTAAGTTCCTAAAGAAGAAAATGAATGGAATGAATTAGATATTAAGAAAATTCAAATAAATGCCAACGCTATGAATATTTTACATTGTGCACTTGATGTAAATGAGTATAAAAGAATTTGTTGTTGTGAATCTTCTAAAGAAATTTGGGATAGATTAGAAGTTACATATGAAGGAACAAGTCAAGTTAAAGAAGATAAAATTAGCATGCTTGTTCATAGTTATGAGTTATTTAAGATGAAATCCGACGAATCTATTTATGATATGTTCACTAGGTTCACAAATATTATCAATGGTCTTAAATCTCTTGGAAAAACCTATACTAACAATGAGTTGGTGAGTAAAATTCTCTTGTCATTACCAGTAAGTTGGATGACCAAAAAGTTGGCTATTAGGGAAGCAATAAGAGAAAGACCAGTCTCTCTTAATGAGCTTTTAAGTACTTTAGTCACTCATGAGATGGAATTCAAGGAATTTGTTGAAGAAGAAAAGCCTAAAGAGAACAAAATTATTGCTCTCAAATCTTCAAGCAAATATGTAAAAAGTGAAGATGATGATGATATTTCCTTATTGGCTAAAGACTTCAAAAAATATATTTCGTCCAAAAAGAAAGCCGAAGAAAGAAGAAGGAAACATTCTTCAAAAGAATCCAATGATGAGACTCATTCTGAATCAAGATGCTATCATTGTGATGAAGTTGGACACATTAAGCCAAATTGTCCAGGGTATAAGAAAGGGAAGAAGGCATTGAAGGCCGCAACATGGAGTGACTCCGATACTAGTTCTTTCGATGAAGACTCAAATAAAAATGAAGTTTCTCATCTTCGTTTCATGGCTATGGAAAATGAGGTACATTCTAACTTTGAATCCTCTAATGATAGTGATAATGATAGTGATGATTATGAGGAATTACAAAACGTTTTTGATGAATTATGTGAAAGTTTTGAAGAACTTAAAAATAAATATATTGAACTTAAAAATTCTCATTCTCTATTATCTACAAAATGTGATTTACACTTAAAAGAGATTAATGATTTGAAATTAGAAAATGAATCTTTGAAAAAGGAAAAATCTGTTACTGACACTGCCCCTCTTGAATGTGAAAATAATGAGTTAAAAAGGGTGATTGATTATTTTAAAAAATCTCTACATACTTTTACTAAAGGAAATGAATATTTTTATAAGATTGTGAAAAGTCAACGAATTCGATTTAATAATATAATGATGTAGGATATGATGAAGAAAATGAGAAAAATAATTATTTCAATTTATTTAAAAATGAAGCCTCATCTAGTTATTCTAACTCTTTATGTACACATTGTGGTAGACATGCGCATTATTCCAAATTTTGTCATTTTGGAAAAAGAAGGTATAAGAACCCAAAATTAGCTTGGATTCCTAAAGAAATAATTATGTTTGCTAACTCTTTTCAACCACACACATATTGGGTTCCAAAAGATAATGTTTTTAGGTGCAAAATCGGCATTGGCACTTGAACAAAAATTTATGAAAATAAAATTGGCATTAGATTTTTTTGTCTATTACTTGATGAATATATTGATATAGTGTTTTCATATTTTATACGCTTATTCATGTATAATAATCTGATTATATTCATTATTTTAAATATGTTTATTGCTCGAATATATGAATAAATTTATTCTTGTCTAGTTAATGCATATTGCTTTGTGGACCTAACACTTTCTTAGTATCAAAGAGAAAATATTGAAAGTTGTGTAGGTTGCATTTTGAGATGGAATGTGAATTTTCATGGCGTATGATTTGGTATCATTATAAAATTCAAGCATCATTGCCTAATGTTGGAAATGTCATACTTGAAGAAATTTTCATTAAAATATCTTTGGTATTGGTAAGGTGGTAAGGAACGTCCTTCTTGAATTATGAATATCATATATTTATTGATGATTTAATTTTATGATATTAATTGATAAATATTTCATGCTTAAATTATTTGATAAATCAATACGAGCTTGATGTTGATAATTTAGTCTTCACATGTAAATTTGTATATTTTACCTTTGATGGTTTTAAATTGTATGTCACATACATTTGACTTTGATGATAAAATTTTTTTTTTAATGAAAATTCATTTTTTTGGTGTGTTGCATCTTGACATATTTTTGTGAATAATAATATTGGACTATTTCATGACTTTATTGAAATGAAAATGTCATTTTAGAATATTCTAGTATAATAGCTATTTGAGCTACATGTTAATATTGAGACATTCATTTTTTTTATATTTTGATGATATGAACACATAAATCTTTATGAGTCAATGTTATTCTACATGATTAGTGCAATTATTTGAATATTTGTGACATTCATGATAATTGTTTTTAATATAGTAACATTTGAGTTGTGCGCTTGATTTGAAAAATCTTATGATTAACAAAAATTATTTATGAATATATTGAGATTTGTTGAACATGATTGTATGGTAATATATGTTTCAAATATTTTATCTCATGTTAAAGATGCACCATATTTATTATATGCATATTTTCCTTCATTGGTATCCTTAGGGGGAGATAAAATGATTACTGAAAATTATTCATTGAAAAATAGCTTGATCGTGAATTTTGTGCATTTTTATGAATATTGCAATATTTTTTATTATTCCGAGAATCTTAAGCTTGTATCTTGAAAATGGCAAAGCATGACTAGAATAGAAAAAAATTATCG
Source organism: Sambucus nigra (assembly GCA_949130495.1). Taxonomy (NCBI): domain Eukaryota; kingdom Viridiplantae; phylum Streptophyta; class Magnoliopsida; order Dipsacales; family Adoxaceae; genus Sambucus; species Sambucus nigra. The sequence continues at coordinate 615,134,647 of OX422216.1, read as the reverse complement.
TTATATTTATGCCGCTATATTTTTACTCATAATATGCGCTTAATTCAAATTATTTGAGAACATTGAGTTATGATTTATATTTATGTGTAAATAGTGTGCGACCTACAACAATTGGTATCATTTATTATTGATGCATTTGAAAAGTTGATCTTTTATCATTTTGGTAACTTGTGCATTATTTGATAATATTATTGTCTGTCTATAAAATCGAATACATGCTATGAAAAATTTATGATGAATATCTGATGAGACTTATGAGTACTGAAAATCTTATGCGCTTTGCGATTTATGGTTATATCCCATGCACATATTATTTTTGATAGGGGAGCTTCTCACTTTTACACCATCACACTCAACTTATATGAAATATCTTTTTGATAATGTCAAAAGAGGGAGAAATATGTATGATTCACTCATTTGTGCTTAATTTATACATTTTATGGATTAGTGTGAATCATTGTTTGTCATCATTCAGAAGGGGGAGATTGTTAAACGAAAATGTAATTACCCTTTAATTAATATCTAATTAATTTAATTATTTTAATTAATGTGCATTTTAATTTAATATAATATATTGATTTTGATGATTCCAAACATTTTTTTTATTTATATTAATAATTTTAATATAGTTATCTCTTTTCATTTACGCATAGACTCGCATACTCAAATTTACATAATTTTGTTATAAACATTTTTTTTGTGAGTTATATTTATATTTTTTTTTACACATTATTTATAACTTTCTTATTCAACAATATAAAATATAATAGCAGGTAGGTTATATATATACTAGCGAAATGCCCGTGCCTGAAGGCAGGGCTAAAATTTCGAAAGTACATAATCGTGAAACAACGAAAATTTCAAAAGTACGTAATTGCAAAACGATGAAAATTTTTAAGGTACGTAATTGCAAAATGAAAAAAATTTCATTCCCCAACAAAATAAACTGTAATTTTAAAAAAATTATCTTGTGCGTGAAGGCGCGCAAAAATTTAGAAAGTACGTAATTACAAAACGACAAAAATATCGTTTCCCAATAAAACAAAGTGTAATTTTTTATAAAATTGGCCATAATCTCCTTTGTTTATAGAATTATTCGCCCTGTTTAACAAAGAACAGATTGTCCAACATTCTTGAAATAGTCTAAATTCATCAAAAAAAATCATATATAACATAAAATATATAATATTCACCATCTGTATTCACATTATGTCTCAAAAATACATAGTATCCATTTTACAAAAATTGGACATAACCTCATTTGTTTATTAGACTATCCACCCTCTTAAGGGATAACAACCAATCCAACAAATACGACAACGAAACAAATTTCATAAAAAAATTCACATATATATCAAAATTCATATAACAAATACTTCAACGAAACAAACTTTGTAAAAAAATCACATATATAGCAACTAAAATCGTCCGCCATTATAAGAGTCGTCCGTAGTTTTGCAAATGTGACCTGATACAAAATAAAAACTATGGTTAGTCAATTTTATTTTCAAATAAAAGTTAAAAGATACACTTGTGATTAATCCTTTTCGTTATCTATTACTCACAGGAAAAAGATACACGTTGCAATTGGTTCAATACTTATGTGTCTGAAGTCCTACACGGACTTATTATCCCTTCAGCATGAACTTCTTTTTTAGCCATAAAAAAAATCAGAAGAACCAAAAAATTTATTTTAGTTACCTTGATATACACATTATAAAGAGTAATAGTAATACATTACCTTGATATATACACCATAAAAATAAAGATGAAATAAAAGCATGAACAACTCAAAAATAAATAGTAATGCATTACTCGAGTTTTGAAGAAAAAACCAAAAAAGGCATATATATGATCACCCATTCACGTTCAAATCCCCTACATAATAATGTGTTACACTATGTGGTATTGCCAAAAGGCTAAACCCAAGCCCAATACCAAAAAAGGATAAAAAAACACACCCCAAAAGCATGTGGGTGGTCTTGACTAATCTGCTCGGCTTCTGTTCTGGTATATACATAGAGCCAACATTTTTAAGTCTGCCTTCTCCTATATACTCCCATTTTAACCGCATCATTTTGTTCCTACTTGATTCATTCTCAGTGATATCTCTCGCTTTATTGCGTTCCAGACTCGTTCATGTCCTGCCACTGCTTATATATGTTCCTTCCACTTCCATATGTGTACCTATAAACAGAACACATACCAAAGATAAATAACTCACATTTTAAAAAAAACATATAGAGATTAGCCATAGAGTTTAGAGCTACAAAAATTAAAGTAAGAAAATTTGAACAAATGTAATGATTTAGAGTCTATAGCTGCCAAATGTCATGTTTGACAACTAAATGTGACAAAAAACTATAGCTGAAAAAACAACAAAAAAACTTACACTTGTTAAATAGGCAAACCAAAGACCTATTTGAATTCGTCTCTTCGCGATATATTTTTGTCGATTGCCGTTGAAGATTAATAATATTTGTAGAGCCAAACTTAAAACAACCATCACTCTCATCTCCCATTCCTTCAATATTTTGCTTCATGGTTCCAGAAATACCACAACAAACCTCCCTTTCTCTAGTGCAACTGTCAGTTCCCATCAGAGATTACTACGATTACGACTTCATTAGTGCAACTGTATAGTGATTGGTCTTCGTTATTAATGAACTCTCACAGTAGTGTAAAACACCAAGAATGCATCACAGTAATTCTTGCAACATAGGGCCAGTTAGAGTCTAGAGTTTGGGATCAATAACCATATTTCTATTGGCTGCACTCACATAGGATCAGCTCTAAGTTCCTGGTCTAGATCAGAAATCACCATTAAAGTCCAAGTAGTGTATTCTTGAATGGAATACTCAATAATCTCATCTAAGAAATAACCAAAACAAATTAGAATACGGATTTTATATGTAAATCAAATGAACAGACCAAATTAAATTCCAAGTAGGTCTCACACAAACAGATCATTGAATATATGTAATCAAGGTCTCCCTATTTCTCTAAAACTCAAAACATGGTCAGAAAAAACCATACGAGTCTAAGAAGATGACAAACCAAACTAAACATATTACATGGGATTTTTGACAAATATCTAGAATACAACACGTGAAAAAGTACATTAAAGGCTCCCTGATATCACCACCATGAATCCAATGTTATAGAAGGCTCACAAAGCTAAAAGATCAACATTAGCTAAACTTCAAAATTTTCAATTAAGCTTAAAAATTCTAGTTATATTGGTGTCCAGTTCCATCTATGTCCAAGAAAGTTAGACCTTGTAAGCAGTTAAAACTGATCATAATGGCAGTTAAAAGAATTTGAACTGCATTGAACAATTCTAGTGAGCAGTTAAAAGAATCTGAGCAGTTCATAGCTTGGTTCAGGAGCCGAATTTCATATAAAATTAGTGAGATGATTAAGCAAAATTTTAATCTACAAAGAACCCCAAAGTCACTGTTAAAGTCACTATTAAAGTCACTGTGAAAGTCTCAAAGAGTAGCCCTGTTTGCCTCTCTAATAGCACTACCTTGGGATCGACCTAATAGCACTACCTAGCAATTATGTCCTTGATAAATAGTTAAAAAATTGAAGTACATTACAAAAGAAAGAAAAATTTCATTGATGCAAGGGGTGTTTCTTTTTCCCTTCCTTAATCCCTCATCCAAAAATCGTCCAACGCGTTTTCTTTTCTGTAAATACATAAATAATATATAAAGAAAAATGGTTGGGTAAAAAAAATAACGGCTTGAGTTACCTGTATTGATTTGCCGCAATATCTGATATGTTAAGCCAAATATCATTTTACCTGTAGTGAAAGCTTTACTGGGCAGATCATAGTTAAGGCGGCCTTTCTCGTCATAAAACTGAATAGTTATATGGGCTGAGAACCGAACCTTCCAATCTTTTGGGACTTTAGCGGTGAAAGCTTTGTTATGTCTATCTTTATGGCATGTGTACCGTACAATGTGGCTACCTCGAACCTCCACTATCCCGCCTGCATTGGCTCTCAATCCCAATCGAGACGAAGTTTTTGGTAGTGATGCTAGTGGTTGTTGGTGATGAACTAAACCGTATCAATCCTGAAAATTATTTTTAATAAAACATTAATGCCGAAAAACACAAAGAGAAAAATAGAGATACCCGGACCTAACAGAGAAGGGTGAGCTACTACCAGTGGTTAAGAGAAGTGATAGAAACCCAAATTTTACCCAATAACTAATACAATGTCCACTTAAAAAGAGTATTCTTAATCAAATTTGAAAATACAGAAAAAAAAAACCATAAATATATAAAGAGATATAAAAATCTCTCGAGATCTGACAACTCTGCAAAGTATAATATGGTATAACCATAAATATATAAGAGATTAAAAAGAGTATTCTTAATCAATTAAAAGGGGAAAATATAAAATCAATTTCATTAAAGTATAATATGGTGTAACCTGATCATCTAAGTATAATTCGATCATAAATATGTCATGTACCTCATCCAAGCTCACTGCACATTTTGAATTAGCGGCTCTGTAGTTTTCATAAACAAACTATTTACATGGTTATTAAAATTCTTCCAGAAAATATACATAATCTAACTACATGTATATAAGAATAGATTTACAAATATAAAAAAAAACTGATCAGAACTTTGAAATGGAGACCATTAATGCACAGGGTCATGTCACCGATGTCATCGGTGATTCTAGCTGTGATGCAAATATATCATCTACATCTGTTAGAAATAATTAGCCCATTAAAAGATCAATACAAATCTATAGGCCACTTTACTTGTTAAGAAATTATAGATTTAGGAGCTCTAAAGTCAAATTTACCCACAAAAAATTAGAAGAGTCAAAACAGTTTTGGTAGTGTTTGGGGTCCTTGAATACATTAAAAAGGGATTATTGTGGAAGAAATTTTAATTGTAAGAACATAATGTCAATGCCATATACATTAACTACACAATGAAAAGGTAATACCTGATAGAGAAAGTTAAAGCAAACACTTCACATACAAAGAGGTGGAATCTAAGTGACATGATTATGCTGAATCAAAATATAGTGAAATTTCATTATTTTCATCTAAATTTATCAATAAAGTGATATACATTCCATTCTCACCCCACAAACATGTTCATCATCCACCCATATTGAGTAACTAAATGTCTAAAAAAAACCTATCTGCTAATAGGACTGCTACAGGTAATATCATGTCTACTAATAGGACTGCTACAAGTAATAGCATTGACCAATGGTCTCCCCTTCCAACGGGCAGATCCAAAATTAATGTGGATGGAGCCTTTCAGAGGCACTGTGTCCAAGAATCTATTGTTGGGGTGGTACACGACCATTTAGGATAGTTGTAGCATGCATTTAGACGTAAATAATGAACCAAATCTCCTCTGTCATGTGATGATGCAGCAAAGCTCGAACCTTGCCATGTGACTCAGTCCTTCCAATTCAGAAGTTGTGTCATTGAGAGTGAAAACTTGGAGATGGTTAATATGTGTGTGGGTAAAGTTGATCCTCCTAGTACAATGGAAAGCATCCTATGGGATATCAAAACATTTATTATGAAGTGGGACATTGAGGTGACATGGGATAGAAGGTCTGCTAACACAGCTGTCCACTGACATGCTTCCTCTTGTAGCTATTCCTGTGGGAAGGGGTTCTTCGAAGCTTTTCAGTCGCAGGAATTGAGGTGTCAATATCTCGTACACAACAATGTTATAATTTATAGGAAGACTGTAGCTTGATAATGGAGGATAGAGATGTTATATAAATTATACATATAATGACACCCAACTGTGAATGTGAAGTTGTAACACAAAGTATAGCCAACGAATTTATCAAAAAGGATGTCTAGACAATATAATGTATTTTATATGAACTATTAATGCATTTTATAAGAATTAGGTGATGTCAGACAAAGCATATACAGTAAAATCGGCTAAAAAGAAAAAAAGAATAATGGTAAAAAGAAAGGGAACTTAAATGAACTAAATATAGACATCACAATAAGGAATTAAAACTGTTATTCGAACTCTTCCCCAAACTTGCCTGGTGAACCCTGTTTCGTTGGATACAATAAAACCCCAAACAATAATGATAAATTGAAATTCTACTGCTGTACAATACAGTTACATGGCTTAATCTACAATCACAAAGCAATTGATAGATGAACAACATATAACTCTTGAAAAAAAAATATCATATTCAAAGTGTCTGAATTTGTCCAAATTGTTTCATTAGTAAATCTCTTGAATTTGATTTGCTTTAGAGTAAGTGAATAAAGTGATACGTTGAGTCAGGCCTTAAATAAAACACCTATCAAGAAACTATCAAAATGTAAAAGGTCAAAAATATTCTACTTATTAACATATAAGATACCCGATGGAAAATTATTACCAAAATTCTCCCTTTCTTAAATTTGCATGATGTAACATCACCCTCCACCTTAGAGAGAGGGAGAACCTGATACAAATCCAAGAGGTTAAAGTCCAATTCAAAATCAGTTGAGTTTGAAATTTGAAAATTAATCTAATTTTAGAGCGAGATATGGAGGTCTGTTTGGATCTTTTTATATAGAAATATGGTTTTTTGTCTTACTACCAATTTCATGTTCATACATAGTGGAATTAGAATAACAGTGTATCTGTATTTCAAAATGGATGTTAATAATCAAAATACAAAAAAAAGCACACACAACCAAACATGATTGACACACTAAATTTCACTTATTACCATGTGAAAATAACCAATAACTAAGGAACAGATAATACCAATTGCAAAAACAATCACTAATGTACTCCCAATTCAAGGGCAGTACTTATAACTTACCCCTATCTTGAACATTTTAACTAATTGAAAGTTCATTAGAGTTTTCTATATGTACTACTGGTACATCAAAACCGTCAACTTTTGATAGAGAACCGACAATTCCCTAGTAATTAATATCTATAATAAGTGGGCAGAAAAATACATGTTCACATTCCTACCCACCAACAAAAAGTGTATTCATTCATGTGTCAGCTTTGCATTATGGGAAATAGAAGAAAATTAACCCGAACTTCAACATTTTTTATGGAATAGATACAACCTAACAAATTCCTTTGGTATATATGATCTTAATTTTTAGGAATTTACTACCTTATCATCAGTTCAACAGTATTGAATCTGCCTCGACTCTTAAATGTATGCAATAACAAAGATGTGAATTTATTTTTGGATCGTACAACTCTTGTGAACTTTAATAACATTTGAGTGTGGACATTTAAGTGTTTAAGACACATTCAACATAGAATATAAGAGGGATAACATACAAATGCTTATGTTTCTGCCAGTTGCTCCGACTTAATACAAAGTGATAAGAAAACTAATTTTTAATACCTTGTAATACATTCCTCTCATATAACCATGAATCCCTCTTGACCATTTTGCCTAACATCCGCAGTGTAACTAATCATTCAAGATGCAAGTAACATTCGGGGTCAGTCTATTGAAATCTCTTTTGCAAGACCTGCACTTTTAATAAAAATAAACAAATAGTTAGGACATGATATATTTAACTTAATGTGACTATTCTCAAGGAAATCAAATAATATGTTCACAATACACACAAAAGGCCTCACTGGACTAACAACCTAACCAAGTGAAATTCTCGATGTATAAAATGTCACAACATACAACAATTTTAAGAACATTATAGACTACTTGCTGACATTTAAACTTTAAATACAAATCAAATTAGTATCCAAAACATGATCCAAAAAGATATTTTCATAAAATCAGATGATGCTTATTACTCAAACCAATAGTAAAAAAATAGACTCTAATCCGCGATCCGAACTCCATCTTACATTTCACAAAATATGAACAGTGCAAACTAAATCCGAACACCAGCTTACAGAGCATATAGAGTATACCTTGGGGGGTTTGAAGAGTTAGATATTCAAAATAATTAAAAAATCCTGTAAAACAAATAGAATGATAAATAAGGCCAAAAATAGATATAAACAACAAACATAAACACAAAATACCAAAAGATTTGGGTTTAAAAAACTAAAGAGAGAGATTAGTGTTCATAAAAACAAATTAAATACCCACAAAGATCCAATCAGATATAGAAAAATTAAGATCTTCCGATTTGCCCAGGCCAACGGTGTTGTTCGAAGTTTGGGTATTGCAATCCAAACAAAACCCGTTTCGATTTCAGAAAAAGAATATGATACATGTGTATTGCATTCAATAAACTATGAAAACCTGTGTTTTAGTTTTAAAAACCATATATCGGTGATAGAATGACAAATAAGGCCAAAAATAGATATAAATAACAAAAATAAACACAAAATACCTAAAGATTTGGGTTTAAAAAACTAAAGAGAGAGATCAGTGGTCATAAAGACAAACTAAATACCCACAAAGATCCAATCAGATATAGAAAAAGTAAGATCTTTCGATTTGCCCAGGCCAACGGTGTTGTTCGATGTTTGGGTATTGCAATCCAAACAAAACCCGTTTCGATTTCAGAAAAAGAATATGATACATGTGTATTTCATTAGATAGACTATGAAAAAGAAGACACCCGTGTTTTAGTTTTAGAAACCCTAGATCGGTGGTCTTGCAATCTAGATAAAGCCTATTTCTTCCCTTTCTTCAAATCCTTACCTGAGAGCGGGAAGACACATATGTGTGTGTGTGTGTGTGTGTGTGTGTGTGTGTGTGTGTGTGTGTGTGAGAGAGAGAGAGAGAGAGAGAGAGAGAGAGAGGTCATGGGAAAAGAGAAGACGAAGAGAGAAGGGGGTGAATGTTCGAGGGTCGGAGGGTTGCGTGTGATAGGAGAGAGATAGTGGAGAGAAGTAGTGTGGGCAAGAGGTTGAAAAGTTAAATCAAAATGGGTATAATACCTTTTTACCCTTCTTTTTGAATTTTGAAGATAGGAAAAAAGAAATTGGGTGGGTTAAATGAGGGGGAACTCAAATATTGAAAGGGTATTAATGGTAAGATGGGTATTTTAATCTCAACCCTTTATTTCTTGCATTGGTGGCCAAATCTTAGCCCCTAATTAGGTTATCATCTTATTGAATAGTGATCAAAGTTCTACTCATTATATATTCTGATTATATTCATTTTTTTAAATATGTTTATTGCTTGAATATATGAATAAATTTATTCTTGTCTAGTTAATGCATATTGCTTTGTGGACCTAACACTTTCTTAGTATCAAAGAGAAAATATTGAAAGTTGTGTAGGTTGCATTTTGAGATGGAATGTGAATTTTCAAGGCATATGATTTGGTATCGTTACAAAATTCAAGCATCATTGCCTAATGTTGGAAATGTCATACTTGGAGAAATTTTCATTAAAATATCTTTGGTATTGGTAAGGTGGTAAGGAACGTCCTTCTTGAATTATGAATATCATATATTTATTGATGATTTAATTTTATGATATTAATTGATAAATATTTCACGCTTAGATTATTTGATAAAGCAATATGAGCTTGATGTTGATAATTTAGTCTTCACATGTAAATTTGTATATTTTACCTTTGATGATTTTAAGTTGTATGTCACATACATTTGACTTTGATGATAGATTTTTTTTTAATGAAAATTCATTTTTTTGGTGTGTTACATCTTGAAGTATTTTTGTGAATAATAATATTGGACTATTTCATGACTTTATTGAAATGAAAATGTCATTTTAGAATATTCTAGTATAATAGCTATATGAGTTACATGTTAATATTGAGACATTCATTTTTTTTTCATATTTTGATGATATGAACACATAAATATTTATGAGTCAATGTTATTCTACATGATTAGTGCAATTATTTGAATATTTGTGACATTCATGATAATTGTTTTTAATATAGTAACATTTGAGATGTGCGCTTGATTTGAAAAATCTTATGATTAACAAAAATTATTTATGAATATATTGAGATTTGTTGAACATGATTGTATGGTAATATGTGTTGCAAATATTTTATCTCATGTTAAAGATGCACCATATTTATTATATGCATATTTTCCTTCATTGGTATCCTTAGGGGGAGATAAAATGATTATTGAAAATTATTCATTGAAAAATAGCTTGATCGTGAATTTTGTGCATTTTTATGAATATTGCAACATTATTGATTATTCCGAGAATCTTAAGCTTGTATCTTCAAAATGGCAAAGCATGACAAGAATAGAAAAAAAATTATCGTTATATTTATGCCGCTATATTTTTACTCATAATATGCGCTTAATTCAAATTATTTGAGAACATTGAGTTATGATTTCTGTTTATGTCTAAATAGTGTGCGACCTACAACAATTGGTATCATTTATTATTGATGCATTTGAAAAGTTGATCATTTATCATTTTGGTAACTTGTGCATTATTTGATAATATTGTTGTGTGTCTATAAAATCGAATACATGCTATGAAAAATTTATGATGAATATCTGATGAGACTTGTGCGTACTGAAAATCTTATGCCCTTTGCGATTTATGGTTATATCCCATGCACATATTATTTTTTATAGGGGGAGCTTCTCACTTTTACACCATCACACTCAATTTATATGAAATATCTTTTTGATAATGTCAAAAGGAGGAGAAATATGTATGATTCAGCCATTTGTGCTTAATTTATACATTTTACGGATTAGTGTGAATCATTGTTTGTCATCATTCAAAAGGGGGACATTGTTAAACGAAAATATATTTATCCTTTAATTAATATCTAATTAATTTAATTATTGTACTTAATGTATATTTAATTTAATATAATATATTGATTTTGATAATTCCAAATATTTTTTTTATTTATATTAATAATTTTAATATAGTTATCTCTTGTCATTTACGCATAGACTCACATACTCAAATTTACATAATTTTGTTATAAACATTTTTTGTGTCAATTATATTTATATTTTTTTTTACACATTATTTATAACTTTCTTATTCAACAATATAAAATATAATAACAAGTAGGTTATATATATTTTAGTTTATATATATCATTACTCATAACATACACCCATTTGTTGGAATGTCAAAATAAAATTGAATAACTTTATTGGTTAACATGGAAGTAAGACATCTTAGGTATTGCAACTAGTTTTGTACGTTTCTTTTTCTCCTTTCAATGCAAGAAGGCTTTTAAAGAAAATCTAAACTTTTAGGCCCCACAATTGAAAGCTTTCAATCAATCCAATTATTTATAAGGCAAAGAAAGCTTCACATGTGTGTACTTTTAAAGAAAATCTTTGGCAGATTTTTTTGTTTCTACATAATTTTTTTTTGAAAGGAAATTGTAGTCTCAGTTTTATCCGTTTGTTTCAAAAGTAAGAAAAAAAAAAGTAAAATCATTTTGTGTTGGTAGTCTTAGGGTCCGTTTGATAGCATTGTTTGCCATGATAAATGGCAAATAAGTTGATAAATATGACATTTGCCTATAATTTGGTGTATTTGATAGCAAAATTTTACTACAAGCTATTTGTCAATGTACAACACCTCCTATGCATAACATGTTGACAAATTTTGCTTTGCTATATGGGTGAGAAATATTTGCCAACAAATTTGCTAACTTCTTAAACGCTTTTAATATTTTAAAAAATAATTTAAAAACTGTTTTAAATAATTTTAAAAACTGTTATGAATATTTTAAAATTTGTTTTAAATAGTTAAACAAAATTGTTTTAAATTAAAATCTGTTTTAATGTAAAAACTGTTTTTTCGTAAAAAAAACGTTTTAATATAAAAAACTGTTTTAATGTAAAAAAATGTTTTAATATAAAAACTGTTTTAATGTAAAAAATTGTTTTAATGTAAAAACTGTTTTAATGTAAATATTAAAAACTGTTTTTAATAAATAGTTTTGGGGTAAAAAACATTTTTTTATATATAGTTTGTTACTTTTTTAATAAATAAAAACGGGAAGTAAAAAGAAAAGAAAAAACTGTTTTTTTATTAAATAAAACTTGGGACGAAAATTAAAAAAAATTATTTATTATTATTATATATGATAATATGAACGAAAATGTGTTATTAAAATGTTTTGCCTAAAAAACTTGTTTTATTTCATTTGGTGTTTAATAGCTTAATGTGAGAAAAAAATATTTGTCTAGGCAAAATTTGATGTCAACACTTTTGCCCAATGTATATCAAACGGACCTTTAATGTTTTTAATTTTTTCTATAACTGTATAGTTATAAAACTCAAGTTGTCATATTAATCTTCCTCTCCATATTTTTTTTATGCCACCTAGTAGAAAGCTGGGCAAAAGTTCTTCGGCCCGGCTGTTATTTTTTAAACCCATGCACCTTATTTTTTTTAATTATAATATATAAAGCTTAAATCTCATGCCTAATTTAAATTTAACTATTTGTCAATATTTGTTTATCAAATCCGTACACCGTCAACCAGAATCATTATATAATTTTTTTTTTACTGCTTTGGGCTATGAGTTTTCTTAGAAAAATCAGATTTTGAACCATAATATGAAAGCTTGTATCTAAGGGCCGATTGATTCACAAATTTTTCATGGCAAATGTTAAATCAACGGATAAATATGACATTTGTCTACTTTTTGATCTATTTGATAACAAAATTTGCCTACAAGTCATTTGGCCATGTACAACACCTCCAATGCATGAAAAGTGAACAAATTTTACTTTCCTATTTAGGTGAGAATTATTTGCCAAACAATTTGCCACTTCTTACAAGTGTTTTTGTTTATTTTTTTATGCAAAAATATTTTAAAAACTATTTTACAAACTGTTTAATAAAACTGTATAAAATAAAAAACTGTTTTATAAAAAATGTTTTTAAATTGTTCTAAAAAATGTTTAAAAAATGTTTTAAAACTGTTTTAAAAACAATTTAAAAACTGTTTAAAAAAATATGTTTTAAAACTGTTTTACTAAAAAATCTGTTTTAAAACACTATTTTAAAAAGTTTAAAAACAGTTTTGTATAATTAAGAAAACTGTTTCGAATATTGTAAAAATTGTTTTATAAAAATGTTGTTACAAAACTGCTTTAAAAATTATTTTAAATACTGTTTTAATAATGTTTTATAAAAATTGTTTTTGAAATGTTTTAAAAAAAATGTTTTATAAACTGTTTTAAAAACTGTTATAAATAAAAAAAACACTGTTTTATAAAAAATGTTACAAAAATGTTTTTAAAATGTTTTAAAAACTGTTTTAAAACTGTTTTAAATACGGTTTTAAAAAAATGTTTTATAAAACTGTTTTATTAAAAACTTGTTTTAAAACTATTAAAAACACTATTTTAAAAGGTGTAAAAATTGTTTCGAATGTTTTAAAAACTGTTTCGAATATTGTAAAAATTATTTTAAAAAACTAATTGGATTGAGTTTCTTGTTTTCGAATGTTTTAAAAATCGTTTAAAAACTTTTTAAAAAATATTTAAATAAATTAATTAAATTAACTTTAATTTCGCCTAATTATTATTTGATAATTTCGTATGAAAAAATTAAATACAATTTATCGTAATAAATTTTACTCATAAATTTTTTTATTATCTTTACTTTTGTTCACTTTTAAATAAAACAGAAATTAATATTTTAGCCGTATGACAACCTTACCTATTATGATAAGACCACTCATTTGTTGTCTGTATCAGCACCTAATAAGCTGCTCATGGCGGATTTCTCGGTCCAAACATAAAGCTACTCAAAGCTATGAGTTATTTTTCAAAACCGCTCCTGTCATATATCTATTATCATACTTTATATCATGTGACATGGATTCTTTAGGAACCATTATTCTCACTCCAAATAAAAAAAAATTCACTTTACTTTATATCATACTTTAGTTTTTTACCAAAAAAAAAAATACATTGTATTTTTTGCATTTTGTAAAAAGTAAGTTGTGATTTTGATAAATTAATATCTTTTGCATTTTGTAATTTAATGTACGACACACAATACGAATAGTGTGATTTATAATTTTCACACCAAATTGAATATAATATATCACGAATAATTTGGTGTCAATGACACAATATTAAATTTATTAGTTTACTCGTGTTATTTGTGGTATGTTGTATTTAATGTGGTGTGAAAATTATAAAACCTGCTATTTATCTCATGTCATGTTAAAGTATAAAATACAAAAGTAGTAATGTGTCAAAGTCACTTCTTAATTTTTTACAAAAAAAATACAGTTTTATTAAAAATTTATGTTTTATAAGAAATTATAAAAAATAGAGTTTTTAAAAAATATAGTTTATAATAAAAATTCCGACCATTTTTTCTTTTAAAAACAATGTTGTCCAGTATTTTTGTATGAAAAAGAATGTTCATTTTTTTAAATAAATAATATCGGAGTTTTTTGATTAACTTCCACTTCTATAAAAAATATTAATAATTTTATTTCCAGAATATTTAAAATTATTTTTCAGAATATTAGATTTGTTTATATTCAAAATATTATTCTTTTTTAATTTTCAGAATATTATGTATTTAAAAATAAATAATAGATTTTTTTATAAAATATTATATTTGTTCAAAATAATTTTTTTTATAAATAAATGTATTAATAAATTGTTCAACCTAAGTTATATATATAGAAGGACATTTTTGTCATTTTTGTGTTTAAAGGTGGAGTGGGGAAAATATTTTTTGGAGTGGGAATAAGGGTTCCCATTGTTTATTCTCAGAGTTTGAACATATATTAAAACCTTTGCACTCTTATTTGTTTTAATTGTCTAATCCGCTTTTATAACCGTCGTAAACTACTACCCTAGACAATGTAAGATACGAAAATGTAGACACATCAAGTGTTAGTATCAGTTTAATATTGATATTATTTTATTTATTTGTATTATAGTGTGGATCTCGTCAAAAAATAATATAAATTTTACTAATATACAATTAAATAAAATATATTTAATATTAAATCAATACTTAGAACGATAAGAGTATCATTACCCTTTAAGATATTATTTTACCTTATACCATGCGCCATCATTAGATTGTTTTGTCCAACATATATCAAGATAGTTTTGTGTCATACGTACACACCATGGATTGTTAAAGTGAACACACTATACCTGGTTTAGAGTATCCGTAGTGGTGTATATCGGCGAAAGGTAAGTTTAACAGCGTGTGAGGCGCGTGTGTGTGTTTTTTACCTATCGTCCAAATGGGCAACAAGTAGTAGTGGAGTTCTTACGAACTTCTATAGTTCGTAAGAACTTCTTACGGACAAATGAAGTCCGTAGGAAGTTCTTACGAACTATAGAAGTTCGTAAGAACTTAACGGTAACATTCCTCCGTTTATAAATTCAGGAAACTTCTTCCTTCTTCTTCATTCTTCCCAATCCGTTTATTTATTTAGTTCCTCTTCTTCCTTCTTCATTTGTCTTCTGCATCTTTCATCTTCTCCATTTTCATCTTCCTCCATTTTCTTTTCTTATTTACTCAATATTTGTATGTACCAGTCTCATATAATTCAGTCCAAATATTTTATATATTTTTCCTAAATTTATTCATATACTCTCAAAAATCATTCCATTTATTCCCAAATATAATTTCAAATCAGTCCCAATCTAGATATAGAAAATCCTCCAAATCAGATCTTGTCAAGAAGATGGAATTAGGTAGAAAATGGAAGAAATATATTAATATCGGGAAATTGAAAAAACACGGGTCGACTTCAACGACAATTCCCGATTCTTCCGCGCCGATTCAATCGTCGAATTCCGTAATTGACAACTATACCCGTATTTACGACGGAGTATCACACGCGTCGGACGGCGAAACTCCGATAATAAACGGAAACAAATTCGAATTTCAGGGGAATTGGGAGGGGCCAATGAAATTGAACAAATTGTTTCAAGAGAGAAAGCCTGATATCAAAACAATTATCGACAGTGTCGGTTTTATGTCGAATTTCTTTTCTATGGTGATGCCCAATTCCGATCAATGTATTGTGACGGCGATGATCGAACGTTGGTGGGACACGACGCATTCCAACTACCATATGTCGAGCTTGCGTTCACTCCGCTGGACTTCACAATGCTTTCCGGTAATAATTTATGGCTTATTCCGTTCTACTTATATTCATAATTGTTTCAAAATGTGAAAATAATATGTTGTACTTAAATTCATATTTAAATGTTTGAAATACATTTTTAGGTAATTATATTCATAATTATTTCAATATACGACAAAAAAATTATAAAATGTACCCGCATTCCGATTGTGTCAATATATGAAAATAATTATTTATATTCACTTAATGTTTCAATATGTGAAAATAAATAGTTGTACTTAAATTCATAATTGATTGTTTGAAATATATATTATGGTTTTCATATTTATAGTTATTTAAATATATGACAAAATTTTAAATATATGTACCGGCATGATAATTGTTTCAAAGTGTGAAAATAATATGTTGTACTTAAATTCATAATTAAATGTTTGAAATATATTTTTAGGTAATTATATTCATAATTATGTCAATATACGACAAAAAAATTGTAAAATGTACTCGCATTCCGATTGTGTAAATATATGAAAATAATTATTTATATACATTTAATGTTTCAATATATGAAAATAAATAGTTGTACTTATATTCATAATTGATTGTTTGAAATATATATTATGGTATTCATATTCATAGTTATTTAAATATATGAAAATTTTATAAATATATGTACCGCCATCATAATTGTTTCAAAATGTGAAAATAATATGTTGTACTTAAATTCATAATTAAATGTTTGAAATATATTTTTAGGTAATTATATTCATAATTATTTCAATATACGACAAAAAAATTATGAAAATGTACCCGCATTCCAATTGTGTCAATATATGAAAATAATTATTTATATTCACTTAATGTTTCAATATGTGAAAATAAATAGTTGTACTTAAATTCATAAATGATTGTTTGAAATATATATTATAGTTTTCATATTCATAGTTATTTAAATATATGACAAAATTTTAAATATATGTACCGGCATCATAATTGTTTCAAAATGTGAAAATAATATGTTGTACATAAATTCATAATTAAATGTTTGAAATATATTTTTAGGTAATTATATTCATAATTATTTCAATATACGACAAAAAAATTATGAAAATGTACCCGCATTCCAATTGTGTCAATATATGAAAATAATTATTTATATTCACCGTTACCAGTTTCTGACCTAAAAAAATACATAGAAAATTTTGTCAAGGTTGAACCATTACTAGATTATATGTCCCCAATCATAGCTCGAGCATTTTGGTTTTATGTATTGGGGAGTGTATTTTTCCAAATGCTCACTCCATTGCCGACCTCGGTTATTTACATTATCTGGAGGATATTCCTGCCATCGGCACATACGACTGGGGTTCGGCTATTTATGCCCGTATTTTATGGTCTTTGGACAAAGCCAGTCGACGATCGTTGACTAGCGTTGAATGCATGTGGCAAATACTCGAGGTATATTATCGTTTCATCTTATTTATTAAAATTTATGTTTCATTACAATATACGTCAACTTATTCTAATGAATTAAATTTATTGGAAATTTTTGCAGTATTTACATCACGAGTACATGGCCACGGCATGTCCTATTCTCGTCCATCCGTCTATCGATGCGTGGCCCCACATATTTCATTGGTCGAGGGGGAATAGAAAGAATGTAAAAGGAGCACAGCGGTTTAACATCTCAAGCAGTCAACATCAGCTTGAGATGCGGTCACCCGAGTCCATTATATAGCAGTCATACGAGACTTCTGCCTACCGTGACTCTGATGTCATCTTATATGCTCGAGAGATATCAGGGTTACGGATGATTTTTTGGGATCCCCTACTTAAGGGTTTTTGGTACTTGGGTGATCGGGCCATCCGACAATTGACTGGGAGGATATGTATAGCAGACAACCCACTATCAAATTTGTGTTGTGCCTCAAAACATGATTTCCAAACAGCTGCCGCCCAAAATTGGCCTATCGCAAATCAATACGTAAGAGATGTGTCACAAGAATAGTATAATTCATATTGGAAGGCAGTAGCACTCGGGCCAATACTACCGCCGATTTCCAGATATGTTAATGTAGATTTGATTGGAGTTGGTTCAGTGGCACCTTCGACGTTGAGAATCCCGCAAGCACCAGCACCGATAAATGATCCGCATGTGTATAAGACACAGTTCTCTGTGGGTGGTTCTACGCACATCCAACCACCGAGGCAGAATTGGACGGTTGACGTAGGCCTACTGGAGGGGGCTTCATAAATTATAGATGTGCCGAGACCTGAGTTTTCAACCAACGCACCTCCAGCTCAATCTTTGACGCAGTTAGAATGGCGTCAGTCCTACGTCGAGGTAGCAGATAACATTCGACGTCTACGTCATTTAATATTACACGAGACACGTCAGCGAGAGGATCAACTCAAAGCACGTGATGATCGCATTGATGAGTTGGAGCGTAGACTAGCACGTTTTACTATGCCTAGTCGAGGGTTTGAGGAGGGTGGTACTAGTCCTAGTCATCCGAGAGTTTACAGACCACACCTAGCCCCACCCTCTGACCCGGTCCCGACATATGAGGCCCAACAAGGTTGGGGTAATTTATTTGGGTCTGACCCTTACACGGATTCACATGCAGATTTAGGTGCTGATTTTGAGTTCGGCCCGGGGCGCCAGTGATGTATAATGTACAATTGAAAAATGTTAAGAATAAATTTTCTTATTGTTGTCTCAATGTAATTGTGATGATAAATGTTATGATGTATAATGTCTCATATTTATGAAAAATGTTATGATATAATGTCTCATATTTATTTTCATTTATTACACATAGAATTATTGCGATTGCTCTGAAAAATGTTATGATATGATGACAAACAATTATTGCGATTGCTCTGATATGATGTAATGACAAACAATTATTGCGATTGCTCTGATATCATTTTTTTATTATTGACTTAAGTAGTAAAAACAATAATACACGATCAAAATGATTATTAGGAGTATGTGTTCAAACGCTTAGGTGGAACCTAGTAGAAGTACAACAATATGGTTTCCCATTGCGCACTAAACATTTAGGTAAGTAAGATCGTTGCGTATCTGAATCAACATATTCGTCGTTGTAGTTTGATATATTTGGTTCGTACTCTTCCCCATCATCTTCATATATGCATTCCGAAAAGTAATCATAACCGGAATTGGTGTAGTCTGAAATATCATTATTTGATGCCAACGTAGAGTCGTTATATATGTTAATTAATTGTTCTTGAATGTGACGACCTGATAGCATCGCGCGTTGTGCTTTATGATAACGTTGTAGGCGCCTCTCCATCTGCCATATCTCTTCCTCCAATAAATCAAGACAAAACATATCCGCTTCTTCGGGATACGATATTGGCCAAAGTACGGCAGCCCGATTTTTTGGCACGGATATGTGATGGTAATGGCAAATCACCTCCAGGTCACACCTTTCATCATATTTATCTGGCCAGGTGAGGTGTTCCCAAGGATACACAACTCCGTCTTCAGGTTCCGAATTGGGAGAGATTATGAATATATGACCAAAGTCATTGAGAAAACGTCGAGAAGTATCAATTGGATATGTTTAGAAAATTATTTTTTTCCTATACCAATCGTTACCAACAATATCTGTGTAAGAGCCATTGTAAATGGATGAATAGTAGGGAGATGAAGCCATTTTTGAAATATAAGACAATGGTAGATAAAAAATTGTTGCAATCCTTCTAATTTATTTATAGGTAATTTTAATCCTTCGAAGATATAATTTTAATTTACAATGATATAAAGGCACACATACCAATGTAAAAGATAAATTATATAAAGGAAAACATACCAAGGCACACATAAAGCTGAAAAATTATCATGTAGTAATTTTATAAATTTATAAATTATAAAAAGGCACATATAAAGGCACAATAATAACATGCAGACGATTGAAGTTACCACATAGTAACTTTATAAATTAACAATACAACATATTAATTGCCTGAAGAACCTGAACCCAAAATGAAGCACACTTACCAATAGCACTGATAATATCAGTAGCACACTTACCAAGATCATACAGTATATTTACATACGGAAAGGACACATATATTATTGACGCTGAACGAGCGCACTAATCTAGATAAATTTGTATTGCACACTTACCAATAGGACACAGAAATTAACATTTTACATATACTATCTGTAGCACACTTATCTGTAGCACAGTTACATGTAGTACACTTACATATATATAAGATTTACCTATAATTATAAATACATGTGTACTGTAAACTATACAGGTAGAGTATAATATTTCATCTACATCAAAATTAATTTATTTATAGGTAATTTTAAACCTTCGAAGATATAATTTTATTTTACAATGATAAAAATATTTATAATAATACAAAGGCACAGATACCAATGGAAAAGATAAATTATAACAAGGCACACATACCAAGGCACACATAATGCTGAAAAATTATCATGTAGTAATTTTATAATTTTATAAATTATAAAAAGCCACATATAAAGGCACAATAATAACATGCAGACGATTGAAGTTACCACATAGTAACTTTCTAAATTAACTATACAACATATTGATTGCCTGAAGAACCTGAACTCAAAATGAAGTACACTTACCAATAGCACTGATAATATCAGTAGCACACTTACCAATATCATATAGTATATTTACATACGAAAGGACATAGATATTATTGACGCTGAACGAGCACGCTGATCTAGATAAATTTGTATTGCACACTTACCAATAGGACACATAAATTAACATTTTACATATATTATCTGTAGCACACTTATATGTAGCACAGTTACATGTAGCACACTTACCTATATAAGATTTTACCTAAAATTATAAATACCTGTGTATCGTAAAACTATACAGGTAGAGTATAATATTTCATCTACATCTAAATTAATTTGTAACCATATTATATCATGGACTCCTCTAGTTCTAGCGATGAGGGACGAAATATTTTTCTCCAATATGCACAATTTAATGAAGGTGGATCATCCTATGATTCAGACGAGGAAGTGATTATTATGATGGAGATTACCCGGTGGTGTGCTGAAAAAAATATAATCCGCGATGGGAAAGAACTCGAAACGAGACGTCAACTGAATCGTAGGAGAGAAAGGGGACATGTAACACTATGGGAAGATTACTTTGGGGAAGATAAGGTATACAACGAGTATTTTTTTCGAAGGAGATTTAGGATGCGGTAAAGTGTTTTCAATCGCATCCTTGAATCTGTTTGCCTTTATGATAACTACTTTGTTCAGAAGAATGATGCTTGCGGTCGTCAAGGTTTAAGCTCTCATCAGAAAGTGTTGGGGGCAATTCGATTGTTAGCTAATGGGGGTTCCCATGACGTGTGGTCTGAGCAGTACGCTATGAGTAAAACCACTCTATTAGAAACTGTTATTAGATTTACAGAGGCAATTGTACGAATTTCCGGTCCCCAGTACGGCAGAAATCCGACACAAGGCGACGTTACAAGGTTACTCGAACAAAATACAAATAGAGGTTTTCCAGGAATGCTAGGGAGCATAGATTGCATGCATTGGCGTTGGAAAAATTATCCAACAGCATAGCACGCTCAAAATAGTGGTCGTAAAGAGTCACCAACTATAATCCTTGAAGCGGTTGCCTCCTACGATCTTTGGATTTGGAAATCATTCTTTGAGGTGCCTGGTTCTTGCAATGATTTGAATGTCCTGCACCGATCTAATGTCTTTCAAGAATTGTGCAATGGGACGGCAGCTCCCGTTAATTACAATGTTAACGAAAATTCTTACGACATGGGCTACTACCTTGGAGATGGCATTTACCCTTCGTACGCTTCAATAGTAAAAACATTTAAGAACCAAAATGGTATTACATAAAAACAAAAATTATTTTGCAAGTACCAAGAAGCGTGCAGAAAAGATGTTGAACGTGCGTTTGGTGTATTACAAGCTCGATTCGCTTTTGTTCGGGAACCTTGTAAATTATGGAATAAGGCGTCACTATCAACCATTACGAAATCGTGCATTATAATGCATAATATGATTATTGACGATGAACGTAGAGATTGTCCATGGAAAAATGAGTACGAACAGAATGATGAAACACCTGTAATTATGAGGGGCCAAACTAATTTCTACGACTACCTCATATGGGATGCTAAGATAAGAGACGTAACTAAACATCAACAGGTACGGAATGATTTGGTAGAGAACATTTGGAACACCCACGGTGATGAAATGGTCGGTTGATGAATTTATTGTATTTTTTATTTTAATCGTGGTTAAATGTTATGTTTATTCCATTTTCAATTTGTATTTGTAGGATTGTCGTAGTGATCATATACCTGTTATTCTATATAAAATAATGGTTTAACCGACAATATTATATAAGCGGAAAATTATTAAACAATACTCACATTTCATCTATTTAAGGGTGGCATTTCATTTATTAAGATGGATAGTGAATCACTCTCCATATACCGGAAAAAAATAAAATACAATTATGAGGGTTAAATACATCATTTAAAAACACTACTAATCATTAATTGAACCGCTTGGACCAGACGACCCGACAGAGTTCGATTGCAACTCAGATATCGCAGCTTCGGTCACAACAACCATCGTTGTTAGGTCATTGAACCTTTTAAAATGAAACTGATTTTGTATTTCATTCATATGGGTCATATCCAGCTCCATGATGTACGATTGCTCTCAACCTAGGCGCACGAGTTGATCCTGCTTTTTGGTGAGTTGATCAGCTCTCTTCATCTGAATGAATGCATCCATTTGAGAGTCAAATTTAAGGGCACGATTATTCTTCCACTCTTGCTTGCTTCTAAATATTGCATTGAAGTCTTCGCAATGTTTGAGTACTGCCGTGTTACAATCCAAGCTGTCAGAACGCGCTCGTTGACGTGCACGTTGTTTCTCACCCTTCCTGCCTGGGGGTCTATCCGGTACATCTCGTACCCCCGGAGTATCATCTTCGCGTACAGGTGTAGGGCTGTCGTCGTTCCCCGCTGTATTTTCCAAGTCAAATTTTGGTAAATCTTTTAAAATTTGATAGCAGTTATCGAACGTAAAATGTTTGTTGGTTTCGGCGCGGTACGCGTCGCGTGCATTAGTAACCGCTTGGACTTCGTTCATCCCGCTTCCCATATTATTCATTTGGTGAGAAAGCTTTGCAATATATAGCATTATTTGATGCGATATATGATTATAACGTGTTGATAGCATGGATCTCGTACGAGTAATTGTAATTCCATGCCTGACGTTATACTCATCTTTTACAGTGTCCCAAAATGTGCCCGATGATATTGAGTTTCCTTCAATACTTCGAGTTGTATATTTTGCATAAATGGTACATAATACTTCATCCTCAAAAGGAGTCATATTAGGTTGTCGAGATGTACCATAAATAATTGGTTGAGAAGAAGACATATTTTTTTATAGAAATATAATATATTTAGAATGAAAATAAGAAAATGGAAGAGAAGACTCTAAAAATTTATAAAGGGGGACAATAAGAAATTGGAAGAAACTTGGCCCCTATTTATAAATAATTCTCTCAAACGGTGTTAGATTTAAAGTGGGTAAAAAGGGTTTCCTGCGAACTTCTTTTCTTCGTAGAAATTCTTACGAGCTTCTGAAGTTCGTAGGAACTTCCTATGAACTTCTTTTGTTCGTAAGAACTTCTTACGGACAAAAGAAGTTCGTAGGAAGTTGCTACAACCATCAGAAGTTCGTAAGAAGTTTTTACTGAATCAGTAGCCAACCGGTAACTTTACAAATCCCTTACCATTCCTCTCTCCAGTTTTGGCAAGTGCCTATCCCCATTGTACATCTACAAATTTGTAATTTTACCATTTTTTTTGTCCAAACCCTCCACCATTGTGGATGCTCTTACAAATCCTTGAGCCTCACGGTTAATTAGACAAGTTTTATAATTTGTTTTATTCATTTAAGAAGATAAGTGTTATCTCACTTTGTCCGATCAGTCATATAATTTTTATGAGGGTATTTTCAATGGGCAATGCAAATGTCTATATTTGCATTGTCTCCCTTCATAATGGGTAGAAGAATGTACATAATTAGGAGAGAAAAAATCTAAGCGAAGTGCAAACGTAGATGGTCTCTACACAATGTCTAAGGGGTGGGGCTCATAGTTGGGCGGGCAAGTCTTAGCCGCCCAGACTATGGGCGTGTAAATCATATCCGCCCAAGGACTTTTAGAGGGAAAAAAAAGAGTCAGAGCGTGGAAGACTTAGCCGTCCAGGGGATAGGCTTGTAAGTCTTACCTGCCCAGTGCTCTCCACCTCAATTTTTGCATTGTCCACCTCAATTTTTGCTTTGTCCCACTATGGCAACCGTACTCACAATCTACTCCAAACAATGCACATTTGCATTTTTTGAGCGCATCCCACTGGAGATGGCCTGAGACTGTTTTGTTTATATACCTTTGACAGAACACTCTTTGTAGAAAAATAAATTTTGACACGATAAATGACTAACATCTCTTATTTCATATTGTTTTGCTCACTATTCTTTTGAACTAACATCTTGAAGGAGATACTTTGAGGTACCTACATTAGCTCCTTTACACCTATATTTTGAAGGAGGCAATTTCCATTCTTCAACGTGTAACACCTCATAATTTTTAAATTATTATTTTAATTAATTAATTTGGTAATTAGTAATTTATTTTTATCGTAAATTAATGAGAATTAATTAATGGGAATATTTAAAAGTGAATATACTTAAATAAGTTGACGGGTGAGAGTTAATTTTAGGAATTTATTCCGGATGACGATTTTAAGCTGGCGGTTGAGTCCGGTAGGGTCGAAATAGCCCGAGATGAGTGGTTATATGAGTATATTGGGTGTTGGGGCCTAATTAGACATGTTTAAGCTCCATAAAGAGAGTATGGGCGCTTTTTATAAGGCCCAAAACGTGAATAGGTTTTTAACCCCAAATGTGTAAGGGTTAGATTACATTAAATCACATTAGAAGACTAAAAACGAGAAAAAGCTAAAGGGAGAGCCAAAGATAAAAGGAACTTGGGAATCTTAGGGTCCGTTTGATAGAAAACTGGGAAAATGCAAATGATTCCAGGACATTTGATTCTAGGACAAACAATTCCAAGGCAAATGAATATTTTCCAACTTGTGTTTGGTTGATACAAGTTGGAAAATCATCAATTTTCCACATTTTCTATCAAACGCAAAAGCTGGAAAATAGGTATAAGAGTGGAAAATTTGTTTACGGAATATATATATATATAATAAATATATATTATTAAATATACAAAATATATGAATATATATTATATTATTTGCGAAATATATATATTCCATATATACAAAATATAAAAATATATATTATATTATATGCGGAATATATATATTTCAAAAATTTATATAATTTTCAGAATATATACATTCCGTAAATTATTATTAATTTTCGGAATATTCATATATTTTGTATATTTTTCCGTAAATTAATAATAATTTACTAAATATATATATTCCGCAAATAATATAATAATTTAATAATATATTTAATATATGAATATATTTCGTAAATAAAATATTATATTTTCATAGATTTTGTACATTTAATAATATAAAAATCTATTATATTATCTATTATATTATTAAATATAATAGGTTTTTATATTATTAAATATAAAAAATCTATGAAAATATAATATATTATTTACGGAATATATGAATATATATTATATTATATACTGAATATACTAAATATATATTATTTACAGAATATATACATAATATTATATTCTGTATATATGTAAATTAAATATATACTAATATATATTATTTACAGAATATATACATATATATTATGTATTTATGAATATATACATATATATAATATACGTATACAATATAATATGTCTGTATATATACATATATATAATATACATATACAATATAATATACACATATATAATATACATATACAATATGAATATATATACAGAATAATATATATATACACATATATATACAACTTTTGTGCTATTAAACGGACCCTTAGAGAAATTGTTTCAATTTCAATTCAATACCTTCATTCAAAGCCCTAGATTGTCATTTTTGAGGCAAGTGTTTTAAATTATGATTATTAAATTGCATCTATCTTTTGATATTAAAAGAGGTGGAATTCAATTAAATTCTAGGGTTTGTTCTTGAGTAATTTGGGGATTTTCTTTTAAAAGAGGTGGAATTTCTTCTATGATGTTTGCCAAATTTTTGCAAATTCTCCAGATTCAGACCTGTTGTGTTGGAGATTTACAGTTTCTGCCCTAACTGAATTATAAAATTGAGTATTGAATTATGGTTAATTTAGGAATACCTAACCTTGAAATTAATTAGACTTGATTGCATGAAATTAGAGATGTATATTCATGATTTAGCATATTGTAATCTTGTTGTTTAAGTGATTACACTTGATTACATGAAATTGAATAGTGGATTGAAACTATTGAATTTCGGTCCAAGGGATCGAAAGTCCGGGTATACTTGAAAGGGTTACGCCAAAATAATGGGAATTAATTAGTGTATAATTAATTAAAATGAAGTCGGACCATAGAATTTAATGTTTTAGGCTTTGTATGGGCATAATACTCTGATGCCCTGGATTCCTATATATATGTCGATGTGTAGTACATATATGATTTATATATATATATATATATATATATATATATATATTTGTGTGAATAATATATATAGTAAAGACATACCAATATTAATGCTATCATAGGAGGTTGCGCGATGTGGGTGAGTCCCCTGATTAGCGAATGCAGGGTGAGTATATTCCCCAGGCCATAGCGTCTATATTTAGGGGTGGGACCATTACGGTATGGAGCGGACACTTCCGGGAGAACTATGGTCACCTCCTATGCGTTCGGTGATAGCATTTATATCCGACAGGTGTGGGAATGTTGAGATATGATACGTATATATAGTGAAGAATTATATACGGTAATATATATATATATATATATATACACACATGGTGTGAAATGTATAGATAATATAAATTGTGGGAATGTTATATGAATTATAGTGAGAAACGATGCTTCATGAAAGTTAAGGTGTATAATAACTCATAACAAAATGTACTATATTCACTTGGGGTATAATAGTGGGGTAATTAGTATAGTATTTGGGACAAAGCTAGTACGGGGAGAGTGACTAGGTGTATTATGTATAATTCGTTAGACGTGCACATTAGTTGAGGGGTAAGGTAAACTCAAGGGAGTGTGCGGCACTAATTTATATATAGAGGGCATTTGCATTTTTATTTCTTGCATTTAAATACACCTGCTAAATATTTTCAAATGTTTTGGGTTCTAACCCTTGCTATAAAATTATTTTTAAAAACCTATTAGGTGTCCTACCACAGGGGCGTCAGGCCTGATTCTTCATACAGGGTGCGCGGCTGCAGTTTATGTGGATTGCTGAGGGATCTTTGTGTAGACGCTTCTCTTATTCTATCTTTAGATAGGGAATTTCCAGTTGTACTTTTGGGTTGTACTTATATATTCAGTCTTGGCATGTATCGGTATACTTTTATACTTGCACTTTGTGGATTGCTTGTAGTCGATGTTGTTCAATAAACTCGTGTACTTACTTTGTGGCATGTTTAGTTTCTTTCTTGTATTTGTATTTGTTATCTAGTTGGTTGGGTTGGATTAATAAAGATAAAAATTTGGCATCAGCTTAATGAAAGACTAGGTGGTTAGTAATATATATATATATATATATAACAACATAATTTTATGAATTTTTTAAAAATAACTAGAAAATGTATTTTGACCTAATGTTTTAAGCGTGTATTGATTGAAAGGTTAATTTCAAGAGAAAAATAAAGAATTTGAAAAAAAAGGTTTCTTAGGGACCAAAACCAGGTGTGATGTATAGAGTGCGATGCAGGAAAGTCTTCCTCTCTCTCTCTCTCTCTCTCTCTCTCTCTCTATATATATATATATATATATATATATATATATATATATATATATATATATGTTACTCGACTTGGGCTATATTGGGTCTCTAGATAGTCAGGGTCTACTACTTGTGTAAATGGACTATACTTAGTACCCATGACTAAATAATTAAACTGGATTCCAAATAGTTACTCCAAAATCCCAAATTACATCCCCCTAATTAATTTTCTTTATCTATTTAATCGTAATTAATTAAACTAAATTATCACGACAGCGCTCCAATTTAATTATCTCAAAAGTACTCGAATAATGAGGCCATGTTTGCGAAGTTGATATAGTACATAATATGATCCCCTGCGTTAAGCGTGCCCGCTTGGGCAAATCAATTAGCCGGTAATTAATTTTAATTAACTTCTTATTTATTCGTTAGTATTAGATTTAATTAATTCGATACTCTTCCTACTATTAAAATAATCCATTAGTCAAGTTTATTAAGAGAATCAAATCATATAAGTGTAAGGACATTTTTGTCCATTATCAATTTGTATGTCGTACGCCGTTACACCGCTGAAGAAACTTAAGATCGCATCTACGTCAACGGATCCGAATATCAAAGCGTCTTCAACATCTTAACCTCTGCGAGAATGAACTTGGTAAAGTTTTGTTTTTAAGTCCCTTAAAGTTTCATGCATAGTATTGGGAAATTTTTTATGAATTTTTTTTTATAAAAATAAGAAGTAAGTTTTTTCAATCAAAAAGAGGCATTTAAAAGACTTTTTATTTTCTGGTAAACCGGACCGGTCCGCCCCTTTTAAAAACGAATCGATCCGCCTCCGGACCAGTCCACCTCTATACTGGGCCGATCCGCTGTGCATAAAACCAATATACCCCAAATCGCAGGCAAACCGAAGAAGCCCATTTTAAAAACGAACCGTTCCGAGGTCGGACCGATCCGCCTTGGATAATTTCGATCAGATCAGTGAGTGTTTTACCCACTAACTCAAAATTCCTATATATATACCTATTTCGTTGGTGTATTTTTTCAAGTCTTTGAGAAAACGTTTCTAAGAGTTCAAACACAACAAGACTTCGTTTTTTGATGTGCCAAACATCTTTTTGATTCACACACAAAAATCCCAATTACTTTTGTGAATCTTTTGGAATCCTAGAACACAAGCTTTGCTATTGTTCAACCTTTGTGGGGAGATCTTTGCAACCGAGGGTTGCATGTCATTGCTGAGGGAGTCTCTACAAAGTGTTATGACTGCGTGTCATTGAGGAGTGCTGCGGTTTTTCCTTTGTTGTTTGGGTTGCGAGTCCTTGGAGGGTTCTGAGTGTATTCTCTTGCTGAGTTCAAGACTGCGTGTCTTTGTGGGTTGGTTGCACGTTGATCCATTGCAGATTTCTCTATGGAATTGTAAGTTGCGATTTATATATTCATAGTGAAATAAAGGTTTTACCCGAAAGGGGTTTTTTCCTGAAATCTGTGTCTCAACATATTTTTGTGTCACATGCTTTATTTATTTATGGATTGACACATGCACCTTAGATGCATGTTTATGGACTCTAATTAAATAAGGGGTGCTTGGAAACTTGCGAATTTAATTTAATCAATTATCACACAGTCGCACTTTTCAATAAGTCTATCAAGTGGGTATCACAATCCAAGATCTTTCTTGGATGCGAATTCCTTTGAATTATGATCTCAGGCGTACTTATAAATGCGAATTCCTTTGAATTTTTCTAATTCCTTTGAACAAGCAAAAAAGTTCATAAACCATCAGATAAGTTCTTATAGTTTAAGATAGACTACTAGGATTATACTCGCAACTTTACCGATAGAATATCAACTTCCTATCTAGGCTGTGAAATGTTCAATTATATTAGAACTGGAACTCCGATCTCTCGTGATCAGGTCGAACACAACTCACCAAAATTACTACTAAGTCCAATTGATCGACATTGAATATATATTTGAAAACAAATATAAGAAACTCTCACAAACATGATTCTCATTCAAAACGACCGTGACATACATTTATTAAAATAAACTTCATACATGGTTTTAAGAAAAAAAATACAACGGTCCACACGAAAATAAACAACAATACATTATACCTGACATACATTTATTGTAAATTAAAATTCAAACATGGTTTTAAGCATAAAACCCAACAGACCATACTAAAATAAACAACAATACATAATGTAGAATACTGGTGATACAAGTTTTATGATTCTTGTCCTCATCCACATGAACGAATTCCATGTCGAATGGTTAAATCAGATATTTTTGCCAACTGGGACGGGATTGATAAACAAGGTTGTTATATAATCTTTAAGCTTCTCCGCATTTGTATACCCATCTTCGTACCTATAGATAACATGTATCACACGTGCAAGGTTGACAATTCTCATTAGGAGATGCAATGAGACTTCGGTTGGTTTGAGGCATTGCTCATTCATATCTTTCCATGCATTTGAGATTTTTTTCTCAAACTCAATGGTTGTTGCTTCCTTCGAGACACCATATTGTTTTATGTAGCATTCCACGCCCGAGGCCACGTGTCCCCGTTTTTGTTCATACTTCATGGTTCAATTTTGTAAAATAAAACTTAGAATTGATAATGATGGAAATAATGATCGAAAGTTCATTTATATGGGTTTGAAGAAAAATATATATTTTTTCTGTGTCTTAAATAATTGGAATTCTCTATTGATCAAAAAGTAGTTAAGGGAAGGACCGACCCATATGAAGACATCAGAGAGGTGACTTTTGAAAAAAATTAGGGCCCTGTTTAGTTGTGAAAAATTGTTTTCCGTTTTCTATTTCCAATTTTCATCTCCATTTCTAAATTTCATTTTCCATAGAATTTTTTTGAAAACTAGAAAATGCGCATTTATCGAAGATATGATAAGTGATTGAGCCGGTTGAAATTCCGATCAAATCCTAGATGAGAGTAATGAGATATTTAGACATGTGATGAAAGAAATGGATCTCCATGTATATTGACTCATATAAATGAGATGTATGGTCCCGAATTTTAAAATGGTATTAGAGAATTGGGTCTTATTTTTAAAATAGAAAAATAGAAAAGATAAAAATAACGTTTTCCAGTTTTGTGGAAAAATAGAAAAATAGAAAGTTATTTTTTAATTTAAAAAAATCTCTTATTTGAATACATTCTCTATTTTTCTATTTCCACAGAAAACGTTTTCTAGAAAACACCCTCATTTTTCTATAACTAAACAGACCCTAGGAGTCTCATTTTTTTTTTCCAAAAAAAAGAAAAACTATGATCTTTAGTCAAATAACTTCATAAAACATATTTGAAAAACATAAAAGGATTTTATAATAAGTGTTAAAACGATAAAATATTGTTTCTTCCAAATTTAGTCTTTTATTATCGTTTCACTAAAATTCACCATAAAACTTTATTTTTGATATTGATTTAATATTTAGGTCCGTTTCAAAGATTCCCCCCTTATGGGCATAATGGTTTAGGGATAATATTGTATTTTCATCCAAAGGTAACTTGGTCTTATGTATAGTATTGCAATATGTAATTTATAACTCATTGAAGATATATATAAATCTTCATGGGCATTTACACTTAAGTCCTCACAAAAAAAATTATTATTCTAAAATCGGAATAATTTTATTTTAAACACCTAGGTCCCTAAAACACTCAATTACTCAATATTTTTTAATTTTCAGAAACCCGCACTAGCAGACATCCCTGCCCATACTCCGACACCACTATCTGAGCTCCGACTTTGGAGTTGTCGGAGCTTTGAAAGTGTGGGAGGGCGGGACTCTAGTGGGAATTTAAAAAAAAAATACTAAATAAATGAGTATTTGATGAATCCAGATGTTTAAACTTTTTTATTTGCGTTTTAGAATAATAAAATCGCTTTTGATGGAACTTAGGACTTCGTCACTGATTAGATGAACACACCTTCAAACTTGAACTTATTATATTTTTGTATATACCTCGTGCGAGACTAAATCATCTTGAAGACGACAAAAAATCTCAGAAGCTGTTAGAATTTTGGGTTTCTTTTGTATCCATGCAAATGCCTCTTCGCTGGCCAGATCCCCCATTCCCACGAAGGACGCTGTTGCAATCATGTGATAACCAAAACTTGTTAATGCATTTTTCATATAATGATCAAATGATGGTACATATCCACGGTTGAACCATTCAGCCTCAAGGTAATAGGCTCTGATCACTTCCTGCATCTGGTATTAAAATAAACAGAAAACAGTGTGTGTTATAGAGAGAGAAATCAAGTCACTGAGACGCTATGGGAAGTGTATTGAATTTGGTGCTCAATTCGATTTTGGCATTGTCAAAATAATGCTTGATGAGAAAAAGCTATGAATCGCGAATGAGAATTAATCGAGGTACACGCAAGCTGGCGCGGACACCTCATAATATTATGATAAAAAAAATTGACAGAAAGAGATATTTAAACGTCCAATCATGTACTATTGCGGTTTAATGTTGTTATTATGGGAATAATAAAATTATGTTTATCCCATTTTGTACTTTATTTTATATTTTTTGTATTAAAATCTTATATTATATTATAGTAAATTTTGCAAGGACATAAAGTATTATTTTTAATTGCTTTGTCTTATTTGTGATACAAAATAGGGTACATGTCATTTTACTCTTATGGAAATATGTAACTATGAATCTTTTGAAGGAACGCCGACGTACCTTTTCTCTGGCATGATAAACACTGTAAGCTCTCCCTTGTTTTGTCATTTCTTGTTCAATTTCTTCGTAGAGATTGAGGAGCATTCTATAAGAGAATTTCATGTACTCAGGAAGTTGATCAACTACGCCAATATCCCACCTAATAAGTTTTGAACCTTGTCAATATCTCTAATTGATTATATAAAAAAGTTCTTTTGAAAATTTTCAAACCATGTTTACTTTTCGTTTATACAATTATTATCAACAAATATACAAATATTTAATTAACTTCCAAATATGTCAAAATAAAATGGTCAAGAAAATGATAAGGAGTGACAAAGTATACGGTTTCGTGTGAAAACTATTTTAACATATTCAGAGTTTTACTTTCACTATATATCTTTAATTTTTCATATTAATAGCGTATATACCAAATACTATTATTTCAATACATTTATTTTATAGAATTTAAACAAGTAAACAAATAGTTTAACAATTTTTTGTTTTCGTAGAGGTGAACAATATTTTATTGTGAACGAAATGTGGCCATAGGGGTAAATCGTAGAAGGCTGGGCAAACCTATTTGCCGCGTTTGTAAAAAGTTGAAGTTCCTCAAATGTACCATAAGCATCATACGTATCATCTATATGTGAAATCATGGCTACGATTTTTGTGAGTATGATGCGCGCAACTGAAAATTGAGGCTCAAAATACGCTCCCACTACCCAGAAGCAGCACTCCACAACTCTATCTCTAGCATATGAAGCCTTTGTTGAACATCCTAAATCCTTCCACCACCTGAAAACTTGATATTAGTGTCCATCACATGCACAAACATAAAAAAATGCAAGAATTTTTTTTTGAGCTCAAGTACTTTGAGATATGGCTTAGTTCTTGTTGGTGCTGTAATTGTACCAAGTTGAAGTCCATCTTAGCAAGCTTTAGTATCAACTCATTTCGAGATTCGTCATCCTCATAGGTAGATATGTAAAGTCTTGCCTCAAGTCTCGGCATGCCCATGTGGAATGGTCGTCTTAAAGCTTGGCTTACTTGTTTCTTAAGACTACAACTTAGAGTAGACACCACTGACTTAAGATGAGTAGTTGTGAAGGCAAGTGCTTCATCTAGTATATCTTCATCTCTTATTCTAAGTTGTGCTGCTTCATATAAGCTTAACATTCCCTTCACGTCATTAGCTAGGGTTTCTTTGAATTTCCCAGTAGTATTGTCCGTGAATTTGTTAAACACATCTGATTGAAAAGTCAATATATTATGTTAGTTTGTTTGAAGTGATTTAAGCTAAGACAAACTCCATAACTCAAGAAGTTCCCTCCATGTTGCTGGTGAAATATTGAAAATACAAGCTTTAGTCTATAGTTAAATGATCTTTAGACTTACCACAAGGCATCTTGTAACCATGTTGTCTGAACACTCGAAATTGAACAGAAGTGCTGTACAAATCGGATTTGTCATCAACTGAAATTTTGAGGACAGTGAAAAGTTTTTCTAATTCATTTTCAATCTCTTGCTGGAAGAGATAAGATACACCAAGGCGATGGAGTGGGTTGATCCAATTAATAATTTTGTCAATTGGATTAATCGTTCTGTCCAAAAGGATTTCTCTCACCTCCCCTTTTACCTTTTCAACCCCTTTAGTGTAACGTTCAAATGCCTGCAAATACACTTTAATTGAGAAAGACATATAGTGACAAATTATAAAGTAATTGTGAAAGAGATACACGCATTGATATCGGATTTTGGTATTGGGCATATGTGAAGATTCCACTGCCTTCTATTTTATCTTTTCAATCCCTTTGGAAAAAAAATGTAGGTTTAGTCATTATCTTTGAATTTTGAGAAGTTATTTATTTATTTACAATTATTAAAAAAAAAAACGTCTTTGAGATGTTTGGTTACACAGAAAATTCTCTAATCGCCACCTTTTGTATTTCCGTTTTAGTGTGAGAAGATAAACTGTCTTAGATCCCACCCAGTGGGATAGCTTAGTTGCAGGAACTTTTACCTCTCATAGTGTGTCCCAGTATGTTCAGACATAATAATGGGGATTATTTTGCTGTTCAATGAGCCTAGACAACCCAAGATATCCAAAAATGAATAAAAAATTCATGTCTTAGGAGTTGACACCTATCGTGACTCTTTTTTAACAGCTTTGGATTTGTTTTGTTCTGTATGTTATCTGATCCAAACAAATCCGTTCCTCTTGATATTTAGAAAGATAAGATGAATTGAAACTATATGCATAATGAAAAAAACATATGAAATATTTTGTTACCGAAGTATCTAGAGAATATGCTGTGAAGCGATCTCCCCATATACTTGGAGGAAAGTTGGCCAAGGGACGAACATGTGCTGCAGTGGAGGCCATAT
The DNA here is from genome assembly GCA_949130495.1 of Sambucus nigra. NCBI lineage: Eukaryota > Viridiplantae > Streptophyta > Magnoliopsida > Dipsacales > Adoxaceae > Sambucus > Sambucus nigra. Next base: position 615,099,529 of record OX422216.1, on the reverse strand, counting down.
GGAGACAGATTAAAAGTAATGGTACCCAAACTTCTATTCAACTCTTATTATTAGTGAGAAAAGCTCCGATTTTTGTTCCTGTGCTTTTTTTTCCCCCGAGACAAGACTTCCGATTTACATCAGTATTGGGAGAGACGGATGCGACTGATCATGGGCAATGCTAGGAATTCAACTTATGGGGCCAATAAACATTATATTTGGACAATTTATAAAGAAAATGATTAGATTATATATCATATAAAATTTAAGGGATGATTTTTAAAACTTTTTTAAATTTAGGGGGGCTATGGCTAGCTTCCTACTTGTGACTGACCTTATTTTTATATATGGAGAAGTTGCTATTATGTCTCGAACCCAAAATCGAAGATAGTGAGGACACATGTAATCGCACCAATGTATGACCTCTCCATGCACTCCTAAGTACTGTGTGTAAATTTCAACAATCCCGACAATTACCGCGAAACGCATAACGATAATGCATTTTATACATCTCTACTAGATACAAGGTTTGATACCATTTTTTTAGGAAGACACAATGTTATCATTTAGTATTTTTTTTTTATTTGTAATGTTTTATAAAAAGTGGTTTTAAAAAAAATTATTCAAACTATTTTATAAAAAAATGCTTTTTAACATTTTATTCATTTTTTTTTCAAAAATTTAAAAACTAGTTAAAATATATATATTTATAGTAATTTTAAAATGTTTTTTTTTTATTGTTGAGCAGTTGAAATAATATTTTTTGGTTTTTCTTAAAAAATTGAAAACACATTTTTAATTTTAGGACAATTAAAAAATAGTTTATATTTTTTCAAATAAAAAATTATTTTGAAACATTTATTTAAAAAATTATTAATTTTTTTAATAATAAAATCTCTTTTTTTGTAAATAGTCATTTGTTATATATATATATAATAAAGGAGCATGGTTTTTGGCAAAATATCTTCACTTTTATGCATGCCATTTCGTGCATGATATTTTCTCCCTTTCATGCCCATACATGAAATGTCATGTTAAGTGATTTTTTTTTTATAATAAAAAGGGTTTTGTTTTTATTTTTATAAAAGGGAAATAATTATTCTTAAAAATGGAGATAATTGTAAATAATTTAATTTATACAATTTAATTTATTTTTTTTATTTATATTTTTAAAATAATTTTTTTAATTTATATTTTTAATTTTTTTAATTTGTATTTTTTTTATCACCGGGGCAAATTTATCGCCGTGCCCTGGGCACGGGCATCCACTAGTATATATATATATATGAGAGGAGGGTGTTTTACTATTCCAAAATATTAACGGTTGAGATCGAATTTTTCGGGGTGATCTAATGCTCTCAAATTGTGCCATGCCACCATTTATGCATTGTGACATGGCAAATGAGAGAAAATACCTTTGAATCCCAAACCCTCCCCCGCGCATTCACTTTAGTCTCTCTCATTTCTTCTCTCTTCCCCTTTCAACACAAACCCTCCTAACCCTAACCATACCCGCCGCCGCCCTCCACTGCCAGGTAGTCTCTCACAGCCTATTACTCACGCATACACAAACGCACACACCCCTCTCTCGACAACCCCCAAAACAAACACGCACGCATGCACAACCCTCCTAAGGTAAATCGTTTGTTTTGAAGATTTAATGGTTTGTTTGTGTTTTGTTTTGAAGATCTAGTGGGTTTTTTCGGGTTTTGTTTTGAATATCTATTCGGATATGACTTCTTCTCTCTCTATGTTTTTTTTTTGTAAATTTTAATGTTTGAACCCATTTTAATGTTTTGAAGATCTAGAGACTTTGAATTGAAACCATTTTTGTTGCTTTTTTGTGCGTCTATCTCTTGGTACGAATCCGTAACAACAGATCTACAGATCTAGAGACTTTGAACTCATTTTTGGTTTTTTTTGTGCATCTACCTCTTGGTATGAAATATTGGGAGTTGATATTGATAAGGGCTTTTAACATAACATTGTCAATGGAATACGTTTAGGAGTTGATTACATCCCAATGTGCAGGATTTAACAGATCAAATAAGCGAAAATATATAAAATTTATGGTTTTATCATTTGAATGGGATAGGTATGTGTTAAGTAAATAAGTGGTTGTGTTTTGTGTGATTTTAGTTGTTTATTATGTATTGATACATATATTGGGTTTGCATTAAATACATGTATTTGGTGTTGATTGTTATCTATAGGGAGATTGTGTGGGTAGTGAGTATATGGCTCAAACTAAAGTTTTCACGATGTTTATGGAATTTTTTAGTTTGCAGTATATGGTTTCTTTACATTGTTCTTTGATTGGGTTTTGTTGTGTTGTGTTTTTTAGGTTTACAGTATATGGTTTCTTTACATTGTTCTTCGATTGGGTTTTGTTTTGTCGTGTTAAGACCTCTAAGGATTTTTGAATGTTTGATGGGGGCTTTTGAAACCACAAATCAGAGATAATATCTATGTATTTTCGTACACTCATACAATTAAAAAGTTATATTTATTTATTTGCATGTCATATTCAGTTATTGAAATGAATTAAATTACTCCGGATGTATTGGTAGTGAGCCCAATGTATTGGCAGTGAGCCCAATGTTTCGTAATATGGTTGTTTTACATCCATGAAGCATAAGTGGAGATATCTTAGTGGTATTATGCCATGATTTTACAAGAATTTGAGGTACATTTGCTATTTTATTTCACTTACATTAAGTTGCAACTACGCTTTAATGTTTTTACCTTTACGTGTCAACATGTATATTCTATCTTTAATTTAGCCAACTAATGTGCCACCATCATATTCACGTTCACTGGTTTTTTTTGTATTGATTTCATCTTTTGTAGGGGGTGTTGATACCAAATTTAGTCTGCTGACATGGCTCAATTGGGTGAAGACACGTGGCAATCTACGTGGAAATAACAAACACTTTCGAGGAACTCAGACGCTCCGAGGAACCATACTACAACGAGGAACACTGCTTTCCCGACCAACTCAGACGCTCCGACTTACAAGAACTCTCCGATGAACTTTTGAGTACCGAGGAACTTAGGCGGTTCGAGCTGCACCTTGAACAAAGCATTAATAGTAGAATAACCAACAGTTTGACTGTTCATTAAATGCTCATCATTCAGATGTATGCACTTAAGGGGCATTTAATACATTACCCTTTCACATGTACACCATTTAATGTATTACCCTTTCACATTACAGCCTCAGGGCTATAAATACATTATATTACCCTCATTGTAAGGGGACGGGAATTTCTTGATTGAACTTGTAATCGAGAATTCCCAAATAGTCATCAATAACAGAAACAGTGGACTTAGGCCATTCTTATAAGGCTGAACCACTTTAAAAGTTCTTTGTCTCATTTTATTTATCTGTGATTAAATAATTAGATACAATCTATTTTTTTACATTAACAGATTGGCGCCGTCTGTGGGAAATGACTGGTAATATCATTTTTCATCAAAAATAACTCATCACAAATGGCTGATATTCCAGAACCCGACAATCGAAACGCTGGAAGCCCTCTCAATCCATCTGCTCCGCCTAATATTCCAGATCTGGCTGGAATAATGACAAATCTGGCCCAGGTCCAGACAGTCATGCAAGAAACGATGCGACAACTTCTACAAACCCTCCATGGCGATGCACCAACCCATTCAGGACTGCGAAGTATTCAAAGAAATACCCGTTTACCTTCTTCACGTACTAGGCGTACTGATTCATATCGTACTGAGGAATCTGAAGATTTTTCTTATCAACCTGGATGAACTTCGTCAGTGCCGGCCACATATACTGAACAACGTATCACTCTCTCTCCAGAAAGGACTAGTGCTCTAGAGAGGCTAAGCAGGGTATCACCTTTTGATCGATTAGGACCTAGGAGTAGAAGTCCTCCTAAAGTCGCATCGAGGAGTTTTTGACGACCATCGGATTTAAGGGAAGTATCTGCCTACTCGCGACCAGCTGCTCGTCAAGATAGATCCCAGGAAGCCACATCAACTCGATCAGTTGCTCGAACCAACAGGCCCGGGGAAGGAAATGATGCATGGAAAGGCTCTATTTAGAGGCTGGAGGATAGATTAGGGGAAATGGATAAGGCCAAGAACCCTCTACAACGAACTTTTGTTCGAGGAACACCTTTTTTCCAGGCCATTGTAGATTTTCCAACACCATCAAAGTTCAAAGCACCTGTTGTGACCCCCAAATATGATGGAAAGACAGACCCTGTCTTTCATATAGAACAATACCAAGCTGCAGCCGACATCTATGCTGTTCCAGATGAGATGAGATGCAGAGCATTCTCGGGAACTCTTACCGGATCTGCTCAAATGTGGTATAATAATCTTCCTCGGGGTAAGATTTCAACTTTTCTTTAACTGGCCGAGTTATTCATTAGGAATTTATGTTTTGGGGCAAAGCCTGTTAAACGAGTAGCACATTTGTTAAGTGTTAGATAAAAGGCTGGTGAGAGTACCATAGATTATATAACTCATTTTAATAACGAGAAGCTCGAAGTCATTGATTATGAGGAAAAGACAACGATTACTGCATTGATGAGTGGACTATTGCCTAACAAGTTGTACTACACTTTAGCTAAAGATCCACCTAGAATCATGTCAGACCTGATGGAAAAAGCGTCCAAGATTATGAATGCTGAGGAGGCTATAGCTGCGAAGAAGAATATGGATGCCAAAGAAATCAAGGTGGAAGGTGATAAAGCTAAGAAGAAAGAACATAAGAACAATGGTAATGACAAACACTCAAAAACAAGGTCGACTTGGGAATTATTAAGGAAATTTGATAATTATACTCCTTTGAAGAAAGACATCAACCATGTTCTAGAAGAAATCAAGAATAAGGAGGAATTAAATTGGCCAGAGAAAATGAAGGCAGACCCCGAAAGGAGAAATAAGGCAAAATATTACTAGTTTCACAAAGATCATGGCCATATGACTAAAAATTGCATAGCTCTTCAGAATGAGATTGAAACACTCATCAGACGAGGAAAACATGCAAACTATGTTGATCTGAAGAATGATAGAAGAAATAACGACCGAGCAAGAGAGAGGTCTAGATCTCCTCGTCGAGCAGAGGAGAACATGAAGAAAGACCATGAAGTTGATCCAGAAGACGACCCCGATCTTCCCAAGAGACCAAGGTAACCAGAACGTGAGGTATTTTCAATACACTTTGGGCCATTTGATTGTAATGTTATTACAGGTGGAGATGCAGGAGGAGGAGACCTTACTGCCGAGAGAAAAGCTTACCTCTATGAGGCTCAAGCTTGCTCATACATTCAACGAATAAATCTAGCTCAGGAGGATCGCCCGAGAAAGGTGAACAAAGAGAAATTGGTCATTGGTTTCTCAAAGAATGACCTCGTAGGTGTTCTATATCCTCATGATGACCCATTGGTGATCAAAATGAGGATGAAGGAGGTAATGATTTCAAGAGTACTGGTCGACAATGGTAGCTCGGCAGACATCATGTTCTACTCATGCTTCGACAGTTTAAATCTAAAGCTATCTCAATTGGAGCCTTATCATAGACCCATCCTCAGTTTTACTGGCGAGAAAGTATTTCCACTAGGGACGATCAAGTTGGATATATTTATTGGTACGTGGCCTGCTTGTCGAACAGAAAGAATACGCTTCTTCGTGATGGATAAGATTGTTCAATCATCATACAATATCATCATGGGAAGAGTAGGATTGAAGAAGTTCGAGGCTGTATCATCTACGGTACATCAATGCCTAAAATTTCCAATAAATTTTGGAGTAGGAGTTGTGAAAGGTGATCAGAAAGTAGCTCGGGAATGCTATTATTCATCTGCCGAGCAAGAGGAACTGGAAGAATCAAGGAAAAAGACTACTACTTATCAAGTGGATGAAGGGGCAGAAATTGAAACATTGGATCCTAGAGATGAGTCGCAACTGGTGAAGGGTCAAGTGGTGGAAGATACTGAAAACATCATTCTGGACGACGAGCACCCTGAACGAACTACTCAAGTAGGTTCGTCATTGGAAGCCTCACTAAAATAGGAATTCATAACTTTCCTTAGAAGCAGAAAGAAAACTTTTGCGTGGAGTCATGAGGATATGCCTGGGATAGACCCAAATTTCTTGTGTCACGAACTCAATGTGAATAAGGAGATCAAGCCTGTGAAGTAGAGAAGAAGAGTATTCAGTCCCGAGAAGAATCAAGCTATACAGGAGGAAGTCGAGAAGCTCCAGAAAGCCTGCTTTATTGAAGATGTTAAATATCTTGAGTGGTTAGTAAATGTGGTGATGGTGAAGAAGAAGAACAACAAATGGAGGATGTGTGTAGACTTCACCGACCTCAACAAAGCATGCCCAAAGGATCACTTTCCGCTGCCCCGAATTGATCAACTAGTGGATGCTACCTCGGGAAACGAGCTGTTGAGCTTCATGGATGCTTATTCTGGTTACAATCAGATTAAAATGAAACCTGAAGACAGGAAGAGTACTTCTTTCATTACCCCTAGGGGAACTTATTGTTATTATATTATGCCTTTTGGTTTGAAAAATGCAGGTGCGACATATCAACGGCTGATGAACAAGGTCTTTGCTGAACAAATTAGTTGCAATATGGAAGTCTATGTTGAAGATATGTTGACAAAGAGCAAGAAAGTTGTCGATCATCTAGTTGACTTAAGACAGACTTTTGATCAACTGGATAAATATCAAATGAAGCTGAAACCGACGAAGTGCATATTTGGAGTACGAGAAGGCATGTTTCTCGGGTACATTGTCAATCAATGAGGCATTGAAGAAAATCCTGAAAAGATCAAAGCCCTGCTAGGGCTGCGATCCCCAACGACGAAGAAAGAGGTGCAAAGTCTTACAGGACGAGTAGCAGCACTCAACAGATTTGTATCGCGGGCAATTGATCGATGTCTCCCATTCTTCAAGACACTCCGAAAGACTTTTGAGTGGAATGATGAATGTGAGAAGGCTTTTCAAGACTTAAAAAAATACTTGGGAGCACCTCCACTGTTATCCAGGCCAGTGATGGGAGAAAAATTATATTTGTATCTGGCAGTGTCCGAGAATGCAGTCAGTTCGGCATTGATAAGAGTGGAGAATAGAGTACAAAAACCAATCTACTACACAAGTAAGGCCTTCCGAGGAGCAGAGATCAGATATCCAAGGCTGGAAAAATTGGCACTAGCATTGATCGAGGCAAGTAGAAGAATGAAGCCATACTTTCAAGCTCATACCATAGTAGTATATACTGATATGCCATTGAGGCAAGCCCTTCACAAACCAGAAAAGTCGGGAAGATTGATGCGCTGGGCAATAGAACTTGGTGAATATGATATAGTTTATGAACCCAGATCATCGCTGAAAGGGCAAGCTTTAGCAGATTTTATAGCAGAGTTCACCTATCCTGATACCCCCGAGGAGCAAAAGTTGCTTGCTGATCAACCTGTGGATGTTACAGGGTCATTAAACACAAGCTCAGACCAACTTAGGTTGGTAAAAGGGCAAGTGGATGTTACAGGATCATCAAATTCGAGCCCAGACCAACTTAGGTTGGTAAAAGGGCAAGAAAAGATGATCGACGAAGAGCAAGAAACATCAGGGGAGGATGAAAGGAAGCAACAAATATTTCACCAAGGAACTCTGTCAGATCAAAAATTTGAAGACGAGTGACCTATATGGAGTCTGTATGTGGATGGTTCATCTTGCACTACAGGATGTGGCGCAGGGATAGTTTTGAGCAGTCCGAACGAGGTCGACATGGAATACGCCCTACGTTTCCAGTTCAAAGCTTCCAATAATGAGGCTGACTATGAGGCCATGATTGCAGGTCTTAATTTGGCAAAAATTATGGAGGCGCAGCAGGTTATTATCTTCAGTGATTCTCAATTAATCGTAAATCAAATGTTGGGAATATATGCAGCAAAAGGAGAATTGATGATTAAGTATCAGGCAAAGGTGATGGAGTTGGTATCAGAATTTGCTGTTATTCAGCTGGTCAGAATACCAAGAATAGAGAATGCAAGAGCAGATGCCCTAGCTCGATTAGCATCAGCTACTCGTACCGAGCTACGAAGAATAATCCCAATTGAAGTTTTAGCTGGTCGGAGTATAGATGAAGATCTAATGATGAACTTTATTACCCTCGATTTAGGATCATCATGGATGGATCCCATCAGGGCATATATTGAGAAAGGGGAATTACCAACTGACAAACTTGTAGCCAAGAAATTGAATTTTAGGGATGCTCGTTATGTACTGACCAACGGTATTCTATACAGACGAGGACTTATAGCAGGTTTGCAGAGATGTGTGCATCCCACCGAGGTGAAAGATTTAATTAAAGAGATCCATGAAGGGTCATATGGAGCCCATGTAGCAGGTCAAACGCTTTAGCAAAGGGTAATGACGCAAGGATACTACTGGCCGACGATGAGGGCTGATTGTATAGCCTATGCCAAGAAATGTGACAAGTGCCAGCGCTTTTCCTCCATCCGAAGAACTCCACAAGCGTTATTAACACCCATTACTTCCCATTGGCCATTTTCCATGTGGGGAATAGATTTGGTTGGGCCACTACCGACGACTAGGGGAAGATTTAAGTATCTCGTGGTCGTTGTGGATTATTTCACTAAGTGGGTAGAAGCTGAGACTCTCATTGATATGACGTACGACAGAGTGTACCAATTTATTTGGAAGAACATCATTTGTCGATATGGTCTTCCTCATGCCTTTATCACAGACCATGAAACACAATTTGACAACGAGGAGTTCGCTGCCTATTGCCATCAGTCCAATATCTTGAAGATTCACTCGACACCAGGACATCCCCAAAGCAATGGACAGACTAAAGTGACGAACAGAACACTGCTAAATGGCTTGAAGAAAAGACTAAGTGACACAAAAGAAAACTGGATCAACGAGTTACAGTCAGTACTATGGGCTTATCATACTACTCCCCGAGCAGCAACTGGAGAATCACCATATATGCTGGCGTTTGGAAGTGAAGCTGTTATACCTGCCGAGTTGGGCCTCCCAACACACAGGGTAATGAATTTCAATTCCGCTGTCAGCGACTTAATGAGAAGATTGGATTTAGACATGCTCGAGGAAGTTAGAGAAGAAGCAGTCATCAAGAATGATGCATACCAACAACGAACAACATTGTTCTACAATAAGAGGGTGAAGAAGTGCGACCTGAAAGAAGGAGACTATGTGCTAAAGAAAGTGATTCAAAAGCACAACAAATTGGAGGCAAACTGGCATGAACCATACCGAGTTACAGAAGTTGTTCGACCAGGAACCTACCGAATAGCAACTTTAGGGGGGGGGGGAGTTTAAGAATGCATGGAACGCAGAGCACCTGCGCAAGTATTATCAGTGATGTATGTTCTCATGTAACGCAGTTCCGTCAGTATGAATAAAATAAAGATATTCTGCCAAATTCTCTCCTTTTATTGAAAGTTTTTCGGGGAATACTAGTGTTACACACTACTCGACAAAACTCGGATTACTCAAATTTCTTCTCGAAAACGCCAACTAAGGTTGGTCAAGAAACAAATGTATTCCTCCGAGAAGTAAAACAATGTATTCCTCCGGGAAGTAAAAATATGTATTCCTCCGGGAAGTAAAACTATGTATTCCTAAAAATGCCAACTTATGTTGGTTAGGAAGTAAATGTATTCCTCCGGGAAGTAAAACTATGTATTCCTCCTGGAAGTAAAACTGTATTCCTCCTGGAAGTAAAACTATGTATTCCTCCGGGAAGTAAAACTGTATTCCTCCGGGAAGTAAACCTATGTATTCCTCCGGGAAGTAAAGCTGTATTCCTCCGGGAAGAAAAACTATGTATTCCTCCGGGAAGTAAAACAAATGCATTCCTCCGGGAAGTAAAACTATGTATTCCTCCGGGAAGTAAAACTATGTATTCCTCGGGAAGTAAAAGTATTCCTAAAAATGCCAACTTATGTTGGTTAGGAAGTAAACATATTCTCGAAAACGCCAGCTAAAGTTGGTCGGGAGGTAAAATTATTCCAGAAAGTGCCAAAGCTCCTCGTAGAGGAAAAATCCACTAACTATGGCTGGTCGGGGATAAAGACCCACTAACTGTAGTTGGTCGAGAAGGAAAATTTACCGACCTTGGTTGGTCGAAAACATTTTATGAATACGAAAAAGTGATCAAGAAAAATTTTCGATACTCGTGACTTTTTAAAATTATTACTAAGTTGGTCGACAAATTAGTAAGTTGGTCGAGAAACAACTTAGTAACTTTTTAAAATGACTACCACAAATTCAAACTACTCGACAATAAGTTGGTCGACAAATAACATAATATTGTTATACACATGCATAGATGTAAAGTGTTACAAAACAATAGAAGTCAAGATTTGCAAATAAAATTATTTCATTAAATGTAGAACAAAATACATCAGGAATGAAATATAAATTTATTACATCAATACTCCTATTCTATTGGTTTTTTCCCCTCTGCTTTTGAAACAGGTTCCTCGCCAGCAGGCGGATCATTTAAAGCAAGAGGAGAATTTATGAAGTTAAGATCCTTTAACATCCTGATATTCATCACGGATGGTCGATCCAGTAGATGCTCGGGTCGAGATATCTCCACATTGGAATGCAAATTGTAATCGCCGAGGTACTTGGAAATTAAACACCGAGGGATGGCCCGAGCAGGGATCCAACTCATATCTAGATTGAATGGTGGCACGGGTAGGTCGAGCAGCCCATGATTATGGTAATTCCACAGGTAATGACCCTGTTCGAGTTGCAGCACACCTAGGGAATTCAGTCATCCCTGCTTATAGCCCTCATTATTTGCATTCTGGATACGGTCGTCCAAGTGATAGAGAGCCTCGTTGTAGCCAGCCATCCAGAATTCCCTGGGCTGCTTTTGAAATTGATATGTCAGTCTTTCCAACTGCTCGTGGAGATTTTTGATGAAGAGTTCTTTATTCTCCAAGATAGATTTTTGCGCAGAAAGCTGCTCTTCCAGGTCCCTGATTTTCTTAGACATCTCAGCCAATGCCTGGTTCTTCGCCATCAATTGGAAGGCGTGGTTCTCTAAAGCAGATTGAGTCCTCTATTCCTCGACCGGAATCCGAGCAGCTCTTGATCGTCCCCGAGGAGCTCTTGCTCGTCCACGAGAAGATGTTGAAGGGACAGCTCTCTTCAAGATTTCCAACTCGTCCCTCAGGTTGACATTCTCTACCTCCAAGAACGAGAATCCCTCGTCAGTCACTGGGATCAAAGCATTTGAGGTGGAGGTAATAGATTTTAATTGAGATACTTCTCTTTGCAAGTTATTATTTTCTTGCTCCAACAACTCGGCTATTTGACTGTGCTCTTCGACCTCGGCTTTCAAAGTTCTTTCCCTCACATCGTATGCAGCAAAACGCTTCTCGTATCCCTTGTCGGTAATTATTTGCGGATACTTCTTCTCGTACCCCTCGTGCAAGAGGGCAGTGGATTCCTTATATTGTTGCTGAAGGTCTTCAAGAGTGCCTTGGAGATCTTCAATCATATCATAATAAGCTATATTATTGGCCACCGCACGATCAAGCAGACACTTCAAATATTGGTAAGCTTCATTTGCCTGTTCTGAAGCATCTTGGCCGAGGATGTCGATGATTTGTGTTGCACTCAGATCTGTGTGACCAGCCTTAAAATATTCATTGCATTGCCGTAACAACTTTATATCATGAGCAGACAATAATTCCATCCTGGCCAGAAACTAGTAGAGGAAGAAAAAGCAATAATCAATAAGAGTACCAACAGAGTATGAAGAGCAGAAACGACAGTATGCATAAACAAAAGTTCAAATTTTATTATATCACAAAGTTCATAAGTACAAGGTTCAGAATTACATGTTCAGAAGATACAATTGACAAAGAGAAATAAAATAGAAAGAAACCCGAACAACTCTACACCTTTTCCTTATCTCCCAAAACTTTCTCGGGAGGTTGAGACGAGGAGGTAGGTTGCTCGGAGGGAACAGAGAGTTTCTCGGGGAGCGCTGGCAGTTGCTCGGATGAAGTAACGAGTTTCTGAAGTTCCTCGTTAGTAGGCTGGATGGCTGGGGGATGAGAAACTTGATCTCCCATCACCATGGAAGACTCTTCAGAGGCAGCTTCGTCCTCTTTTTCGTCTTCAGAAGTTGGAGGTGGACCAGGGATGTGTCGCTGAAAGAGTTCAGAGGTTTCATCAACCTTCATCTCCTGATGAGCTGCGACCCACCCATCTCTAAAGTATTTTAGGCTGCCATATTCGACTTGCGACATCATGGCAGCCAAGCCTTTGTTCCACCCCTTATCCCATCCAGCGCTGAAAGATTTCTTCACAGCTAATTTCCTCTTTAACTTCTCCGAGGAAAGCTTCTCGGACAGAAGATTTTCAGCAGCCTTCAGTTTATTCTCAGCTTCTTCACTCTACCGACTCACTTCCTGAAGCTGACCCAACTTTTCCTCAGCAACCTTGAGCTTATTTTCAAGCTCCCCAGCATTTTTGAGCTTCCCTTCGAGCTCTGTATTCTTTTTCTCCAAATCATTTAATTTTTTCTCCAACCCCTTAGAGACTTCAACAACTTGAGCCTTCTCCTGCTCAGTTGAGGTAAGTTTCTTCTCCCAAGTAGCCTTGTCAGCATCATGCTTCTAACAAGAATCTTCCAAAGATCGCGTCAGACCCATCAGAGCTTCCTCCACACTAGACGAGGAGCTTGAAGCTTTAATAGCTTCATCCTTCTTCAAAATTGTGTTAAAACAGCTCACCAACTGTGAAAAGAAAATGAAAGCATGTCAGAGACAGATATAACAAGGGAAAGATGAAAAGTTAAAAACAATAAGACTTACAGAAGCAATATGGCGAGCAGCCAATGAGGTAACCATGTCTCGAGAAAGGTTTTCTTCAATACCTTGGATCTCGAGAATGATCCAAGTCTTCACCGAGCTCATGGCAGAGCTCGGGGAAAAAAAAGTGGGAACTCCACTAGTCGGGGGCTGAGAGACGGTGTCAACCAAATTGACCGAGGAGCTCTTCTTCAGTCTCCTCGGAGGAACAGGAATAGTTTCGACCAAGGAAGAACTCTTGGTCGGTGATATGACAATCACCTCGCTTGGAGCAGCAACCTTGCTCGGGGACACTGGGGGCTACATCAATTTTCTTTGTCCCTTCTAGGACATCATGTTTACTTCTCTTTGCCTCTCCAGCACCAGAGGTAGGTTTCTCGAAAAGAGTAGGAGGTCTTATTTTCTTCATCCTCTCACTTAAAGGAACGTGTGACTGGGGCGAAGAACTGGAAGAAGCTGGTACTGATTCTACGTCGCTTATCAAAAGAAGTTGTGTAACTCTTGTACTAAAGCAGTAAAAGAAGTTGTGTAACTCTTGTACTAAAGCAGATATGAAGCTGACCTAATATGCTCGTCGACAACAGTCTGATGCAAACTCCAGATAATTTTTAAGTGCCTTATATTAACGTCTGCCTCTTTTGGACACTTTCTTTTATTGTCAACTGTAAATAAATTAAAATTAAAATATCAGTGAAACATTTTATCAAACATAAACGAAACATAATTTCAAAATAAATAAAATAAAATAAAAATAACCTATCCCATTGCCATAGAGAGGGAATCTGGGACCCTGATACACTTCATCTCCAGATAAAGGAGCATGTTGCCAATTTTTTATAACAACCCCGTGCTCGAAATAGTCCCTATTGGCATCCGGGAGATTGACCACTAAAACCCTATTTAAAAATTTTGTTTTTAAATAAAAAGTATTATCACCAACATCCCATCTATAACAAAACATGATTTCTGGAATTCCTATGCGAGTTCCATGAATTTGATTTAGTCTATGAACCCCATTAACTATTCTCTATGTATTGGGGGCTATTCTTGCAGGAACCACGTCAAAGTATTGACAGAATTCCAGACATAGAGGGTTTGGGGGAAAAGAAAATCCACACTCAGCAACAAAGAGACTGGGGAACTAATGTCCCTCAGCCAAACGGAAATTATTAGAAGGTTCAGAAAGTTCCTCCAGAACAACCCATGAAGGAATATAAAAATCAGAACGAAATTTATCAAGAGATTCAACAAGGTAAACCATGATGAATAAAGGAAATGAAGAAGAAGGAAGAAGATCTTACAGAAAAAGAAGGGATCTGTTGACAACAAACGATGGAAGAGATGAGTGCACAGGAGATAAATAGACGATGGAAAACTCGAAGATACAAATTTGAAAAAGTAGAAGACGATGGGATTTTCTGCAGTGTTTAAATACTTTGCCTTGGGAAACGGTAAAGTTAATGATTACAAAAAGAAACGATTACGCTACCGACGGCTAGAATGACAAAAAGTACGCGGAGATCGAGGCGGTTATAAAAATTCAAAAAAGCCTGATTCTACAAATTTGGAAGGAAAAATAAATACAAGGGAAACACTCCTAAATTTCAGGATAACCATTTAAAACCGCCATACATCGAGAAAGAATGTTCCACACTCCTCAAATTTCGAACTATGAAACATTGGGGGCTTCTGTTGATACCAAATTTAGTCTGCTGACATGGTTCAATTGGGGTGAAGACACGTGGCAATCTAAGTGGCAACAACAAACACTTCCGAGGAACTCAGACGCTCCGAGGAACCATGCTACAACGAGGAACACTACTTCCCCGACCAATTCAGACGCTCCGACTTACAAGAACTCTCCAAGGAACTTTTGAGTACCGAGGAGCTTAGGCGGTCCGAGGAGCTTAGGCGGTCTGAGCTGCACCTCGAACAAAGCATTAATAGCAGGATAACCAACAGTTTGACTGTTCATTAAATGCTCATCATTCAGATGTACGCACTTAAGGGTCATTTAATACATTACCCTTTCACATGTACACCATTTAATGTATTAGCCTTTCACATTACAGCCTCAGGGCTATAAATACATTGTATTACCCTCATTGTAAGGGGACGGGAATTTCTTGATTGAACTTGTAATCGAGAATCCCCAAACAGTCATCAATAACAGAAACAGTGGACGTAGGCCATTCTTATAAGGCTGAACCACTTTAAAAGTTCTTTGTCTCATTTTATTTATCTGTGATTAAATAATTAGATACAATCTAATTTTTTACATCAACAACGACCAAAGAGTTAAAGACAATGTTGTTGTAAAGGAGGTTCCATGAAGCAAAATACTTAAAGAGCAAGAAGGTTATTAAGAACTCCTCATTCCTCGAAAAGCTAAAGAATAAGGGCTACGAGGTTCTTTTCATGGTTGTCACGATTGACGAGTACGCTGTGGGTCAATTGAAAGAATTCGAGGGAAAGAAGGTACTTTCTACAAAAATTAATTCATTTGTAGCCGAGTTTGATTTAGTGTACCCCTTTGGATATGTGTTGGGTTAATTAGATATTGGGCTTGAAACCTGAAATATTAATGCAATAGTGCATTTTGTTCGTTTCTCTTTAAAGATTGTTTCAATAATCCTTTGAATCTTCATTTGTTTCAATAATCAAAAGTATGTATATAGCGTTACGATAATGACACGACGCACAATGTGTATACTACGCGTGTTCCTACTGCTCAAGTGCAAGTCGATCGCTCAAGCAATAACCCGGTAACTCGGGGTCGAATCCATGGGAAATAGGACGAAAACCGTGACGATAACAAAAATGTAGCTTTTTATAATCTGGGCTTCGACTCACGAATTAAAAGAAAAGGTGATTTATTTTTGGGAAAAGTTTACTTAACTAAGAAGATTTAACTACGAATGCAATTTTAATCAAGAAGAAAGCAAAAACTTGAAATTTTGATATTTGGAAAACTATTAAGAAAAATGGAGTCGAGATATAATTTCCCAAACTGTAGGTATTTTCGGTAGATACAAATTTTTCAAAAATTATAAATTTAATTAGGAGAAACGTTAATTTCATCAAAGCACTATATATATATATAGATATATATATATATATGAGGATTTCACTCTACACGATATTAATCAAATAATAGATTAATGTAAATGACGAAATTATCAAAACATATATTATATTCGCAAACACCCCAGTTGCCTAGGCATATGTAGTTAAAAGATCTATGATATCAGTTTTAATAACTTTTCAAACCCAAATTAAAAATATGATCATATTCAATTTTGTATCCAACTCTAACACCTAGGTAGGGTTCAGATAATAATACACCTAATGTCTATTTACAAGTCATGGAAGTCATTTTATGAAGTCCTAAACTAACACAACTCTTCTAGCTATAATTAAGAAAAAAATAAAATTCCCGTATTTATCAAACACGTATTGCAATACC
Organism: Sambucus nigra; assembly: GCA_949130495.1. NCBI lineage: Eukaryota > Viridiplantae > Streptophyta > Magnoliopsida > Dipsacales > Adoxaceae > Sambucus > Sambucus nigra. The sequence goes on along the minus strand of OX422216.1, from coordinate 615,083,206 downwards.
TGTAATTTTTAGAAATAAAATATTATGATATAAATGGATTTAATGATTTCAAATTTATTTTGAGAATAAATTAAATTGGGAAGATTTGAAATTTAAGCGAGTAAAACTCAACTGAACGTAATGGGCTTGCGAGTAAAAAATAAATAACACACAAATAATTTTTTGGGCACGTGTCGTTTTAATATATTAAAATGTCCAAGTGAAATAAAAATAATTGGGATGTGCTTTGGGGAGAGTTAGAGACTCGGTTTAGTGTTTTATATATTTAAAATTGGTCCTGGGTTATAGGTATATGAGTTGGGGAGCTTTTGGGCTAATTAAGTTATGGATTCAGGCTTATTTTGAGGTCCAAAAGTTGGGTTTAGGGTCTAACTCGGGATTAGCACTAATTAAGAAGTTAAGTAGGGGTAAACCACTCCCCCACTATCATTCCACAAAACCAAAATTAGCAATCACGGGAGAATAAGGGAGAAAACACCAAGAGAAGGAAAAATGGGCAAGAACAAAGAAGAAAGCAAGGGATTTCAAGGAGGTTTCTCTTCTACAATGTTAAGGCAAGAATTCTCTTGCATAATTTAGGTTTTACAATTTATTTATTGATGCATATAATTATTCCCTTTGAATTTCTGGGATTTAAGGCTTGATGTATTTCTTTTGATGATGATTCACATATGCAGAGGATAAATTTATATGTAGAATTCGTCCCAGAAATTAGGTATCATAAATATGAAATTTGATGATAGAATCCGTAGGATCTTGTAGTTAAATTGGGAAAAATTGGATTAATTGATATAGAGATGTTATTGTAAATTAATGGACTAACTTTTGATGTGAATTCCCGAATGAATGCCTTTTTATTATAAAGTATATAATGTTAGAAACTGGGAAAATAATTTAATTGTATTAACCTTGTGGAGTCCTAAAAATCTTGGGTTAAATGTACGGATTACTGGGTTAGTTTTGGGAGTAATGGTTGTCATCTGTATGAGCAGTCCTATGTTTGAGAAATTGCTCCGGGAAGAACAAAATGAAGAAGGAGAAGCGTGGGTAGAAGGAGGAGGTCGTTCAAAAGACCTGACTTATCGTTTGAATGACATTTCACATCGCGCGAACGACACGGCCTCTCATTTGAGCGACGTCGAATACTTTTAGGCTCCTTTCTCTTACGAAATTCAGTAGGTTTGAGGTTAGGTTTAGGGTTAAATCCCGACTCTATCTTAATCCCTTAGCTAAATTCAATGTGGTATAATGACTTGGGCTTTATATTAGGAGGAGCAATTGATTTTAATGAGGGGCTATAATAAGTGAGTTAAATATATGGTGCACCATATTTAATTAAGAATAATTACATATAACAAGTGATGAAGTAATTATTTATGGGGTAAGATTTGTAATGCATTTGATGATGGTATTGCACCTAGGATTTTGGGTGTGAGTATTTTTACGAGTCCAAGCGAGTGAGTGGGACCGGGTTTGGGAAAATAAGGAATTTATTAAAATACGGATGTGCTCATATTAAATAAAAAAGTTAAATAATTTAATAGATGGTAAATTATTAATAAATGAAAAATGTTATGGACCTTGATTGGATTTTTATGGTAATCATGGAGTAATTACGCTTACCTATCATATGGGCTAATAATATGTACTATTATATATTTGTGTGTGTACATACCAGTGGACTGACATATTGGTTCGAGGGTTCGCGCATCGGGTCGCGTATCACACATCGGCACAGGTGAGCTTGACGTTATGTAGGCCATACAGGTACTATGCGGAGGCTCCATCCTTGAGGGGTAAGGTTGGCGCTGACCGCCCCCAACTTGTGTGTGATTTTTGGTGACCGCTTAGGATAAGGTATTCCTTCAGAATTGCCGATAGCGCACGGATTAGACACCAATGGTAGATTCCCTTTTGTGTCACACATACGGAAGGACATATATTATTAATTCCTCAGATACTATGGAAATAAATTTAAATTTCTATGAATGTGTCCATAAATTTTAAATTGTGATATTGTATTGCATAGTGGGTATTTATCCTTATTTTGTGGAAAATATGAGAGTTGGAAACTATGGAAACTGATAATTAAATGTAGTCAGTACACTACAATAATTTATCCATTTTATTTAAAATTTACATGTAGTCGTAATTATTATTTGCGAACTTTTGGGATGCGAGAGATGTCACACTTAGATGAGGGGTGAGGTATTATATGCATGTGAGTGATGAAAGGGGGATAATTATTTTTCATTCACTGTATTATCGTATCATAAATTTAATGAGTTAATTCTTTCATACCTTGGACTCTGACCCAAATTATAAATATTTTTCTCCCAGGTTATTTCTAGACAGGGATAGCAGGACTGTTGTTGTACAGGCCTTGCGATCTCTCAGTGATTTACAGATTTGCAGATTTTTTACTTTAGCCTAGTTTCTTTTTTGTCAAAATTCTGATATTTTGTTTAGAAAAATTTGTAAGGTCATAAGCCCAAGTTTTATTTATTTATTTACATTATACTGGAGTTATAAAACTTGTTTGCTGCTAAATTTATTAATTTAGTTGGTTTAGTTGCTTTTAAATTATTGTCAGAGAGATATTTATAAAGTCATAAAGTATTGGCCTTTAAATTATCAATATTTATTTTACGTTGTGCTGAGAATGGTATTAATTGATTGACAAGCCCCATCTTCGGCGTATCGTGTCTGTCCAGCCTTTACGTGAGAAATGGGGGTTATTACAGTTGGTATCAGAGCACGGTTCCAGTGTTCTTGGGATTTGTGTTTGAGCTCGTTACATTCTGCATTGCGTTCTTTGATGTAGAGCCATATGTTTATTAATCATTGTATTCTTTGTGATTAGTTACTAATACAACCTCGTTTACTTTTAGATGGCAAACGGTAGGAGAGGCAGACCAAGGCCTGTCGCCGCTCCAACTGCAGAGGAGGGGCCCCAGCAGGAGCAAGAACATCAGCCACCTCTAACACCACCTATGGTAGGACCGACAAGGATCGCCAATATTGTGACCGAGGCAGTGTCCACCATTATGGCCGCTATGTTAAGGAATTTTCCATAACCGCAAACTCAGCAGCACCCATGACACCCACATCAGGCGGTAGTACATGTCGAGGCACCTGGATTGATTTGGGATTGAGCGAGGGACGCCTTTACTAAAGGACAACCACCAGAGTTTGCAGGCAGTTCAGATACTTTAGTGGCGAGTAAGTGGCAAAGAGATATTCATCGGAATTTAAGGATGGTAGAGTGCACACCCATGCAAAATCAGATGTTAGTGTCATTTCGCTTGGTGGGGGCATCTCTTCAATGGTGAGAAATGACTACGACGATTATCGAGAGGGACAGTCTTACCATAAAGGAGTTTTGGGAGATACTTAAGGGGAAGTAATTTCCGCAAACAATGCAAACAGGGATAGAAAAAATTTCATGGACCTTAAGTAAGGGACTCTTACTGTGGCAGAGTACGAGGAAGTGTTTATTGCTCTTTCCTATTTTGTTAAAGAGGACATAAATACAGAACAAAGGAAGATAGAGAAGTTCGTGTCAGGGACAGCTTGGCACATTAGACAGTCACTGTTGGGGAATCCAGCTTTCACTCCATATAACCAGGTAGTGAATGTTGCTTTACTACATTTCCAAGACCATAGGGCATTTCATAAGCAAAAGGGGGAGAAGAGACACCGCTCTGAGGCGTCCAAATAACAAAGTAGGGAAAATGGGAATAACAACCAGGAGGCCCAACAATCTTAGGGTCCTCCACCTTTAAGTTAGACAAGAGACCTAGGGGTTCTGATGATGGGAGCAGACAGGACTGACAGGGCCAACAACAGAAATTCCATCAAGGCCAACAACAAGGAAATTGTTATGTTTGTGGGGAGATAGGTCACTATGCTAAGAGGTTCCCTCAAGGAAATCGAACGACACAAGAGTCAGGGTGATAGCGAGGACACACCAGGCACCATAGGAGGAGTTCCAACCACTGTAGGTACACCCAGTGGCAGTAGTGCCTGCCGCACCGACATTACCCGCTCCACCTTAGGGACAGTAGCCGCAGCTGCAGTACGCCCACATATATCACCTCGCGTCAGGAGTTGGACCAGCGCCAGCATAGACAGTAATGGTATGAATCCTAATTCTTTTATTATATTGGGCATGCTTAGATTAGTACTAGTGCACGATACTCCTTGGTAGATGATATCTCGTTTGCACATTGGGGAGGGTAGACTCCGTTTTACTTTCTTTCACCCGTGAATTGAGGGGCATGCACCTATGATGCCTCGTGTGTTAGGGCATGGGAATTTACCTCGGGAGAACTTAAACCATAGTGTTTAGATTGATATTTACGGAAATAATTAAATTTAATAGTCAAATGTGGTGTGACTAGTTGGCATTAATGTTTTTTTTTCACGTTGGAAAATACTTAAGGAAATTGTGAAACTTTGAGTGTAAATATGGTTAACTATAAGGCCTGAAAAACATTATAAAATTTATGGAGTATATTATAAACATGGGTTCTAGACTAAAGGATCTTAGCGATCGACAATGTTATAGTAGTGTATCGGGAGGGCTCCTTGTTAGGTTTCGCTTGCGAGACATCCCACACATGAAAGTAGAACAGGTCGGGAGCTGAGAAATGTTAGACTCTAGGATATTTTGGGGTTATGATTATTAGTGCAATTAAATTGTTAAATTTAATGGGAATTCAGTATATTCCTTTTGGTATATAAGATTTTAATTGGTAATTGAAAAAAGTTAAAATTTATATTATTACTGCACACATTCATGTTTATTTCTTTTTCTTTTAATCTTAGGCTGATGGGTCTCAATAACTGACTAAGCCGTACAGTAGTGTATAGAGAGGGTTCCTTATTTAAATTTCACTTGCAAGACGTCCCGCGCCCAAAATTGACAAAAGTCGGGAGTTGAGGGAAGTCGAATACTGAGATCATTATTTTATTTTCTCATGTACAGGTCACATATATTTTTTAAGCATTTATATTTTTATAATGACCTCCTAATGTTTTTGATTATTTTAGCACCAAGCAGTGGTGGCTTCGCAGGACATGTGATATCTTATAGACACGAAATAAACTTACAACCGTGCTCTTAGCATAAGTTACTCCTACCGTTGTTTCTAGATTTTTATTCATGATTAATATGCCCAAATTGTATTTCTTTAGCAAGAAAATTTTACATTTTGTATACATTTCTAACTTTAGTGGTCAAACAAGTCAAGTTGTATAAATTACATATTGATTTGTCTTGGAAACTGAGGCATAGTAACGAATGTGCTATTGTGCCATTGGATATTTCGCAGGTGGCCTACCATATTGCAATAGGAAATTGAAAGATCAATGACATTCAATGTGACACCCCGCCTAATCAATCCCGACTGATCAGTCCTAAATCAAGTTAGAACAGGTTTCTCAGTTGGTTCTTCTTAGCATCACTGTCTTCTTTTTAATTACTAACCACCTAAGTGAGAAAAGTAGACTAGTGCCAATTGTTATCTTTCTATTAATTAAATAAAACTCATGCGGAACATAAAATAATACACAATCACAGTTAACCGAAATAACCATACACAAATAAAATACCTAACCGAATAAACCATCGGTCCAAATATCCAATACAAGTAAAGACAAGAAGACAATCTCAACAAGTATAACACTAATAAATGAAATGTGAGCGACATGCTCAAATAACAACTAAAGAGTCTCTACACGAATGAAAGAATGAGGCGTCTATCAAAAACCCCGCAACATCCCCATGTGCTGCAGCAACGGATACCTGGAATTGAGTCAAGCCTGGCGTCCATGTGGTTGGACACCTAAAAGGTTTTTAAATTTTTTTATAGCAAGGGTTAGTACCCAAAAACATTTGAAAACATTTAACAAATGATTAACTTGCAGGAATAAATAAATATGCATGCCCTTCATATTTTAGTTAGTGCCGCAGTCTCTTGAGGACTTCCTTACCCCTCCTCTAATGTGCACTACTAACGCTTTAATTTAATCACCTAGTTATTATACTCATGACTAGATAATTAATAAAATCTCCTTGTACCCACCCTACTCTAACCGAGTATACCGTGATTATGATTTTTAAGTTATTAGTTACATCAACTTAATTAATCATTTCCCTTTTAAATTCATATAACTTCTACACTTGTTATACACATAAAATAACTCATGTTATGTATTAATTTGCCCGTATATAATTAATTACCTAATTATTCACTTAGTCATATTGCAGCATTCACAAACATACTGAAATACATTAAATAACTAACATCCAACAGAGTAAAATACTCACAGGATATAAATTCTCTAAAGTGCTATCCCACTAGGTATATTCGTATAACCTAGTTACCCAAGTCAGAATTTCTCCCTAACTTGGTTACTACATAAATATTGGATGCGGTCATATTCCTTCCCTGAAAGTGAGATGCCCCTCACCCATATAACGGACGCTATGACTTGGGATTATACTCACCCTACTCCTCAAGCTAGGGGATTCATCCACTACGCGCTACCTCCCCCTATAGCACTAGAGAATATAATAATAATAATAATTATAATAATAATAATAATAATAATAATAATAATAATAATAATAATAATAATAATAATAATATCTATCACTAATATTAAAGCACACCCATATATATATATATATATATATATATATATATATATATATATATATATATATATATATATATATATATATATATATATATACAGATATAAAAATATCCCGGCTACACCGTGTACTAAATTCGTAACACAAGCTTATTTAAATTCTTAAGAGTTTATGGTCCAACCCTAATTATTAATTAATTCGCACATTAATTAATTAACTCACCTTTGGTGTCGCCCCCTCCATAAAATTGGACTCACTCTCGTAGTCCAAAATAACCTCACCCGAGTCTAAATTCTCGACTCCCGAATTTTTTTTAATCATGACGTGTCACCCAAAAACTCCCTCAAATTCTAATTAACTTTACTCACGATTAATTAGATTTAAACTCATGTATTAATTTCTCAATAATTAATTACATAAAGATTATTATATAAATTTCCTTTTTATATACATAACTGGACGAATCTGTCATATTCTGCCGATCCTCGATCGATCGACCCCAGACCTTCGATCGATCGATCGAGCAGGTCTTCGTTTTCTTCTCGAAGACAGAATCAGCCATGGACACATTTTCCCAAACCCTAGTTTCTTCTCCCAGCAACCTCAAGCCCTCTTAACATTAATACATGTTAGAAATCTTATTAGGGATCTCCAGAATGTCCACCAACATTATTAATTCGTCCATTAACTACAATTTCTGAATTTGGAACAAAATTCATCTTTAACCCTTAACCCATTTACACCCCAAACTCCTTCATCACATTCATTTCTAATTGTCCAGATATCATCATACCAGATATGTATCAACTTATAAATATCAGATTTTACATGAATCCCCACTCAAATTCGTAAATCAGATTATTGTTTTCAAAATCCCATGTTTATGCCATGAACACCCAAAATGAATTTTTAATCAATCACATCACATAAATATGAATTGAAAAACAGATTCAATACTATTGCAAGTTATCCACTTGCCTTAGGTTTCGTAGTGTCTGATTTGGAGATAAATTCCAAGGTTGAAGATGACTCTTGTTGGCTCTCTAGTGATCCCAAATCTGCCTTTAACTGCTATTAGGGTTCCTTAACACACTTAGCCTTTTTCTAAACTCACCTCAGTCGTTTCCTTATTTTATCTAATTTAACAATTAACCTAAATCCCATTTTTTGCCTAATGGGCCAAGACCAAGTGAACCAAATGCCCCCGTGTGGGCCCGACTATGTCTAAAAACGTCCCGTGACCCGTTTACTATCCCCGGGTACACTTTTTCGACTATCGCGGCCCATCCGGACTCAACTGTACACTCATAATTGGCATCCGAATTAATTTATAAAAATACTTATCCCCCACCCCTTTAGTCAATACCGACTCCCGGTTGAGATAAGTGCATACCCTGTCATTAATACTCGAAATGAGGTAAATAAATTATTACTATTCACTTAGTAAATAAATTCCCCTAAATATTAACCATTTACTCCCCGATTAATATTTAAATATATTTTGCCATAATTAATTCATTTAAAATTAAAAGACACTAGTAATTTAGAATTCCCGAATTAATTAAATATTAAATGCACCAAAAATACGAGGTGTTACATACTCCCCCCTACAAAGGAATTTCGCCCCCGAAATTAGGTCATACCTGTGATGAAAAGCACTGGATATTGTTCCCGTATATTCTCCTCCCGCTCCCAGGTAGACTCGTCAACGTTGTGATGACCCCACTGTACTCACTACACCAAAACTGGAGACTGCTCATGGACAAAATCCCTGACCAAAACTGTGGGTCGCGGACTTGGGTCGTGACCATTTCGGGCGTGACCAATTTCGTGGGTCGCGACCCAAGTCCATGACCAAAAAATGGTCACGCCCCAGAGGGGTCACTGCAGATGGTCGCGGACTTGGGCCGTGACCCATGCCGTGATGGGTGACCACGACCCCCAACCTTGACAAATTGGTCGCGGCCAAAGTCCGCGACCCACGACCGTGACAAAAAAATTAAAAAAAAATTGGTCGCGGTCAAAGTTCGCGACCCACAACCATGACCCAAAAAACTAAAAAAAAATCGTCGCGGCCCAAGTCCATGACCCACAACCGTGACAAATTGATCGCGGACTTAGGCCGCGACCCACAACCGTGACGAAAAAAAATAAAAATGGTCATGGACGAATTCCATGACCATATTTAACTAAATTTTTTTTAAAAATGTATTTTTTTTATCAAATCCTAAAATTGGGGGTCCTGTGAGTGCACCGTCGGTTGCTACGTGTAACGTTGGACACGTACGAGGTGTTACAAAGATTTATTATTGGCAAAACAATAAAACAAATCACAAATAGCGAATCGAGAACGCTGTTAATAAACAAATATATATACAAACTTAAAAATATTACAACTCTTAATAATTCACAGACCAAAAAAAATTTGGGCAGAGTTTCCTCTATTTTCTTGACATTCCAAACCCTGTAAATGTAAAACTTGCTTATTATAAAGCCCGCACGGCCATAAAATTTAACAATCAAATTATAAAAGCACGCGCGACCATAAAATTAAACAATAAAAGCCTGCACGGCCATAAAACTAAACAATAAAAGCCCGCACGGCTGTAACACATAAAAAACATAATCTTCATGTTGTAAATCATTGCCTCCTTCATTTGTTCCACGTGCAAAAATCCTACAAATGACAGGATACAAAAAAAAAATATCAGTAACCAAGTAGTTTTACAAAAAATTTAATCAAGCTGAAAAATTGCATATATGAGTTAAAATTATCAATATATCAATGTTTTTAAGTCTAAGTCTAGAAATATTGAAATTACCATCGTATTCACAAATCGGGAGTCCCACGGTTGCGTGAACAGTTCCTACGAGTTACATTGGTCCCGTGGGAGGTGTTGGTGCCACGCACAGGGCCGTACGGGGGATGTTTTCGGTTTTCACCCACTAACGCCACGTTTTTATGCCTAAGTCTAGAAATATTCAAATTACAGTCGTATTCTCAAATCGGGAGTCCCGCGGCTGCACGGTCAGTTCCACGAGTTACATTGGTCCCGTGGGAGGTTTTGGTACCACCCACGGAGCCGTTCATGGGTTGTTTCGAGTTTTCACCCTCTAACGCCATGTTTTGCCTAACTCTAGAAATATTCAAATTACCATCGTATTCTCAAACTGTGAGTCCCGCGGCTACGTGGTCAGTTCCTACGAGTTACATTGGTCCCATGGGAGGTGTTGCTAACACCCACGGAGCCGTTTTGGGGTTGTTATGGGTTTTCACCATCTAACGCCATGTTTTGCCTAACTCTAGAAATATTCAAATTACCATCGTATTCTCAAACTGTGAGTCCCGCGGCTACGTGGTCAGTTCCTACGAGTTACATTGGTCCCATGGGAGGTGTTGCTAACACCCACGGAGCCGTTTTGGGGTTGTTATGGGTTTTCACCATCTAAAGCCATGTTTTTAAGCCTAAGTCTAGAAATATTCAAAGTACCGTCGTATTCTCAAACTGGGAGTCCCTGGGCTGCGCAGTCAGTTCCTACGAGTCACATTGGTCCTGTGGGAGGTGTTGGTGCCACCCACGGGAACGTTCGGGGTCTGTTTCTGGTTTTCACCCTCTAAAGTCATGTTTTCAAGCCTAAGTCTAGAAATATTCAAATTACCGTCGTATTCTCAAACCGGGTGTCCCGCGGCTGCGCGATCAGTTCCTACGAGTCACATTAGTCCCGTGGGAGGTGTTGGTGCCACTCACGGAGCCGTTCGGGGACTATTTCGGGTTTTCACCCTCTAACGCCATGTTTTGCCTAAGTCTAGAAATATTCAAATTACCTTCGTATTCTCAAACTGTGAGTCTCGAGGCTGCGCGATCAGTTCCTACCAGTCACATTGGTCCCGTGGGTGGTGTTGGTTCCACCCACGGGGCCGTTCGGGGACTGTTTCGGGTATTCACTCTCTAAAGCCATGTTTTGAAGCCTAAGTCTATAAATATACAAATTACCATCATATTTTCAATCTGGGTGTCCCACGGCTACGCGGTCAGTTCCTACGAGTCACATGGGTCCCGTGGGAGGTGTTGGTGCCGCCCACGGGGCCGTTTGGGGTCTGTTTCAGGTTTTTACCCTCTAAACCCATATTTTTAAGTCTAAGTCTAAAAATATGCAAATTATCTTCGGATTCTCAAACCGGGAGTCCCACGACTGCACGGTCAGTTCCTAAGAGTCACATTGTCCCGTGGGAGGTGTTGGTGCCACTCACGAGGCCGTTTGGGGGCTGTTTTGGGTTTTCACCCTCTAAAGCTATGTTTTTAAGCCAAAGTCTAGAAATATACAAATTACCGTCGTATTCTCAAACCGTGTGTCCCACAGCTATGCGGTTAGTTCCTACGAGTCACATGGGTCCCGTGGGAGGTCTTGGTGCCGCCCACGGGGCCGTTCGTGGTCTGTTTCGGGTTTTAACCCTCTAAACCTATGTTTTTAGGCCAAAGTCTAGAAATATAAAAATTACCATCATATTCTCAAACTGGGTGTCCCACGGCTATGCGATCAGTTCCTACGAGTCACATGGGTCCCGTGGGAGGTGTTGGTGCTGCCCACGGGGCCGTTCGGGGTCAGTTTCGAGTTTTTACCCTCTAAACCCATGTTTTTAAGCCTAAGTCTTGAAATATGCAAATTATCATCGTATTCTCAAACCGGAAGTCCTGCGACTGCGCCGTCAGTTCCTACAAGTCACATCGGTCCCGTGGGAAGTGATGGTGCCACTCACGAGACCGTTCGGGGGCTGTTTCGAGTTTTCACACTCTAAAGTCATGTTTTTAAGCTTAAGTGTAGAAATATTCAAATTACCATCGTATTCTCAAGCCGGGAGTCCCGGGGCTATGCGGTCATTTCCTACGAGTCACATTGGTCCCGTGGGAGGTGTTAGTGCCACCCACGGGGCCGTTCAGGGGCTGTTTCGGGTTTTCACCCTCTAAAGTTATGTTTTTAAGCCTAAGTCTAAAAATATTTAAATTACTGTCGTATTCTCAAATATGGAGTCCCCCGGCTGCGCGTTCAGTTCCTACGAGTCACATTGGTCCCGTGGGAGGTGTTGGTGTCACCCACAGAGCCGTACGGGGGTTGTTTGGGGTTTTCACCCTCTAAAGTCATGTTTTTAAGCATAATTCTTGAAATATGCAAATTACCGTCGCATTCTCAAACCGGGTGTCCCGCGGCTGCGCGGTCAGTTCCTACGAGTTACATGGGTCCCGTGGGACGTGTTGGTGCCACACACGGAGCCGTTTGGGGGTTGTTTCGGCTTTTCACCCAGTAACGCCAGGTTTTGCCAAAGTCTAGAAATATTCATATTACCATCGTATTCTCAAACCGGTAGTCCCGAAACTTCACGGTTAGTTCCTACGAGTCACATTGGTCCCGTGGGAGGTGTTGGTACCACCCACGGGGCCGTACGGCGGCTGTTTCGGGTTTTCACCCACTAACGCCATGTTTTTAAGCCTAAGTATAGAAATATTCAAATTACCGTTGTATTCTCAAACCAGAAGTCCCGCGGCTGCGCGGTCAGTTCCTACGAGTCACATTGGTCCCGTGGGAGGTGTTGGTGCCACCCACGGGGCCGTACGGGGGCTGTTTCGAGTTTTCAACCACTAACGCCATGTTTTTAAGCGTAAGTCTAGAAATATTCAAATTACCATCGTATGCTCAAATCGGGAGTCCCGCGGTTGTGCGGTCAGTTCCTATGAGTCACATTGGTCCCGTGAGAGGTGTTGGTGCCACCCACGGAGCCGTTCGTGGGTTGTTTTGAGTTTTCACCCTCGAACGCTATGTTTTGCCTAAGTCTACAAATATTCAAATTATCGTCGTATTCTAAAGCTGTGAGTCCTGTGGCTGCATGGTCAGTTCCTACGAGTCACACTGGTCCCGTGGGTGGTGTTGGGGCCACCCACGGGGCCGTTCGGGGGCTGTTTCGGATTTTCACCCTCTAAAGCTATGTTTTTAAGCCTGAGTCTAAAAATATACAAATTCCCGTCGTATTCTCAAACCGTGTGTCGCACGGCTACCCGGTCAGTTCCTACGAGTCACATGGGTCCCGTGGGAGGTCTTGGTGCCGCCCACGGGGACGTTCGGGGTCTGTTTCGGAGTTTCACCCTCTAAAGCCATGTTTTTAAGGCTATGTCTAGAAATATTCAAACTATCATCATATTCTCAAAACGGGAGTCCCAGGACTTCGCGGTCATTTCCCACGAGTCACATTGTTCCCGTGGGAGGTGTTGGTGCCACCCACGGGGCCGTTTGGGGGCTGTTTTGGGTTTTCACCCTCTAAAGCCATGTTTTTAAGCCTAAGTCTAGGAATATTAAAATTATCGTCATATTCTCAAATCGGAAGTCCCTCGACTGCGCGGTCAGTTTCTACGAGTCACATAGGTCCCGTGGGAGGTGTTGGTGCCACCCACGGGACCGTTCGGGGACTGTTTCGGATTTTCACCCTCTAACACCATGTTTTTCATCCTAAGTCTAGAAATATACAAATTACCGTTGTATTCTTAAATCGGGTGTCCCGCGACTGCGTGGTCAGTTTCTACGTGTTACATGGGTCCCGTAGGAGGTGTTGGTGCCACCCACGGAGCTGTTTGGGGGTTGTTTCGGGTTTTCACCCACTAACGCCAGGTTTTGCCAAAGTCTAAAAATATTCAAATTACCACCGTATTCTCAAATCGATAGTCTCGGAACTTCGCGGTCAGTTCCTACGTGTCACATTGGTCCCGTGGGAGGTGTTGGTGCCACCCACGGGGTCGTACAATGGCTGTTTCGAGTTTTCACCCACTAACGGCATGTTTTTAATCCTTAGTCTAGAAATATTCAAATTACCGTCGTACTTTCAAATCGGGAGTCCCGCGACTGCGCGGTCAGTTCCTACTAGTCACATTGGTCCCTTGGGAGGTGTTGGTGCCACTCACGAGGCCGTACGGGGGCTGTTTCAAGTTTTCACCCTCTAAAGTCATGTTTTCAAGCCTAAGTCTACAAATATTCAAATTTCCATCGTATTCTCAAACTGAGAGTCCCGCGACTGCGCGGTCAGTTCCTACGAGTCACATTGGTCCCGTGGGAGGTGTTGGTGCCACCCAGGGAGCCGTTCGTGGGTTGTTTTCAACCACTAACACCATATTTTTAAGCCTAAGTATAGAAATATTCAAATTACCATCGTATGCTCAAATCGGAAGTCCCGCGGCTACGCGGTCAGTTCCTACGAGTCACATTGGTCCCGTGGGTGGTGTTGGTGCCACCCACGGGGCCGTTTTGAGGCTGTTTTGAGTTTTCACCCTGTGAAGCCATGTTTTTAAGCCTAAGTCAAGAAATATTCAAATTACCATCGTATTCCCAAACCGGGTGTCCCACGGCTATGCGATCAGTTCCTACGAGTCACATGGCTCCCGTGGGAGGTGTTGGTACTGCCTACGGGGTCGTTCGGGGTCTATTTTGGGTTTTTACCCTCTAAACCCATGTTTTTAAGCCTAAGTCTTGAAATATGCATTTATCATCGTATTCTCAGATCGGGAGTCCCGCGACTGCGCTGTGAGTTCCTACAAGTCACATTGGTCCTGTGGGAGGTGTTGGTGCCACCCACGGGGCCATTCGAGGGCTGTTTCAGGTTTTCACACTCTAAAGCCATGTTTTTAAGCCTAAGTGTAGAAATATTCAAATTACCATCGTATTCTTAAACCGGGAGTCCCGGGGCTGCGCGGTCAGTTCCTACAAGTAACATTGGTCCCGTGGGAGGTATTGGTGCCACCCACGTGGACGTTCGAAGGCTGTTTCTAGTTTTCACCCTCTAAAGCCATGTTTTTAAGCTTAAGTCTAGAAATATTCAAATTACCGTCGTATTCTCAAACCGGGATTCCCGCGACTGCGCGGTCAGTTCCTACGAGTCACATTGGTCCCGTGGGAGGTGTTGGTGCCACCCACGGAGCCGTTCGGGGACTGTTTTGGGTTTTCACCATCTAAAACCATGTTTTCATCCTAAGTCTAGAAATATGTGATTTACCGTCGTATTCTCAAACCGGGTGTCCCGTGACTGCGCGGTCAGTTCCTATGAGTTACATTGGTCCCGTGGGAGGTGTTGGTTCCACCCACGGAGCCGTTCGTGGATTATTTCGAGTTTTCATCCTCTAACGCCATGTTTTTAAACCTAAGTCTAGAAATATTCAAATTACCGTCGTATTCTCAAACTGTGAGCCTCGAGGCCGTGCGATCAGTTCCTACGATTCACATTGGTCCCGAGGGTGGTGTTGGTCCCACCCACGGGGCCGTTCGGGGGCTATTTCGGGTTTTCACCCTCTAAAACCATATTTTTAAACCTAAGTCTAGAAATATACAAATTACCGTCGTATTCTCAAACCGTGTGTCCCAAGCTACGCGGTCAGTTCCTAGGAGTCACATGGGTCCCGTGGGAGGTGTTGGTGCCGCCCACGGGGCCGTTCGGGGTCTGTTTCAGGTTTTCAACCACTAACACCATATTTTTAAGCCTAAGTATAGAAATATTCAAATTACCATCGTATGCTCAAATCGGAAGTCCCGCGGCTACGCGGTCAGTTCCTACGAGTCACATTGGTCCCGTGGGAGGTGTTGGGGCCACCCACGGAGCCGTTCGTGGGTTGATTCGAGTTTTCACCCTCTAACGCCATGTTTTGCCTAAGTCTAAAAATATTCAATTTACCATCGTATACTCAAACTGTGAGTCCCACGGCTGTGTGGTCAGTTGTTACGAGTCACATTGGTCCCGTGGGTGGTGTTGGTGCCACCCACGGGGCCGTTCGGGGGCTGTTTCGGGTTTTCACCCTCTAAAGCCATGTTTTTAAGCCTAAGTCTAAAAATATACAAATTACCATCGTATTCTCAAACCGGGTGTCCCGCGGCTACGCGGTCAGTTCCTACGAGTTACATGGGTCCCATGGGAGGTGTTGGTGCCACCCACGGAGCCGTTTGGGGTTTTTTTGGGGTTGTCACCCACTAACGCCATGCTTTGCCAAAGTCTTAAAATATTCAAATTATTATCGTATTCTCAAACCGAAAGTCCTGGGATTTCGCGGTCAGCTCCTATGAGTCACATTGGTCCCGTGGGAGGTATTGGTGCCACCTATGGGGCCGTACGGGGGCTGTTTCGGGTTTTCACCCACTAACGCCATGTTTTTAAGCCTAAGTCTAGAAATATTCAAATTACCATCGTATTCTCAAAACGGGAGTCCCGCGGATGCGCGATCAGTTCCTATGAGTCACATTGGTCCAGTGGGAGGTGTTGGTGCCACCCACGGGGCCGTTCGGGGGCTGTTTCGAGTTTTTACCCTCTAAAGCCATGTAGTTAAGCCTAAGTCTACAAATATCAAATTTCTGGCGTAATCTCAAATCAAGAGTCCCGGGACTGCGCGGTCAGTTCCTACGAGTGACATTGGTCCCGTGGGAGGTGTTGGTGCCACCCACGGGACCGTTCGGGGACTGTTTCGGGTTTTCACCCTCTAACACCATGTTTTTCATCCTAACTCTAGAAATATACAAATTATCATCGGATTTCCAAACAGGGAGTCCCGCGGCTGCGCGATCAGTTCATACGAGTCACATTGGTCTCGTGGGAGGTGTTGGTGCCACCCACGGGACCGTTCGGGGACTGTTTCGGGTTTTCACCCTCTCGCACCATGTTTTTCATCCTAAGTCTACAAATATGCAAATTATCATCATATTCTCAAACCGGGAGTCCCGCGGCTGCGCGGTCAGTTCCTACGAGTCACATTGGTCCCGTGAGAGGTGTTGGTGCCACCCACGGGGCCGTTCGGGGGTTGTTTCGGGTTTTCACCCTCTAAAGCCATATTTTTAAGGCTAAGTCTAGAAATATGCAAATTACCGTCGTATTCTCAAACCGGGAGTCCCGCGGCTGCGCAGTCAATTCCTACGAGTTACATTGGTCCCGTG